>JARQOC010000008.1:138087943-139287943 GCA_033576535.1 Allobates femoralis | reverse complement strand
ATAGACCGCCTTGATCTCCAGTACGTTGATCTGCAACGTCGACTCCGACTGAGTCCAGAGGCCTTGAGCCCTGTGGTGTAAGAACACCGCCCCCCAGCCCTTCAGACTGGCGTCGGTGGTCACCACTATCCAAGATGGTTTGAGAAATGAGCGTCCCCGTGACAAGTGATGTGGCTGGAGCCACCACTGCAGGGAGTCCTTGGTCGGTTGTGACAGTGTCACCAACCGATTTAGAGAGATCGCTCTCTTGTCCCATCGGCGAAGAATCTCTAGCTGGAGAGAACGGAGACGAAACTGTGCAAAGGGCACCGCCTCTATCGCCGCTACCATGCGTCCCACCAGTCTCATCAACACCCGAAGGGATGAGTGAGGTGACAGGAGAACATTCTGTACTCCTGAGTGGATCGCCAGCTGCTTGGCTTGAGGTAGGGACACCAGGGCCGAGTCCGTGTGGAAGTCCATGCCCAGATATGTCAATGACTGGGTCGGAACCAGGGTCGACTTCTGAGTATTGAGAAGCCACCCGAACTGTTCCAGGGACCTCATGGTCACCTCCAGGCTCACCCGACAAAGGTCTTCCGATGGCGCCCTGACCAATAGGTCGTCCAGATAGGGTATGACGGCGTGACCCTGCACATGCAGGAGAGCCATCATAGAGGCCATCACCTTCGTGAACACCCGTGGTGCTGAGGCCAACCCGAAGGGTAGAGCCACAAATTGGAAGTGTTCGTCCCCCACTGCGAATCGTAACCAGCGCTGATGAGCCGGTGCAATGGGTACGTGAAGGTAAGCGTCCCTGATATCGATGGACGCTAGGAAGTCTCCCTGTGACACAGCCGCGATAACGGAGCGTAGGGATTCCATGCGGAACTTCCGAACCAACACGTGACGGTTGAACAATTTTAGGTCCAGGACCGGTCGAAAGGAGCCGTCCTTTTTCGGGACAATGAAGAGGTTGGAGTAAAAACCCCTGAACCTCTCTGCCGTGGGCACTGGGACCACCACTCCGTCTCTGCGGAGTCCCTCCAACACCAGGTGAAAAGCCTGAGCCTTTTCTGGGGATGGGACAGACCGATGGAATCGGGATAATGGCTTTGATATCAGCTCTATCCTGTAACCTCGCGAGACCACGTCTCGAACCCACCGATCTTGAACGTGAAGTAGCCACCTGTCCTGAAATCGAGACAGGCGGCCCCCCACCTGTGGGGAGGCAGGATGAGAGAGCGAGTCATGTCGAGGCGGGCTTGGGGGTGGCAGCTGCTGCCCCCGCCGGCTTCTTCTGACGACTCTTGGAGCGCCACTGAGTAGTGGGCTTGCCCCCTCGGTCCGCGCGAGCGGACGTCGTGGATGACTGCGAGCTGGAGCGAAAGGACCACTGTTTAGGGTTCCTTTTAACGGTATACCGTGGCTTAGGCTTATTCTGCGGTATCTTAGACTCAGCAGAATCCTTTATCAGCTTGTCCAGCTCGGTGCCAAAAAGCCTGTCACCTGCGAATGGAAGATTCTGCAAAATCTTCTTAGATGTGGCATCTGAGTCCCAAAGACGTAGCCACAACAACCTGCGGATCGCTATCGCATTGGCCGAAGCCACAGCTGAGCGAGTGGCAGTCTCCAAAGATGCCGTCCTGGCATAGTCCGCATAGGCCCTTGCTCTCTCGGTAAGAGCCAGGACCTCAGGACTGGATCTTGCCAGGTCCGTGATACCATCCAAGCAGGTAGTAATCGCTTGTAAGGTCCAGACCGTGGCAAAGTTAGGGGCAAAGGAAGACCCCACAGCCTCATAGGAAGACTTGGCGAGTTGCTCGACCTGTCTATCCGTCGCATCCTTCAATGAGGAGCTATCAGAGGCAGAAAACAGGGAGCGTGCCGCAATTCTAGTCATGGAAGCGTCCACCTTTGGAGACTGCGACCATTCCTGAAGCACCTCCTGGGAGAAGGGGAAGCGATTGTCCTTAGGTTTGCGGACATAGCGCCGCCCAGGATGTAACCTGGGTGCTCTAACCACCCTTCCAAAATTAGTGTGGTCCATGAAAGAGCCACTTGGTCTAGCCTCTGGCCGCAGCCATTGATAGACCTCCTTCGGGTGCACGATAACCTCTTCAGGGGGAGTCACGAGACGTAAGGTCTCATTGATAGAGGACACCAGATCCTCCACCCCATCTGGAGGTTCAGACACAGACCCGAGAGTTGAACCCCCATCATCCTCCTCACCATCAGAGGAACGCTCCTCCTCAGAGAGAGCCTGGAGCTCGGGTGACTCCTCACGACGAGCCCGCTTAAGGGGTCTCACAGCAGAAGAGGGAGACACCCGGGGGTAACTGGAAGGAGTAGCTGGGTTTTCCAGTCTCCTATGAAGTGCCTCCAGTGACTGCGACATGGAGGACATCTGGGACAGCAGGGATTCATTGATCCTATTCTGCGTTTCCCATGGCCCTGGGATCACCTGCACCTCAGGGTACAGCACCGGAGCTGTTGCCTCAGCAGTGCCAGTCCGGGCCTCTGGGCGTCCGCAGTTATTGCAGGACCCCTCCACCAGTGTACCATTGCATGTAGTACAGGTAATGGTGGCATCCGCCGCCTTAGCAGCAAGCTTCCTAACTGAGGACATAGCCACAGTAGGGATGTATAAGCCAAGTCGTACAGACAAATAACCGGGAATCCCGGTGGCTTACCGACCGCAGTAAAGCGGTGGGAGGAAGCGGTGTGTGCGTGTGACCTCCGCGAGTTCCGGTCTCCCTCTGAAGTGCAGACACGCGCTGCCGTAGATCCCAGCCGGGAAGTGAGGGAGAAGATGGCCGCCACCAGTAAAGTCGTGGGCGGTGCCGAGAACACGCGGGAAGCACACACACACGCCCCCCGGTGACGTCACCGCAAGGGCTGCCTCCTCTCCTCCAGGCAGCCTCAAAATGGAGGTGCTGGAGCCCGCAGCGCGGGAAATAGTGTAAAACACAGTACACACACACGGACTGCAATTACATCCAAAGATCAGCAGCCTACGGCCTCAGCCCCTGTGACACACAGGGCGGTCAGCCAGGGTGACCCCAGCACAGGGTACACCCGCAGATCCGCGGACCCGAGGGTAACGCGCGGTCTGAGCGTCATGACACATAAAGTGACAGACACTACCCCCAGGCACACAGGAGACACAGAGTGCCTCAGTGCCGGTCCGGTCTGTAAGCACCATTTAGGGAGGCCTCGGACGGGGGTTCAGCCCAGTCCGGAGTGTAAGCACCATTTAGGGAGGCCTCGGACTGGGCTGGCTCCAGTCCGGTCTGTAAGCACCATTTAGGGAGGCCTCGGACGGAGCGGAGCTGTGCAAGGCTCCCATCTCCCACTCTCCAGAGCCCCCCAGAGAGGGATGGAAAGGAGCGCGACAGCGTACCGGGAGAACACAAAGTGTCCAGGCTCTAGGCCCTCCGGTACCTCCACCTGCGTGTGCCACAAGGGTGAGCGGGGAGGCTGTCGCAGGTCCCGACCAGGACCATATTACCTTGTCTTCAGACGCCATCACGTAAGTAGTGAGAATGCAGTGAAGTGCAAGCAAAGCGTGATCCTCCGAGCACACTAAGTTTAACACTGAGGATGTTCCCTGCGGTAGGGGTTTATAAGCGGAGGAGGCGGTGTCTACAAACTTGTAGTACCTAGTGTGACCTCCGGAGGGCAGTGCCCTAAACCCCATTGTCTGGGTCTCCCATTATGATGACCAGAAAACTACAGGCTACTTAGAATGTCAATCATATCAACATTGAGCGTCTGCAGGACAAAGTACCTCGTGGTCCGAGCTGCTGTGTTCGTATGATAGAAAAACCAGACACAGCGGTATGTCTGGGTACAGTGGTAGCTAGTTTATTTCCTGCGCGTTTCAGAGTCGTATCCCAAACTCCTTCCTCATGGAACATGTTCCCTGTGGAGGTACGGTCCTGGAAGCAGCTGTACTGTTCTGAGCGATCACGCCGGTTGTGTGCTACACAACCCTATCAGGTGAGCAGTTCCTTGATTTCATCATATTGAACCTGTCTCCTAAAGACAAGACCCTATTTGCACATTCTCACCCCTATTCTAGAAATCATATCAACATTGAGCATGATTGGAAGTATAGACGTGACACCTTAGTGCCGTGTCCTCACCCAGATAACTGGAAAAGAGTGGGTGTAGCTGGATTGTAACTTAATTTTCTCCTTTCACTGCTGCCTTGAAATCAATAAAAAGATTTGGCTATAGATCTCCTTCATCAAAGGAATGCTAAGTGTAAGACCAAGGATCCTAACCCGGTAGCATTTTCAAGTGCAAAGATGATAGTGTTCAAAGCAGGTGGCAGCATATCGAAAAGCTGTTTTATGCTGACATACAAAGTAGGTACGTTGCAACCTATTGATTGAACAAACGTTGCTAGAGGTAGTACGCTCCCATATACAAAATGGCCTACTATCAGGCACAAACCTGTTATAATGCCTTGGGATAAGGAATAATGGGCTGCAGTAATTCCTGTAAACCCCTGTGTTCCCCAATAAGGCGAGGGAGGAATAGAGAGTATCACAGCACTGCAGAGGAATAGAAAGCCACTGCTTCAAGGTTGAAAACATGACCCTTGCTGCGGCTTTGTCGGACAACATCCCTATGAAGAGGAGGTGCTGACATGGGATGAGGAAGGACTTTGGTCTGTCGAAGACTTTCCACATTCTCAAAAATTAGAAAGAGCTTTGATGAGGATGCCAGGATATCATTCAGATATGGGATGTTCAGATAGACATAGGACTGAATCTCGTCGAGTTTGATGGAAACCATCACCGAGCAGAGGGACTTCTTCCTAAAGTGTTGAAGCTGAACCTGTCTATTGAATTGTTTCAGGTCCAGGATGGGTATAACACAAGCCATCTTTCTTGGGGACCACAAACAGGCTTAAATAAAAACCTGTGAATCTTTCCAAGGAGGGATAGGTACAAAGACCCCTAAATGGAAGAGATGACCTAAAGAGAAGCTGAAAACCAGAGGAGAACGTGAGGAAAGAGATCTAAAGAATCACTCTAGGGCTATGGTGGACAACTCAATCTAGATGAAACATCCAGGAGTATTTAACAGCGAAAAACTAAATATTTCGGAAGAGGAAAAGGTGACCACCCATAGAAAAACAACGCTCCCGGCTGGAGGCACCCCATAATATGAAAGATCATTCATGGTCCTGGAATTGGTTGGCGTCAACTTAAAAGATTATTTTCTCTTCTTCTGAAGTGCGGACATCTTCTCTCTGTCATTTGAGAAAAATTGGATAAAGAACTGAAACTAGTGATTCCTATGGCTGTAAGCTAGATAGTGCTCCTTCCTTCTTCGTCTATGTGAAGACGCTGAGTATTCCGGACGGAAAACTTCTGCAACAAATCGGCATCTTCAGGCAGAAAAATGCACTAAAGATCCGGTGTGATTTTGTTGCATTTTTCATAATGAAGTCAATGGGTGGGAGGGCTGAAAATCGTAGGCAAACGCACCAAGAATTGACAATGCAGATCATGCTCTACCCCAAATCTGTGGGGAAAAATAAGCAATGTGTGCAAAACACTTCAGAATTCTCTTTTGCTTGTATAAGGATAGGCATGCAGATTTCTGACAAAACTGCACAAACAATGTATCAAAAATGCACTGCATGCACACTGCCTAGGCCCTGCTGCGTGGCACATCAGTAGTTTCTGACAACATAGAGGCCATCACCGTGTTCGGAAGAAATTGTGCAATGAATTGTGGGGTCCAGTTCCACCTTTTAACCCTGGCAAATTTGTTCTCAAGGAGTACGCGACCACATTTCGGCCCTATTCCGACTAGATGTTTGTGCATCGCTCAATACAAGTTTGTCTGAATGTCTAGTACAAACATGGCTGGAAGTACTCAAATGGCACACTGGCAGTCACGTGATCTCCCGCTACTCGCCATCAACACCGTGTGTGGTGTAAGGATTCAGAAGTCTGCAGTCATTCCACCTTTATTAGATGACCAGGCCCTTTAATGCTTTCTTATGTTTGACATAGAAACCTTTTGAACAACACTTGATAGTTGGTACGTATTTGATAAGACATATAATGATGTCATTTGTAAGTTCTGCAAATGTAAAATGTTACCTTCTGTTTTTCTCGATAATCCTCTCCTTCGAAGTTATATAAACTAGTTTCTGTATCCATAGAGAAGTTTCTTAGTGAGCTCTCCCCCATGTTCTCCATGCGTTCGGCCATTTCGGCAGTCTGAAAAGAAGAATTTTCCTTAGCTATAGCGTCCTCAGTGGTTGATACCTTTTAATGGCTAACTGAAAAGATGGTAAACATAGCAAGCTTTCGGGACACTGTGGCCCCTTCGTCAGGCTGATAATGCCACAAATTCTGAAGACACATACATATATACATAAGCAAAAGTAAAAAAAAAAAAAGTGTTAGATGATGTAGTAAATACAACAGGTGATGTAAAGCAGAGTCCGGCTAGGGAGGGGTAAAGGAGCTGGGAAAGAGAAACCAAAATTCTAAGATAAGTGGACCAAATTGTATTATTGATATATGGTAGTAGCATATAACATACCATAATACTATACCATAGTACCATATTACAATAATACAATTTGTTCCACTTGTCTTAGAATTTTGTTTTTTTTTCCCAGCTCTTTTACCCCTCCCTAGCCTGACTCTGCTTTACGTCACCTGTAGTATTTACTACAGCATCTAACACAGTTTTTTTGTTTGTTTTTTTTACTTTTGCTTATGTATATATGTATGTTCTTCAGAATTTGTATCATTATCTGCCTGACGAAGGGGCCACAGTGTCTCGAAAGCTGCTATTTATTACCATCTTTTCAGTTAGCCATTAAAAGGTATCAACCACTGAGGACTCTCAGATTTCAACATTTTTCTATCTACTGGCTAACACGGTATGATATATTTTACCTTAGCTATAGAGATAACCCTGAAGAGTGAGCTTATATACTAATATCTTTGCCCCTTAGATCCTCTGGCTGAGGCCTCTCACTTAGCCAACTCAGATCTCCTGCTTTGCACTGAGGAGGGGCAAACACATGTCTGCAAATGAAGTTTCTGGTTTGGCTTCATATGCTAAGTCATAAGGCAAGGTTCATTAAAGGGTCACTAATGACATTTAGGATTGCTACATCCAATAGGTGGCACCAGAGTTCCAGTCCTCATCCTCTCTGAAGAGGCTACTTCCATATACTAATAATGAAGAATTCTACATCTTATCAACCTATATTAATGTGTATGTTTGTGTATATCTTATCTTCACAGCACATCGGCACAGTATAATTAATATTGTTTAATAACGGTGGTAGTGCTGGTAAAGCTTGCCAGAAATGAATGGAACTGGATTAAGCTACAAATAAGCAGCCATGTTACCTTCTTTTCCCCCCTTTCCAAAATTGTAGTAATATCTTCATCTGTCAGTTCGCTGTCCTTTGAAGCAAACACATGTGTGGCTCCATGGCGAATCATCTGCAGCATCTCATCCTTCCCAAGTTTGTTTGATTGCTGATCGATAAGTCGTCCTAAAGGTACAAGGAGTAGATGTTTTAGCTATATATCAGTATATATCAAAATCTGCCAGGAGTTTGTATGTTCTCCCCGTGTTTGTGTGTGTTCCTCCGGGTTCTCTGGTTTCCTTCCACACTCCAAAGACATATAGAATGTGAGCCCCAATGGGGACAGCGATGATGATGTCTGTAAAGGGCTGTGGAATTAATAGCACTATATAAGTGAGTAAAATTATCATTGCTTTACTTGGAACACCCCTCTTACAAAACATTGTGTCAAAAAAGCTGTTATGTATCTCTTGGTTTATGTCCAGAGTTCAGCACTTTCTAAAACTGCATAAAGTAAACCATGGGAATATGAGAGGGAAAACAAGGATTCACATTGGTAAGTTCCTCTCAATCTTTGATATACTTTAAGGTCTGAGGCTGAAGGCCCAGTTACACGACACGGCGTTGAAACGATGTCGGCAACGATCACAGGGGTGCGCGGTCGTTTTTGGCATCATTTTAACATCGTTGGTGAGATGTCATATATGTAGATATCGTGAAGAACTCACCAACGATGTTGTGAGCAGGGATCGTTCGCACAACCCAGCGAACGATACTTGCTCATTGCCGTGAATGGGCCAAGTCGTCCACGACATCGTTATCGCGGTGTCACACACAACGATGCAGCAAGTTGCTGGAGTTGAGATCATCAGGTTTACCAACATATTGGTAAACCTGTCAACTCCAATCCAGCGATTTATCATTGCAACTTGGCAGAGTCACACGTAACGAGGTCACAACGACATCACTAGTACACCTCCAAACCTGTGACGTATCAGCGATGTCGTGCCGTGTAACGGGGCCTTTAGATTTGTTTTCTCTTCACTGCACATATAGCAGGGGTGAAAGGCATCAGCAATCTTCCCCAGACCAGAGACATGATAATCTAAGGCCTTATTCTCACTATTCCTAGTCCATGTGCAGTCTTGTTTTAAAGGGGTATTCACAACACAGCCTTTCATGGGATAACTGCTTCATGGTCTCAGCAATGTGGGTTATGGTGTTTCCATAAACATTCATTCCGATGGAGTAACAGCTGTGCTCAGCTTTTTTGCATCCTCTCCCCTGGTGGTCTGCTCCGATTCTCACTTTAGCCATGAAAGGCAGAGATAGGGCTTATGGACCATTTTGAAAACCTATGGGAATGAGAGAATCCAGACGGCACACACAAACCATCTGTATTCTACCTGTGTCTGAGATTTTACATATATGTATAGTAATAACATGATTACAGAGTGCATCAACTTATGAGTTTTTCAAGGTATGAGTGTTCGCTCTATCTTTTTTGCTTTATGATGTGAGCACGACTAAGAATTAGGCTGAAGGCACACTGTCATGCATCAAACACAGAGCGTGTTTGATGTATGACAGTGATGCGAGTGTTGTGCGTGTTTTGTGTGAGTGTGGCATGTGGGTGTGTGTGCAGGGCTGTATGCATGTGAGTGTGCAGTGAGTGTGCTGCGTTAGTGTGTGGTGCGTGTCAGTGTGATGCTGTCCACAGTCCTGAAGTTTGGTCGGCGGGATTTCTCAGCATGTAATGCCTTCGACCAAACTTCTGGACCGCCGACTGCATTTACCGGCATATTCAAACACATACTGTCAATAGAGGTGATAGCTGAATGGTTAATGTGCCGGCAACACAGCAATTACACACAGCGAACAGCGGCTGTGTTTTTATCAATCATCTTTCACCACTGCTGTCACAGCGGTGAAAGATGATTGGATACTGTGCCGGCAACCCGGCAAATTTCCCGGGGTTAACCGGCATATTAACCCCATCTGCAGCCCCTGTGCTGCATGTCAGCCGGAAGTCTGCAGATGCGGTTACTAAGCCGGTTATGTATGTTTAACCCCATCGTTATAGCTGGGTGCTGACCGCAATCTGAACAGCTTCAGCACCCAGCTATAACTATCAGAACCATGGAGAGCTCCTGTACTGTAACAGCGTGACCTTTCAGTGTCAAGGACCAGGGCTATAAATTCACGCTGTTACAGTACAGGACCATGAACATCTCCTCCTGAGTCCTGCACACTGCCGGAGAATACAGTAATTTAATGAATAGTGGTAATTGCAGGCTTTTATTAAAGAACGGCATTAACACCTGCTGACACATTTTGACATGTCAGTTTGTGTCCAGGGAGTGTGGACATAACTGGACACAAACTGGCATGACAGAAACATGGGGTTAAACATACATAACCGGCTTATTAACCGCATCTGCAGCCTCCCGGGTGACATGCAGCACAGAGGCTGCAGATGGGGTTAATATGCCGGTTAACCACGGTAAATTTTAAAAATGATGCTGTCAAAGCAGAACAAAGCCCGACAAAGCTATTATATCTACAGATATTTATTTGTAGATATAATAGCTATCGGGCTTTCCTGTGTCAGGAGAATAACA
Source organism: Allobates femoralis (assembly GCA_033576535.1). Lineage (NCBI taxonomy): Eukaryota > Metazoa > Chordata > Amphibia > Anura > Aromobatidae > Allobates > Allobates femoralis. The sequence continues at coordinate 139,277,980 of JARQOC010000008.1, read as the reverse complement.
CACGTGCGAGTGACAGTGTGCTGTCTGGGTGGAGATTTCCTCGCACTCATTGACTATCAATAGCCACTCGCACGTCAAACAAGCGTTCAGTCACAGCATGCTGTGACTGAACTCACATTTGACTCGCAGTGAGAGTTCAGCGCAGGGGACACGCACCAGTGTGCCCTGCCTGATATGGCAACACTGATCCGAGTGTGCCTTCAGCCTTACAAGCAGCTGCTGCGTGATCACGTGCGACCGCTTACAATCTAAACACTGTATTCCCTGCTCCCCTCACCCATCATCCCAGGCATAGACAGTGTCCAGGGAGATGACGGCATGTGGGATTGCGGTGCTCACACCTTCTTAGCTGTCTGCATCATGCCGCACACTAAGTACTTATACTCACTCTCCATCTGGTTCCCTGCAATACAGCGTCCTCATCTCATGCAGGCATCTGACGGTGTGTAAGCGTGCATCAGCTGATCATTGCAAGCCAACTGTGCTCCCATATGCTGTCAGCTGCCTGCATGAGATGGGGACGCCATGCTGCAAGGGATCGAAAGGAGGGGGAGTATAATAGCTTTTTTAAGTATGTGATGTGATGGAGAGCCATGTACAGGGATGGGGGGCCATGTACAAGGATGGGGGGCCATGTACCAGGATGGGGGGTCATGTAAGAGGATCGGGGGCCATATACCTGGTTTGGGGGCCGTGTACCAAGATGGAGGGGCCAAGTACCAGGATTAGGGATCATATATACCATGATGGAGGGCCATGTACCAGGATGAGGGATCATAAATACCAGGATTGGGGCCATGTACCAGGATGGGGACAATATATACCACGATAAGGGCAATGTACCAGGATGGGGATGATATATACCAGGATGGGGGCCATGTACTGGGATGGGGACAATATATACCACGATAAGGGCAATGTACCAGGATGGGGATCATATATACCAGGATGGTGACCATACATACCAGGATGGGGGCCATGTACTGGGATGGAGATCATTTATACCAGGATGGGTCCATGTATCTATCAGGCTGGGGATCATATATACCAGATTGGGGGATCATATATACAGTACCAGGAGGATGGGGGCGATATAGCAAAATGACAGGGGGACAATAAGTAGGGGGCTGGAATGGATTAATAGCATTTAAATGAATTTGAATTGGGAAATTTTATTTGACATAAGAGCAAATTGAGTTTAGCTCAGTCAAAGAACAAATCAAACTTGTAAATCAAGGTATTACTGTGTTTGTGTGTATATATATATATATATATATATATAATCTCAAACTCTGGAAGTGAAACCTGACCAGGTCACTAGCCAACACTGGACAATACCTTGCTGGATGACTATAGAGTCCAGTCGGAGTTTTAGCTCCGCTCTCTCCACGATCCTTTCTTCCACTGTATTGTCAGTAATGAGACGAAAAACCCGGACAGTTTTGGTCTGACCTATACGATGGGCTCGATCCTGTAGCAAATGCAAATCAAAAAGATTTCTTGTGTAGACACTTAATAATAATCCCAAGTAATTAACTGGAATACACTGGGGCTGGAGTGATACAGTCTATTATCGCTCATAGTAACAGCTTTAATATATAGTAATACCAGGGAGTCCTTCTGGGGAAATACAAGATACTTTTAATAAAACAATGGGGTGAAATCTTCTTCTATCCCTGGGTGTAGCTTGTCTGCAGTTTACCCTATGGGTTATTGGATGCTATACGATCATGAATGCTATGCCATCACCATCTGACCCTAATCGTGGACAATAATGTCGCCCTAGTCACATGATTAGCCAGCAATTCTCATATATCGGATCTAACACCCAGGATGGATAAAGTATTCCACCTCCTAAATATATATGAAATATTTTACCTAAATATAAAACAGAAAACAAAATGAAGCAACAAGTAAAACGCCAAGTGCAGAAGTTTATATTCCTGACCATTGCTTGTAAATCGACTTGAGGGTTCCAGTCTGAGTCGTATAAAATCACCACATCAGCAGTTGCCAAATTTATTCCGAGGCCTCCGGCGCGGGTGCTCAGCATGAAGATGAATTTGCTGCTGTTAGGCGCATTAAATCTTTCAATGGCTTGCTGGAAATTGAAGAAGTTATTACAGACAGGTTAGTTCTCATACACAGAACAAATAATCACCTGCTGCACAATACAAGTCATGCATATATGCTGGCAAACCAACATGTCGTCATCATGCATTCATTAAAGAAGCACGCCATATAATGTTTATACACCATCAATGACCTCGCTGGTCAATTTATTGCATCCCATTTGGATTGAAGAGGACCTGTCACCCCCTGCTGCATGGCAATATAAATGCAGCATGTCTGCTGCATTCAGGGAAGGGGTCCCCCATGTGTCTGTGTGCTGTGAACCCAGAGATATAGCCTTAGGAAAACTCACTGTTAGAAGCTATGGAGGCAGTACCTGTGGCTGGAGTGAGCTCGACTGACTGGAGGCCATTCCCTCCCCCTCTGCCTCTCTGTGCTGCTTCTGCTGTGCAGGCTCTGCCCTCCCTCCTCTCCTGCTCTCTATCAGAGTGGATGCAAATCATTTGTCCTGAGGTCAGCTCCAGATTTCTGCCCTGGTGTCTGAACAAAGCACAAACAGCACAGCATGAGGAGGCACAGAGACGCAGAGGGGGAGGGAATGGCCCTCCAGTCAATCGAGCTCACTCATCCATTACACAGTACATAATAGGGACTCATGTATAAGATTATCTCAGCACAGGAGATGTGGTATGATCAGACCATATCCCTGTACGGTCAGACACATCTATTACACAATACATAGCAGGGACATATGTAAGATTATCTCAGCACAGGAGATGTGGTATGATCAGATCATGTCCCTGTACGGTCAGACACATTCGTTACACAGAACATAGCAGGGACACATATATAAGATTATCTCAGCACAGGAAATGTGGTATGATCAGACCATGTCCCTGTATGGTCAGACACATCCGTTACACAGAACATAGCAGGGACACATATATAAGACAATTTTTTTTAACATCTAATTGTGGAAATTATTACTCCAAGTTCCATTAATTAAAATGTACATTGTTTGTGGGACAGCCCCCGTAAGTGGATAGTAAGGAGGCATACAACATAGAGTGCAACAATAGAGTCCCATTTTACTGGGCAGAATGTTTCATTATTGAATGTAAACTTGACGGTGTGTATTTATCTCTCTATGTAAGGTCTAATAAAGAAATCTCAGCATCTCAGAAGCCTAGCTTTGCTGATAAGCAGGTCCATTAGGCCTCATGACCTACAAAATCCTCAGCAGGAGACAGCCAGGGCTGTAACATCCCTCCAGTGAGCTCTGCATGTCTGCTGATGAAAGCTATCTGACATTACCTCTCTCTGTTCATGTGGTGTCTGTCCATCAAGGCGGCAGTACTCATAGCCGCGCCACATGCAGTAATCTTCCAGAATGTCGAGCAGCCGGGTCATCTGGCTGAATATCAGCACCCGAGAACCTACCGAAATAAAGTACATTGTGCACAGGTCATCAGCATAGAGTGGCCATAAACACAAGGCAGGAGCAATCACATGAATGGATTGTCAGGTTACCATATGCTTTCTTATTCTATGGACTATGATGGCATTGTTAAATGTCACATTACACAACACATTCATTCTTACATATTCTGTAATGTCTAGAATAAATCAGCCTAACCCGTAATACAGACAGTCTAGCGCTGTACAATGAAGGGCTGGGAGTCATTGTCTCGCCACAAAGTAATGGAAACATTGTGGTGCCACAGCGCCATCCAGTGGACAGAAAAGAGATATCATTCCAAAATAACCTCGTGGGTTTTTCCACTGGTTTCTTTTGCAAATCAAAAGAAAACCATCACCAGCTGTTACCTGCAATAAATGGTAATTCATCAATCCCATTTTCACATAATTTCATGTAACAATGTGATTTTGAAGACATGCTGTTCTCCGGAGTGGTGTTTTTTGTATTTTATTTCATTAGATTGGTGGAGGAATAGTATTACAGATATCACATACTCGTATACGGCCGCGGCACGTACACATGTACTGCAGGAGCAAGCCGCTCCTGTGATAATGGTGCTGGTAAGGAATCACAGGGCTCCACACTCTTCTTGACACAACACATAAGGACGTGCACTTCAGGCTTTTCTTATTGTGTACTTCTGCTTCACAATTTCAGCAATTTTTACAAAAAAAAGTGTTGACTTCAAAAGGCAGAAATGCAGCACAGTGTGAATGAGTGCTAGATTTCATTATCAAGCATTCCATCCTGGTGAAGGCATCGGAGCGACACTCTTCCTTTGATCCTGCACACTTCTCTTTTTCCCATTTAGACAGAAGCAGGAATTGTCATGAGGACATTTAAAGTGTAAATGTCATTTCATTGAAGAAACGTTTCTCTGTGCTCTTTAAAAAAAATGCATTTTAGGGTTGAGTGGGTGTGGCCAGCAGCTGATAGGAAACAGTGCAATGTAACAGCAGAGAAGGGGTTAACAGAGATCGTGACTGAGCTGTGTGGAGCCAGATGACAGATCTGAAGCTTGTGCCAAGGAAAGAGGAGTTTACACTGATCCTGCATTGCTCAGCTCAGTGCTGTAATCTGGTACATTGTCTCCTCATCAGCTGCCTTTCCCTTAGATGGTTACATGCCCGTATTGACTGAAGACGGATCGGACTGATAATGAACATGTGCAGTGGGGACACCTTGTGGACGGTTTATAACCAGATTTCATTAATAAAGTATATTTGGAAGTTTATTATAATCAATTGCTCTACATTATTATTAAATAACAATTTAAATGGCGGCTACACTTTAAGTTGTGCAGATAAAGCCTTCTGGTTGGTAATATGCATAAAATGCATAAAACTGACTCCCAGCTATGCAGCTAATACACAGATGACACAGGTTCCACAGATGACACAGGTTCATCTTTCAATCCAACTGGTGTTTGCCCAGAATCATGTAAAAGGCACTAGACCCAGGCACACAGGACCCAGGCACACAGGACCCAGGCACACTGGACCCAGGCACACTGGACTCAGGCACACAGGACCTAGGCACACAGAACCCGGGCCCACTAGACCCGAACACACTAGACCTGGACACCCTAGACCTGGGCACACTAGATCCAGGCACACTGGACCCAGGCACACAGGACCCAGGCACACAGGACCCAGGCACACTGGACCCAGGCACACAGGACCCAGGCACACAGAACCCGGGCCCACTAGACCCGAACACACTAGACCTGGACACCCTAGACCTGGGCACACTAGATCCAGGCACACTGGACCCAGGCACACAGGACCCAGGCACACAGGACCCGGGCACACAGGACCCGGGCACACAGGACCCGGGCCCACTAGACCCGGGCCCACTAGACCCAGGCCCACTAGACCCAGGCACACTAGACCTGGGCACACTAGATCTTGACACACTAGACCTGGGTACACTAGACCTGGGTACACTAGACCTGGGCACACTAGACCTGGGCACACTAGACCTGGGTACACTAGACCAGGGCACACTGCAGCCCTTTGGCTGTTACAGTCTGTCCCTGAGACTGGACGGTCAGGAGGATGGAAACAGTGGCCTTCGGGCCTCACCACACACTTGTCCCCACCCAGAGTCTCAATTTCACTGCCGTCCTCAGGATGCAGATACCAGCGATCATATTGGTAGAGGAGGAGGGAGGCATTAGATCCATCTTCCTCTTTTCAGCCTCTGCAATAAACATTCAGCGCAGCAGCCTCTGTGACGTCATTATATTGTGCCTGTTGTGCTGAACCTCAGCCTGGACTAGTGTAGCAGGTGAACGGGGGCAAGTTGAGTAGTATTTAATTTTTATTTTGATTCATCTGTGGGAGATATATGTGGGTTCCATTTTATACTATGTTGGCGGGACTGTAGAGACATCATACTGTGTGTGGAGTTGTGGTATACATTAATCTGTGTGAGGAGCTGCAGAGTCCATCTTACTATGTCAGGGGGTTGGGGAGACAACATACTGTGTGTTGGTCTGTGGGGTCCATCATTCTGTGAGAGGGGCTATAGGGTCCATCATACTGTGTTGGGGACTGTGGGGACATCATACTGTTTAGAGGGCTGCGTGTGATGAAACTGTGTGGGAGCAGCTGTGGGGACATCATATGCATGAGGGAGACTGTGGCGACATGATACTGTTTGGGTGATTGAGGGCCATCATGCTGTATGGGGGACTGAGATGACATCATACTGTTTGAAAGGATATGGGGACATCATAATGTTTGGGCATTTTTAGGGGATTACACTACTTGGGGGGCTGTGGAGTCATCGTACTGTTTGGGCATTTTGAGGGGGTTATACTATTTGGGGTGCTGAGGGGACATCGTACTGTTTGTGGGGCTGTTAGGATATCGTACTGTTTGGCCATTTCTGAGGGATCATACTGTCAGATAATGTGGGGGTCATTAAATTTTCTGGGATTCTGTGGAGGCCTTATACTCTGTGGGGGGACTGTGAGGACATCATACTGTGTGGGACTGTGTGGTCCATCATACTGTCAGGTGGGGAGCTGTGGGGGCATCATATTGTGTAGGAGAAGGTAAAATGGATGAATGAAAGGAGCAAATAATGAATAACATTTTTAAAAAGAATTCAATTATATTGGTTTAATTCGATGCTACTGATAAGAACACATATTACGATAATCCCCATGGTAACATATATTAACTGTAGCAGTTAGCATACGTCTCGTTCAATGTTAAATCATAGCATTAATATAAAATAATATGTATTGCTCACCCCAGCTCTTGTGTACCATATTTTTTGGGGGACTATGGTAAGACGCTCCTTTCCATAAGACACCCACTAGGTTTAGACAGAAGAAAATAGGAAAAACATTTTTCCTATTAATTAAAACATCCCTGGTGATGTAACGTAGAGGAGTCACTAGCACTTATTTTAATGAACTATGCTAGAAAAGAAAGATAATAAATCTGTTCTTAGTGTCTCTGCTGTATTATGCACAGCTCTGTTACATGCAAAGTACACGCACATAGACACGCACAGTTCTGCTACATGCAAACTACATGCAGATATAGACACACTGCTTGCACATAGACACACATCTCTGATATAGGCAAACAACATTAACAAATTGACACACACAGGTCTGCTACATGAACATTTACACACAAACTTTACATTGCCACATCTTGCAGTTACACTTAAACATACATACACACATATTACCCCACCTTGCAGTCTCACACACATATTCATTACCACATTTTACAGTTCCTGATTGGGATCTGAAGGAAGATTGTTACAGCAGAGTAGCTGAAGGACCTTCTACAAAGTTAACTTTAGGACCATTGAAGTCATGTGACTAATCACTTGACCACAAAGGTCCAAATGTTAAATGGAGTTAAACAGTTAGAAGGTCCTTCAGCTACTCAAGCTGGTAAAGCCTCCATTCAGGTCCCGGCAGCTTGATATTCTTACCAAATGTCTGAAGATGTCTATATAGTTATCCAAATGGGGGTGGCGTCCAGGAGCAGGAATCATCTCCTACATTACAAATCTAAAGAAGAAAACAACCGGGTCCCTCTTGTAGTCACCTACAATCCAAATCTGGAAGAGTTAAGAGGAGCCACACGGAAACTAGAACCACTACTAAAAAAACATGCCCGACTAAGGGCCCTTTCACATCAGCGTTTTTTTTAAATCGCGGCAGATGCGGTGAAAAAACCGCATCTGCCGCGATTACCGCATACCGGCTGCACTTGCGGCGCGGTTGCGGTTTTTGCCATGCAAAGTATAGGCGGACTTGCGGCAGGTGCGGCAAGTGCAGTTTTGCACTTGCGGCAGGTGCGGCCGAAAAAAAAAAACCGCGGCTGACCGCGTTTTTTTTGCAGCCGGTATGCGGTAATCGCGGCAGATGCGGTTTTTTCACCGCATCTGCCGCGATTTAAAAAAAAACGCTGATGTGAAAGGGCCCTTAAATCAATATTTCCAGACCCCCTACTTCTGTGTTTTAGGCAGCCCCCGAATCTAAAAAGCATCATTGTCAGAAGCGCCCTGTCCTCTCCAGCAGCAACAGGAACCTTTCCCTGCAACCAGAACAGGTGCAAAACCTCCATTTATAATGACAACGGACAAGATATGGATTCCCAGCACATATCAGGACTACAAGATCCCAGGTAACTTCAGCTGCAACACAAGCAATGTAGTGTCCTTAATTATATGTACAAAATGTCCACCTGAGGGGTCTGTATGTAGGAGAGACAGGATAGAAACTTAGAACTATTTGATGAACTCTCATAGCCACACAAAAATAACAGATTTACCTGTGCCTAAACACTTCTGTAGCCCTGATCATACTATAATGGATATTAAGATACCGTATACAGTATAAGCTGACCCGAGTATAAGCCGAGGACCCCAATTTTACCCCCCAAAAATGGGAAAACGTATTGACTCAAGTATAAGCATAGGGTGGGAAATGCAGCAGACCCTTATCCTGGTATATCATTCCCCAGCCTGGTATATAGCCCTCATCACTGTATATAGCCCCCAATGACTATATATAGCCGCTCATCACTGTATACAGCCCCCCTCACCATGGTAAATGGCCCCTCATCCTGGTATATAGCCTCCTCATCACTGTACATAGCCCCCCATCACTGGGATATAGAGCCCCCAATCACTGGTATATAGCACTCTGATCACTAATATATAACGCTCCCATCACTGGTATATATCGTTTCCATCACTGGTATATAGCCTCCCATTACTGGTATCTAGCCCCTCATCACTGGTATATACCACTCCCATCAATGGTATATAGAGCCTCCCATCACTGGTATATAGCCCCCAATTACTGGTATATAGCCCCTCATCACTGGTATATAGCACCTCATCATTGGTATATAGCCCCCAATGACTTCTATAGCCCCCAATCTCTAGTATATAGCCCATCATCACTGTATATAGCCCCCTCATAATGGTAAGTAGCCCCTCATCCTGGTATACAGCCCCCCATCACTGTACATAGGCCCCTATCACTGGTATATAGCTCTCTCATCACTGGTATATAGCACTCCTATCACTGGTCAAGAGCCCCCATCACTGGTTATACTTAGCTCCCCATCACTGGTATATAGAGCCCCCCATCATTAGTATATAGCTCCTCATCATTGGTATATAGGTCCCAATCACTTGAATATAGCCCCCAATCACTAGTACATAGCCCTTCATCATTGTATATAGCCCCCCCTCATCATGGTAAATGGCCCTTTATCCTGGTATATAGCCCCCTCATCATGGTAAATGGTCCCTCATCCTGGTACATAGCCCACCATCACTGGTACATAGCCCCTATCACTGGTATACAGCTTCCATCACTGGTATATAGCCACCATCACTGGTATATAGCCCCCCATCACTGGTATATAGCCCATTACTGGTAGATAGCCTCCCATCACTGGTATATAGCACTCCCATCACTAGTATATAGCCCCTATCACTGGTATAGAGCCTCCCCATCACGGTATGTAGCGCTCCCATCACTGATATGTAGCGCTCCCATCACTGGTATATAGCACTCCCATCACTAGTATATAGGCCCCATCACTAGTATATAGCCCCCCATTATTGGTATATAGCACTTCCTTCACTGGTATATAGCGCTCCCATCGCTAGTATATAGCCCCTATCACTGGTATAGAGCCTCCCCATCACGGTATGTAGCGCTCCCATCACTGGTATATAGCACTCCCATCACTGGTATATAGCACTCCCATCACTAGTATATAGGCCCCATCACTAGTATATAGCCCTCCATTATTGGTATATAGCGCTTCCTTCACTGGTATTTATCCACCAGTCACTGGTATATAGCCCTCCATCACTGGTACATAGCCCCTATCACTGGTATATAGCACTTCCATCACTGGTATATAGCCCCTATCACTGGTATATAGCGCTCCCATCACTAGTATATAGAGCCCCCCATCACTGGTATATACCCTCCCAATAAAACTATCACACTTCTTATCTCTGAACTGGTCCAATATTCACTGCCACAGCTGCTCTTCTCCCCTCCCATACTGACCATTCTGTGCTCTGCTTCATGTATTATGTACTGCATTATCCAACCCTCCATTTGGGCATAATTGGTGACTTCAGATTCTGTGTTATTATGAGCCTGATGAAGAGACCTGAGTTGTCTTAACAGCTGCTTTTTCTTACCCTTTATCGGCTAACTGAAAAGAAGGTAACAACCCTGAGGACTCTCAGATTCTAATATTTTTCTATCTACTGGCTAAGGCTACATTCACACACAGCGCATTTCTGCATTTTGTTAGGATCCTTTTTTGGTGCAGAAACTGCACCTACAACAGATTCTCACAATGCGCAGCGTTGTGTGTGTGTGAGTGCTTCTGCGCTTTTACTTACCTCGCCGCATCCCCCGGTGATCTCCAGCGGTGTCATCCTAGGAGGCCGCAGCAAGAACTGCCTCTAGGACCCTGCGGCCTGATCATGTGACCGGGTGACATCGCTCGGTTACATGGTGTTGTCCAAGGTTTTCCACAGGTCCTGCGGTATGACGGGAGATCACCGGTGGAGCGCGGAGAGGTGAGTAAAAAGCACAGTGAAATAATGGTCTGGGAGCTTGCTATCAACCTTATGGAGACAGCGAAGTAGGTGAGGAGATTGTAAGCCACTTACCTCCTCTCAGATATATGCAAATATGCAAATTTGCACTTCACTAAGGAGGTAGAGAAACTCCCGTGCCACATTTAAGCAGCTTCCTCAAAGTCATAATCGCTTCCCAACAAGCTTTTAATATAACTAAGGGATTTGTGCCAGATCAGAACCCCAAACTACAGACGCTGCGTTTCGGGGTATCTGCCCCTCATCAGTGTAGTGTGTGGGATATTCTGATCTGGCTGTGTGAGTGGGCTAAGACAAGGTCTGGGAGCTTGCTATCAACCTTATGGAGACAGCTGTTGGGAAGCGATTATGACTTTGAGGAAGCTGCTTAAATGTGGCACTGGAGTTTCTCTACTTCCTTAGTGAAGTGCAAATTTGCATATTTGCAGTGAAATAATGCAATGAAATGCACACGTGACTTCTTTTTATAGATCCACTTTTCAGCCCAAAAGTGGGTCTGTAAAAAGCGCAGCGTGTGAATGCCAAATAGTGAAATGCATTGACTTGGCTGGGACAGATAACGTCACTGCATTTCATTGCATTCCCCTGCAAATAGCGGATCCGTACAAAGCGGACCAATAGCGCAGCGTGTGAACGTAGCCTTACACGGTACAAACATAGATTTTAGTTTTTGATATAACACTGTTTTATAAACATGCAGCCATTTTTCAGTTTCTTTTCTATTATTTTACTTCTTTGCCTACTGACCATCATAACTTTTTCATTTTTTAGTTGACACAGCCACATGAGAACTTTTTTTGCAGAATGTGTTCTAGTGTCGAATGGCAGGGAAATTGCTACATCGTTCAGATATCCAGTGGCATTGAGGTTTCCATTGATGAAGAATGGCCCCACTGTCTTTGTACTCCATATATCACACCATACCATCAATTTCTGTGTTCCAGCAGTCTTGGAGGGATCTATCCACTGTGGGTTAGTGTCAGACCAATAGCGGTGGTTTTGCTTGTTAAAGGGAACCTGTTACCTAGATTTAAGCCCCTACACTATCACTACCTGTCCCTACACCTTCCTAGCTGCTCCCTATCTATCCCTCTCTGAGCTAAAGGGGCCCTATAATACAGCAGAAAAATAACTTCTTACTTACAGAAGTCCCTGAGGCTGGGGACTGAAAAGGCGGCGCCAGGCTCTATGCATCACTCCTCGATCCGGCAGCGCACACCCTGCTGGGCGGCAATATTCTTTCTTCATCGCCACCTTTCTATTTTGAATCTCCTGCCCTCTGTACACCTATCATGCCCCGGCCGCTACGTCACATTCGGTGCGGTGCATTATGGGCCTGATCATGTGATCGGCCCGGCTTCAATAAGCGCATTGCGCAGAGCTGGGCCGATCACGTGATCAAGCCCATAATGCACTGGGACTGATCATGTGATCGACCCTGTAATGCACCGCGCCGGATGTGACATAGCGGCCGATGCATGATAGGTGTACAGAGGGCGGGAGATTCCAAATAGAAAGGCGGTGATGAAGAAAGAATAATGCCGCCCAGCGGGGCGTGCACTGCCGGATCGAGTTAGTGATGCATAAAGCATAAAGGCAATTATGTTCTTTTGGCTACACCCTGCAATAAAATGAATTAGGAGGTGATCAATACATCATATCTGCCCCAAAACGGTATCAGTAAATACGTCAGCCCTCTCCGACTATCAGCCAAACATTGAAAATGTTACAGGTATCGAAAAATGGTGACACATGCAATGTATTTTTTTTTACTTTAATAAGTTTCATTATTTTTTTACACTATTTACATTTTTTTTTTTAAACTATGCACATTTGGTAACTGCATAATTGTACTGACCTGGAGAATCATGATACCAAGTTATTTTTACCCTAAAATAAATGCTGTACAAAAAATTAATGTGTATCTGCCCCAGCCTTCCAGATATGAGAACAGGTAATTACCTTGTTCTTTCAGCTTTCGCAGCAGTTTATCCAAGGCCACCATCTTCCCACTATTGAAGACGAGGTGAGTGTCCGTGGTGTACGGGGGACCAGGCTCGGCCCCGTCAAACAGGTACGGATGGTTGCAGCATTTGCGCAGTTGCATCAGTATGTTCAGCAGACGCATCTTGTCCATTTTCCCAGCAGAATTCAGAATGTCAATATCTTTCATTAAAATTTTTGTATACCTGGAGAGATTGAAACATTCACATTAACACTAAACGCACAAACAGGACAACAGCAAATTCAGTATTTCTCTGAACAACCCATACACCAGTTCAGTGCGCTTTGGGCTGGTTCCAGCTACCCCCACCTGCTGCCATATAGTGGTGGATCAGAGAAAGCCCCTACACATGCTTTGTGTTTTCCACCCCTTGAGAAGCAACAGCGAAACTCGTGTAGGGGTTTTCTCTGATCGTCCACTGCTTACACTATGGGTAAGAGAAGTCATTCCTAAAGGAAATGTCCCGGCAGACATGCATTGATGGAATAAATAGATCGTGCAGTGTGAGACCTTGGTGGGCCGAGGAGGTCTAAAGGATTGGCTCATGGCTTTACATTATTTTCCTTACTCCTGGAACATTAGATACATAATTATTACCTATCCTTGTCTTTATTTTTCTTTTTTCGGCATTTGATTGAGTACATATGTAATATGGCACTATGGACTCAGATAATCTTTGGAGTTACAATATTTTGTTAACACATTGATGTCACCATTATATTAAGTATTCTTTATCATGTTGCATAGCCTTATTCAGTTCCTGCAATGTTTTAGGCGTTTCCTTATTACATACTTCTAGCCATAGGTCTATAATGTTTGTATGGGGATTGTGTGGACTCTTCTTTCTGGATTCCCTTGTTGTGCACATGTGATTATTTACTTTGTATGTGCCTTTAATAATAAAACTTGTGTTTCTTTTATTCTACTTCGTTGTGCGGTTACACAAACATTTGATATGTAAGAAGCTGCGAAACCATAAACAATAGGTGAAGTCATTGGTGATCATGCCATTTCTTAGCAGATGCATGTTAAGGTACCGTCACACCTTTCAACATAGTTTCTGACGACGTTCAAAAGTGACGTCAGGAACGATGTCGAAACGACATTGTTGTTGCGCTGTTGCGTGTAAACGCACGATTCAACAACGATAGTTGTTCGAGTCGGAGTTGACAGGTTTTCCGCCTATTTGCTGCATTGCAGCGGATCGCTCGCTGGGTTGATCCCAGCCCAGCGAGCGATCGCGTCGTCAACATCGCAGCGCCGTCACCGGCAACATCTTGCTGTGTGACAGCTAGACTGCGATGTCAGAAGCGAACGTGAACCCGCGGCATCGCAGCCGATGTTGGATGGTGTGACGGGGCCTTTAGAAACATGATGTATACGCTGACCACAACCTCAACATGAAAACCTAGGAGCAGAGAGAAGTCCCATCTGAGCACCATTATTATCACATTTACACCTCCAATACAGAATCCTGTAATCTCAAGGCAACACAGAGTCTTCAACAGGGTATGTGATGACAAGGAAGAACTCTCATAATCTGCTGCTGCTTACCACTGGACAAGGTTCTCCATGGACACATGTCTACTTGTTTACCTAAAGAGATAGTATCTCTAATATCATGTTTCTTTTAATATGTAAATCAATACAGCAAGTTCTGTATAGCTCTGCAATATTGTGAATGTAGCTCTGCAGAATTGCAAATGCAGCTCTGCAGAATTGTGAATGCAGCTCTGAAGCATTGTGAATGCAGCTCTGAAGTATTGTGAATGCAGCTCTGAAGCATTGTGAATGCAGCTCTGCAGCTTTGCAAATGCAGCTCTGCAGAAATTAAGAATGTTGCTATGTAGCGTTGCGAATGCATCTCTAGCACTGTGAATGCAGCTCTGCAAATTTGTGAATGCAGCTCTGAAGCGTTGTGAATGCAGCTTTGCAAATGTAGCTCTGCAGAAATTGCTCTGCAGCATTGTGAATGCAGCTTTGAAGCATTTTGAATGCAGCTCTGAAGCGTTACGAATGCAGCTTTGTGGCATGGTGAATGCAGCTCTGCACCGTTGTGAATGCAGCTGTGGATTATGGGACAGGCTGTAAATCAGAATTATACAAGTACAGAAAAGTATCTACATATCTACTCAATTGTAAAATTGTATCAATGATAGAGCAGCGTCAGTGACTTTCTTACCATTCTCTCTGCATTTTGCTGAGTCCCAGATAGATTTTTACTTCTTTTTTTGGAGGGAGGCTTTTTTCAACTTCAGCTTTGATACGACGCAAAAGAAATGGCTTTAAAACCTGGTAAAATATGTAAAGAAGGGGTGAAAATTATACTCAAAATCAAGAATAAATAAAGTGACCAATTACAGACACAACCACACTTACTGCATGAAGTCTTTCCACAAGCTTCTGATCCCCAAGACAATTGTTGGTGTCAAACCAAGAGTCAAAGTCCTGTAAATAAAATGATGACAAAATGTATTCCAAAAAATAATGTGAATATGTAGCAGCATAGGTGTAGGAACTTGGTGGCCTGACATCATGGGAGCTAAACAGGGGAGGAGGCTGCAGTGGTACCATGGGGACTGTACAGCAGAGTAGGCTGCAGTGGTACTATGGGGACTGTACAGGGGAGGAGACTGCAGTGGAACCATGGGGACTGTACAGGGGAGGAGGCTACAGTGGTACTATGGGGACTGTACAGGGGAGGAGATGCAGTGGTACATGGGGACTGTACAGGGGAGGAGGATGCAGTGGTACTATGGGGACTGTACAGGGAGGTGCTGCAGTGGAACCATGGGGACTGTACAGGGAGGAGGCTGCAGTGGTACCATGGGGACTGTACAGGGGAGGAGGCTGCAGTGGTACATGGGGACTGTACAGGGGAGGAGCTGCAGTGGTACCATGGGGACTGTACAGGGGAGGAGAATGCAGTGGTACTATGGGGACTGTACAGGGAGGAGGCTGCAGTGGTACCATGGGGACTGTACGGGGAGGAGGCTGCAGTGGTACCATGGGGACTGTACGGGGAGGAGGCTGCAGTGGTACCATGGGGACTGTACAGGGGAGGAGGCTGCAGTGGTACCATGGGGACTATACAGCGGGAGGAGGCTGCAGTGGTATATGGGGACTGTACAGGGGAGGAGACTGCAGTGGTACCATGGGATGTACAGGGAGGAGGCTGCAGTGGTACATGGGGATATACAGGGAGGAGGCTGCAGTGGTACTATGGGGACTGTACAGGGGAGGAGGCTGCAGTGGTACTATGGGGACTGTACAGGGGAGGAGGCTGCAGTGGTACCATGGGGACTGTACAGGGGAGGAGGCTGCAGTGGTACCTTGGGTCTGTACAGGGGAGGAGACTGCAGTGGTACCATGGGGACTGTACGGGGAGGAGGATGCAGTGGTACCATGGGGACTATACAGCGGAGGAGGCTGCAGTGGTACTGTGGGGACTGTACATGGGAGAAGATTGCAGTGGTACCATGGGGACTGTACAGTGGAGGAGGCTGCAGTGGTACTGGGGGACTGTACAGCGGAGGAGGCTGCAGTGGTACCATGGGGACTGTACAAGGGGAGGAGGCTGCAGTGGTACTATGGGGACTGTACAGGGGAGGAGGCTGCAGTGGTACCATGGGGACTGTACAGGGAGAGGAGGCTGCAGTGGTACTATGGGGACTGTACAGGGGAGGAGACTGCAGTGGTCCATGGGGACTGTACAGGGGAGGAGGATGCAGTGGTACTATGGGGACTGTACAGGGGAGGAGGCTGCAGTGGTACCATGGGGACTGTACAGGGAGGAGGACTGCAGTGGTACCATGGGGACTGTACAGGGGAGGAGGCTGCAGTGGTACATTGGGGACTGTACAGGGGAGGAGCTGCAGTGGTACCATGGGGACTGTACAGGGGAAGAGACTGCAGTGGTACCATGGGGACTGTACAGCGGAGGAGGCTGCAGTGGTACCATGGGGACTGTACAGGGGAGGAGGATGCAGTGGTAACATGGGGACTGTATACGGGAAGAGACTGCAGTGGTACCACGGGGACTGTACAGCGGAGGAGGCTGCAGTGGTACCATGGGGACTGTACAGGGGAGGAGGCTGCAGTCGTACCATGGGGACTGTACAGTGGAGGAGGCTGCAGTGGTACCATGGGGTCTGTACAGGGGAGGAGGCTGCAGTGGTACCATGGGGACTGTACAGCGGAGGAGACTGCAGTGGTACCTTGGGTTCTGTACAGGGGAGGAGACTGCAGTGGTATTATGGGGACTGTACACGGGAGGAGACTGCAGTGGTACCATGGGGACTGTACGGGGAGGAGGCTGCAGTGGTACCATGGGGACTGTACAGGGAAGGAGACTGCAGTGGTACCATGGGTTCTGTACAGGGGAGGAGGCTGCAGTGGTATTATGGGGACTGTACACGAGAGGAGACTGCAGTGGTACCATGGGGACTGTACAGCGGAGGAGGCTGCAGTGGTACTATGGGGACTGTACAGGGGAGGAGGCTGCAGTGATACCATGGGGACTGTACAGGGGAGGAGGCTGCAGTGGTACCATGGGGACTGTACAGGGGAGGAGGCTGCAGTGGTACCATGGGGACTGTACAGCGGAGGAGGCTGCAGTGGTACTATGGGGACTGTACAGGGGAGGAGGCTCCAGTGGTATCATGGGGTCTGTACAGGGGAGGAGGTTGCAGTGGTACCATGGGGACTAGATTTGGAGACCAATCAAAAGGTCACTCTGCCCAATACGATGACTAGCAATATGAATCACTGGTGGTAGTTTGGGTCATGTTTCAGATTTTATTTGGGTGTCCCGTTAGGTCGCTTTAGTTAAACTTACATTTGCATACTATTGGCTAAATATTTAGTAATATATTTTGGGTTAGCAGTGAGTAATTGCTGCAATTGTTTCCCACCAGACTCTAAGGCAGCCTGAAGACATTGTACGATATAAGAAATGACAACTTACATCTGCAGAGTTAAACACATCAGGTAGGAGGAAGTTGAGTAAAGCCCACAGCTCATGGAGGTTATTCTGCAGCGGGGTGCCCGTCAGCAGCAGGCGGTTGGTGGTCTTGAACTCTCGGACAATCTCAGAAAGCTACAGAACAAGCAAACAGATGCATACTGAGCAGGATATTCGGGAGATTTTATTATTTTTATAATACGAGATGCACAAATAAACCATTGTACTGTGGGAAAGAGTCATTCAGGAACCAAGTCTACATTCATCCTTTGGTTCTACAAGTGTTTCACTCCCCTTCAGGGATCCAGGACTTCAAATGAATACAGATAAGACAAATTTTACTTACAACAAATATGCAAAATGATAAGATTTTCAAGCTCGCCTCCAATGATCCACTGAAAAGCTCTTCTGATATGTTCCTCAGTGAGTAAGGTATACAATATAACGTCTGCCGGGGTTACTCACTTACAGAGGAACGCTCAACACAGAGTATCAACACTGGAAGTGAGTAGGAAGACACTGGATACTTAAAGAGGTTTTCCACATCTAATGTGATCTCCTTTTCTCCTAACTCTTCCTAACTAACACTTCCTAATATACTTCTGTTATCCACCCTGTCCCTGTAATCTTATCTCTACGACGCTCATAAGAACCTTTACTATTGTTGTATCGTTCATTCTTCCAGGCTGCAGACCAGAATCGGACCATCTGAGCAGGCACGTCACCGATGGGGGTGGGGCAGTCTCTCTGTAAGTGACAGCAGTCTGCACACATGCCCAGATCACAATTCAATCTCCTTTCAGCCCCACCAGTGACTTGCTCTGCTCAGTTGGTCCGATTCCAGTCCAAGCTACAACAACAATAAAGATATTTCTGAGCGTCTTAAGAGAAAAGAATGCAGGAGCGGAGTAGATAGCAGAAATATATAGGGAAAGTGTTAGTTAGTTAGAAAACAGTAGGAGAAAAGAAAGGGGATCCCATTCATACTGGAAAACCTCTTTAAACCCCTTATTTCCTCCCTGGTTATGTCACACAGGAGCCGGCTGAGTGTCTGCAGAGAGAACATGCTACATAATAATGGTATACAATATCAATAGCAAATAGAACAAGGCGGTCTGTAGAGCACTGGGATGATAAAGGGGAGGCTACCAAGATTTTATTAAAGAATAAGCAAATTGATATAATCCACAACATGCTTCAATAGTGGCTTGCTACCTTCATCAGGTACAATAGCGTAACAGATGGAGGCTGAGTGTGGAGTAAAGCACTAGTGCCTGGACTGAGGCATCATTACACCTGTAAGGCCCCTTTCACATCTGCGTTTATGTATAATTGCCACAGATCTCACCGCATCTGCTGCATCTGCTGCGTAATGGTTCACTTGCGGCACCGGTTCGGCAAAACCCATTCATTCTCTATGGGGATTGCGGCAGGTGCGGCAAGTGCGGTATTTCTGAATCTGGTGCTTGTTGTACTGCATAAAAACCGCTGCTAGCCCCCCTGACGAAGGAGAAGCCGCTATGCGCATTGGGGCGCACGACTAACAGGAAAAGGACGTGCTGTAATGGGACAAAATGCCGAATTCCCCGCGCTGCCACCAGGAATCACCAGGAAACAAAGAGTTAACTGGGCAGATGTTTCTTTATTCTTTCCTACGCGTTTCAGAGCCTCTATCCGAGCTCCTGCCTCAGTTCCTGGTTCCCTGAGGAAGGAGCTCGGATAGAGGCTCTGAAACGCGTAGGAAAGAATAAAGAAACATCTGCCCAGTTAACTCTTTGTTTCCTGGTGATTCCAGGTGGCAGCGCGGGCAATTCGGCATTTTGTCCCATTACAGCATTCCTGTTTCCACGTTTATCGTGAAGGTGCGGCCCATCTTACAGGCGATTATACCGGTTGTGGGTGACACAACTGAACCAGGTGAGCAGTTCCTGATATACACCGCTATAACCCTTTGTAAAAAGGATAAGACCCTATGCGCATTTATCTCACGTTTACAGGAAAAGGACGTGAGCACTAAAAGAACCTAATATAAGGTAACAATCATAGATTCTTATGCATGTTAGTGGGGTATGTTGGGCATTGGTTCTGACAGTGGCTGCAATGAGAAAATTACTAAGCAGTGATGTAGATTGTTCCTAGGTAATACAGGGTCACATATAGGCAATTGATTCTGAGTCAATAAGGGCGATAATCCAGGTCATTGGAGGTCCAAATAGGGATATTTCTATTAAATTGAAAGGGTGGTAATGAAATCCTAATGATGTGTCAATATTGTGTTTGGATATTTATAATATATGTCCTGAACTATGAAGAAGGACAGGTCTGCAGCTCAAATAGTAACTCTGATGGGACACTAAAGTGACGCAGGTACATATTACCTGTAATCTATCACATGACTCACCTTAGATTTCTCATTCTTTATTCTGTGTGCCTCATCAATAACAAGGTATCTCCAGTTGAACTTCTTAAAAACAGATTTTTCCCTTATGACCATTTCATAGGAGGTGACACAAACGTCCCACTCTCCCGGCATCATGACATCTCGGATAAAGGCGGCCTGGATTACACGAGAGAAGGACACCATGAACAAGAAACAACATATTCTACATTGTAATAGGAAATATACATATTGAGGAGCTGCCACCAATTGTATCAGTTTAACCTCCTGAATGGTGTTGTCAAGTATACAGCATTGCACTGTATTGTACAGGCTATAAAGAGTTTGCAGGTTTAGGTCTTCTAAGGCAAGGTGGGCAATTCATTTTCCCAAGGGGCTACATAGGAGGCTATGACTGATGTGAAGGGCTTGAATTAATTCTGCTCAATATTAAATTTAACATAATAATTATAAATAATATTTTATATTAGTTGTATCACTTAATATTGAGCAGAATAAATTATGTTATATACAGCACAAGCCCTCAAATAGCTCCCTACATTAAGGACAAGCCCCCACATAGCCTCCTATATACAGGATGATCCGTCATACAACCTCCTATAAACTATATGAGTCCACATACAGCCCCTCTATATACAGTATTAGCTCTACATAGCCCCTTATGCAAAGTATGAGATCCCACATAGCACCTCAGTATAAGCCTCCACATAGCCCCTCTACTGTATATACAATGTGAATCCCCACTTAACCCTCTATAAACAGTATGAGCCCCAAGACCACTCCCTACATACAGTATGAGCCCCACATAGCTTCCTATATACATTTCTGAGCCCCAACATAGCACTGTATATATTATGTCCCATATAGCCTCCTATGTATATATCTGAGCCCCCATATAGCCCTGTATACACAGTATAATCCCCACATAACCTCCTAAATACATTCCTGAGCCCCATATAGCCTCCTCTATACAGAATTCGCCTCTTATATACATTACAGAGCCTCCACATAACCTCCTAGATACATTTCTGAGCCCTAATATAGTCCTAAATACATGCAAACATCCCATACATGTGAAAAGAACATCACACACTCACCACGCTCCCATTCCTCCACAAAAGCACATGCGATGTTGTGACGTCATCACGTCTGCCATCCCACACACTGATTGGTGGAAGATAGAGCCAATGGCACAATCCTCCACCAATCCATTCATTGCTATCTTCACTCTCAGAAGATATCAGGACTCAAGCGACATGTGCAAATGGGCGGCGGGGAAGGGCACGTTTTAGGCCCTTCAGCTTTTTGGTCTGCGGGCCAAACTGGAGCAGCCAGCGGGCCGGATGTGGCCCACAGGCCACACTTTCCCCCATCCCTGCTCTAAGAGAACTAGTAAAAGAAATGGAAAAAAGTAAAGGGGACATACAGGACTTAAAAAAAATGTGCCTAAGCACTAATAGGCACGTAGTTATTAACTGCTTGCCTGTTGTGCCTGGCTCTGTTCTTTGTCAGCACAGAGCGGTCATTGACCACTTCAGACAGCGATTCAACAGCTTCTGACGACGTCACATCAACAGAGCGGAGGAGTTTTTCTGCTCTGCTCTCTTGAGAGCGAGACACTTTCGACCACTGCGTAACTGGAGGTCAGCTGTCACTCATCATGACACTGGCAGTCAAGCTCTGCTGACAGGGTAGACGGGAAGAAGAAGAGCTGCTCTGCTGAAAGGGAGCAGCTGAATCACCGGCGGGAGCAGATGAATCGCTGACAGGAGCGCCCTGTGCCAGCGCAGTGTAGTACAGGCAGGTAGTTACCTCTTGTAGAAACTACCCGCCTTCTTGGTTTTTGACACATAGTAGAAAAAAAATAGTCCTGGACAACCCCTTTAAAATTGGACTGCAGGCGACGGGTGAGTAGGACTCTCTCAGTCAGCTCCATAGCAGTCCCAGCAGTCAGTTTCCCACCGACCTAGAAGTTATTATTCCCGACTATAGGTGACAACTTTACAGAATGAAAATGACCCTTTCACTGAGTCACCTCCACACTTCCATGGTCTATCTGTGGTTACCCTGCTCTTACAATGGCTGTACTTACCCGTGCATCTTTGTCTCCAATAAGACACACAGCACAAAGTGACGGGACCCAGCGCTTAAATTCATTCATCCAGTTGTGTAGAGTGGATTTGGGCACCAGCACCATATGTGGACCTGGAGTGTTCCTGTAGTGCTTAAGATAGCCCAACAAAGCAATTGTTTGCAATGTCTTGCCTAATCCCTAAATATAAATACAAAGATATAAATATACGAATATAAAGATAATTAGGTCTCTAAATGTCTATTGTGGTGTTTACTCTACCATTTCATCAGCCAGTATGCCATTAATGCCATTTTCATACAGCGAGATCATCCAGTTGAGGCCTCGGACTTGATAATCTCGCAATTTTCCGGACTTCACATCTGCAGGACAAATATTGAATAATGAAATGTGCTGAAAACCTGCACGAGACACTGACATAATATCACAAATACAACTACAAGCCTGCCTGTACAAAGTGGAGAACAGTGAACCCTCTTGTTCCATTGAGTTTCCCCCCCAATAAGCTCCTGCAATTTACTTTCCAAGTGAATCAAGTATCAATCATGTCCTCTCTCCGCCAGAGAATCCTGACAGTGTGTGTTGTGCGCACTGTGGAGTCTGTGTGTGACTGCAGACTTTTAGCAGAGAAATGGTCAACCCCTTTCACATTGTATTGGATGGGGGACGCTTTGGAACTCATTTATTTTTTAATTTTTATAATGAAAATCTGATGGTAGAAACTGACCAAATACTGATGAAAGCACTGATGTGCCGGTGTCTGATATCACAGTAGTAAATGTGAGTGTAAGTGTGTTGGAGCTTGGCATTCTGATGGTGCTTTACCTAGTTTTGGAGCCTGGCTGGGTATTAAAGGGACATTGTCAGGTCATTTTTCAGTATGATACTAATATTACCCCTGAATAGTTCCTGGGCAGACCTTTAAAAATATGTAAAATCATTATTGTAGAGTTTGTAGTTTTCATGATATTGGCATTGTCAGACCCTGCAGGGAGCTCCTGGATTAGTCCTGTCCCATTATAATCAAACAGGAATAGTCCGGTAGCTGTATAAACTGACATGTAATTATGTACTCCCTTTCAGCAGCTCTCTCCTCCCTCCTCCCTTTGCTAACAATGCAGTGTCAGGTTTCACTTACAGGAGGTCACTTCTGTTGTGGACACGGAGGGAGAAAGCTATTACAGGTCTGCCTTATCTAGACTCCATTTGGTTCTGTAAGCAGGTATCCCTGCTGTGACAGTTTCTGTGCTGTATTTGACCTCTTGTGATGCTGCAAACACAGAGAGCAGAGAGGAGAATACAGCTACCCCCAGTGATCTTCTGTGCAATGATCCATTGGCTCCTAACAGTGGATCAATTTAATACGGATGAAGCATTAATGTATAAGGGGCCTTTCACATCCGCGTTTTCGCTGATGTGCGGCAGGTCCGGCAGATTTACCGCATCTGCCGGATCGGCTGCCTAACGGCTGCACTTGCGTCCCGGATCCAGCAAGCCCCATACATTATGGGGCTTGCAGTCCGGTGTGGCAGGTGCGGGTATGCCAGATGCAGCAGTTCCAGCATTTGCGGCCGCAAAAAAAAACGCTGCTTGCATCTTTTTTTTCGCGGCCGAAAGTGCCGAATCCAGACAATCTGGCGTAACCGCACTTGCCGCACCGGACCACAAGCCCCATAGACAATGCATGGGGTTTCTGGCCGCAAGTGCAGCCATTAGGCGGCTGATCCGGCAGATGCGGTAAACCTGCCGCACATCAGCGAAGACGCGGATGTGAAAGGCACCTAACAGAAGTAAAAAGCATATGTTCCATTGTTCATCGTTGTCTTATGGATCTCCAGAGAATTTCATAACAGCCAAGTCTGATCCACAAGGCAGATGAGAAGACACCTGCTGAGTATAGTGGATCGGAGACACGGACAGGTTCTTAACATGGATGTGTGTACAAATGAATGAGACTGAATGGGTCAATGTGCTGTCCGAGAAAAAATGGGCAGCAGATGGATGTCTACAAGGGAGATGTGAACTTAGCCTTAGTCCTATGTGGAATGATATAGGCATGCTACACAGTAAATTAGAAGAACATCAGTGCAGCATAATCACTGTAGTAAATGATAAGTAAATCATCTAGAACATAAAGTTACAACATACAAGAAGGGGATTCTTCAAATCGTACGCAGACGTTGGATGTCTTGCGGCTTTCAGACAGTAACTCTTCATCTTCTTCTTGCTCTGTCCGTCGGTGTCGATTGCTTCATTTAGTAAATAGACAAAGAATATCTTTATTAATAATGGTGTCAATCTGAGTCCCCACAAATATCACTTCCTACATCTTGTGTTCTTCTATTCTGCTGTTATATTTCCTGGAGGTATACTGTATAATAAAAACAAGGGGGTGTGGATTACAGCTTGACACTTCTCCCAAAGGTAAAAGGGACAAACCTTCAAGTAGACGTCTGATAATATTTCCTGGAGGAATAACAGTGATTTACCGTATTTTTCGGATTATAAGACGCACTTTTATAGGAGGGAGGAACGGGGGGAGGATCTTAATATCTGAATCTATTAAAAAAAAATCTTACAGAGGGCCACTGCAGGGGTGCAGTAGACAGGTTTCACAGGTCCATGGAGGGTGGGGGCAAAGCCCGGAGCTGTTAGGGAAACGTGGCAATGTCCAGTGGGCGCCGCCATTATCCATGCCCCAGCATGCATTTCCGAGCTGCAATTTGTGCAGGCCTTAGGCCTGTTTCACACATCCGTAACACCATGGGCGTGTGAGACAAGGCTGTTTGTGGGCGGGGCATGGAGTCACGTGTCACTGACATGTGACACATGTGCTGTCCGTGTGCTATCCATGGATAGCACACGGACAGCCTATTCTCGCATACTCGCCTCTCTCCTGCGCCGCTGCTCCTCTTACTTCCGGTCCGCTGTCAGGCTCAGTAAAGTGAACTTTCATGAGCCTAATGAACGGCACCGGAATAGAGAGGAGCTGTCAGCACTGGAGCGAGGGGGGTATGACATTCTTAATTTTTGACAGTTTTTTGACTTTCGTCCGTGGTTCATGCACACGGATGTCACACAGATGACATCTGTGTGCATGGACGTTTCAGGGCAAAATCGGTCCGTGCTTCCACATAACAACGGACATGTCGCCGTGTGGAGCACAGGGACACACATTTTCTCCACATGGGGACACGGTCCATGTGGAAATACGGACATGTGAAGGGAGCCATAGGGGTTCATTTACCCCCGTATGTCCGTGCCTCCGGCATGTGTTGGCACAGACTGCAGATGTGCCACAGGCATGGACATGTGAATGAGGCCTTAGAGTGTGTGGCCAAGTGTTGTGCATAATGATCAGGCATTGCATCACAGACGAGATGAACGGATTGAATAATGGCAGTGCAGGTGATGTGACTCTATGTGCTATAAAAGGAGAACAATCACCATTACTGGCCCCTCACTTCTAACCTATGCTGACATGTGGTTGCAGCACTTCTTGTTCCTGTGTATCATAGTCCCCTGATGAGTCTATACGATGAAACGCGTCGGGATGAGAGGTATAGAAGGGACAGTGGTAGGGTGCATGGTGAGGAGCAGATGTGGACTGCCCTTGTAAGGGCTGGAGTCTTTTGGTGAGGACCAGTACTTTTTTGTTTTTGCTGTAGGGACTGATTTAGGGTAAAGTTCTGGCGCCCGGATGAACACCTGGTCTGCTGCAACCGTATCTGGCCTGCTAAATTCCTGGGCCATGGGCAAGAGGCATTCCAATTTGTTATGGTTTGATTACTGAATATCTGTGTATAGTGCGGTATATATAAGGGACTGTTCCCATTACAGGTAGACAGATGATCAATATTGTAGGCCGTCTCTTGCTCATACACACCATTATCTTTGTATTGCGGTATTGGTGATTAGGCAATAGAGACGTCTTGTCTGTGTTTCTTTGACTTTTTTTCTCTTTCTGTTGATGAGGTTTCTCCTCTTTTTAGTGAATACTAATAAAAGGTTATTCTAATCATTACAAATTGCCTAATAATTGTGTGTTCAGTGTATGTGGGGTGCACAAAAATATGCAACAAGAAAAACTCCCTCCCTCCATGTAACAATACATTTATCCCAGTTCCAGTTTTTTTTATTTGATGCCATTAATGACCTGAATCAAACACTGATATTTTGGCCTTTAAGTTAGAGGATTGTGCACCGTCTGTTTAATTGCATTTGTGAAATATGAAAGAAGGCGAGAAGCCATTTACATACTCTCCAGCTGACAACAAACTTTGTTTTTTCATCGTTCTTTTGCCTGGGGCGTCCTAATTTCACTTTGAGAGGAGAGGTCGGAGACTTCTGGGAAGCGGGCTGAATAAAATGTGCAAACAGCTCGGTCTGCTTCAGGAGGAACTCAAATCTTTTGGAACGATCTGTTTTCTGAAATATGGAAAGAATATAAATAAGTTAAAATAACGCTCACTCCTAATGTGTGTGCTTCAACATCTAGTGATCCAGGCACGGCTGCCACATCAATATCATCTGCTGATGTGATCGGCTTCACAGAGGAGGATGATACCATATTATGTATCCCATCATTTTATCTATCGAGTTATTTTATATCAAATTAGGAACAGAAAATTAATGTGAATGAAAATATTCCTTAAAAAGAACCAGTCGCCACCACTAACGTCTGTTTTAATGAATAATTGTATTTCCCGTAGTATAACAAGTCAGCGGCTTCTTTTTTTAAAATGTTATTGTGCTCGTCCTCGGTTATTGCTCTTGGATATTTATAAATAAACTAAATGGAGTCCTGATGCGAACACAACAGGAGGGCAGTGATATCACAATGGGGGCAGGCCCCCGTGCACTCTCCCACCTGTCCACTCTTTCTCGCCCCTGTGCTCTCTCCTTTAACCTGTCCTCCCCCCCACCGTTCTGACATCTCCCCGTGTGCTCTCCCCTGTGTGCTGTCTTCTCCCGCCCATGTGCTCTCCCCCTGTGCTGTCTTCTCCCGCCCATGTGCTCTCCCCGTGTGCTGTCTTCTCCCACCCATGTGCTCTCCCCGTGTGCTGTCTTCTCCCACCCATGTGCTCTCCCCCTGTGTGCTGTCTTCTCCCGCCCATGTGCTCTCCCCCTGTGTGCTGTCTTCTCCCGCCCATGTGCTCTCCCCCTGTGTGCTGTCATCTCCCGCCCATGTGCTCTCCCCCTGTGTGCTGTCATCTCCCGCCCATGTGCTCTCCCCTGTGTGCTGTCATCTCCCGGCCAAGTGCTCTCCCCCTGTGTGCTGTCATCTCCCGCCCATGTGCTCTCCCCCTGTGTGCTGTCTTCTCCCGCCCATGTGCTCTCCCCCTGTGCGCTGTCTTCTTAGACCTGTCTCCCCCGTGTACACTATTTCTGGCCTCCTATAAGCTCTCTCTGCCCCCCCCCCTCCATGTGCACCACACCGTTGCCATCTTTGTATACCCAAGTGTCCAAAGATGGCGGCAGCATGAGTAACTGCACCTGCACATACCAGATGTGCACGGACACAGTAACTCAGTAACCACTACCATCATTGGACACACAGGAGTGCAAAGACTGTGCCTGTGTGTGCCGGGTATGTGCAGGTGCAGTTACTCATTTGGTGGTGGGTGCGGCAGGCTTCAGGCAGTGGGATGCGTGTGCGGCGGTGGTTCCTGGCATCAGTTTGGTTGTCGTCAGTTTCGGGTGTCACCAACACCGCTGACGATATTGCACAATGGGCCAGTATCGCCAGCGGGCGGCATATCTGCACATCCATCATCTGGGTGTGCAAACAATGGCTGCTGCCGGCGCATGATAGGACAACCGGACGGAAGTTGATGACAGACGGGACAGTGCGTTTATGTAAATAGATTGACAATTTGTTGTTCCTCATTAATAGGGTGGGTCCAGTCTATCAGTGACTTCTGATTGGACAGTCAGACTATGTAATTTTAATTATAGTTTTTCTCTGCAAGTTCCTCTCCTGGTTCCTCTCCGGGTTTTGGCTCACAAACCTGAGTGAACCTGATCAGGGAAAAAACTGCAGTGTGAAACCAGCCTAGCTGGCTTCACACCACGTTTTTGATGATCACAACCATTCACACCGGACAGCCCCAGATCCGATTTCGGCCCTATAGTATTCCTATGGGGTCGGATGGCTGCTATCTGCCATCCAGTTCCCATCTGTCCGGGAGGATCCGGGAGAATGCAGGTCTTTCTCCAGGACATAAAAACGCAGCTTGCTGCGATTTTCTGTCCGGGGCGAAAATCTGCACAAATCGGATCCTCCCAGATCCGACGCCCCCTAACATGGGAGTCTATGGCACTGGATCCAACAAAAAAATTGCATCCGGCTGCCGGACGACTAGTGCTGAAGCTCAGCGCCGGCGGCCGCTGAACTTCAGCACCTGGAGAGCTCCCGCCTGCAATTTCAAGACCGCGGCTAGCTCCCACAAGCCGCAATACTGACATTTCAGCAGGGACAGCTCCTGAACCCTGCAATCTGCCGATTCTGGCAGAAAACAGGACCGGAGGGCATATTGGCTCTCGGATGGTCCGTGTAGGTCCATGAGTTTTGTCGGACACATAGACTTGCATTGGCGAGTCTCGAGCGATTCAGGTTAAAATAACGCTCACTCCTAATGCGTGTGCTTCAACATCTAGTGATCCAGACATGGCTGCCACATAAATATCATCTGCTGATGTGATCGGCTTCACAGAGGAGGATGATACCAAATTATGTATCCCATTATTTTATCTATCGAGTTCTTTTATATCAAAATAGGAAGAGAAAATTAATGTGAATGAAAATATTCCTTAAAAAGAACCAGTCGCCACCACCAACGTCTGTTTTAATGAATAATTGTATTTCCCGTAGTATAACAAGTCAGCGGCTTCTTTTTTTAAAATGTTATTGTGCTCGTCCTCGGTTATTGCTCTTGGATATTTATAAATAAACTAAATGGAGTCCTGATGCGAACACAACAGGAGGGCGGTGATATCACAATGGGGGCAGGCCCCTGTGCACTCTCCCACCTGTCCACTCTTTCTCGCCCCTGTGCTCTCTCCTTTAACCTGTCCCCCACCCCCCCATTCTGACATCTCCCCTCTGTGCTCTTTTGCTTTGACCTGTCTCCCCCTGTGTGCTGTCTTCCCCCGCCCAAGTGCTCTCTTCTTAGACCTGTCTCCCCCGTGTACACTATTTCTGGCCTCCTATAAGCTCTCTCTGCCCCCCCCCCCCCATGTGCGCCACACCGTTGCCATCTTTGTATACCCAAGTGTCCAAAGATGGCGGCAGCATGAGTAACTGCACCTGCACATACCCGATGTGCACGGACACAGTAACTCAGTAACCACCACCATCATTGGACACCCATGAGTCCAAAGACTGTGCCTGTGTGTGCCGGGTATGTGCAGGTGCAGTTACTCATTTGGTGGTGGGTGCAGCAGGCTTCAGGCAGTAGGATGCGTGTGCGGCGGTGGTTCCTGGCATCAGTTTGGTTGTCGTCAGTTTCAGGTGTCATCAGCACCGCTCATGATATTGCACAATGGGCCAGTATCGCCAGCAGGCAGCATGTCTGCACAGCCATCATCTGGGTGTGCAAACATGGCTGCTGCCCGCGCATGATAGGACAACCGGACGGAAGTTGATGACAGACGGGACAGCGTGTTTATGTAAATAGATTGACAATTTGTTGTTCCTCATTAAGGGGGTGGGTCCAGTCTATCAGTGACTGCTGATTGGACAGTCAGACTATGTATGGACACACCCTCAACTGGTAACACCTAGTTGTCAATTTATTCATACACTTGTAGGAGAAATAACATAAAAAAGGAACAACACAGTGTTCTAAGGGCCCTTTCACATCAGCGGTAATTTGAAATCGCGGCAGATGCAGTGAAAAAAACGCATCTGCCGCAATTGCCGCCGCATAACTGCTGCACTTGCGGTAATCGCCATAGTAAGTATAGGGGGACTTGCGGCAGGTGCGGCAAGTGCAGTTTTGCACGTGCGGCCGCGAAAAAAACCGCGGCTGACCGCGTTTTTTTTCGCGGCCGCACCTGCCGCAAGTCCCCCTATACTTACTATGGCGATTACCGCAAGTGCAGCAGCTATGCGGCAATCGCGGCAGATGCGGTTTTTTCACCGCATCTGCCGCGATTTCAAATTACCGCTGATGTGAAAGAGCCCTAAGGCTGCTTTCACATCAGCGTTTTTTTTAAAATCGCGGCAGATGCGGTGAAAAAACCGCATCTGCTGCGATTACCGCATGCCGGCTGCATTTGCGGCAAGCCCCATACAGTGTATATGCGGGCTTGCGGCAGGTGCGGCAAGTGCGGTTTTGGCACCTGCCGCAAGTGCCAAAACCGCACTTGCCAAACCTGCTGCAAGCCCGCATATACATTGTATGGGGCTTGCTGCAACTGTGCCGCAAGTGCAGCCGGTATGCGGTAATCGCGGCAGATGCGTTTTTTTCACCGCATCTGCCGCGATTTAAAAAAAACGCTAGTGTGAAAGTACCCTTAGATTGGTTTCACACTGCAGTTTTTTCCCTGATCAGGTTTGTGTGTCAAAACCAGGAGTGTCTCCAAAACCGAGAACAGGTGTCAATCTTTCAATTATACTTTTTCTCTGCAAGTTCCTCTCTTGGTTCCTTTCCTGGTTTTGGCACACAAACCTGATCAGGGAAAAAACTGCAGTGTGAAACCAGCCTAGCTGGCTTCACACCACGTTTTTGTTGATCACAACCGTTCACACCGGACAGCCCCGGATCCGATTTCGGCCCTATAGTATTCCTATGGGGCCGGATGGCTGCTATCTGACATCCGGTTCCCATCTGTCCGGGAGGATCCGGGAGAATGCAGGTTTTTTTCATGGACATAAAAACGCAGCTTGTTGCGATTTTCCGTCCGGGGCAAAAATCTGCACAAATCAGATCCTCCCGGATCCGTTGCCCCCTAACATGGGAATGTATGGCGCCGGATCCAACAAAAAAAAAAAATTGCATCCGGCTGCCTAGTGCTGAAGCTCAGCGCCGGCGGCCGCTCAACTTCAGCAACTGGAGAGCTCCCCGCCTGAGATGTCAGGACCGCGGCTAGCTCCCACAAGCCGCAATACTGACATTTCAGCAAGGACAGCTCCTGAACCCTGCGATCTGCCGATTCCGGCAGAAAACAGGACCGGAGGGCATATTTGCCCTCTGGTTCTGTTGTATCTGGAGCTGTCAGGTTCTGTCCGGTCTTTCCTGCAAAACATCTGACAGAACCTGATAGCCCAAAACCTTGGTATGAAGCCAGCCTAAGAAAACAAGGTGTAGGATTGTCCTATGAAGGAGGATACAAGTAATTACTAATCCAGACATATCAGAAGAGTGGCAAGATCCTCTTTAAGGCTGGAAACACACTGGTGTGAAGAAAAAATCTTTTTTGTAATTGAGTTTTTATAAAAAATATTGTACCATTTGCTGCTTTATAAGGCCACGGTCACAGGTTGAGTATTTGGTGAGTTTTTTTACCTTAGTATTTGAAAGGTAAAACTAGGAGTGGGTGACAATACAGAAGTGGTGACGTGTTTCTATTATACTTCTCCTCTGATTATTCCACTAAGACTGAGCTAAAATACTGCCCAAATACTCAACGTGTGCACATGGCCCAACACTGTCTCTCCTCCAAAAGAAAAGCAGCTTTCCCCTGTGTGGTTTTACAATTGGAGGAGGCTGATGGAGAGATCGGGTCACTGCTCCTCCGCCAGCAATCAGAGCTCGGATTCTCAGGATCAGGGAGGGTGGGGGGTCCCAGTGGTTGGACCCCTAGTGATAGGGAATAAGATAGAAACTGCAGAATACCCATTTAAAAGAGAGCTGCATGCAAGGAAAGCCTCCTCACCTCTACGATTAGGTGTAGAAAGAATACAGAGGAAACTCCCAGCAGCTGAACAGCGGGCAATGGACGCTCATTCTCCTGTTAGCAAAGTGCCATACAAATGTCAGATGTGGACTTGGTTTAACTTATAATAACTAGAAGGCACCCGTCATGTGTGTCTGTATGGATCACCAACACTGGGGAACATTTACCAACTAGAACACTTATGGCCCCTTTACACGCAGCTACAGGTAACAGGTTTTCCACAGGTAACTTACTGGCTGCAGTGAAATCATGGAGACAAGGTTTTATCTTGTTGCTGTGTACAAATGGAACTATGTCTCCATGATTTCACTGCAGCCAGTAAGTTACCTGTGGAAAACCTGTTACCTGTAGCTGCGTGTAAAGTGGCCATTAGATTTACTGTAGTGGTACAATCAATCTGGCATATTTTAGGTGTAAGGTTACAGCACCTGAGAGTTGTCTCATTTTGGCACAGTGTCATCTATTAGGCAACACCCATTTGGCTAAACCACTAACACATATTGGGGGAGTTTTTTACCTCAGTATTTGTAAGACACCACCAGGAGTGGGTGATAAATCCAGAAGTGGTGGTGACGTGTTTCTATTATACTTCTCCTCTGATTGTTCCACTCCTGGTTTTGGGCTATAAATCCTGAGGTAAAAAACTCACCAAATACTGACCAAGTGTACGAGGCCTAAAAGTGAGGACGGACCCTCTCATTGTGAAGGCATAAATATGAGCTGCAAGCAGGGCTGTGGAGTCAGAGTCCATATTGGTGGGGTTGAAGTCGGATATGTGGCTTTCTCAGCCATGGTCGTGGAGTCGACGTCACTGTCCGTTTTGGTGGAGGTGGAGTTGGATTCAGGGAAATCAAGGAGTCAGAGCTTACTGATTCCGCAGCCCTGGCTGCAAGTCAAGGAAGACGTTATTCTACTCCAAGAAGCGAATAATGGCCAGATAGGATGCCGACTATCATACAAAAATAACACCGCAATAATAAAAGGGAGGACACACAATGATGCAACAGCTTTATTTATCAACAGTTTAACACAACATATTTCACAACAGATACGAATACAC
This sequence comes from Allobates femoralis, assembly GCA_033576535.1. Lineage (NCBI taxonomy): Eukaryota > Metazoa > Chordata > Amphibia > Anura > Aromobatidae > Allobates > Allobates femoralis. The sequence continues at coordinate 139,244,869 of JARQOC010000008.1, read as the reverse complement.
ATACGCCCTTAGAAACAACCTTTTAAAATAATACTCAAAAAAGGGAAGGAGTGGAATAAAATTATGTCTCCTACAAATCAACCATAAAGACCTCAACATTGTACAAAACCAGATTAATCTTCGTACCCCAATCCAACTTATTTACCATTACTATTTCAAGTAAATCATACCTTAATTCATAGCGGGCATTCTTATATACTCTTTGTACTTCCATGTATGTAAATAGTTAAGTTACTGTTTAGCAACTCGCTATACATTAAATAACCAAATTACTGGAATATGAATGATATATATATATAAATCATTGACCGAGCGACTAAAGCCTTGAGTAGTGTTATATATTTCTGATTCATCCTCGGTCTATGAATATATAGATTGTACATCTTTCTTCATATTGTACCACCTAGATTACTAATCTCCTTTTATTGTACTTCATTGATTTCTGTATCATTTATGCAAATCATACTGTATGTTATACCGTTCTTTTATTTGCAAACCAATAAAAAATATTTGAACATATAAACAGTTTAACATTTTTGGAAGATTTACGCCCTTCCTCACAATGGAAAATGTCATCTAGATTGTCACAAACTTAATAAAATTGCAAAATGGCACAGGCCACAGAGTGAAATTCATAACATATAGTGTTATAGCAGAATAGACCATTGAGCACACACCAGCGCTTGCTGAGCTTGGTCTAGTATCAGTGTCATCCATGTCATTTCTTCCTCCACGATGCCGGGCCACATCCAGCTCACTGCATTATGGAGAGCTCAGACTAGTGATCTTCACAAACCTATAGCCCCCCCCACCTCAGCCCCTTCACCCCACAGGGTAAGCTTTCTGTTCCTAGTCTACTTTCCCTATGTGACAATCCGTTTGCTCCGTCACTATAACTATAGTCTGCACATGATGCGCTATGATTTTCTGCTATAAGTACAGGTATACTATGGTACCGGATATGCCTTCAGACAAGATTGGCTTCTTTCTTAATGCTCTCCTTTATTATCCTTCACAATATTACTGTCCCTTACTCTCCAGATATGCTGGGATCAGTGTCAGCCTGCTGGTTCAGTGTCTAGCAGCAGTACTAAGCACACTCATTCAATCGCATCTCACTCACACACACCTCTCTCCCTCACTCACTTATTTGCACCTCCCTCCCTCCTCACTTACTCCCTCCCTCCCTCACTTATTTGCACCTCACTGACTTGCACCTCCCTCCCCTCCTCTTCCCCTTCCCTCCCCTCCCCGCCCTCACCCCTACCTCCCTCCCTCACTCACTTGCACCTCCCTCCCCTACTCACTTGCAACTCCCTCCCCTCCCTTCCCCCACCCTCCTCTCTCTCACTCCTCACTCACTCACACCTCTCTCACTCACTCACACCTCCCTCACTCACTCACTTGCACCTCCCTCACTCACTCACTCTCCTGGGAACATACTGCCAGTAAATGTGGTGCTTCCTGCTATTGTGTCCCCCGGGCGCACAACACGGCTGTTCTCCTGGTCGCGCACTGCTTACCATCTTTTCTTCATACTCTGGATCCACTTCCTTTTCAGGGCGCTGAGCTTTAGGTGGAAGCTTCAGTTGAAAGGGAGGATCATTATTCTAGGACAGAATAAAATAAGACAAATAATTACACAAGCCATGGTTACAATGCAGTAAGACCACACATGTCCTCATAAAGCCAGTCATGATGGGCAGGTGCATGGAAGAAACTAATATTCTGATTCTGCATAGTAGCCCTAAATTCAGTCCCATACCTACCTGCCAGCCATGCTCACAGGAACACCACCTAGTACAACTGTAATCTCACAGAAGGCGGCAGGCTGATTCACTAGTGATCTTATTATCTGCCACACACGAAGGTGTGCACAGACGGTACTGATATCCTGAAGTGCGGTATTATATATACAGAGAGGGAGCGGAGTACCTATGATATAGCCCTTATGTGTGTCCAATAAACCTATATTTAAATCGCTATTACTAAGATAGTACATCATCTCCTATCCATATTAGGGATAACTATACAGATTGCTTTGGAACCCCAGTGATCCTCCAGGGCCCGTCACACAGGGAGATATCGCCGGCAACTGAGGGGCGTGGCCAGGTTGCGGCGACATCGCCGGAGAGTTGCCTCGTGTGACAGGGCGATAATCAGGCGAAAAATCACCTGAGTCACATCGCCCAACAATGTTGGGAAATCTGGCGATGTTGCTCAGGCGATCATGCCTGATCGCCCTGTGTAATGTGGCAACCTGCAATGTTGCGGGCGATTCCGCCTATCTACAACATTGCGAGTTATCGCTCACTGGGTTGCCGGGCAACCCAGCGAACGATAGCCACGGCAACTAGCCGGCGACATCGCCGGTAAGTTGCTCAGTCTGACATCTCCCCGGCGATGTTGTCAGGGATGCGCGCTCCCGCGATCGCCGGCGATATCTCCCTGTGTGACGGTACCTTGAGAGGAAGCAGGGAACAATATTCCATCGTCCCATCCTGAAAGGAGGGAATGTGCGCATGCTTCACCTCAACTCCATTCAGTGTGAGAATATGGCCAGCCCATACACAGACAATGGAGCGGGGTCTGAGCGAGCTCATATCTGATGGGGCTGCTGAAGATCATAGAGGCCAGGCTCCAGTGATGAGAAACGTATCCCATGTCCAACATGTGTTTCTTGAGAATAACCATTTAATCAAGGGATGCAAGGGGTGGGGGGAGAGGGGGGGGGGGAGGGAGAGGACGGGAGAGGGGGGAGGGAGAGGACGGAGGGGGGGGGAGGGAGAGGACGGAGAGGGGGGGAGGGAGAGGACGGAGAGGGGGGGAGGGAGAGGAGGGAGAGGGGGGGAGGGAGAGGACGGGAGAGGGGGGGGGAGGGAGAGGACGGAGAGGGGGGGGAGGGAGAGGGGGGGAGGGGAGAGGACGGGAGGGAGAGGAGGGAGAGGAGGGAGAGGGGGGGAGGGAGAGAAGGGAGAGGAGGGAGAGGGGGGGGAGGGAGAGGAGGGAGAGGGGGGGAGGGAGAGGACGGAGAGGGGGGGAGGGAGAGGACGGAGAGGGGGGGAGGGAGAGGACGGAGAGGGGGGGAGGGAGAGGACGGAGAGGGGGGGAGGGAGAGGACGGAGAGGGGGGGAGGGAGAGGACGGAGAGGGGGGGAGGGAGGGGGACGGAGAGGGGGGGAGGGAGAGGACGGAGAGGGGGGAGGGAGAGGACGGAGAGAGGGGAGGGAGAGAGGGGAGGAGGGGAGGGAGAGAGGGGTGGAGGGGAGGAGGAGAGAGGGGTGGAGGGGAGGGAGAGAGGGGAGGAGGGGAGGGGAGAGAGAGGGGAGGGGGAGGGGGAGGAGGGGAGGGAGAGAGGGGAGGGAGAGAGGGGAGGGGGAGGAGGGGAGGAGAGAGGAGAGGGAGGAGGGAGGAGGGGGGAGGAGGGGAGGGGAGGAGGGGGGGGGGGAGGGAGAGAGGGGAGGAGGGGGGGGAGGGAGGAGGGAGGGGGAGGAGGGGGGGGAGGGGGAGGGAGAGGAGGGGAGAGAGGGGAGGGAGAGAGGGGAGGAGGGAGGGAGAGAGGGGAGGAGGGGAGGGAGAGAGGGGAGGAGGGGGGGGAGGGGGGAGGGGAGGGGGAGAGGGGGGGGAGGAGGGGAGGGAGAGAGAGGGGGAGGAGGGGAGGGAGAGAGAGGGGGGGGAGGGGGAGGGAGAGAGGGGAGGGGAGGAGGGGAGGGAGAGAGGGGAGGGGGAGGAGGGAGGGAGAGAGGGGAGGGGAGGAGGGAGGGGAGAGGGAGGAGGGGGGGAGGAGGGAGGGAGAGGGGGAGGGGGGGGGAGGGGGAGAGAGGGGAGGGAGGAGGGGAGGGAGAGAGGGGAGGAGGAGGGAGGAGGGGAGGGGAGAGAGAGGGGAGGAGGGGAGGGGGAGGGAGAGAGGGGAGGGAGAGGAGGGGGAGGAGGGGAGGGGTAGGGGGAGGAGGGGAGGGGGAGGAGGGGAGGGAGAGAGAGAGAGAGGGATGGGGAGTCGCCCAGCTCCTGTGTACTGAAAGCCAATCACTTAACTGCTCTTATTTTTTCACAAACCGCTGAGAGCAGTTATGTGATTGGTCTGTGCAGGCTCGGTGCGATCCTGTGATCAGGGCCGGTTTTAGGCAAAGTGGGGCCCTAGGCAAAAGGTTAAAGTGGGCCCTAAATGCTCAGGCCCCTTTCACATCTAACGCTTTGCTGCATTTTGCCCAATTTGCATTTCCATGCGTTTTTGTTCCTATTGATTTTAATGGAAACATGCAAAAACGCTGCCCAAAACATCGGGGAAGACGTTTTGTGCTGCGTTCGCAAAAATGCATGCGTTCCCATTGAAATCAATGGGGGAAAAAACGCTAGCGTTTTTAATGCGTTTTTAGCGGTTAAAAAACGGCTAGAAAGGCAAATTTAGCAAAACGCACACCAACCTTAGATGTGGAACAGGCCGTAGTTATATGGTAAGAGTGACTTCATAAGTTGATTATCTAGGTCAGAATAAGAACATACTGAACATCATTTTTATTTCAATCATAAAAAAAAAACAGAAATTTGTAAAAAAAAAAAAATTTTTTTTTTTATTTTCCGAGACCCATGATGTTTTAATTTTTGAAGATACAGGGCTATGTGAGGGGTTACTTTATGTGCCCTGAGCTGACATTTTTACTGATACCATTTTGAGTCAGATACAACATTTTGATTGTCTTTTATTGCATTTTATTGTAACAACGTGGTGGCCTAAAAAACATAATTCTGGCGTTTTTATTTTTTTCCCATTACGCCATTTACCAATTGGATTAATTTACTTCATATATTGATAGCTTAGATTCTTACGAACGCAGCGATGCCAAATATGTGTATTTTTACATTTTTTTCACTGTTTTATTGCTATTTTCAGTTCAGCTCCTTTGGGGGCCCCTAAGAGAGTGGGGGCCCTAGGCAACTGCCCAGTCTGCCCCCCTAACGCCGGCCCTGCCTGTGATTGGTCTGTGCAGGCTGTACAGGCTCGGTGCACCGGGTGTGCAGTGGTCCGGGCAGTCTGTGGTTCTCTCTGGTTCCTCAGGACCGCGCCAGTACGCAAATCCCGGCAGATGTGGTACCCGGATGCTGAGCCCGACCTCTCCCCCTCCCTGTCTCCTCCCGCCGGGGCCCGTACCTCGTCCGCAGGAGTGTCTCCGTCCTCCCGGGATGTGGAGGGCAGCTCCTCGTCAGTTGGCTCCTCCATCACTGATCGCCGGCTGTCACTTCACAGGGACAACAATCTACAAGATCGCCATAAAGGAAAACAGAAAAACGTCACATCAGGTGGCGGGAAACGGTACAGACCGCCCCACACTGACAGCAGAGGAGGCGGGAGCGAGCGCAGGGCGGCGGGGGCGCGCGTCTGAACTCAGCACAGAGAGCAACTACGGGAGCTGAGGAGGGACACACAGACAGCGCGGCGTCTGATCACGTGGTGCCGTGTGCTCTGTCCTGCCGTACCCGCCTGTCTGCAGAGCTGGAGAGTGTCCAGAGCCACAGAGAGAGCTGTGCCGGAGAGTGTGCAGAGCCACAGAGAGCTGTGCCGGAGAGAGCTGTACCAGAGAGAGCTGTGCCGGAGAGAGCTGTACCAGAGAGAGCTGTGCCGGAGAGAGCTGTACCAGAGAGAGCTGTGCCGGAGAGTGTGCAGAGCCACAGAGAGCTGTGCCGGAGAGTGTGCAGAGCCACAGAGAGCTGTGCCGGAGAGTGTGCAGAGCCACAGAGAGCTGTGCCGGAGAGTGTGCAGAGCCACAGAGAGCTGTGCCGGAGAGTGTGCAGAGCCACAGAGAGCTGTGCCGGAGAGTGTGCAGAGCCACAGAGAGCTGTGCGGAGAGTGTGCAGAGCCACAGAGAGCTGTGCCGGAGAGTGTGCAGAGCCACAGAGACTGTGCCGGAGAATGTGCAGAGCCACAGAGAGCTGTGCCGGAGAGTGTGCAGAGCCACAGAGAGCTGTGCCGGAGAGTGTGCAGAGCCACAGAGAGCTGTGCCGGAGAGAGCTGTACCAGAGAGAGCTGTGCCGGAGAGGTGCTAGACCACAGAGAGCTGTGCCGGAGAGTGTGCAGAGCCACAGAGAGCTGTGCCGGAGAGTGTGCAGAGCCACAGAGAGCTGTGCCGGAGAGTGTCAGAGCCACAGAGAGCTGTGCCGGAGAGTGTGCAGAGCCACAGAGAGCTGTGCCGGAGAGTGTGCAGAGCCACAGAGAGCTGTGCCGGAGAGTGTGCAGAGCCACAGAGAGCTGTGCCGGAGAGGTCAGAGAGTGAGCTAGAGCCAGAGAGAGCTGTGCCGGAGAGGTGCAGAGAGAGCGCCAGGAGAGTGTGCGAGCGAGAGCTGTGCCGGAGAGTGATGCAGACCAGAGAGAGCTGTGCCGGAGAAGTGTGCAGAGCCAATCAGGAGAGCCTGTGCCGGAGAGTGTGCAGAGCCACAGAGAGCTGTGCCGGAGAGTGTGCAGAGCCACAGAGAGCTGTGCCGGAGAGTGTGCAGAGCCACAGAGAGCTGTGCCGGAGAGTGTGCAGAGCCACAGAGAGCTGTGCCGGAGAGTGTGCAGAGCCACAGAGAGCTGTGCCGGAGAGTGGAAGGAGCTGTCAGCAGAGCCACAGAGAGCTGTGCCGGAGAGTGTGCAGAGCCACAGAGAGCTGTGCCGGAGAGTGTGCAGAGCCACAGAGAGCTGTGCCGGAGAGTGTGCAGAGCCACAGAGAGCTGTGCCGGAGAGTGTCCAGAGCCACAGAGAGCTGTGCCGGAGAGTGTGCAGAGCCACAGAGAGCTGTGCCGGAGAGTGTGCAGAGCCACAGAGAGCTGTGCCGGAGAGGGGTGCAGAGCCACAGAGAGCTGTGCCGGAGATGAGAGTGTGCAGAAGCCACAGAGAGCTGTGCCGGAGAGTGTGCAGAGCCACAGAGAGCTGTGCCGGAGAGTGTCAGAGCCACAGAGAGAGCTGTGCCGGAGAGTGTGCAGAGCCACAGAGAGCTGTGCGGAGAGAGCTGTACCAGAGAGAGCTGTGCCGGAGAGTGTGCAGAGCCACAGAGAGCTGTGCCGGAGAGTGTGCAGAGCCAGAGAGAGCTGTGCCGGAGAGTGTGCAGAGCCACAGAGAGCTGTGCCGGAAGGAAGTGTGCAAGAGCCGACAGAGAGCTGTGCCGGGAGAGCTGTGCGAGAGTGTGCAGAGCCACAGAGAGCTGTGCCGGAGAGTGTGCAGAGCCACAGAGAGCTGTGCCGGAGAGTGTGCAGAGCACACAGAGAGCTGTGCCGGAGAGTGTGCAGAGCCACAGAGAGCTGTGCCGGAGAGAGTGCAGAGCCAGAGAGAGCTGTGCCGGAGAGTGTGCAGAGCCACAGAGAGCTGTGCCGGAGAGTGGCGGAGAGAGCTGTGCGGAGAGTGTGCAGAGCACAGAGAGCTGTGCCGGAGAGTGTGCAGAGCCACAGAGAGCTGTGCCGGAGAGTGTGCAGAGCCACAGAGAGCTGTGCCGGAGAGTGTGCAGAGCCACAGAGAGCTGTGCCGGAGAGTGTGCAGAGCCACAGAGAGCTGTGCCGGAGAGTGTGCAGAGCCACAGAGAGCTGTGCCGGAAGAGTGTGCAGAGCCACAGAGAGCTGTGCCGGAGAGTGTGCAGAGCCATAGAGAGCTGTGCCGGAGAGTGTGCAGAGCCACAGAGAGCTGTGCCGAGAGAGTGTGCAGCGCCACAGAGAGCTGTGCCGGAGAGTGTCCAGAGCCACAGGGAGCTGTGCCGGAGAGTGTGCAGAGCCACAGAGAGCTGTGCCGGAGAGTGTCCAGAGCCACAGAGAGCTGTGCCGGAGAGTCTACAGAGCCACAGAGAGCTCTGCCGGAGAGTGTGCAGAGCCACAGAGAGCTCTGCCGGAGAGTGTGCAGAGCCACAGAGAGCTGTGCCGGAGAGTGTACAGAGCCACAGAGAGCTGTGCCGGAGAGTGTGCAGAGCCACAGAGAGCTGTGCCGGAGAGTGTGCAGAGCCACAGAGAGCTGTGCCGGAGAGTGTGCAGAGCCACAGAGAGCTGTGCCGGAGAGTGTGCAGAGCCACAGAGAGCTGTGCCGGAGAGTGTGCAGAGCCACAGGGAGCTGTGCCGGAGAGTGTGCAGAGCCACAGAGAGATGTGCCGGAGAATGTGCAGAGCCACAGAGAGCTGTGCCGGAGAATGTGCAGAGCCACAGAGAGCTGTGCCGGAGAGTGTACAGAGCCACAGAGAGCTGTGCCGGAGAGTGTGCAGAGCCACAGAGAGCTGTGCCGGAGAGTGTGCAGAGCCACAGAGAGCTGTGCCGGAGAGAGCTGTACCAGAGAGAGCTGTGCCGGAGAGTGTGCAGAGCCACAGAGAGCTGTGCCGGAGAGTGTGCAGAGCCACAGAGAGCTGTGCCGGAGAGTGTGCAGAGCCACAGAGAGCTGTGCCGGAGAGTGTGCAGAGCCACAGAGAGCTGTGCCGGAGAGTACTTTGAGTTTTTGTAGGAGGTTGAATGATAGAAGAATTGCGGTTCTGCTTTTGTTTTTCACTTATTTAGTGTGTCAGTGCAAAAAGAGGTGATTAAATGTTATATGATCTTAAAATTAAAAAATATTGTTTATTACCTTTTCTGTTACTTTCCCACAACACTTTAAAATCCTAATGTACAGATAGGTCTCAAAATATTTGGACAGACACGTTTTTGCATTTTAGCAGTTTACCGTAAAATATTCAAGATGCAGTTAGATGATCAACATAGTGCTATCAGCTTTAATGTGAGGGTGCTCACATCCTAATTGGGATAGGAATTACAGGTCTTTAATATGTAGCTTCCTCTTTTATAAGGGACCAAAAGTAACTGGACAATTATTTCAAAGGCTCCTAAGTGAACCTGTCACTGGTTTTGGGGGTTCTAAACCCTTCCCACTACCTCTAATATTGGGCAATTGGGTCATATGGGGGTCTGCAGATTGCCTCAGCGCCTTGCTCCATGGAAGCATCACCCCTTCTGATTGTGTGTCAGTGACTGACATAGAGACTTCACACAATTCCCAAGTCTCACACCTGCGCAGTGACGCACCTCATCGTGCCCTATTGAAGAGCCAGTGATTCCACTCCACAGACGCAGGTCTTTGGTCTTGCATCAGCTGCACATTGCCCAAAGTCTTGCGCCTGCACAGTGGAATCCTTGGATACTTGAATCAGTGGAGTACTAACGAAATCCTGAAAACATGACATGGGGTTGGAGATGTATGCCCTAAAATAAGTAGATAAGAAATTTCTAAAGTGCATAAAAATAAAAGTAGGGTACTTGGTGAAATTGTTTTAATCAAAATAATGTGTAAGCCATCCCACCACGTCACGGTGACCTCATCGGGCTGGTCCTAACCTAGCATCAAGTATTAAAAACCTTACTGGATGTCTGGTGACGTCAATATCATAAGAACTAAGGAGGGCCCAGATCCCAACAGAGAACACCAAGCAATGGGAAGGCCGTGTACACACTATGTCCAGCTCTTATAAGGCAGGCCACACTCTAGATTGCAATGACTGCAACAAACATACAGAAAACCAAAAACTGAACATAAATATAACCATGTAGTATGTAGGTGCAGGTTCACTTTAGCAATTTTTCTATTTTAGGGTATGCTCATTTTTGTTTCTTTTCTGTGATTTTGTTGCATTTTGGCCAGTGTGAACATGCACCTACGTACTACATGGTTGTACTTGTGTTCCAGTTCAGTTTTGGTTTTTTTGTAGGTTCCCTTTAAATGATTTATATGTGACAGAGATACTGCTTATGTGCATTAGGTGGCGCTGTTTCATGTACGTTCGCATTCCTCAATAAGAATAATAGCACACTGATAGAGCAAATAAATCCTCCATGAGTAAAGACCACGTTACACACACATATCTGTGACCAACTTCTGAACAGATCTCTGGTTGCAGTGAAATTATGGACACATTGTTCCATTTTGTGGCTGTGTACAAATGTAACAATGTGTCCATGATTTCACTGCAACCAGAGATCTGTTCAGAAGTTGGTCACATATTTCTGCCGCGATCAGCGCAAAACGTTGATGTGAAAGTGCCGAAACCGCAACTGTACCGCACCTGCCGCACACTTACCGCAAGCCCCATAGACATTGCATGGGACCTGCCGCAAGTGCGTTGAAAAAAACGCAAGTGCCGTGATCAGCGCAAAACGCTGATGTGAAAGGGCCCTTAGGCACCTTTCACATCAGCGGTAAACGCTGATCGCGGCAGTTGCGGTAAATAGGTGCTAGGTGATACCGCATAAAAAAGCGTGATTGGGAGACACAGTCACGTGATCCGCCAGTCACATGCTTAACAGAACTAGTTATAAAAAAGAGAGAAAAGGAAGCATGTATGTGAAACCGGGATCAGGGAAATATAGAGAGAAGACTCATATAAATAATCAAAAAATTCATTTATTATACACTTATACAAAAACAGGAACTAACAAACATTTAAAAACCATTAAAAGGTGGAAACCTCCAACAAAGCTATGACCTTGTAGTCTATATTATATCAGACCAAAAAATCGTCACACAGCAGTATAAACCACTTCATAAGGGTGGGTGATGAGGGTAAACTGGTAATCAGATAGTAGACAATATCACAAAAAATCAATCAACCTATCGTAAAATGTACAGTACCCAAATCAAATGTACTAGATAGAAGTAATCACACATATAACTAAACAGGATCAGATGAAGACACCTGTTGAATATAGAAGTTGAAACAATAGAATGGAGAACCAAACTAACCAAACCTAGGTGTTCCTAAAGCCCCAGTCACACATAACGATATCGTTAGAGAGATCGTTGTAACTGTGACGTTACAACGATCTCTCCAGCGATGTTGTTATGTGTGACACTTTGCAGCGATCAGGCCCCTGCTGTGAGGTCGCTGATCGCTGCAAAGTGCTGCGGGTCATTTTTTGATCGTTGGTTTCCCGCTGGTCAGCACGCATCGCTGCGTGTGGACAGCGAGAAACCAGCGATCTGTGACTTCACAGGGCTGGTTACTATGGTAAACACCGGGTATCTAAGCAGCGCGCGCTGCCTAGATACCCGGCATTTACCATGGTTACCAGCGTTCTCCCTGCTTAGCACTGCCTGTAAGCAGGGAGAACACAGGTAACTATGATAAACAGCGGGTATCCAAGCAGCGTGCGCTGCCCGGATACCGCGCTGTTTATCATAGTTACCAGCGTTCTCCCTGCTCTGCCAAGACAGCGCTAAGCAGGGAGCGATGTGGGAGGTGGCTCCCAGGGCCTGATCGCTGGGGAGATCTGCCTGTTTGACAGCTCCCCAGCGATCAGGTAACAACACTCCAGCGATCCCGGCAGGTCGTTATCGCTGTCGGGATCGTTGGAGCGATCGTTATGTGTGACTGCGGCATAAGGCCCACGTCACACACACAGATATCTGGGCAGATATTGCTCACAGATCTCTGGCTGCAGTGAAATCATGGACATCTTGTTCCATTGTGTTGCTGTGTACAAATGGAACAATGTGTCCATAATTTCACTGCAACCAGAGATCTGTGAACAATATCTGCACAAATATCTGTGTGTGTAACGTGGCCCTACGAAAGAGGACCAAGGTTGTGCATGGAAACCTCTATCGCTGTTAAATCAATATGCTGTTACTAGGACGAAAGATCCCCTAACAATAGGGAGGGACAAAGTCTACCTATAATGATATAATGAACCAGCAGGCCCAGTAAAGTCATCATCCATCAAACAAGGCGCATAGCGGGCTCGACACCCGACGCGTGTCGCCGCCTATAAGACGGCTTCCTATGGGGGAGAACCTGTCAGTAACCTGTTACAGATAAGGTTATATAGTGTGGCATAAGAGTAAATGAGCCCACCTGCAAGAGATTCCCGGGTCTGCGGCCGCGAATCTGGAAATTTAGGGGCGGGACTAAAGGTAACGTGGTGACGCGCGATATCGCGTCTTTATGCAGCAAGAGATTCCCTTTGTGTATGCCGTCGCTAAGAGACGGAACGCAGGCGCAGACCGGCCGGTCAACAAAATAGGTGCGCATCCCGGTTTCACATACATGCTTCCTTTTCTCTCTTTTTTATATTCATTACCAATACTCCTCGCTCTACTGGCTACTACTCTCCAGTTTCCCGATAATACTTTGCGCAAAATGTCATCTTGATATAAGATTGGAACATTACGATTAAGTAGTTTTTTTATGTTGTTAAAATCCTTACTAAATTGAGTGACAAAAATGGGAGGATGTATGTTAGAATCTCTATTATGATTTATTTCACAGATTTCACACATTTTCTGAGTGTAAATTTCCAAGCTTATTTTTGTCTTTATTCTCACAGGTTTTTTTAATGCTGATTTTCTGCCTTGTCCTGCAATAGAGATTTACGATCTTTTAGCTCCACGATGCTTAATGCCCATTGTATTGTCCACTTCCTATAACCCCTATTTTTTAGCCTATTTTGAATCACTTTGACCTCCATCTGATAATCAGTGTCCTCAGGGCAATTTTTTCTTGCTCTGATGAACTCTCCTATAGGGAGATTTTTAGTAACATGTTGCGGGTGACAACTGTCTGCCCTCAACAAGGTGTTTCCACTAATTTCCTTGCGGAAAAGTTTGGTGCTGATTTTTCCAGTTTCCTTATCTCCCTGTAGTATCACATCCAAATAAGGGGTCCAATCTCCGTGTACTTCAATGGTGAACGACAAATTGTAATCGTTCTCACTGAAGTACCTCATCAAATCTTCAGGGGTAGGTGCGGGAGACACAACAAACGACACAGTCCATATCAGGACCATATCGTCTATGTATCTCCCGCACCACCTTATGTTACTCAAAAAGGGGTTATTCGGAGTATAGAGGAACTCATCCTCCCAGCTCATCATGTAAAGATTTGCTAGGGAGGGCGAGAACCTCGCTCCCATAGGGCAACCACGGCATTGCAGGTAGAATGTATCGTTAAACTTGAAAAAGTTTCTCTTTAACAGATGGTCTACACAAAGCATGAGAAATTCTTTTTCCTCATCATTATATACCTCAGTATGGTGCAAGATGTTGTTCAAGACCCATAAAGCTTTGGTGTGGACAATTGAGGAATATAGTTGTGCTACATCGCAAGTAACCCAATTGGATTGCTGATCCCACCGTATCTTAGATACGCCTTGTAATAGATGTTTAGTATCTTTTATTTTGCCCACCATGCCCTCCACCAAGATTTGTAGACGGACATCGATCCACTCCGATAATTTTCCATGGAGGGACCCGATGCCCGCCACAATGGATCTTAATGGTGGTGGAAAAAGACCCTTATGAGTCCTGAGGAGGGAATGGAAGACAGGACAAATCGGATTCTCAACAAAAAGACAATCTTTTGGTTTTTTGATTAATCACACCAAGTGCAATGCCTTCGTTCAACAGTTTATTTAACTCTGATTTGAAAATTCTTGTGGGATCCTCGGACAAGGGTCTATATGTAGCATGATCTTGTAACATATTTAAAACTTCTTTTTCATATAAACCGGAGTCCAGTATGACCACCAAACCACCCTTGTCCGAGGATCTAACCACAATATTCTCCTTATCCCTGATCTCCTTCAATGTTTCTTTTTCTTGGACTGTCAAATTTTCCTCATAGAAATTGTCTAAGGAAAGTAACATGTTAAGTTCCTTTTCCATAAGATGCTGAAAAGCATCCATGGCAGGAACGCGAGATGATATTTGGTAAAAATGAGGATTTGAAGGTTTATATGATTACATTTTTTTACCGTATATACTCGTGTATAAGCCGAGTTTTTCAGCCCAAAATTTGGGCTGAAAAGTCTCCCCCTCGGCTTATACACGAGTCAATACGGGTGGGGGCTGTGTCCGGGGCTGTGGAGGCTGCAGGAGGCGGGGGGAGGCTGCTGTATGAGCGGCCCCGTCACGTGGGGCCGCTCTTTAAATATGCACTGCTTCCCCTTGTCAATCAGTGGCAGGGGGAAGCAGTGCATATAGCCCCCAAATGCTGGCACTCGCCCCCCCCTTGTAAGGGCCCCCCCCCGCTGGTTATATTACCATCCCGGTCTTCTGATCAGCGTCGCACCTCGGTGCTCCTCGCTGCTCCGTCCGTCCGTCCTGCTGCATCCGGGGATCCTGGATGTAGCAGGACGGGAGCAGAGAGGAGCAGCGCTGATCAGAAGACCGGGATGGTAAGAGAAGCGGGGGGGGGGGCCTTGCAAGGGGGGGGCGAGTGCCAGCATTTGGGGGCTGCTGTGTACCCCCTGGGGGCTGCTGTGTACCCCCTGGGGGCTGCTGGGTACCCCCTGGGGGCTGCTATATGTACCTCTGGGGCTGCTGTATACTACCACTGGGGCTGCTGTATACTACCACTGGAGCTGCTGTATACTACCACTGGGGCTGCTGTATACTACCACTGGGGCTGCTGTATACTTCCACTGGGGAGGCCTGTATACCACTGGGGGGGGCCTGTATACCACACTGCTGGGGGCTGTATACCTGTGCTGGGGTCCACCCTCGGCTTATACACGAGTCAATAGGTTTTTCCAGATTTTTGGGGCAAAAGTAGGGGGGTCGGCTTATACACGGGTCGGCTTATACACGAGTATATTTATTCTGCAATTTTCTATTTTTGTGTGCATGCTCTCCAAATCATTTACCCTTATACCCATAATGTCCCTCAATTCCAATTCTAGAGGGAAAAAACATCACTACCACCTGTTGGTGAGCAACAAGGATCAGAAATCTCTTCAATTTTACCGTCCTGGAAAAAAATGTCTCTTATGGGGCCGTCACACGCGTCAATGTCGTCAGTGATCTGATCACTGACGATATTGACGGATGATCGCTGGTGAGCTGTCACACAGGCAGACTCACCAGCGATCATTTTACTAGCGACATCGTGCAAATGATTTCTATATCGTTTCCACAATGTCTGCAAGCTGGTATCCAGGGTAAACTGCGGGTAACTAGGCAGTGCGCGCTGCCTAGATACCCGATGTGTACCTTAGTTACCAGCCTTCTCCGCTCATCAGCTGGTATCTAAGGTACACAGCGGGTATCTAGGCAGCGCGCGCTGCCTAGTTACCTGCAGTTTACCCTGGATACCAGCTCTCAGCGCTTCCTGAGAGGCACTGGGAGCTGGCTGATCGCATCTCCCGATGTCACACGCAGCGATGCTGCGTGTACACCAGGTGACTGTCGTCAGGTTTTAGAACAGATTGTAAAACCTGGCGACCATCAACCAGCGATTTATCGCTAGTTGATTGAGCATGTTACACGTATCAATATCGCTGCAACGTCACGTGCAGCAGTGATCGTGCAGGCTATATTGACGCGTGTGACGGCCCCATTAATGGTTAGAAGACGAATACATTTATTCAAATCCTTCAAGGTTTGAAATAAATTAGCCCCTGTCGAAGGCACAAAGTTCAAGCCTTTAGCTAATAAAGATTCCTGTGCCTTGGTGATAATATTAGCTGATAGATTAATCACGGAAAAGTCATTTTTCAGGACACTTACTTGTTCTTTTTTGGATGATGCTATTTCTTTTTTAAAACACCTCCTGCGCCGCCTCCTGTTCCGTTTTTTGATTTGGCATAAAACCTTGTGTGGTAGGACCTCGAGGATGAAGTTGATAATTCTTGTAAATCCGCATCTAAGGATTCCCCTGATGTCTCCACATTTGTTGGAGGCGAAGAGAAACTCACATTCCCTGAGCTGCTTGATCTGGGGGGTTGGCGTAGAATAGGTCGTGGTTAATGAGGAGTCACTGGAAGTTTAGGTTGTTTGGGTATGCGTGGTGATCTCGGTGTGGTGTTAGTTTTCCAGATATATACTGAATTAGTACTACAGTCCTTTAGATCACGCTCATATTTACTTTTCTTAGAGGCCACTATTTTCTCCTCCAGATCGTCAACTGCTTTGTGCATGCGTTCCATAAGATCATCAAAGCATTCATGCGACTCATGCACATCCACATCCCTTTGTAACTGCCCAATTTTCTCTTCAATTTCAGTGATTTTCTTCTTTTTCTATAGCAGAATTAACTCGATCAGTTTCAATGAACATTCTGATAGAGTATTATTCCAATTTTGCAGGAACTCATCACTAAATGTTGTTGTCGGAATTTTCTTAATGCGGAGACCCCTTGGAACCATACGGTTTGTCATATACTTCCCCAATGTCACGTGGTCCCACCAAACTTTGAGGTGCTGTAACAAAGTTTTTTCCAACACAGAAAATGCTTTTTCAATGTCTGTAGATTAAGAGTTACTAGACCCACCTTCAGAGAATATGGAGTCCAATTTTCTTGACCGCAACTCCTGACATGCGGAAAGATAATTTCTTGCAGACATGGAATCCATTTCGTTAGGTATACAATAAATTTCTTTGGTGTGTACCTGAGGATAGCAGGAGCTCCGGCCGCCAAAATGATTCATTCATTCAAATGGAAAGGGGGAAGGGGAAGGCCGCTCCACCGCCCATTAACCTCCTGGATTCCCGCACCTGGTGTGGCAGCTTTGGCAACTGCCCAGGAAACAATGTGAAGTAGAAAACACCAGTGCTTGTCTTCTTGAAATTCTCTTTATTATTTGAAAATTATTAAATCTTTCAGCGTGCTAGCTGGGCGCTAGATGCGTTTCAGAAGAACAACTTTCTTAATCATTAGCAAATACAAAATGCAAAAACTTATGCATATATATGAAAAAGAAACCTCCACCCACAGCTGAACATAATTTACGATAATGATAAAGAAATTAAAAGTTTAACCCTTTCACATGTTATGGAGTTGAACGTTGCACAAAAGGAGTATTAAATTGCTTTCTAATATACAACTCATTAATATTCCTAAATATGATACAATATATATTTGGCATCTTTATAAATTTCCACCTTTGATGTTTTTATTTTGTTCCTTTTTTTCCTTATATGATGGAAAACCAATATACTATCATGCAGAGAACATTTCAGTGTGTATTAATATATTTATGATAATTATCACATATTAATAAATTCTGGTATTACACTCCTGATGTGCATTTGTTGCATTGTTCAAGCATATTTAAAGTTTAATCATCCTAGTAGCTTTATAGCAAGACCTGTTTTTTTATTTATATATGAAAATATTACCTTCTTTCTTCTTTTCAGTTGTTACTCTGTGAAAAAAAAAAAGGGGGGGGGTGTTTTGGGTTTCCTCTGTACTGTATACTGTCATAGTTGTTTGTATGAAATATGTACCCATTAACTGTATGATCTCTGTACTGCATATTATCACCACTGTTTTATGTGATATGCCCAATGCTGATTTGCATTATTTGTATTTTTATAGTTTTACTGCACTTTACTGGCTGTTGACCAATAAACCATAGACTACAGAAGGAACACTCTGTTTACGTGGCATACAGATAAGCTTAAATGTATGCTGGAAGTCATACTGCATATAACATGAAGGAAGGCTGAGCAGGTTGTCTAGTTTGGAAAAGTCTGTTTGATTACGGTACTTTTTGTGTGTGCATACATCACAATCAAAACATACATTACGATGTAAATGCTTGAGCATTTATTTACCAATTAACTTGTTTTCACTGGACTTCCCCTTTATCATCTAACCACAGGATATGTTATAATTTGCTGGTTGGTGCTGGTCCACTGGTCAGATTCCAACCGATCAGTAGATCGGGAATTTTTATCCCTGATTGGGAACTTTTAGTCATGCAAAAAAAATGTAGCAGCAGATTAGATGTCTGACACTTGCTCCACACATTTCCTATGGAGCTTCTGGAAAAAGATGGCGCACAGGCTGAGCATGCGCACTGCCGCTACCTTCCAACGAGGATAAAAGTTTCCCGTTTTGCCAAGCTGTGCAGGTCCCATAGGTTGGACCTCCTCAAAGCAAGAAGTTATCATTAATTCTTCACATCAGTGATAAAAAGGAGAAAATAAGTTAACACTCTGAATAAGTTACATACTGTCATTCAAGTGTTTGTATACTGTGACTGAAAGGAACATCAACTATTCTCATTAGGGACAATTAAACAATAGGAACAATACACTATTATATCTGATAACAGATACCCACTAGCATAAGAGAAGTGTCGTTTCTATTAAAGTCAGTGGTTTTAACATGAAAGCTTTGTTTCAGTGTAAGCATACAAGGCCTAATTCTGAGAATCACTAACACCTTTACCACCAGAAATGGCACCATTTATGTAAATGTGCTCATAGGTTTAGTGGTTCTCCAAGATATAAAGCTAATTGAAAAAACAATTGCATATGTGTAAGCATTGTAATAAAATCTATAATCTACCAGAAGATGAGCGAAGCCATTTCATTAAAACTTTCGATTTTGATGCAGTTGTATATATATACTATAAAAAAGTAGGCAGCACTAAGCATTCATATCCAAAATCAGTGGCGTAACAACTGCGGTCGCAGGGGTCACAAGTGTGAGTGGGCCCGGAGGTACAGGGGCCCGGCGCCTGCCGACCCCTGCACCTGCTTTACATGTCACTGCATGGCGGCCTGGTCCCCAGGCGGCTGATCATGGCTGCCAGAAGACTGGCAGGCACTGTACCTTTAAAATTCCCGTGGCCACTGCATGCTGTACTGTGATGTGATGTGGAGTGGTGAGTGAGAGCTCCATTCAGGAGCAGAAGAGCTACAGCTTCTGGAGAGGGAGAGAGAGAATGGGGCGAGTGTGTGTGCATGT
The DNA here is from genome assembly GCA_033576535.1 of Allobates femoralis. Taxonomy (NCBI): domain Eukaryota; kingdom Metazoa; phylum Chordata; class Amphibia; order Anura; family Aromobatidae; genus Allobates; species Allobates femoralis. Next base: position 139,226,187 of record JARQOC010000008.1, on the reverse strand, counting down.
GGCGGTAGGGCTGCCAGGGGGGCAGTGTGTCTGTGTGTAAGTCTGTAACTTTTAGTCATCGTTACAGTCGTTCAGTGCAGTGGATGTTACATCGACAAATGCTCTGGGTGCTGCAAGTGGAATTTCTTGGTGATAGATGGATCCTTCACTGTGTGCCATTCCTGTTCCTTTCTTTCCCTTGCCTCCGTGGCGGTGAAGTCTGATCTCGTGAAGATTAATCTGACCTCCTACTGTTCCTTGTTCTCCTCTCCCTTGTACCCGTCGGGTGAACCTTCTCTGGTCACTGCAGTATCCTGCTGTTCCTGATTCCCCTCTTTCTGGGCTCTTTGGGAGTCGGGGCTGTATCTAGAGACCTCCCCGGTCATCGGATTTCTGTGAACCTTGTAGGAACTCACAGGTGCGGGCTCCGGTACCCGGTTCCTTTCCTGGGGCAAACTCTCTGGTTACTTCTTGCTCCCCACATTGAGTGAACTCCCCGGTGAGTTTCTTTCTCCTTTCCTTCCTTACTGGAATCTCTCCTTGCTGTCCTGGGTCCCTCAGCCGAGGAAACTCTACTTGTTCGTTACTCTTCGACTTTCACTGATCTACTCTGCACTCTCTTACCTTGAGGCAGAGACCTGAAGCCTAAGCAGGCTCCGGCCAAAGACCTCCTTTCTCCCCCTGGGGGCTACTCAGGGCCGGCGTTAGGGGGGGGCAGACTGGGCAGTTGCCTAGGGCCCCCACTCTCTTAGGGGCCCCCAAAGGAGCTGAACTGAAAATAGCAATAAAACAGTGAAAAAAATGTAAAAATACACATATTTGGTATCGCTGCGTTCGTAAGAATCTAAGCTATCAATATATGAAGTAAATTAATCCAATTGGAAAATGGCGTAATGGGAAAAAAATAAAAACGCCAGAATTATGTTTTTTAGGCCACCACGTTGTTACAATACAATGCAATAAAAGGCGATCAAAATGTTGTATCTGACTCAAAATGGTATCAGTAAAAATGTCAGCTCAGGGCACATAAAGTAAGCCCTCACATAGCCCTGTATCTTCAAAAATTAAAACATCATGGGTCTCGGAAAATAAAAAAAAAATATTTTTTTTTTTTTTTTTACAAATTTCTGTTTTTTTTTTTTATGATTGAAATAAAAATGACGTTCAGTATGTTCTTATTCTGACCTAGATAATCAACTTATGAAGTCACTCTTACCATATAACTACGGCCTGTTCCACATCTAAGGTTGGTGTGCGTTTTGCTAAATTTGCCTTTCTAGCCGTTTTTACCGCTAAAAACGCATTAAAAACGCTAGCGTTGTTTCCCCCATTGATTTCAATGGGAACGCATGCATTTTTGCGAACGCAGCACAAAACGTCTTCCCCGATGTTTTGGGCAGCGTTTTTGCATGTGTTTCCATTAAAATCAATGGGAACAAAAACGCATGCGTTTTGATGCGTTTTTGCGGTAAAAACGCATGGAAATGCAAATTGAGCAAAATGCAGCAAAGCGTTAGATGTGAAAGGGGCCTGAGCATTTAGGGCCCACTTTAACCTTTTGCCTAGGGCCCCACTTTGCCTAAAACCGGCCCTGGGGCTACTATATACCCTCCCGGGGTCCCTCCCACCTGCTGACTAGTGTGGGGTGTGTGTTCTAGGGTTCCACCTACTGGTCATAGTTCCACTTGCAGTGGGGTGACTACACCGCTTTTATGGGTGTAGTACCCTTTTTGTGGCACCTACATCGTGGGGCGTCACACATGCCTACACCAGCCTGACTTTGTAACCTTGCCAGTTAGATTTGTTCTTCTTTAATGAGGTGTCCATCTGTCTACTGAGGCTGCAACCTGGATATCCAAATGTAAAATCTACATGCCCTTGGGGGAAGTTCAGCGTGAAGAATAATCAATACCTTAAACTTTACACCTAATTTTAGCCTGCAATAACCTATTGTCTTCTGGTGATTCTTGCGTCCCCCTTCTTTCTCCAAAGATGTCCACCAACTTGCAACTGAGGATATGGTGGTGTTAGAAGTTGACAGCTATCTTAGGTGCAAGTGGAGAGCCCCTGGCAAGCAGCAACATGAAAGGTTATAAGATATCCATCAGAAGCATTTACTACGAGGGTGGGTATATTTGACAACATTAGTAGAATAAATATTATGTATTGGTATCATCTGATCGGTATATACAGTAGCTGTATCCTTCCGTCCATCAATTATTTCATTCAATACCATCACAGACTATGAGGCTCTGACAATTACAGAACATGGATCTTTTGCTGGTTTGCTGCTCACTTAAAGATGACTTTATATTACTGTAAGGAGGATGAAACATTCTTCTGAACAATTAAAATTCTGAAATGGGTATAAAGAACAGCTGGACTGTATCTGCTCGAACTGTATCACATATTCATGCTGTGGGAATAAAACAATAATGTAGTAAGAATTACATCTGTTATTATAGTAACATTCATTCCTTGCATAGTTCATCTCAGTGGGGTCAAGTCTATGGCTCAACATGTTTGGGATTTTTTTGGCGATATCATACACAGCTTCTTTGAAAAATGGAGTATGCATATATGGCCACTCATATATGGCCACTTTATAAGAGGCAACTACACTTTATTGGAACTTTCCTGGATGGAAATGAGATATGAGACCCCAAAGTATAACATAAAATCAGTCAGCAAGTTTGTTAGTGAGTTGGTTGACAGGGTAGGGGTGCTCAGATAGCGGGACAGGTTGCTACTTCAGTGGGGATCACGGCTGGTTGGGTGCCCTGGACAATCATGGCTGAGGGGAAAACTATTTGCGATGGGGGTTTATTGTACGTGACGACATCTGTGGTACCTGGTAATGTAGTTACCAGCGCTGCAGCCAGCCGCTGAGGTGATGGTGATGCAGCTTTGGATAGTACAGCTTCCCACAGGTGGAGCTTTACCTCAGGGCAGCAGGGTGGATGATAGGAGTAGTAGTCCTTGGCTCTGTGGTGCTGTAGGAGCCTCCCAGGCGACAAATAATTGATGTACAGACACCAAGTTAGCACAAACTGTTCTTTACTAGTACCAGATGGATTAGTAGGTACACGGTATACTCTAGTTTTTGTTGCCACAAGTTTTGGGGATTACCACAGAGTCTGTCAGAGGTGCCTTTTCCTCACCTTCTTGGTCCTGTTCCTTTATGGCTCTTTTGGCTCCTTACACTCCCACTCTTGAGTCTGGTTTCTGGTCCCCGGATCTGTTGCTTAAAGTCTTTCTTACTTGTCACCGTCTTGAACCCAGCTATGGGACAGAGGTTGGACTACTTTTATGGGTGCTGTGGCACCTTCTTGATAAGGCCCACAGCCTGCCGGTCAGCAGTTTGGGATGAACCTTAACAAACCGCATCGGTTCCGGTTTACCGGTATTGACCTGGACTCTCCAGCCGGCGCCCACCAGTCCTGGAGTGTCCCCTTCGTTGTCTGAGTCATCTCTCAGTTTAGAGGTACCCTCCTGTCACGCCCGCAGGGTCCCCTGCGTCCGTGTCTGTTGCTTTCCTCGCACCATCTGACTGACTGCTGTCAACTGCTAAGCTCCACCCCCCTGGGACTTACTGTATATACAGTCCCTGGTGCTAGGGTGGCTGTGATTGGGACTTTTGTACACAGACTCTGCAGTTCCCCCTCTACCTGTGGCTATGGGGGCACTACACCACCTATCTGGGGTGCAGTACCTCCCTGTGGCGTCCCGCCAGATGGGCGCCACATTAGTTTCCATGTTAATCCACAAAGGAATGAGAAAACAGAGCAATCCATGTGTTATCGGTTTTAGTCTAGCCAGGATCCCGTATGGTATTTCCTCAACCAGTGGTGTTGAAAATGGTGTGGTCAAGGAAGATTATCCAGTACAAGGAGATCATGTGGACTTTAAGACCTCGTCAATGAAAGTGGTCAGAGGAGGATGTAAAGAATCATTCTGACAAAGAGGTCGTGCAAAGTCAAGCTAATCACAGATAAATAAAATTCTGATGCTCCAAATAACATGTCTGGGGAGAGGCGTGGCCTGCAGCAGCATGTGAGGACGTGAAGCTCCTGTGCCCACAAACAAGCTACTGGGACTTTTTGCCTTTTTAAAGGCAAATTGTCTCATCAAAGCGACAAGACCTGTAAGACCTAATCTTTGGGCTTCATTTGAACCCTTTTGAGATCAATTCTGAGAGGAATTCACCTCAGGACACCTTGAAATCTGGCCCCTCAGAGGAGTGATGGAGGCTCCATTTTAAGACTACTGGTCACCTCATATGAATATCCTCCTGTTGCCTATTAAAAGTCAGGAATTGACATTTCAAGTCATAATTCTGAAATTATACTGGCTTTTACCTTTATTTGGCTGAATTTGTAATGATTTTTACCTCAAGACACTGCCTGAAGTCTTTTTTTTTTTTTTTTCCTCACATGGGAGTGAAGGTGGCGCCATTTTGTGATCACTGAATGCTTCATAATAATACTCCTGTCACCCATAAATCATCTGAAATTGACAACACAGGTCACAGTTTACTGAAGTAATATTAGATTTCATCTTTCTGGACCAGAAGATCTTGTCTGGTTTTTGGAGATTTTATTGTTTTGGTCTATTAAGTTTGTTCTTAGACCATTTTCTGCTATTCTGTGAGGAAAACTTCCATTTCTCTCAGGGGATAGGTGGAGGTGCCATCTTTGATTTGCTGATTGCGGCTTTCCTGGAGGATGTCATTTTACTACACAGACGGACCTCTGAGGACTTCTTCAATCAAGCGGGGTTGGCGGGCCTCCGAGCTACGTAGACGGATCCTGCTGTCTGAGGTTTTGTACGCGATCTGACCACTCCTGGGAGGGGTCTCTTCAATCAAGCGGGGTCGACGGGCCTCCAACGTATCCGAGCTTCGTAGACGGTTTCCGGTATCGAGGAGGCAACTACACAGATATTCTTTATGGGGATGTGCTGTTGGGGTACACCTTTATATTAATCTGCATATTGATGTTTGACTCTGTTTCTTGTGGATAAAGGTAGTTTGGGTGGTAGTTGTTGGGTCTTGGGCGGGTGATCTTTTCATCTTCTAATTGGGGGAGAGAGCTATTTACTTTATACTCTGAGTCCGTATTTACAGATAATTGTACTTCATTTCTGTTCCTTGGCTCTAGTATTGTGGAAGTCTATTACCTAATTGTAATTCTTTTTGGCTCAATATAGTTTACTGGAGCTGGCTATAGAGCCTTACTATATGTACTTTGATATTCTTAATTTCTTAATTCATACACCTCAACTTATACGGTATTCTAGAAGGTAAAAAAACTATAAGCGGTCTAATTGGAGGCGCTCAGGCACAAAGGCAGCAGGCCTGCTGCCTTTGTGCCTGAGCGCCTCCAATTAGACCGCTTATAGTTTTTTACCTTCTAATATAAATCCCTCTCTGAGGGTAAAGCGGCGGGGAGCAGCTAGGCGCAGAGTGCAGCTTAACGTGAGGACCTGGCGTCGCCTGGCAACAGGAGCTTTAACTTAAGGACCTGCGGTGACGTGACCGGATGCTCGGAGCCCCCGGAGCACACGGTGTGCGGATGAGCTAGAGCCTGTGAAGGGCGCCTATCAAATGTATTACCGGGTTGTGCGGGGACAGCACAACCCGATAAGGTGAGTGGCCACCTATTAGTACGCCACGCTAAAAAAAGCCCCCTGGTAACCGCACTATTGCGCCCCTTTCTCTTTTCTCTTGCATATACGGTATTCTAGTCCTAATGTCTCCCAAGCCTAAACCAAACGTTACCTCCAAAAATTCCACTGGTGAACTGGTGGAGGCTAGTCCACAGAGTGCGAACACTATGCCTTCCTCGTCCTACCACAGTAACCAGTCACAAAGTGGCAGTAAAGATTTCTTACCAGTGGAGAATAGTTCAGAAGAATGGAAATCCACACCTATGATTTATTAATCTACCCAGGCAAACTCAAAAAGAAAAGAAATGGAAACTATATCCAGATCACATGATAGCTTTAATTTTCAGGAAGATTATGACTCAGATCGAGACCCTGAAACCAAGAGCCTGGTGAGACAAAGAATGAAGACCTCAGGGAAAGACATAGATCCTCTCTCCAACCTTGACGATGGTCAACTATCAGATAGAGATTTCTTGGTTAAAGTATTTGCTGATTTAAAAAATCTTTGAGAGACGACATTGATGAGATTAAACATTCGGTGGCCTCGATAGTTTCCAGAAGAGAAAAAACAGAGAAAGCCATTGAGGAGTTAAAAACGGAGTGCATTGACTCTAGAAATTCTCAAGACAGGGTGACTAATGAAATTAAAGTTCTGAAGGATAGGTTAGCAGATAGAGAGGACCGGGACCGCAGGAATAACCTGAAATTTAGAGGAATTCCCGAAAAGATAAAGCAGCATGACCTGATTAATTACGTGAAATCTCTCACTAGAAAAATTGCTCCCTCACTGGAAAATATGGAGTATTTTATAGAAAGACCCCATAGATTGCCAAGGCCTTCGCATCTTTCGGACGACGTCCCGAGGGATGTGATAGCTAAATTTAGCTTCTATAAAGTGACAACTTTCTTAAGAGATAATAAATCCCTACCTCCACCTTACGACGGGATTAAAATCTTCACAGATATTTGTAAAGACACGATGCTGAAGAGGAAATCTTTGAAGCCTGTAATGGACATTCTACGTGCTAAGGAGATCTTGTACAGATGGGGTCGTCCGACCACTAGTGTTATTTTTACATACAAACAGAAATCTTTTGTTATTGAAGATAAGTCTGAGGGACTGAAAGTTTTGAGAAACTTACATCTAGCTAATACTTGACGGGTCTTAGGTAGCTCTGTTTGACACTTAAAGATTTAAGGTCCAATTAGGCACAATGGCCAAAACATTAGCCTTGCAAGAAGTTGAATAACGGTTCCCTTGAACCCTTCCTTATAGTATTGATACTTACATAGTTCTTATTACTAGTTACATTCTGTGTTATAGTTTGTTTCATTTAATAGTTTGTTTCTTTACCTACCTGTAGTAGTTTAGTTTCCCTCCTAATTCTCTCCCTTCCCTCTCCCTTACACTTCCTCAGCTTCATACTTTCATTGCAGCTAGCTTACGTACATTTTTAATTCTTCATTGAGACAATGACCACCAGATACCTTTCACTAAATGTCCATGGGTTAAATACCCCTCAAAAAAGGTTCCATGTATGGAAAGACCTTGCGAGACATAAAATTGATTTGGCAGGACTTCAGGAAACTAAATTTTGCCTAGAAAATCCACCAAAGTTTACGAATAAACTATTTCCTCATATCTATTTCTCCTCTAACAAGAAAAAAGAATCTGGAGTTTCCATTTTGATTAGGGATACTCTTGAATTTGAAGAACTTGAGGTCCACAGAGATGATGAGGGCTGATATCTTATCCTGATATGTAAAATAAATGATACTCCTCACACACTTGTGAATTTATACGCTCCTAACAAAGGTCAAATTTAATTTTTAAAAAAACTGTTCAGGACTATCCATGATCATAAGGAAGGCAACCTCTTAATTTTTGGGGACTTTAACGCGGTTCCTAATGCTATGTTTGACTCTTCCAATAAAGCCAGGAATACCAATGTCCAACTTGATCCATTATTTAACCAGGAGGAATTCTATGATGCATTCCGGTGCATAAACTCGTCATCTATAGAATTTACTCATTTTTCTGACTCGCACAAATCCTTTGCTAGGATAGATCTGGTTTTGACAGATATCAATTCCTTGCAGAAGATTAAATCAATAGAAATACTTCCTAGATCTTTGTCGGATCACTCTCCGATAATCTTCGTTACTACAGATGGGGCTTCTTATAGTGGTCGGAAACTCTGGAGAGCAAATTCTTTTCTATACCATCATCCAGATTATAAATCCAAAATTCAAAGTATATTACATTATTACTTTAAAGAAAATTATTTGGGAGATATGCCTATTCCAACTTTATGGACTGCCCATAAGGCACTGATTAGATGTCATCTAATTCAATTAAATTCTCTCCTAAAAAGAAAATTAATTAAAGATACGGCTTCCATCATAAGTAATATTAAAGACTTGGAATCGGAAGTGATTCGGACCAAGAATAACTCCATCTTTGGTGACATTCTTAAATTGAGGGTTGAATTAAAATCCCTTTTAGCTGCGGAATTTGATAAGGTTTCCCACATTGCTAAATCTAATTTTTATAATTGTACCAACAAACCCTCCAAACTATTTGCCAATTTGATAAAAATACGAAGGGCCAAAACGAGAATTCTACAGATCAGGAATAAACATAATTCTATAGTCAAATCCCCTGCGGAAATTGAGATGCCTTTGAAGTTTATTACAAGAAGTTATATAACTTAGGAAAGGAGCCCGGGGAAGTTGATCCCTGTGCTGTGGAAATGGCTTTGTTTTTAGACTCTATTCAACTGCCTTCTTTGACATCTGACCAGTTAAAATTCCTAAACTTACCCTACACTGAAGCTGAAATCTCTGATACTATTGTGTCCCTAAAGAAATTTAAGTCTCCCATGCCTGACGGGTTAAGGGCCTGTCACACGTGTCAATGTCGCCCGCGATATCGCTCATGCATCACAAATTATTAATCGCCTGAGCGATGTGGAATTATCGCAGGTAAGATGTCACACGCGTCAATATGACCCAGCGATGCGGTGATGTCGCCATCTTGCGAGCGATTTTATTTAGTCGCTTGTACGATGTCAAAATAGAAAATACGTTGTTGAGTTTAGTGTCACACGCAGCGATGCACGAGGTCTACTGAGCGATGAGCGACAGGTTTTACGTCTGGCAGTGAAACCTGCGATCGGCGATCAGGGACATATCACTGGTTGCATCGCTTGGTCACACGCTTCAATGTCGCTCCTGCGCCACTTTTACGTCGCTCAAGCGACTGAAAATCCGTGACGTACGAGCGACATTGACAGCGATATCGACGCGTGTGACATCCCCTTTACAGAACGCATATTATATTGCCTTTAAAGATATCCTTGTCCCATATTTAACTAGGTTAATCAATTTCCTCACTACTGACCAGAGTAGTCTTTCCAAGGAAATGCAAGAAGCAGTGATTACTGTTATCTCAAAAGATAAGGGTGATACTGAGAATGTAGCTAACTATAGACCAATATCGCTCCTGAATTCAGATGTAAAAATTATTACTAAAACTTTAAATAACAGACTAAAACAAGTTATCTCGACACTCCTCTATGGGGATCAAGTGGGTTTCGTTCAGGGAAGGGGAACATCGGATGCTACGAGACGGACGTTAAATTTAATAGATTTTATAGAGAGAACTGGGACTTCAACCCTAGTGTGGCCACTGTCGACGCGGAGAAAGCGTTTGACAGAGTCCACTGGGGGTTCCTCTTTGAGGTTTTGAGGAGGTTTGGCTTTGGGGGTAATATAACTAACTTAATTCATTCGCTTTATTCTAATCCGAGTGCGAAAATCATAACAAATAACTTTTTGTCAAAAGACATCTTGCTAACGACTGGTACACATCAAGGTTGTCCCCTTACCCCTTCTCTCTTTAACCTCTTTATTGAGCCGTTAGCGGAAAAAATACATACTCATCCTTTGATAAAAGGCATTCCAATTTCTATGAGACAATTTAAGATTAGTTTATTCGCTGACGATATCCTGGTAACTTTGACTGATCCCATAAATTCTTTACGATATCTCCTTGACACAATTGATACATTTTCTCGAATTTCCCATTATAAGATCAATTTGAAAAAGACTCAGGTGTTACACTTAAATATAGATCAGGACCTCCTTGACTTGTTAAAACACGAACACTCTCTCTCGTGGGAAAAAGAATTTATAAAATATTTAGGTATTTATTTGACCAAATCCCTATCTAAGATTGTAGATGTTAATCTTGATTATATCTACAAAGTCATTCAGAACGATGTTCTTCATATTTCCAAAATTGATATTTCATGGTTGGGAAGAATAAACTCATTTAAAATGTTTATCTTCCTGAAACTTCTCTACATTTTTCATTCTGTACCCCTACCTGTGTCCAGACAATGGATGGCAAAATTACAAACTCAACTGACGAGATTAATTTGGGATAAGAAAAAGCCAAGAGTGGCTAAGACTACCCTGGAGAAAGGAAGGTCTAGAGGAGGCCTGGCTGTTCCCAATCTCACCGCATATCATCACTCCACTATCATAAAACTGAGTCAATCATGGTGGGAGACAGGCAATAGACCAAGTTGGCTTACTCTTGAAGATAAAAATATGCTAAAGGGAGGCCTTGGTCCACAACTTCTTTCCTTCCTTTGTAATAAAAACAAACCTCTTCCGAAAGAAACGTCAGTGAAAGCCTCTATTCAATCCTGGAGATTGTTTGTTTCCAAATCATTGAAAAGCTTTCAACCTCATCCACCTACTTGGATCCGAATTGATATATTAGACTATATTTCTGCAAACCTGAAACTTAAATCCTGGAAAGACCATGGGATTTGTTTTATATCTAACATCTTGGATGGCAGAGGAGGGTTGATTCCCTTTGCGGTCCTACAAAACACTTATGGTCTGGAAGACATAGAAGTTAAAACCTGGGAGGAGATTCATCGCATTCTGTTGAGCCATAAACTGGTATTCTCTATTCCTCAAAATGTGACACAACTTTTGAAGTTCCCACAGAGTACCTTTTTTTGGAAGTTGAAAAGCATATATCAGGACATTAACCTAGATTCGGTCTACGTGAAATCTTCAAATGTAGTTGCCTGGGAGAAAGACCTGAACATCTCTATAAATACTGAACAACTTGGCAAGTCCTTTGATCCTATGTATACACAGGTACCGTGCATCTCCCTTATTGAGACCCAATTTAAATTGTATTCAAGATGGTATCTTACTCCGTTGAAGCTCAAGAAGTTTAATTCACTCAACTCCCCGATGTGCTGGAGGAACTGTAACCAAACTGCTGATCTGAGGCTGCCTTCACACTTGCAGATGCATCTGCAGCGTTTTGCAGATGCATCTGCAAGTATCAGCATGCAGACCGCGGTCCCTATGTTTATAATAGGGCGCACCGCGGTCTGAATGCTCTCATTGATTCCTATATGTGAGCCGTAAGCAGGCGTATGCCTGCTGACAGATCACACACTCCCGCCCGCACCTTGGACGCAACATCTCGCGTCCATAGTGCGGGCGGGAGAGTGTGATCTGTAAGCAGGCATACGCCTGCTTACGGCTCACATATAGGAATCAATGAGAGCATTCACACCACGGCCGTGGTCTGCATGCTGATACTTGCAGATGCATCTGCAAAACGCTGCAGATGCATCTGCAAGTGTGAAGCCAGCCTGACTCATGTATTCTGGGGATGTCAATTCCTTAAAACATTTTGGAGAGACATAAGGCATCTAATTAAAGATATTTCTGGAATTGAGGTTCTTCTATCTCCTGAGTTAGTGTTGCTTTTGGTTGGGTTGGATTCTCTTCCAAAACGTATAAGGCCACTTATGATTCATATTCTTTTAACGGCAAAAACTATGATTGCCTCACTTTGGAGAGAGTCTACAGTCCCATCTATACAGGATGTCATAGACAGAATTGCATCTCATAATTCTTTTGAATATTCATTCGCTATTAGAAATGGCTTACAAACCAAATATCAGAAGAAATGGGGATTGTGGAATATAAAATTTCCATCTCCGTTCTTAAAGTCAGCCAAAATCCCCCCCAAATAACTTTCTCTAGGCTTCACCATTGGACTGTATGATGGACTCATTGTCTATAGCTTGTACTATAGTAAGTGTCTATAGCTACCTTTCCCCCTCCTTCATTTCCTTTCTCCCTTATGTTTATCTGCTGAAGAGCAGTTCTTCATAACTTGACTTAGCTTGAGATTCTTGGTCCTTAGTATTGATTGCCCTTAGTTATACTCTTACGTAATTACTTCCCAAAGTATTATTTGGAGATGTGTAATTCTTTGTTTCCCTGTTTACTTTCATTGTTCTCTTTTGGTGCTCTGTATTTGATGAAATTGATTGTAATAAGGTAATCTCTTCATATTATACCTTTGGCTTCTCTACTTCTTATCAGTTTGCTGTACGACTGTATTTGATTATTATACTTTGTACTTGATTTATTGAAACTCGAATAAAAATTATTTGAACACAAATAACATGTCTGAAAACACAACTCATCAATCTGTAGCACGAGTGGGCTATAGCTTTAGACAACCAGTGGAAGTGCCATGGCTATCCAAAGGAAATACAAAGGCAAGACATCAGTGAGCAAAAGAATTGGATTGGTGGGCATTGACTGCTGTGTTACATTGCTTACTATTGCATTTTGTACAGTCCCTGACTGCAGTAACATTTCTGACAAGGCATACGCCACAGAGAAGATGTACCATATTCATTAAAGGGGAACTCCAGTGAGAGAAAACTTTTTAGTACAGTTCCTACCCTGCTACATGATGAAGCAGAGCCATACACTGCAGTTCTAGGATCTATAGATCTCTTGTAAATTGATAAAATCATACCTGCTCCTCTGCTCCAGCCCCCACCTCAGGGAACCAAATCTCTGTCTGAGAGCTTCATTTAGAAGCAAAAAGCAGGAGGTGTGCCAGGGGTGTAGCAGGATATGTGTCAGGGGTGTGGATGCTGGGAGCTGCAGGATCAGCCTACATTCACGCCCCCTCACATTTCTGTATGGGGAGAGGGCATGGCAGGGGGCGTTATCACCAGCCCCATGCTCCACACATACACTCCAGCCCCTGATATACCATTCTATGTGACAGGGGGTCCATGCTTCAAATAGCAATCATGTCACCAAGCAGATACAGATACATGCTGTGATCCTCTGCTGTATGATTATGCATAATGTGTACTAGTAATGTGAAGATACATGCAGAGGAAAATCATTACATTGATCAATTTAGCTCTGCATGGTCTCCTCTTCCCCAAAGGAATATGGTAGATCGCTGTCCTTGCAACTTTCAATGGATCATCATCATCATCATCATCACTTCTCAGTAACAGGCACAGCAAGGCAGTGTACAGCAGTGTCAGTGTTCAGTGGTGTTGGTGTACAGCAATGTCGATGTTCAGTGGTGTTGGTGTGCAACGTATCGGTGTGCAGCGGTGTTGGTGTTCAGCGGTGTGGGAGTTCAGTGGTGTTGGTGTGCAGCGGTGTCGGTGTACAGCAGTGTCAGTGTACAGCAGTGTATGTGTTCAGTCGTGTTGGTGTACAGCAGTGTCGGTGTACAGCGGTGTGGGTGTTCAGTGGTGTCAGTGTACAGCAGCGCAGGTTTACTGCTGTCTGGGTGTTCAATGGTGTCGGTGTATAGCAGTGTTGGTGTTCAGCAGTGTCGATGTACAGCGGTGTTTGTGTTCAGTGGTGTCGGTGTACAGCAGTATCTGTGTACAGCAGTGTTGGTGTTCAGTGGTATTGGTGTACAGCGGTGTTGAGCTGGGGTGAGTGGGTGCTGAGCAGGGGTGAGTGGGTGTTGAGCAGGGATGAGTGAGTGCTGAAAGGGGTGAGTGAATGCTAAGCAGGGGTGACTGGGTGCTGAGCGGGTATGAGTGGATGCTGAGTGGGGTGAGTGGGTGCTGAGCGGGGGTGAGTGGGTGCTGAGCAGGGGTGACTGGGTGCTGAGATGGGTAACTGAGTGCTAAGCGGGGGTGAGTGGGTGCTGAGTGGGGTTCAGTGGGGGCAGTGTGGGTTTAGTGGGGACAGTGTGGGGTGAGAGGGGGCAGTGTGGGTTCAGTGGAGGCAGTGTGAGTTCAGTGGGGGCAGTGTGGGGTGAGAGGGGGCAATGTGGCTTCAGTGGAGGCAGTGTGAGTTCAGTGGGGGCAGTGTGGGTTCAGTGGGGCAGTGTGGGGTGAGAGGGGGCAGTGTGGGTTCAGTAGAGACAGTGTAAGTTCAGTGGGGGCAGTGTGGGTTCAGTGGGGGCAGTGTGGGTTCTGAGGGGGCAGTGTGGGTTCAGTGGAGGCATTGTGAGTTTAGTGGGTTCAGTGGGGGCAGTGTGGAGTGAGAGGGGGCAGTGTGGGTTAAGTGGAGGCAGTGTGAGTTCAGTGGGGGTAGTGTGGGTTCAGTGAAGGCATTGTTGGGTGAGAGAGGGCAGTGTGGGTTCAGTGGAAGCAGTGTAAGTTCAGTGGGGGCAGTGTGGGTTCAGTGGGGGCAGTGTGGGTGTGAAAGGGGTGAGGAGGGGTAGTTGGGGGTGAATAGCAGGATGGAGCACGCTCCGCTCACCCCAGCATTCTTCCTCTTCCTCCTCTTCTTCTTCCTCTTTCTCCTCTTCTTCTTCCTCTTCCTCCTCTTTTCCTTCTTGCTGCATTGATGTCCGGTAATCAAAGGCCACAGGGGGGCAGAGTTAACAGAGGGGGTGTCATAATGGGCGTGACAGAGCACACTGCCCTAATGTGGTGGGCGTGTCCTCGGTCACGCCCATAATGACACCCCCTCTGTTAACCCTGCCTCCCACAGCCTTTTCGGACGTCAATGCAGCAAGGAGAAGAGGAGGAATGCTGGGGTGAGTGGCGGGTGAGCGGGGGAGCGGGAGCATAGAGCGAGGGAGCGGCTGGCGGGAAATCGGGTGGAGGTGGGCTGGACTGCCCCTGTCTGTGTCTCTGTAATGGAAATGCCGCGTCGCTGATTGGTTGCGCCCGGCCGGCCACGGCCAATCAGCGACGCGGGATTTCCGTTACAGAAAGAAAGACATGATAAGGCAATTATATAGTAGATTATTTCTCTCAGCAAGCATCCTTTTAAGATAAACCTTGACAAACACCATTTGTAGGCCAAAACGTTGGTCTATTTTTCATGTATATGAATTGGACATCTATTAACGTGGACATTTGTTCTAATACTTCAACATTCTTCTTTGTGTACCAAAGTTTCTATACTTTTCAGGTTAAAATTGGTCACCACAACTCATGGGCCACTGCTGCCAGATTGCCCCCTAGGCCAAAATTTGCCGGCCAGCCCCTGGTTAAGATAATATGACAGGAATGATTTGCCAATGTTTTTATGATTTGTATTTATGTAATTGTTTTGTATTTGACTGTGGTATTTTTCTTCATTGTATTGTATTGATTACCCTGTGTGTATGTCAGTTTCTGCAGTTTCTGTTGAGTCACTTGTTTAAAGCAGATATTTCACAATACAAACTGCATACATTAGTAAACAAATGTCTTAGACCTTATCAACTCTGATGTTGTGTTTGCTTTGAAAACCATATCAGAATGTCTGTATAATTCCTTTATGAAAGTTTATAGTCTGCCTATCTGCCTACTGACAATCCTCACCATCCCTCCTCCCTGCTGGGATCTCACACCCCTCAGTTCAAGCTCAGCGGTGAGTCATATTGTGTGGTGAGGATTCAATACACTTGGACTCATGAGTCCACTAATAGTTATCAGAATGTATATTTATTTCATTTTTCTATACCAGGCTGGGTTCCCATCACTATACTTAAAATGACAAATGAACCTTTTCTATACTGTCCATATCTATGTTTCACTTTTTCCTTATTTTTACATTTGTATTACACTTCATACAAGACACCAACTCTTTATTGACTTTATGGCTTTATCATAGGTATTCAGATCAACACAAGATTGTGAAAGAAACACACAAAACACTTTTATTGGATGTAAAATAGACCAAATTTTATTACAAATCAGATTATTATTTTATTCAGTGTCTGAAATTTAGAATCAGCCAATTACTATGAAAAAGACACCGAAAATGGCAAACCTCCGACTCACGAAGAATCATCCTTCAGCACTCAGGAGAGGAAAAACCCCCTGTGGAGGAAACCTCTAGGGAACCATGGCTGGAGGACTGCCCTTCCCTTGGGCTTAGAAGGTTAATGCCAGCACAATTGTATCAGAATTTGTACATTGTATCATATTAACAGTGAGACATAATATACATCCACTATAGATATGACAGCAGTGACATCACATAGTCACACAAGTTATATCAGCAGAAAACAGAGAGTAATGAAGGTCAAAGCAGGTGCCCTGAGCGAGCACCATATGGAGTAAGCCTAATGCGACCTCTCCAGGCCGTACATATAAAGGTGAAGACGACTAGTACTGGACGTGAGGGAGATCTGGCTGCAACATCTGTCACCCCATGGATCGCTAGGGTTATTCGGGCTGATCTGGCTGCTGGGCGGTATGGCTGATCTGGCTGCTGGGCGGTATGGCTGATCTGGCTGCTGGGCGGTATGGCTGATCTGGCTGCTGGGCAGTATGGCTGATCTGGCTGCTGGGCAGTATGGCTGATCTGGCTGGCTAGGCGGATGTCCCCCCTCCCTTACATATGCTGGAGTGATGAAGCTCCAGGTCTCCAGACACGTCAAGTATGGCACCTCTTCATACGACCGTCCATCTGCTCTGTTGTTTCAGAATCTTCTGACATAGCTGTATGAATCTATGACATCAGCACAGTTGCCGTAGTTACCACAGCTGTTATTTCATTGGCTAGTAAGATCCTCTCAGTGTTCCATAGTTTTAACTAGTTTTAATGACTGACATTGTGCCTTTATACTGAAGAATAGAAATTAAACTTGTTGCTAGGCAAAACTATTATCATTTTATGAGTTTAAAGATTCCCTAATCAAAGTCCATCTATTGCGCCTCTTGTCTCCCCCCCTTTTTTGTATTTATACAATTGTAGCAAGCAAGGCCACTATGCAAAGTCATGTCCTTTAAACCAGCAGCCCCTGGGACCGTGGGCCAACCCCCAGGAATGAACTCATCAGGCCCATGAGACTGGTATGACGGGTATATTGGTGGACGACTGTACTTGTCCATCACCTTAGATGGTATACCTACACCTGCCTTGCTGGACACGGGTTCGCAGGTGACCACCATACCGCACATCCTTTACAAAACAATTTTGGTCTGATGCAGAACTGGAACCACCAGACCCTAACCTTGTAATAAATGCTTCTAATGGTTTGCCACTTAAATTAGTGAGAGTTAGAAAGGTACCAATAAAGGTGGGGAGGGTGGAATTACAAGACCAAGGAGTCATAGTGGTTGAAACACACCCTAGTGTAAAGGATCGTACATAATTCTTGGTACAAATGTGATTGGTAATTGCTTGGGTGAAGTGTTGTTCTTACTCCAACAGATCGCAGATACTGCCAATCCCCGGCAGAGGAGAGTGCTTCAGAAGGAAATCAGAGCCCTCCAGCACTAACAACAGGTAAAACTGACCGGTGGAGAAATTGGTAGTGTTCAGGTAACAGATACCATCACATGTCTGTAGTTACAGTATATCATAAACCAGTCATGTAGAGTCCTGTGTACTGGGTGTAATATACTATGCACAGACATCAGATGTTCTATACAGATAATATGTGACTGCAGACTGTGATCCTCGCATTGCTCACAGTGCTGGGGTGATTCGGTGAGCGTGTGACTGCAAGTATGTGATTTGCATACATGTGGTCACAGTCCGACTAGACTTGCTTGGTCTCACTTAATGCACCTGTATTGAGCAAGGCCAGAAACAGTCTACTTGTAAAGTGGCTGAGAGTATACGCATCACATACTTGAGATCACATAACTGCGCGCTCCTGCTGCTGGTACCAGAGAATTTTCACAGCGCACAGTGCGCACGATGTGGGATTCACATATCGTGACTGTAGACTTGTAGCTTAAGATCCGACAACCCCTTTAAAGATGGGCCGATACTCATGGACCGCTGCTATGTGCTTGACTCCCAGGCTAAAACTTGCCAGCCAACCCCTGCACACATCCAATTATATTATGCAACTAATAAGGTTAACAGGTGCTAATGTGTATGTTACACCTTATATCTGTAGATGCGCTCACTAGATAGACTTTGATTAGGGAATCTTTAAAATCATAAAATGATAATAGTTTTGCCTAGCAACAAGTTTAATTTCTATTCTTCAGTATAAAGGCACAATGTCAGTCATTAAAACTAGTTACAACTATGGAACACTGAGAGGATCTTACTAGCCAATGAAATAACAGCTGTGGTAACTACGGCAACTGTGCTGATGTCATAGATTCATACAGCTATGTCAGAAGATTCTGAAACAACAGAGCAGGTGAACGGTCGTATGAAGAGGCGCCATACTTGACGTGTCTGGAGACCTGGAGCTTCATCACTCCAGCATATGTAAGGGAGGGGGGACATCCGCCTAGCCAGCCAGATCAGCCATACCGCCTAGACAGCCAGATCAGCCATACCGCCTAGCAGCCAGATCAGCCATACCGCCCAGCAGCCAGATCAGCCATACCGCCCAGCAGCCAGATCAGCCCGAATAACCCTAGCGATCCATGGGGTGACAGATGTTGCAGCCAGATCTCCTTCACGTCCAGTACTAGCCGTCTTCTCCTTTATATGTACGGCCTGGAGAGGTCGCATTAGGCTTACTCCATATGGTGCTCGCTCAGGGCACCTGCTTTCACCTTCATTACTGTCTGTTTTCTGCTGATATAACTTGTGTGACTATGTGATGTCACTGCTGTCATATCTATAGTGGATGTATATTATGTCTCACTGTAAATATGATACAATGTACAAATTCTGATACAATTGTGTTGGCATTAAACTTCTAAGCCCAAGGGAAGGGCAGTCCTCCAGCCATGGTTCCCTAGAGGTTTCCTCCACAGGGGGGTTTTTCCTCTCCTGAGTGCTGAAGGATGATTCTTCGTGAGTCGGAGGTTTGCCATTTTCGGTGTCTTTTTCATAGTAATTGGCTGATTCTAAATTTCAGACACTGAATAAAATAATAATCTGATTTGTAATAAAATTTGGTCTATTTTACATCCAATAAAAGTGTTTTGTGTGTTTCTTTCACAATCTTGTGTTGATCTGAATACCTATGATAAAGCCATAAAGTCAATAAAGAGTTGGTGTCTTGTATGAAGTGTAATACAAATGTAAAAATAAGGAAAAAGTGAAACATAGATATGGACAGTATAGAAAAGGTTCATTTGTCATTTTAAGTATAGTGATGGGAACCCAGCCTGGTATAGAAAAATGAAATAAATATACATTCTGATAACTATTAGTGGACTCATGAGTCCAAGTGTATTGAATCCTCACCACACACAATATGACTCACCGCTGAGCTTGAACTGAGGGGTGTGAGATCCCAGCAGGGAGGAGGGATGGTGAGGATTGTCAGTAGGCAGATAGGCAGGGTATAAACTTTCATAAAGGAATTATACAGACATTCTGATATGGTTTTCAAAGCAAACACAACATCAGAGTTGATAAGCTCTAAGACATTTGGTTACTAATGTATGCAGTTTGTATTGTGAAATATCTGCTTTAAACAAGTGATTCAACAGAGACTGCAGAAACTGACAGACACACAGGGTAATCAATACAATACAATGAAGAAAAATACCACAGTCAAATACAAAACAATTACATAAATACAAATCATAAAAACATTGACAAATCATTCCTGTCATATTATCTTAACCAGGGGCTGGCCGGCAAATTTTGGCCTAGGGGGCAATCTCGCAGCAGTGGCCCATGAGTTGTGATGGCCAATTTTAACCTGAAATGTATAGAAACTTTGGTACACAAAGAAGAATGTTGAAGTATTAGAACAAATGTCCACGTTAATAGATGTCCAATTCATATACATGAAAAATAGACCAACGTTTTGGCCTACAAATGGTGTTTGTCAAGGTTTATCTTAAAAGGATGCTTGCTGAGAGAAATAATCTACTATATAATTGCCTTATCGTGTCTTTCTTTCTGTAACGGAAATCCAGCGTCGCTGATTGGCCGCAGCTGGCCGGGCGCGACCAATCATCGACGCGGCATTCCCATTACAGAGAGACAGACAGGCGCAGCCCGGCCCACCTCCACCCGGTTTCCTGCCAGCTGCTCCCTCGCTCTATGCTCCCGCTCCCCCGCCACTCACCCCAGCATTCCTCCTTTTCTCCTTGCTGCATTCACGTCCAGAAAGGCCGCGGGAGGCAGGGTTAACAGAAGGGGTGTCATTATGGGCATGACCACATTAGGACAGTGTGCTCCGTCACGCCCATTATGACACCCCCTCTGTTAACCCTGCCCCCCTGTGGCCTTTGATTACCAGACATCAGTGCAGCAAGAAGGAAAAGAGGAGGAAGTGGAAGAAGAAGAGGAGAAAGAGGAAGAAGAAGAGGAGGAAGAGGAAGAATGCTGGGGTGAGCGGAGCGTGCTCCATCCTGCTATTCACCCCCAACTACCCCTCTTCACCCCTCTCACCCCACACTGCCCCCACTGAACCCACACTGTCCCCACTGAACCCATACTGCCTCTACTGAACTTACATTGCCTCCACTGAACCCACACTGCCCCCTCTCACCCCACACTACCCCCCACTGAACCCACACTACCCCCACTGAACTCACACTGCCTCCACTCAACCCACACTGCCCCCACTGAACCCACACTGCCCCCACTGAACCCACACTGCCTCCACTGAACCCACACTGCCCCCTCAGACCCCACACTGCCCCCACTGAACCCCCACTACCCCCACTGAACTTACACTGTCTCTACTGAACCCACACTGCCCCCTCTCACTCCACACTGCCCCCACTGAACCCACACTGCCTCCACTGAAGCCACATTGCCCCCTCTCACCCTACACTGTCCCCATTGGACTCACACTGCCTCCACTGAGCCCACACTGCCCCCTCTCACCCCACACTGCCCCCACTGAACCCACACTGCCCCCACTGAACCCCACTGTCCCCCGCTCAGCAGATAGTCACCCCCGCTCAGCACCCAGTCACCCCCACTCAGCACCCAGTCACCCGCTCAGCACCCAGTCATCCCCACTCAGCACCCATCACGCATCTCAGCACCCACTCACCTGCTCAACACCCACCCCCGCTCAGCACCCACTCACCCCTGCTCAACACCGCTGTACACCGACACCACTAAACACCAACACAGCTGTACACAGATACTGCTGTACACCGACACCACTGAACACAAACACCGCTGTACACCGACACTGCTGAACACCAACACTGCTATACACCAACACCACTGAACACCAACACAGCTGTACACCTACACTGCTGTACACCGACACCACTGAACACCCACACCGCTGTACACCGACACTGCTGTACACAGACACTGCTGAACACAGACATTGCTGTACACTGACACTGCTGTACACTGACACTGCTGTACACTGACACTGCTGTATACTGACACTGCTGTACACTGACACCGCTGTACACCGACACCGCTGCACACCGACACCACTGTACACAGACACCACTGTACACTGGCATCGCTGTACACCGACACTGCTGCCGCCACGACCAATCTGCGATATTGTCTCCCATGAAGCGCGTCAGTATCATGTGATTATTTTCGTTACTTCTCCATGAATAGCAGCATTTTCATCTATTACAGCATTCATGATATTTCACATATACATCCCTACTTTGTTATTTACATGTTATACAATTCTACTGCTATCACTGAGTTTTAAATGCACCTATTTTTATTTAATTTCCTAACCGAAAACATTAACAACATAGTATATAATCACACACTTTCTACAATCACACGATGCAATAGAAATGGGCCCTCATCTAATGTTAGTAAGAAACTTATTTTTTTTTTATTTTAAATTTTTATTAGTTTTCTCCTTTAAACAAGACACAACAAAACAAAAAAAGCAGAAAATACATTTCCAACACAATATAATACAAGACACTACAAGATGACAACAAAACAAACAATATCAACGAAAAAAAAAAAAAAAAAAAAAAAAAACATCCTTGTTCGCAACATTACAGAAGCAGATACACTATTTTATAAATTAACCTTTATAATATTTACACATCAACCATGGTCTCCACATCTTTCGGATTTCCTCCCCTCTGGTTCTAGATTGGTATAACATCATTTCCTTTTGACACTGTATATTTACCCTCTCTATTACATTTTTTATAAGTGGAGGATTGACCTCTTTCCATTTGGTTGCTACCGTCATACGAGCGGCTATTAACACATGCGAAACAATACCTCTCATTTGTTTTGATAACCTATTCATACCCATATGTAGGATTATCTGAGATGTTTTAATTTGAATTGTTTCTCCAGTAATTTCTTTGATTAATTCTATCAGCCCGGACCAAAAGGACCCTAAGACCGGGCATGCGAACCAAGTGTGTATCAAGGATCCCACCTGGCCGCACCCTTTCCAACATAATTTAGAATAATTGGTATTCATTTTTGCTATTCTATCCGGGCATAAATACCACCTCATTTGTGTTTTTTTAATTGCTCTACATGATTTATACACGCAGTGTATTTTTTAATTTCACTTATACTATTTCCCCATTCTTCCAATGTTAACTCCTCTCCTATCTCCTGTTCCCATTTTTTCATGTAGGCCAATTTACTTCCATTCACCGGATTAATTAAAATTTTATAACATTTAGATAGGCATTTCATGTTATTCCCTCCCATCATAATATATCTCAAAATTTCTTCTTCCTTCCCATGCACTCCGTATCCTCTATATGAATTTTTATTTAGATAATGTTTAATTTGCAGATATTGGTAGAAATATCTACGTACTCCCTCAAACTTACCAGCCACTTGATCAAACGGTAGTACTCCCATTGGTCCTTCTATCTCTCCTATTGTTTGTATTCCTGCGTCCTTCCAGTTTTGTAGGTTTAGATATGGGATATGTGGTTCTATAGATAGGATAGATAATGATGTTCTCATCGACCTATTATGGTTGGGGTTAATGATCTCCAAGCCCGTAAGGCCGCTTGCATTGTCAATAGTGGCGGTACAGTTGTGGTTTGCTGTAATATTTCCGCTTCCATTATAAATCGAGTCGAGCCCCGTCTAGAGTAGACCTTCTCAATCTCCAACCATTTATGATCTTTCCGCATTTGCCACCAATCACGGAGCCCTCCTATTATGGACGCTTTATAATATAAACTTAAATCTGGTATCCCCATTCCCCCTTTATCCATAGGTAAGGCTAGTACATTTCTCGCTATCCGGGGTTTTTTACCCGCCCAAATAAATTTACTAATCAATCTTTGTAGTTCAGTAATATATTTTTTGGGGATTTCGAGGGGAAGTGATCTAAAATAGTACAAAATCTTCGGCAACACTGTCATTTTTATGATATTAATTCTTGCTATCCACGATAGCATGTTTTGACGTACTTCCTCAATCACCTTTTTAATTTGTCTATACAGGTTAGTAAAATTCACTGTTATTAAATTCTTTGATGGTGTCAGCCTGATTCCTAAGTATTGAAGCCCAGTTTCTGACCATTGAAATGCGCACAATTCTTTTATATATTGTTTATTATTTGAGGGTATAGCTATAGGTAATATTACTGATTTATCAACGTTTATTTTATAGTAAGAGACTTTACTATACGCTTCCAGTTCATTTAATATAGCCTTAATCGATTGCTCTACATTCTCGCAGGATATAATAATATCATCCGCGTACATATTAATTTTATGTGCTTCTTTCCCTACCATGATTCCCGAAATTAATGAAGAGTTTCTGATCCTCTCAGCAAGTGGTTCCAAGCTTAAAGCAAAAATTATTGGAGATAGGGGACACCCTTGTCGGGTCCCATTTGTTATATTAAAGACTTCAGACATTGTTCCTGCAATCCATACTTTTGCTGAAGGGGCTGAATATACTGCAGAAATTGCCGACAAGATTGAACCTTCAAAACCAAACTTTTTCAGTACTGCAAACAGATACCCCCAGTGCACCCTGTCAAAGGCCTTTTCTGCGTCCAATGACAGGAATGCACTGGGGAACCAGATACTTCCGCTATTTGTACCAAATTTACCATACGTCTTATACCATCTTTAGCTTCCCTATCACGCACAAAACCTACTTGATCTGGTTTTATCAAATTAGAAATTATTTGATTTATTCTAGATGCAAGTAGTTTTGTAAAAATCTTCAGATCCCCATTCAACAATGCAATCGGCCTCAGGTTCTGGGGTCTGTTTGGTGATTTACCTATCTTTGGTATAGTAACTATAGTAGCTTCAAGATTACTGTCTGCAATAAATCCTCTTTCCCTCCAATATTCGCAACATCTTACCAAAAAGGGGACTAATTCCTCTGAGTATTCTCGATAATAGCTATTAGAGAACCCGTCTGGACCCGGGGCGCTCCCTTTTCTTGTTTGTTTTATAATCTTCCCAATTTCTTCTTTTGTTATCGGTGCATTTAACTGTAACAGCTGTGTTTCTGTAATTTTTGGTAAATTACATTCATCTAAATATTCCTTTATTCCATTTTCTAATGGTTGAGGGGTGTCCGGATCATCTTTTAAGTTATATCATTTTAAATAGTATTTAGCCATCTCCTCTGCAATTTCTAATGGTCTTCTACTTACTGTTCCATCTTTTTTAATAATATATTCAATCCTAGATTTAATTTCTTTTTTCCGCACCCTCCGGGCTAACAAGGCTCCCCCTTTGTCTCCCTCAGCATAAATTTTCATCTGTAATTTTCGCATATTATCTGCATGTGTCTGTAACAAGCTCTCTCTTAATTTAAATCTTATTTCCTGTATTTCGGCTGATATAGGTATAGTGGCAGCTTCTTTATTACGAGCCTCTAAAATTTGTAATCTATCAATCAGTTCTTTTCTATCTTTCTCTTTTTTACGTTTAAGTATTGCCGCTTGTTGAATACAGACACCCCTTATCACCACTTTATGTGCTGACCATAAACACTCATCATTTATCTCTACATTATCATTTATATTAAAATATTCCTTCAAGGCTAATTTTATTTTCCCCGCTATTTCCTCATTTAATAACATCCTTTCATTCAGACGCCATCTCCTTATCAAGGGATGGGAATCCGAGTGAGAGATTTCCAAATAAATTGGCGCATGATCAGACCATGTTATTAATCCGATGTCCGCACTCGTGCTGCTTGTCAAAATATTATCATCAACCAAAATATAGTCTATTCGACTATACGTTCGGTGACGATTTGAAAAAAACGTAAAATCTTTTTCTGACGAGTGTATATACCTCCATACATCATGATAGTGATATTCCCAGATTAACTCTTTCATCTCTCCTCTATTTCCTAAACCTCCTTTAGATGTATCTAGCTCTCTTTGCATAGGCAAATTAAAATCTCCACATATTACCTTATTACCCTGCGCTACTTCTTTTATTTTTTGAAGACACCGTTTAATAAACTTTTTTTGTCCTATATTGGGAGTATACATTGTCGCAACTGTATATAATGTCCCATTTATTCTACAAATCAGAGCCAGGAGTCTACCTTCTAAATCTTCACATTCTTGAACTAACTCAAATGTTACTGTGTTTTTAATCAGGATACATACTCCTGCCTTCTTAGCTTTATTATTTGAAAAGAAGCTGTGCGGAAAATTTTTATGTTGAAATCTGCCATTATCTTTACCCAATAGATGTGTCTCCTGCAGACATATTATATCTGCCTGAGCTCTCTCAACCTCTTTCCATACCATCGCTCTTTTACCTGGAGCATTCAAACCTCTCACATTTAATGACATAATTTTTATCTTCATTTTAAATTAAATTTGGCCACATTTTTTTTTCCTCCCAAAATTTGACCCATTTTTATTTATGATTATCCATTTTTTTCCTCCTAAGGAGAGAGCGAATTTATGTTTTCTATACCTTCTGTAAAGATTAAAAAATAAAATATGTAACAAAAGATGATCTGTACCTGCATGAGAAAATAAAAAAAGAAAAGGAAAAAAAAATATAAAAAAAACATACAACATTAATCTGAACCAATACATATAACAGTCATTATGGCCGATCTCCTGAGCCATAAAAAGGCGCCCTGTTCCTTGGGCTACGGGCAGAAAATGTCTGCCATATCGGGAGCCTAGAGCACAAATACTTGTCTCCAGGGGTGTCTATGGAGCTGCCCACGAGGCCTCATTTCTTTTCTTCCCTCCTTCCTCTTAAACTTTCTTCCATTCAGGTCTTATTTTCCTCCCCTGTATTATTTTTGCAGGGGCAAAGTCTATTTTCCAATTAGTTAACTTCCCTTCCGCGTCTTTAGGCGAAATACATGTGACAGTCTTATCTTCATATATAATATGTAATTTAACTGGGTTAAATCCCCATTTATATCTGACATTAGCATCTCTCAGAGCAGTGCAGACATGAGCATAATCCCTTCTTGCGTCTAAAGTAGCTGCCGACAAGTCTGGAAATACTTTAAGGCCTTGAAACTCTTTAGGTAACATTTGAGATTTCCTAATTTGTTGAATAAACGCCTCTTTAATTGGAAAACGCAGCATCCTAACCAAAATATCTCTCGGTAGTGCGGCGTCTAAATGTCTCGGTTTTGGAATCCTATGCACTCTCTCTATCAATATATCCTCAGGTGACCGATCCGGCAGAACAGCAATGAAAAACTTAATCACGAAGGGCTCCAATTGATGGTCTCTTACATCCTCAGGAATTCCCCGGATTCTTATATTCTGTTTTCTAGATCTATCCTCTAGGTCATTTAATTTCATATGTACTGTGCCCAGCTCATTCTTTAATGTCTTATTTTCATCCACCAATGCGTTTATTGTAGATGTATATTCTGCCATCTGGTTCTCTATATGTGATGTTCTCTCACCTATTCCATCCAAATCCTTTCTTATTTCATTTAACATGTCATACATATCTTCTCTCAGAGAAGTTCGTACCATGGTAATAAACTCTTCCATATCTCCCCTTGTTAATGGGGCATCCATGGTACCTCTGCTGCTCCCTCTGCTCTGATTTCCACTATTGGGAGGGGGCTCACACCACCTCCTCCCCCCAATGCTCCTGCTTGTGATCTTAAATCTTTAAGAGGTGATGCTGGTGTCACTTTCCCCTTAGCATGTACCTTCTGTCCTGCTGGATAAAAGTCTGGCAGCCGTGGGGGGATGTGTGCCTCCCAGCCTTCCCCCTCGTCATCATTTATACTGAGTGCGGCTTAACCGTACTCTGTACTCACAGTTTTCTTTTTCCCTTCAAGGGAGTCTTGTGGAGAAAGGCAAGTATACTATCCAACTGCAAAAACTCCAGATGCAGCACTCCTCCAGTGTCCTCCAGTGCCTGCAGCAGTTGATCCTTCACTTTTCAAGCTTTTTCAAGCTCCTTAATCAGGCTCCTTAATCTCTGCCTATGTCTTCCTTCAGTCACAGCTCGAGCCTGCTGCAAAGCTGACAGACCGCCGAGTCGGCCACTCCTACACTCCTGCACGCCGTCCTCGGGTCCTCAGGTCTGCATCCAGCTCAAACCTCCACCCACCACAGCTGAGCCGAGCCGAACTAAGCCGTGGAGTCCAGCAGCAGAGGGATCCTGCCAGCAGCAGGAGATAAACAGCGGAAGGGCAGAGGGAATCTCAGATGCCAGGTGCCGGTCTGCGCCGCTCGGGACCTCGTGGAGCTGCGCTCCTGCAGACTAGGCAGCCGCCATGCTCAGCATGCGTGCGTGCGTGCCTCCCCCTCCTCCCTCAGGGAGCTTACTTACTTAGTAAGAAACTTATATGCATTAACATACATGGTACGAATCTTGACAATCGACGAGGGATTCTCCAGTCGTTAAATTCTTGTGTTACCAACCCATTAAACCCTTTGTAAATAATACACAGACACTGTTTGCGACTTGGTTAAAATTTGGCCACAGCAGCCCCTTTATTACCTATTATTTACATACTAACCGAGGGACACCGCACCCTGGTGTCCCAACATTAAACAATAGGTAACATAGTAAAAATACAGTACGTAATACAAATACGTAACCCTGGATAAGCCTGGTCCAGAAGCCACCTCCCACAATGAAACATTATCCCTGGCCGCAAAACACCGACCCGAGGGATTGTCCCTGGCCGCAACACACCGACCCCAGGTACGAGGTATTAATTACCGAGAATTAATACCCCTAAGTTGCAGAACCCCATGCCTGCCAGTTATCTGAAACTGGAGCCACTATACCGTACTAGTGGCTCACCTCCCAAATACCATGATCCATTAAAACCACATGAGGTATTAATTACCAAGAACTAATACCACTTCCTTGCAGGACCCATGCCTGCAAATTACCTGTAACCGGAGCCACTATACCGTACTAGTGGCTCCCCTCCCAACTACGATTATTCATTAAACCGCCTCTGAACCAGACCTATCCCCGCCACAGAACTGGCCACGTGACACCTTACGTGGACTGGACCCACCACCACCCAACGCTTGCTCAATACGTTCATGCAAGCCAGACATCCCTCTATCTGTTTGAATTTCAAGTAAAATAAACACCATCCGACCTCCAATATTGCAGAGCCGATCATTCTACCTCCCGGTGTCTCACTATGACACCCCATTACTGGAGACAAAAGAGCCACCACCCAATTGACTTTAACATTAGCCTTGTTCAACATTTTTGTCCACAAATCTGGCATACCACCTTGACAGACAGGCCACAATATCCAACTACATCACAATTCAACCCAGGTATGAATACTTCCATCGTACCAAATTGCACCTAATATCCTGCATCAACTCCTGGGATGCACCAACCCCAGATCATTCCCTTCATGGAACCCGACTCATTATAGGGTTGATCCACACTACCACAGTACTCAAGTCCCTATTCTTAGGTCCTACCCCTCCTAAAAACCACTTGAGCACCTAAGCCACGTCCTGCCCCAACTGACAGTCACATGTTCAAACATCGCCTTGTCCTGCCCCAAAGGACACAAGCAACGTCCCAGTATACACGCCCAATTATTACCCATAGTAAACAAAACCGAGTTATAACCTCATAACAATAAACACAACACGTCCAAGCAGTATGTTACCTACAACCCCTTCTCCCCATGCCAGGCAATTTCCCCCCCAGCCACGTTACCTACACCAAAGAGGCCGCACATTTAGCTGAAACCAGGCTGATTCCCAATTTCCAAACCAATGAGTCACCTCATTGTTCAATCCCAACCGTGGCACCTCTGTGGCCGCGCCAATCCTGAATGAAAGCAACCCATCCTCACCCGGCTGCTTACCCACCTTCCTCAAACATTTCCTTAAAATAACCACAAACTGGTACGTTGATAGACACAAATTATCTCCCTGACTGTAACACTGGGAGCCAAGTTAACCCACACATACCTCCCACGACAATTAACAGTGGAAACCAGGAATAACCAAAGTCCTGGGAGACCATACACCACGAATAGTCTCCCTCCTGAACTCAATTTGTCTCTGACTCTTCATCAGCAACATTCCACTCCATCTGGCATTATTACCACATCCCCAGTGCCAGAACACCTCCCCAAAAATCCCCTGGTCAAATCCTGCATCGCATGCAGCTTGATCCAAAATGCAATTGTAGCCACCTTCTGCAACACCATTGAGGCTGATTTATAAGTTACAAATTCATTCCCCCAACAAATGATAATACCAAAGAACCCAACAACCTCCACAGTAACCCCCATTCTATTCCAGAAACCTGCCCATTCCTGCCACCTTGCTGGAACGGCACCCTGTAGCCTCAATCACCAATCTCGGCAATAAACCCTTAACCACATTGTTATCACTCTCCATTAACCATCCAGGCCCTGCATATCCACTTCATGCACGCCAGGGATCAACTCCCAATTAATGAGACTGAAAGCGAAACAATGAATCAGCCCCCCCCATTTAATACTCCTAGTACGTACTTTGCAACCCCCCAATGCTCCATGAGAAACACATCCGCACCAACAGACATAGAGACGCTACTAGACATGTTTCAACATGTTACACACACGTTATAGTACACACAGCTGTATTATCAGGTAATACCTGTTAACAGCTAAAAAAGAATGTTATTTTAATGATCCCAATTATAGATTGTCTTGATATCAATCGAAATGTAGGAATACATGTACAGTATTATGGTTTATTCAGTTTATTAATCCATGTGAAGGCACTTTCTGTTCATGTTATGGTCTTGTTCCCAGGCAGTTTTAGACTATGTGACACCTCAGGTCCATGTGTAAAGAACTGTAACATGCAATACAAATATGTGTTCACAAGCTTCAGTTTGTGGCAATTTATCCATGCAGTTAAGCAGCTGAAAAAAATGCAAACATGCAGCATTTCACAGTACAGGAAAGTGATTGAGATTCCTATAATGTCATGGTCACGCTGCTGCTACTTATTTTCCCTTGCAGATATGAACCTACAAAGCATGTCTTCAGATCTGCAGGATGTCAGCTCTTCCATTTTTATTTTTGCATTCTTCTCAGCATTCATGCTGTGTTTATTTGCAGTGTTGTGCTGTCACATAGGATGGTACAAGTATATCAGGGGCTGGAGTGTATGTGTGTGAACATGGGGCTGGCGATCACGCCCCCTGCCATGCCCTCTCCCCATACAGAAATATGAGGGGGCGTGAGTGTAGGCTGATCCTGCAGCTCACAGCATCTACACCCCATGCCACACCTCCTGCCACACCCATGACACACCTCCTGCCACACCCCTGACACACCTCCTGCCACACCCCTGACACACCTCCTGCCACACCCCTGACACACCTCCTGCCACACCCCTGGCACACCTCCTGCTTTTTGCTTCTACATGAAGCTCTCAGACAGAGATTTCAGTTCCCTGAGGTGGGGGCTAGAGCAGAGGAGCAGGTATGATTTTATCAATTTATAAGAGATCTATAGATCCTAGAACTGTAGTGTACGGCTCTGCTTCATCATGTAGGAGGGCAGGTACTATACTAAAAAGTTTTCTCTCACTGGAGTTCCCCTTTAAGTAGCATGAGTCTCAACACACCTCAATGAATTGGGCACTTCATACTCCAGCACTCCTTTCATTAGGACTGTCATATGCAGCCCCAGTCTACATAAATCGGCCCCATAGTGTTTTCTAGGCTAGTCCAACTACACATCAATACCTCTTCATATGCTTGTGTCAGAACAACGGTGCCCTTGTGCCTGCTACTGTTCGAGGGCAACATGAGACATTCCCTCTAATGGTAACTCAACTATTGAAAAAGAAAACCTACAGCAAAGCCAGTGCAAAGGGTATAATTATATGTCTTTCTCCCGGTGTTGATCAAAACCAGAGATGAAGCACCATATTCTTCTGTGGGACAGTAACTTCTATTATGATGAGTCACGGCAGATCCACGTGTTTTGTCCATAATATGGGGGCTGTTTTGCAGTTTACGAGCATCCTTCATAAAGATACCATGACATTCCTAACCAGAAGAGCAGTCATTATATGGAGCTGTCTGACAATAGAATAGATGATGACCTATTCTTTACATTGATTGATCTAAGTGTCCTGGACGGGTGACTTACACGTACTGCGCTCTCGGCACATCGTTCTCATCCTGTAAAGCAGCAGCTATGACAGTAAGAACATTCTCATCAAGGATTAGGTCATGTATATATGCCCATGAACTATAATACGTTCTTCACATGTAGTCTTTCATACATTTCTTCAAATCTAAAATTACAAGCAATACCTAAGGAGTTCATATTTGATCATTTTGATAAACCTGATCGTTGAATAATATGTTTAGTCATTGGATGCCAATCATCTCTGATATTTACTCTAAATGTTCTTACATGCTGCATTTCTACAAAGCATTAAGGTCTGTATTTACTCCTTGTGACACGCAGTATATTCACTTGTAAGGATTCTCCAGGAGTGGGTGGGTGTGCGACCGCAAGTATGCAATTTGTACACACACAGTCACAAGCCAACTAGACATGCATAACCTCATTCAATACAAGTGAATTGAGGAAGGCTATATGTTTCTAGCCAGAATTGTGCTAATTGCATACTTCTGATCACATGACCACCTGCTTCCAACACCAGACAATCCTGACAGTGCTCACTGTACACGCTGTGAAAATTCACAAGTCTGCAGTCACATCAAGTGGCTGCAGACTTCAGCCTCAAACCTAGAGAACCCTTTTAATAAATGCAGTTATAAACTACCAATCAAATCTGGAGACTAGTTGCTTAAACTCAAGGGAATGTCACCACTTTTTAGTGGTACTTTATTTTTTAAGTTCTTGATCAGAACAAGCAGTGACAGATTCCAATTAATGACAAGATACAGATATGTACAGGGGTGCAACTACAATAGGTGCAGGGCTGCAATTGTGGGTCAACGTGCGACAGTGTCATCACTGCCCCGGATAGTGGTGTCACCAGAGAGCAACAAAGGGTATTCTCACAAGGTAACACACACAACACCAACACCTCCAGACCAGAAGGGGGAGACCAAGCCCGGGTTCAGAGTGAGCTCCCCTATATATTCTGGTCTGGGGCGTGGCTATTGAGTGCAGTCTCTGGAGGATTGTGAAGAAGACCTGGGTGTAAAGGAGCTGTGCTAAGCTCATCCCAAGGTCCACTGGCTAACACCAGGCCTTAGGCTAGGGTCTGAGGAAAGGAGAAGGAACATACCTGGGAGACTGAATGTGGCACCCTGTGCCAGGTAAGCCACAGAACCAGCTAGTACACTAAGGGATTTCCACGTCTGGTACTCACATATATCCAACACCTTCCACTCCAGGCCTATAGGGGGAGCTCTACTGGTTGCTGTTATAAATACAGATGATGGGGCGGAGTTAGCCAGAGTGTGCAGTCACTAGGAGAACTGTGAAGTTCAGCTTACAGTTAGTGAGCAAAAACTGATTACCGAAGCCGGGCTAGGCCCGACACCAGTGCACCTCCAGAGCCAGTGTGAGGGTCCAGAGAGAGAGGACCGCAGGCAGAGGCGAGGAACACCCACCAGAACACCGGTCAGTGGAGACTGAGTACCGTATATACTCGAGTATAAGCCGACCTGAGTATAAGCCGAGTCCCCTAATTTTACCCCCAAAAACTGGGGAAACCTATTGACTCGAGTATAAGCCTAGGGTGAGAAGTGCAGCACCCCCCCATCCTGGTATATAACCCCTAATCACTGTAGATAACTCCTCATAATGTGTATATAGCCCTGTATATACACTGTATATATATAGCCCCTCATAATATCGTGCCTCCATCACTGGTATATAGCGCCCCCATCACTGGTATATAGTGCCCCCAGCACTGGTATATGCCCCCCCATCACAGTATATGCCCCCATCACAGTACATAGCCCCCATCATTTGTATATAGCCCCTCATCACTGTTATATAGCCTCCGTAAATGGCATATAGCTACTCATTACTATATATAGCCCCCATCACGAGTATAGCGCCCCCATCGCTGGTACGTGGCCCCCATCCCTGATATGCGGCTCCCACATCCCTGATGTGCAGAGCCCCCATTCCTGATGTGAGCCCCCATCCCTGATATGAGCCCCCATACCTGTGCAGAGCCCCCATTCCTGATATGAGCCCCCATCCCTGATATGAGCCCCGATCCCTGTGCAGAGCCCCCATCCCTGTGCAGAGCCTCCATCCCTGTGCAGAGCCCCCATCCCTTTGCAGAGCCCCCATCCCTGTGCAGAGCCCCCATCGCTGTGCAGAGCCCCCTTCCCTGTGCAGAGCCCCCTTCCCTGTGCAGAACCCCCATCCCTGCGCAGAGCCCCCATCCCTGATATGGGCCCCATGCTGGCGCTGACCATAAAATAACAAACTTGTTACTCACCTTCCGACGATTCGGTGCGCTGTCTGCTGGCTCCATGAGTCCTCCCTCTGGTCTGCTGGCTTGTAATCATGTGACCGTGGCGCAGCAGCGATGACGTCACTGAAACGCCGGTCACGTGATTACAAGCCGGCAGACCGAGGGAGGACCCATGGAGCCCACAGGCAGTATACCGAATCGTCGGAAGGTGAGTAACAAGTTTGTTATTTTATGGTCAGCGCCACCATGGGGCCCATATCAGGGATGGGGGGTGAGTAGTGCAATGTAATATGCACCGCTCCCCCTGCCGCTGATTGACAGGGGGATGCAGTGCATATTGCATTGCACTAATGAGCAGGGCACGTGACCATCCGCTACTACTCCAGCCTCCCCCCACCTCCACCAGCCCCCGGTCACCGCTTTCCCCCACACTCAGCCGTATACTGACTCGAGTATAAGCCGAGGGGGGCACTTTTCAGCACAAAAATTGTGCTGAAAAACTCGGCTTATATTCGAGTATGTACGGTATGCACAAAGAAAAAGAGATCAGCCCAGCAGAGAATCCAGTACACCATGGAGGCTTAGCTTTCCGGACACCGTCCCGCAGCACCCACATTTGAGAGCCAAGGACCGCAGGAGAGAGCAGTAGCCCAGAGAGAGAGCCCTCAGTGCAGCAATACGGGTGTAACAGACGCAGAAGGTCAGGCTGCGTTTCACACATGCCAAACTAGAGAGAAGGAACAGGACAAGGAAGCCTATACCTCACTCGACGTGGAAGTCCCAAAGTGCATCCTTCATCCCTGGACGTGTACCGGTTTCCATCAGTAAAGGTACCAAAAGAGACTTTTTGTGTGTGCGTGTGTGTGGGTCCATCGTTCTAGACCCACACCATAACAACTATGCTGCCCTATTCCACTATTACTACTTCCAACACCCCAGGGACTCAGCTCTGCCTGTAGACGGCTACAACACCTTGCTACCGCCTATCACCCCGGAGGTCAAAGCAGCGGCTGTGCCATCACCGGACTTATAGGTGGCGTCACGACTGACAATAACTTTAATCCCTGTAAATATACCCCTTTTCATTGTCACCCAAGGGCACAGGCTTGGGCATGGACCACCTGTAAAATCCCTGCACCCGACCACCCAAGACCTGAGTACCCAGTCCCTTGTGGCCCCAGACATGAGCAACTTTGTGCTCTCCCCAGAGGAAAGGCGCATAGAACGGACACCGGAGTCTGAGACTGTGCAGGTTCTCACGTCCCAGCAGTCAACACCGAAAGTGGGGATTCCAAATTCTCCAGCTACACTGTATAAGAGACACAACAACGTAGAGAGTTCAGCAACACTGACACCCAGGGACAGGATAAAGTAATGACTCGAGTTGCCTGTCATACCGGTACCTCAGAGGAAGAGACAGGGCCGGCAGCCAAGCTTAAGCAGCAGCAGGAGCCAAATTACAAGCGCAGTAAAGGAGCCAAGGACCCTGCGGCTGAAAATAGCTCCGTGGACAGCTTTTACCATCTGCTCCAGTAAAGGACTGAGAAAACTACAAAATAGTGAGTCTGCCTGTTACTTGAGCCCGTTGCCCTGCACCCTCTACATAGACTTTCCACACTGCTCTGGGGATTGACTTTACCCATTGTGAGGCAGTGACCAGGATGCCTCACAGTCTGGGCTCCATATCCCTATAGGAGCCCTCCACTCCAGGTCTTCTGAGGATTCCCCAGGTGTAGGCACGTTAAAGGCTGGGCTGGAATACAGGGTGTGGTTCTCTTGTGGAGGCTCTTTCTGTGTGAATGCTCATGAAGCTAGTGAGTAGACGGTAAAGAGAGAGCAGAGGCTGTGTGCTGAGATAACAAAGCCTAGCCAGTAGGGCTTGGTCTTGCGTGGGACCTAGCCGAGGGAGAACCCATGAGAAGTGACAGTGTGTCTATATCAGCTATTGTGACTGTATGAAGTGTACCCGGCTGCGCCCCGGTACCTGGAGGTGTGTACTGTTGTGGACTGTGCCAATTAAACTGTGTGGTGTGTAATCCAGTGCCTGGGTACCTGTTTCCTAACTTGTTAACCAACGTCACTACCTCACACCGTGGAGAGCCATTCCATCTTAGCTGCTATCCATCATCCCCGGAGGTTCTGCAGTAAAGGTGATCCCCACTGACCACATATCATGGGTGGCGTCACCTCAACCTTCCCTGTATATATTCCCTTTTTCAACTGACGCCCAGGCCACAGGACCAGGCCACAACCCCCATGACTCCCCAGTAACAGTAGCGATCCGGTTCCTGAGTACGCCACAGCCTGGGGGCGCCTCACAATCATGCCTGGGCCCTGGAGCTTAGGAGCCCCAAAAGTCCCTTTGGCCTATAGAAAAAGACTATTGCTATAATTGCTAGATTTGCAATAATTGGGAGAATTAGCATTGTGGCCCATGAGCTTCAAATTATTCTCCTGGATATGCACAATGATTTTAGAAACTGTTACCATTGCAACAGTCAATCAATTGTCTATATACATAACCAGTCATGGTGGCAAACTGAGCAACTGAGCAACTGAACCATGTCACTAAGGGTGCATGCACACGATCAGTGTAAGCAGCGTTTTGGACGTAGCGTCTTGCCGCTGTGTCTAAAACGCTGCGTAGTACAGTACTAGCATAGTGGATGGGATTTCAAGAAATCCCATCCTCACTATGCGTAACCTGCCCGCAGCGTGTTTGGAGCTGCGGTGCGGGTTGCCGGGAGTCTGCTCCTCCTCCGCATGTTTATTTCATGTTGCAGAGTCGGAAGCGGCTGCCACAGAGAGACTGCAGGGAGAAGCCGCCTTGCACCTGCAGCATATGGTGAGTACAGGGTGGCTGCGGTCTATCTGCGGCCACCCGCGGCTTCCCTCAGGTCCGGAGGAGCTGCGTCTAACACGCAGCTCCTCCGGACCGTGTGCACGCACCCTTAGAATACTGAGGAGTATTCTGGAAAACAATCTGCTCCACTGAAGTAGCCCCATGAATTCTCATTTAAACGGGACATCATTAAAGGGATGTGGTCAGCCATTTAAAAGGAATCGTTTTTATTATGGAATTTGTGAGCAGCATAATGATGTTGGTGCAGGAAGTCTGATTCCAGTGATATGTCGCTTGCTGTAGTTTTGATAAAATCAGTGGGAGATTATCACTAGCGGACTAGTAAATCTGCTGTCAGGTAGTCCTCCATATTCATAAACTCTGTGTAACTCCTCCCCCACCACTGATTGGCAGCTTCCTGCCTATGCACAGTGTACACAGATATCTGGCAATCAGTAATGTGGGTGGGGTTATACAGAGATCAGCATTTAGAGAACTGGCAGATCTACAGGAATTAAAACAGTGATTTTATCAAAACTGTAGCAAGCAGCCCAGTAAGTAATATATACAGTTAGGGCCAGAAATATTTGGACAGTGACACAATTTTGGCGAGTTGGGCTCTGCATGCCACCACATTGGATTTGAAATGAAACCTCTACAACAGAATTCAAGTGCAGATTGTAACGTTTAATTTGAAGGGTTGAACAAAAATATCTGATAGAAAATGTAGGAATTGTACACATTTCTTTACAAACACTCCACATTTTAGGAGGTCAAAAGTAATTGGACAAATAAACATAACCCAAACAAAATATTTTTATTTTCAATATTTTGTTGCGAATCCTTTGGAGGCAATCACTGCCTTAAGTCTGGAACCCATGGACATCACCAAACGCTGGGTTTCCTCCTTCTTAATGCTTTGCCAGGCCTTTACAGCCGCAGCCTTCAGGTCTTGCTTGTTTGTGGGTCTTTCCGTCTTAAGTCTGGATTTCAGCAAGTGAAATGCATGCTCAATTGGGTTAAGATCTGGTGATTGACTTGGCCATTGCAGAATGTTCCACTTTTTTGCACTCATGAACTCCTGGGTAGCTTTGGCTGTATGCTTGGGGTCATTGTCCATCTGTACTATGAAGCGCCGTCCAATCAACTTTGCAGCATTTGGCTGAATCTGAGCTGAAAGTATATCCCAGTACACTTCAGAATTCATCCGGCTACTCTTGTCTGCTGTTATGTCATCAATAAACACAAGTGACCCAGTGCCATTGAAAGCCATGCATGCCCATGCCATCACGTTGCCTCCACCATGTTTTACAGAGGATGTGGTGTGCCTTGGATCATGTGCCGTTCCCTTTCGTCTCCAAACTTTTTTCTTCCCATCATTCTGGTACAGGTTGATCTTTGTCTCATCTGTCCATAGAATACTTTTCCAGAACTGAGCTGGCTTCTTGAGGTGTTTTTCAGCAAATTTAACTCTGGCCTGTCTATTTTTGGAATTCATGAATGGTTTGCATCTAGATGTGAACCCTTTGTATTTACTGTCATGGAGTCTTCTCTTTACTGTTGACTTAGAGACAGATACACCTACTTCACTGAGAGTGTTCTGGACTTCAGTTGATGTTGTGAACGGGTTCTTCTTCACCAAATAAAGTATGCGGCAATCATCCACCACTGTTGTCATCTGTGGACGCCCAGGCCTTTTACAGTTCCCAAGCTCACCAGTCAATTCCTTTTTTCTCAGAATGTACCCAACTGTTGATTTTGCTACTCCAAGCATGTCTGCTATCTCTCTGATGGATTTTTTCTTTTTTTTCAGCCTCAGGATGTTCTGCTTCACCTCAATTGAGAGTTCCTTTGACCGCATGTTGTCTGGTCACAGCAACAGCTTCCAAATGCAAAACCACACACCTGGAATCCACCCCTGACCTTTTAACTACTTCATTGATTACAGGTTAACGAGGGAGACGCCTTCAGAGTTAATTGCAGCCCTTAGAGTCCATTGTCCAATTACTTTTGGTCCCTTGAAAAAGAGGAGGCTATGCATTACAGAGCTATGATTCCTAAACCCTTTCTCCGATTTGCATGTGGAAACTCTCATATTGCAGCTGGGAGTGTGCACTTTCAGCCCATATCTATTATATAAAACCCGAAGGCCACTTCCGCCCAAAATCCGCTTCCGCTTCCGTGATGGCCTCCCTCCTGTGTCCAACTCCGGAACCGGAAGCACCAGACCCACGAGCGGCGCCACCGGCCCTGCACAGAGCCCCGTCTGCGGCCGCCCACATCCCGCCCACAGCCCTGCAGCTCACCGCCCACCAACATCCGCCAACCGGCCCGGAACGAGTGTGGGGCCTCCGCCGGCACAGCTCCCAGTCCTGCCGCTCTCTCCACAGACCGGCTGACGCTCCTCCATCACCCAGCTAGCCCCGCCCACACTCCGCCCCCGGCCTCCGGAACCGCCAACAGCACTGCCGCTGC
Source organism: Allobates femoralis (assembly GCA_033576535.1). Lineage (NCBI taxonomy): Eukaryota > Metazoa > Chordata > Amphibia > Anura > Aromobatidae > Allobates > Allobates femoralis. The sequence continues at coordinate 139,187,245 of JARQOC010000008.1, read as the reverse complement.
CCGCCGCCCGCCAACAGCCCAGTAAGTCTTCCGCCACCCTGCCTCCGCTCTCCTCTGCCACCTCCAGCCCTCCTCTGCCCCCTCCAGCCCTGCTCTGCCCCCCTCCAGCCCTGCTCTGCACCCTCCAGCCCTGCTCTGCACCCTCCAGCCCTGCTCTGCACCCTCCAGCCCTGCTCTGCACCCTCCAGCCCTGCTCTGCACCCTCCAGCCCTGCTCTGCACCCTCCAGCCCTGCTCTGCACCCTCCAGCCCTGCTCTGCACCCTCCAGCCCTGCTCTGCACCCTCCAGCCCTGCTCTGCACCCTCCAGCCCTGCTCTGCACCCTCCAGCCCTGCTCTGCACCCTCCAGCCCTCACTGCTGACCCCTGAGCCCTCACTGCTGACCCCTCAGCCCTCACTGCTGACCCCTGCGCCCTCACTGCTGACCCCTGCGCCCTCACTGCTGACCCCTGCGCCCTCACTGCTGACCCCTGCGCCCTCACTGCTGACCCCTGCGCCCTCACTGCTGACCCCTGCGCCCTCACTGCTGACCCCTGAGCCCTCACTGCTGACCCCTGCGCCCTCACTGCTGACCCCTGCGCCCTCACTGCTGACCCCTGCGCCCTCACTGCTGACCCCTGAGCCCTCACTGCTGAGCCCTCACTGCTGACCCCTGAGCCCTCACTGCTGACCCCTGAGCCCTCACTGCTGACCCCTGAGCCCTCACTGCTGACCCCTGAGGCTGCGCCCTCACTGCTGACCACTGAGCCTGCGCCCTCACTGCTGACCACTGAGCCCTCACTGCTGACCCCTGAGCCCTCACTGCTGACCCCTGAGCCCTCACTGCTGACCCCTCACTGCTGACCCCTGAGCCCTCACTGCTGACCCCTGAGCCCTCACTGCTGACCCCTGAGCCCTCACTGCTGACCCCTGAGCCCTCACTGCGTGACCCCTGAGCCCTCACTGCTGACCCCTGAGCCCTCACTGCTGACCCCTCAGCCCTCACTGCTGACCCCTGAGCCCTCACTGCTGACCCCTGAGGCTGCGCCCTCACTGCTGACCACTGAGCCTGCGCCCTCACTGCTGACCACTGAGGCCCTCACTGCTGACCCCTGCGCCCTCACTGCTGACCCCTGCGCCCTCACTGCTGACCCCTGCGCCCTCACTGCTGACCCCTGAGCCCTCACTGCTGACCCCTGCGCCCTCACTGCTGACCCCTGCGCCCTCACTGCTGACCCCTGCGCCCTCACTGCTGACCCCTGCGCCCTCACTGCTGACCCCTGCGCCCTCACTGCTGACCCCTGCGCCCTCACTGCTGACCCCTGCGCCCTCACTGCTGACCCCTGCGCCCTCACTGCTGACCCCTGCGCCCTCACTGCTGACCCCTGCCGGCCCTCACTTGCTGACCCCTGCGCCCTCACTGCTGACCCCTGCGCCCTCACTGCTGACCCCTGAGCCCTCACTGCTGACCCCTGAGCCCTCACTGCTGACCCCTGAGCCCTCACTGCTGACCCCTGAGCCCTCACTGCTGACCCCTGAGCCCTCACTGCTGACCCCTGAGCCCTCACTGCTGACCCCTGAGCCCTCACTGCTGACCCCTGAGCCACCGCCCTCACTGCTGACCCCTGAGCCACCGCCCTCACTGCTGACCCCTGAGCCACCGCCCTCACTGCTGACCCCTGAGCCACCGCCCTCACTGCTGACCCCTGAGCCACCGCCCTCACTGCTGACCCCTGAGCCACCGCCCTCACTGCTGACCCCTGAGCCACCGCCCTCACTGCTGACCCCTGAGCCACCGCCCTCACTGCTGACCCCTCAGGCTGCGCCCTCACTGCTGACCCCTCAGGCTGCGCCCTCACTGCTGACCCCTGCGCCCTCACTGCTGACCCCTGCGCCCTCACTGCTGACCCCTGCGCCCTCACTGCTGACCCCTGCGCCCTCACTGCTGACCCCTGCGCCCTCACTGCTGACCCCTGCGCCCTCACTGCTGACCCCTGCGCCCTCACTGCTGACCCCTGCGCCCTCACTGCTGACCCCTGCGCCCTCACTGCTGACCCCTGCGCCCTCACTGCTGTCCCCTGCGCCCTCACTGCTGACCCCTGCGCCCTCACTGCTGACCCCTGCGCCCTCACTGCTGACCCCTGCGCCCTCACTGCTGACCCCTGCGCCCTCACTGCTGACCCCTGCGCCCTCACTGCTGACCCCTGCGCCCTCACTGCTGACCCCTGAGCCCTCACTGCTGACCCCTGAGCCACCGCCCTCACTGCTGACCCCTGAGCCACCGCCCTCACTGCTGACCCCTGAGCCACCGCCCTCACTGCTGACCCCTGAGCCACCGCCCTCACTGCTGACCCCTGAGCCACCGCCCTCACTGCTGACCCCTGAGCCACCGCCCTCACTGCTGACCCCTGAGCCACCGCCCTCACTGCTGACCCCTGCGCCCTCACTGCTGACCCCTGCGCCCTCACTGCTGACCCCTGAGCCTGCGCCCTCACTGCTGACCCCTGAGCCTGCGCCCTCACTGCTGACCCCTGAGCCTGCGCCCTCACTGCTGACCCCTGAGCCTGCGCCCTCACTGCTGACCCCTGAGCCTGCGCCCTCACTGCTGACCCCTGAGCCTGCGCCCTCACTGCTGACCCCTGAGCCTGCGCCCTCACTGCTGACCCCTGAGCCTGCGCCCTCACTGCTGACCCCTGAGCCTGCCCCCCTCACTGCTGACCCCTGAGCCTGCCCCCTCACTGCTGACCCCTGAGCCTGCCCCCTCACTGCTGACCCCTGAGGCTGCGCCCTCACTGCTGACCCCTGAGGCTGCGCCCTCACTGCTGACCCCTGAGGCTGCGCCCTCACTGCTGACCCCTGAGGCTGCGCCCTCACTGCTGACCCCTGAGCCACCGCCCTCACTGCTGACCCCTGAGGCTGCGCCCTCACTGCTGACCCCTGAGGCTGCGCCCTCACTGCTGACCCTGAGGCTGCGCCCTCACTGCTGACCCCCTGAGGCTGCGCCCTCACTGCTGACCCCTGAGCCACCGCCCTCACTGCTGACCCCTGAGCCACCGCCCTCACTGCTGACCCCTGAGCCACCGCCCTCACTGCTGACCCCTGAGCCACCGCCCTCACTGCTGACCCCTGAGCCACCGCCCTCACTGCTGACCCCTGAGCCACCGCCCTCACTGCTGACCCCTGAGCCACCGCCCTCACTGCTGACCCTGAGCCACCGCCCTCACTGCTGACCCCTGAGCCACCGCCCTCACTGCTGACCCCTGAGCCACCGCCCTCACTGCTGACCCCTGAGCCACCGCCCTCACTGCTGACCCCTGAGCCACCGCCCTCACTGCTGACCCCTGAGCCACCGCCCTCACTGCTGACCCCTGAGCCACCGCCCTCACTGCTGACCCCTGAGCCACCGCCCTCACTGCTGACCCCTGAGCCACCGCCCTCACTGCTGACCCCTGAGCCACCGCCCTCACTGCTGACCCCTGAGCCACCGCCCTCACTGCTGACCCCTGAGCCTGCGCCCTCACTGCTGACCCCTGAGCCCCGCCCTCACTGCTGACCCCTGAGCCACCGCCCTCACTGCTGACCCCTGAGCCACCGCCCTCACTGCTGACCCCTGAGCCACCGCCCTCACTGCTGACCCCTGAGCCACCGCACTCACTGCTGACCCCTGAGCCACCGCACTCACTGCTGACCCCTGAGCCACCTGTACACACACAATTAATTTCACCGCACTCCCCTAACTATTACTAAATAAACTATATATATATATTCTAGACTACCCGATTCTTCAGAATCGGGCTGCCATCTAGTTATATATATAATTGTATTTCTGAACATGTTTTTGTAAACAGCTAAAATAACAAAACTTGTGTCACTGTCCAAATATTTCTGGCCCCAACTGTAGCTGGTATCAGGGTCTCTGTCAATAAAACATGCTGCTTTTTGTTTCATTGTGCTGTCATAAACACCCTTCATTTTGCAGTTTTTGGGAGTCTAAACTGGGAAAGCAATTTTCACATCCCACAGTTTCACTTCAGTCATCTCTCTGACATTAGACTTCAGATGTCAATTCCATAGTCCAGGTTACTATAATTGAGAGCAGCATGATGTAGGGGGTAAAGACCCTGATACCAGCAATGTCTCACTTAATTTGCTAATTTCTGTAGTTTTGAGAAAAATCCATGTTTTATCTGCTGCAGATTTATCAGTTCTCTGAATGCAGAGCCTTGTATAACCAGCGCCGCCACAGTCCGCCGGAGGTAGATGGGATTGCAGCTGAGTTGGCAAAGCCCCCTACAGGTAGGGCTGGTCCTACGGGGCAGCATTCCTGAAAGGGAACAAGTTGATGTAGGAAAACACACGTAGGCAAGGTCACTTTCTCCCGGGTACTTTACTGTCAACTTGTAGCAGCATCACACAAAGTTCACAGTTCAGCAAGATGTTATAATAACAGGTAGCTCTACGGGTTGCTGCAAGTGGATCCCAGGTGGTATGGTGGAACCCGTGGTGTACCTTAGTTGATGAACCCGTGTTCTTTCTTCCCCGCCTAGGATGGGCCTATACCCAATGGCTCCGTGTAGGTAGTATTGGGGGTCCTCTCCCTCATGGTGAGGGAGCAGGCAGACCGCTCCATCTGGCAGGGTGCTGTGGCAATATACAGACCACAGCAGTTGGTTGCTGGCTGCAAAGATGAACTCTGGACGGATCCTCGGGCCCGGCATTCCCGTGCTGGACTGGAGAATCCCCAGGAGTATGGTCGCTCCACTCTGAGGATCTCCCTTTCTGTCTAGGGCCCAAACTTCTCGCGTCAGGTGCCCTCTTTCAGGATCTCCTCAAGATCCCTTCTTCTTCCCTCCAGATCGGCTAGAAACCGTCCTTGTAACCCTTCCGCCTTGTTCCACACTCTTTCCAGCTTTCCTCCGACTCCTCTCCTCCAACTAACCGCTCTTGATCCCCCTGGGGGTGAATATATCCCCTCCCGGGTAACCTCCCACCGCTCAGCTAATGTGGGAGTGCTGGTAATGGGTCCCAACCACCAACCTAGGGTCCACTTGCAGCTCAGGAAATTACACCTCTTTTATGGGTGCAATACCCCTCTGTGACGCCTGACCATGCGGGGCGCCACAAATGCATTCGGCAGTCTTGTGCCACCTATTTGGCCATGGTCAGAGAGTCAGCACTGGAAAACCCCTTCAACGGTGGTAAATCCCATAGGAGCCTCTTGTGCAGCTGCTGATCTGACATCAAGCTGCTCTCATTTTACTTTTCCTATTTTTTGGAATATGAAGAAGGAAATATGTTTCACAAATCACATTCTACAGACGCTGCTGATGCATTTCAAGTCATGAGATCGGTCTTTTTGCTGACATCATGCCTTTGTAGCCAAATAGCTTAGCAATTGCCTAATTCTTTATAAATCTCATCTGTGTAGGTGCTGTAAAAGCCATGGTGCATTTTAAAGACTATCTGTTAGCTCTCCATAAATAATACTTAAAAGGAATCTGTCTGCAGGTTTTTGCTATGTAATCTGAGGGCAACATGAGGTAGGGGGTGAGACACTGATTTCAACAGTGTCACTTATTAGGCTATGTATTGTTGTTGTTTTTTTCAATATAATGAGTGTTAAATCAGCAGGAGATTATCATTGCTGGACAGGCTGCCCATGGTCTCCTGCTTCAAACATGTCCCCATCCCTGATTTGCAGCAATATACAATGTACACAGTAAGCTGCTAATCAGAGGTGTGGATGGGGTTAGCTTTCTGAGCTCTGTTAGGGCCCCTTTACACATCACCACTGAAAGGTAGCAACTGCCTGGCATTGGGGATATTTGTGCCTGTTGCCATGAAATTGCTACGAAATGGCGGCGTGTAAATAGGGAAGTTCCTCCCGGTGTCTTGCAGTTGACTTAGATACCTGTAGCTGAGCCGTGCTCAAAAACCGAAGGCAACACAAAGGCACAATTGCCATGGTAGTGGCGAGTAAACAGGACACAGGGATGGAATTTGCGTCGCCTAGTGAATTCCCAGGGGCGTGCCACAGGGTCATGGATACCGGGCCCCATCAGCGACCATTGGTGGGGGCTACTGTGTTACGATTGGCTGTCCCTACACAGGGCGCCATATTTAAAGAACTGACCACTCACACTACACAATTGGAATGGCATCATGTATTAGCCAGCCTTCCTGCTCAGGCTGCCCAATCATGACACTATTGTGTTGTCCAATCAGCGTATTAGTGTCACGAAATACACAACTCTGTCACGCCTATGTACTTGCGGCGCGAAAGATGTACGCCCATATTTGTGGTAGCGGCGTGTGAAGCAGCAAAGGTATTCAACAGGAAGTTAGCCGCAGGATCTGTCGGAACTTCCGGGGAACAAAGATACCTTCAGTTGACAATGCAATGGTGGCGTGTGTATGCGGCATCAGCGATCGGTGTCCACCGTCCAAAACGTGCACGTGCGGTGGATACCTGTTGCTAGGCACAGTGGCGGCGTGTAAAGGTACCTTAAGAGTGAGTCAGCAGGAGCAGGTCTCAGCTCACCAAGCTAAAAGAATAAAAGTTGCTTTAATATTTTTTTTTCTTTTTTGAAAAATCAATGGTACACATTGAAAATTGGAAGCTTTGTAACATTCTTATTAGGTAAATCTGATTATTTTCCCTCTTTGATTATTTGGGTATTCTGCACCCCAAAATGTGCGACTGTCCCCCACACTCGGAACCTTCAAGCGGAACCTGAAAACCCATCTCTTTAGAACAGCCTACAGCCTGCAATGACCACGGTGCCACCTCACCACCACCATTAGACCCAGCGCTCCATCATCACTGGTCCCAGCGCCCCACCACCACCACTGGACCCGGCGTTGCACCACCACTGGACCCGGCGCTGCATCACCACTGGACCCGGCGCTGCACGACCACTGGACCTGGTGCTCCACCACCACTGGACCTGGTGCTCCACCACCACCAGAGCAGACCTAACCTACTGTCTCCCTCCCCATTGCCCTGTAGAATATAAGCCCGCAAGGGCAGGGTCCTCTCTCCCCTCTGTATCAGTCTGTAACTGTTAAGGCCCTGTTACACGGCACAACATTGTTAACGATGTCGCCGATACGTCACGGGTTTTGAGTCGTTCCAGCGACATCGTTAAAATGTCGTTGTGTGTAACACCGAGATTCAACTACGATAAGTCGTTGGATCGCTGATCACAGGTTTGAGAACATGTTCTCAAATCACACGATCAACTATCAGCCAACCTGCTGCATGACACCGCGATAACGATGTCGTTAACAACTTCGCCCATTCACAGCAGTGAGCAGGGATCGTTCGCTGGGTTGTGTGATCGATACCTGTTCACTACATCGTTGGTGCGTCATCCACGACATCTAGACGTGTGACATCTCACCAACGATGTCAAAACGATGTCGAAAACGACCGCGCGCCCACGAGATCGTTGCCGACATCATTTCAATGTCGTGCTGTGTAACGATACCTTTAGTTTGTTCATTGTGTTTTTAACATGTTAGTATGTAACCCTTTCTCATATACAGCACCATGGAATCAATTGTGCTCTATAAATAAATAATAATAATAATAATAATAATAATAATAATAATTTGGGTAACCAAAAAAATGCCCCAAAAAAAATACCCACAGAAAAAAAGTCCCGAGCTATGAATGCCCACAGGGAAATTGCCCATATGGTCAAAATACCAACACTTTATAGAATGGTTTATTAAAGAGGGTTAAGGCTGTGTTCACACAGGGAAAATTGGGCACATGGGAAACTTCCTACACAGAAAATTGCCCACATGGAAAAAATTTAACAAGGTCTATTATAGAGGTCTAATAACAACAGTAACTCCAGTGCATGAAACAATCTTTGAACAGTTGCTAATTAGCCAATCTTCTTAAGTACTTAAGTTTTACTTAAGTTTATTTTCCACCGGGTGATACTCCTGTACAGATGTGGCAACCGTGTGATATCGTGCCTTATAGTTCCTCTTTTTTATCTGAAGGCGACCTGCCTGTACACTAGCCAATGTGAATTTGTGGCGAGCCAGGTCCCACTGCAATCCATCAAAGAGGAACCATTAGCTGGGATGACTGCAATGAAACAGGGAATTAAGTGCATTGTGACATCCCTCTGAACAGTTTGCAGTTTTTGGTGACTATTCCAGGGCTGCACCATGATGATTCCATATTCTTCCCATGATAAGTTCTGCCGCTGCATAGACTGCATTCTTCCGCGCACAAGACTCAAGCACCTCTGCATACGAAATTAACCTGTTGTGGATAGGAAACCAATAATGTATGTCAGTTTACGCAGAGTTAGAAAGCAGCACAGTGGGCATGACACTCCTATTAATCCCATCCACTGTTCTTGTACTGTGCTATGCAGTCTTTTGGAAACAGCGAAAATACACTGTGTCCAAAATACAGTGTGGGCCATTTATGGATACACCTAAATAAAAAGGGAATGGTTGGTGACATCAACTTCCTGTTTGTGACACATTAGTATATGGGAGAGGGGAACATTTTTTCCAGATGGGTGGTGACCATGGTGGCCATTTTGAAGTCGGCCATTTTGGATCCAACTTTATTTTCTTCAATGAGAAGAGGGTGATGTGACACATCAAACGTATTGAGAATTTCATAAGAAAACAATGGTGTGCTTGGTTTTAACATAACTTTATTCTTTCATAAGTTATTTACAAGTTTATGAGCACTTATAAAATGTGTTCACAGTGCTGCCCATTGTGTTGGATTGTCAATGCAACCCTCTTCTCCCAGTCTTCACACACTGATAGCAACACCACAGAAGAAATACTAGCCCAGGCTTCCAGTATCCGTTGTTTCAGATGCTGCACATCTCGTATCTTCACAGCATAGACAATTGCCTTCAGATGAGTGATGAGGCAAACGTTTTTGTGAATGGTGAAGTTAACAAAACCAGCGCTATTGGTCTGACACTAACCCACAGTGGATAGATCCCTCCAAGACTGTTGGAACAGAAAAATTGATGGTATGGTGTGGTATATGGGGTACAAAGATAGTGGGGTCATTCTTCATCAATGGCAACCTCAATGCCACTGGATATCTAAGATTGATTCATGATTCAGATATCCAGTAGCATTGAGGTTTCAATTGATGAAGAATGGCCCCATGATATCAACAACCATCCCCATTTTATTTCAGTGCATCCATGTCAATGGCTCACCCTGTACTTGTAATCCTGATCGTGGGCATGTATAGGAAATTGAGGATCTCTCCTAGTTGCACCCTTAAAATATATTTTGAAAAAAGTATGCGAGCACCTCATTAAAGCGTTATTCATCTGGGAACGTGGCAGCAAGCTTATCAAAAACACGTCTCATATCGTCAATTCTGTCTTCAAACCAACATTTTTTGTTTTTGTGATGAGACTCTTGACACAGATGAAAATAACACTCTTTAACCTCAGCAAGTGGAAAGGCACTCCTTACTGCAGTCATACAAGCCTTCTCAAAATTGACTAAAACCTTTTGAGGTGGAAGATTGGGAATCAATAGCTTCAATATTTCAAACATTCTCCTAAATGTGTTCATGTCCCTTGTTTGTAGAAAAATGTACAAACTTCACAGAAATGATTTACCCACCATGGCATGCCAAGTGTAGCACCTGCGTCCCCACAGCGGGGAGTCTGTCGTACTCACCTCTCCGGTGGTGTCACGGCATCTGCCGGGGCTTAATTTTCTGCTTCTGGCTCCCAGACCCTGCGCACACCGCACAAGTCTCCAGTGAGCGTGCTTTGGTCACAAACATGACACCTCCACTTTTCTTAAAGGGCCAGCATATGCTTTTCAGCCTATGGATGAGAATCACATAGTATTTATGGCACCTTCCCCTTTTGAGTGGTGCCTGAGCAATGTGACCTATTGCCCAGAGACACGGAGCTAATTGTCAGGTCCCCATACCTGAACGAATCTATGGGTCCTTGAAAAAAGATCAAAACAAGAAAGAAATTGTGACACTCCAACATATAATGTGTCAAGGTGCAACACTGAACACAACACAATGTAATGAAAAGACAGCGGCACTCAATACTAAGATATACTAAACTATATTAAATATTGAACAGCTATATTGCTAAGGAAATATGAAAAAGGAGACACAAAAGATTATTAAATATGGCCATATCAATAACTGCCCAGTAGCTACGTCAAGGCGTGTCTTTTTACTGGGTTCTAACCTACTTTTATACCTGCATTAACAGTCGCAGTCTCTCTCTGGATTAAAAATCTCTCTTGGAATGGGCGAGTAGAAAACCTTAACAAGAGAGATTTTTAAAAGTAGGTTAAGATACCGTAAAGAGACACACCTTGACATGGCTACTGGGTAGTTATTGATATGGCCATATTGATAAGCTAGGTGCAAGGGCATAACAACTGCGGTTGCATGGGTCGCAAGTGCAACCGGGCCCGGAGGTACAAGGGCCTGGCGCCCGTCTACCCCTGCGCCTGCTTTATGTGGATGCGTGTCCCCGAGGATGTACATCTATGTCACTGTGCAGCGGTCTGTCCAGAAGGTCCCCGGCGTCTGATCACAGCTGCCAGAGGACTGGCAGGCACTGAAACTCCCGCGGCCGCTGCGTGCTGCATTGTGATGAGGTCATATGACCTCATCACAGTCAGGGCATAGCAGCCGACAGGAGTGGTAAGAATGAGCTCCATTCAGGAGCCCAAGAGCGTTTACAGCTTCCAGACAGGGAAAGGGGGCAGGGGGAGGTAGTGTGTGTGTGGTTATATAGGGGGCAGTGTGTGTGTCTGTGTGTGGGGGTCTGTACAGGGGCAGTGTGACTGTGTGTGTGAGGGGACTATACAGTTGGCAGTGTGTGTGTATGAGAGGGGTAGTGGATTTATACAGGGACAGTGTGTCTGTGTGAATGGGGCGGGTTGTTCAGGATGCAATGTGTCTGTGTGAGTGGGGCAGGTTGTTCAGGGGGCAGTGTGTCTGAGTGGGGAGGGTGTATGCTATATGGAGGGCTATGAGGCTGCATTATGCAATAGGGAGAGCTATGAGGTTGAATTTTTGCATTATATTATATGAAGGGCTATGACGCTGCATTATATTATATGAAGGGCTATGATGCTGCATAGTATTATATGAAGGGCTGTAACGCTGCATTATATTATATGAAGGGCTGTGACGCTGAATTACATGAAGGGCTGTGACACTGCTTTATATTATTTGAAGGGCTGTGACGCAGCATTGTATTATCTGGAGGGCTATGAGGCTGCATTATACTATATAGAGAGCTGTGAGGCTGTATTATACTATATGGAGGGCTGTGAGGCTGCATTATACTTTATGGAGGGCTGTGAATCTGCATTATACTATATGGAGGGTTGTGAGGCTGCATTATACTATATGGAGGGCAATGAGGTGGCATTATTCTATGTGGAAGGATATGAGGCTGAATTATACTACAATGGAGAACCATATATACCATGATAAGGGCATATTTCAGGAGGAGAACCATATATAGCAGGATGAGGGACATTAATACATAATGAAGAGGAGAGGGGTCAATTCATGAGTCTGTATAGGGTTTAGAACGTTACATGGGGCCCATACATCTGCCCAATGTGGGCATGGGGGGGCAGGTCCAACTTTCGCATCGGGGCTCTTCGGACTCTAGTTACCCCACTGGCTTAGTGTCTCCTTTTCCATATTTTCTTAGCTATATAGCTGTTCAATATGTAATATAGCATATCTTTATATTGAGTGCCACTGTCTTTTCATTGAAAAAAAATCAGACATTTGAGTGGGGCACAGTTTTCAGGGACTCCTTGACTGGAAAAGAAAGAAGTATATCTTATAAGAACAAGAAAAACTGCTGATACTCATAGCAAACTCTTATGACACTTGGATGAAACTGGCTGAAAAAAAAAACAGTCCAATTTTTTCATAATTAAAAAACCCAGAGCATAAAAGTTCGTGTAGAAGACGGACAGAACATTCTCTTGTATCTAATATTTTGATTCATTGACACATTTCTATGTAGATTTGAGCCAGTGAGCAAGAAAATGAGTCCTTACCTCTGCACAGAGTTGACATTTCAGTGTGGTCAGTGGAATTTGGAAAGCGCTTCCTCTTTATATTTTTGTAGAAAAGTATAAATATACTGGACTGACCTTCAATGTTACTTTTGATATTGTTCTGCTACCGCACAGTGCTGCAATGACCAACTTTAGAAATGATGATGTCCTTACATTTTCTGCCTGGCTTACACTTGCAAAATGAGGGTTTCAGTTTGTACAGAAGCAATGATGTACATAAGTCCTCATAGTGACATGAAAATTATATTCATACTATTTTTAAAATAAACTACTGTTGCGCCCCTGCGACTAGACGGCCACAGGGTGAACTGCAGCAGGACAAGTAAGACGGTCAGCTCACAAAAACACCCCCACACACACACTCCTACCCTGAGCCCAAGTTGCTTCATGCCAGGCGAGGGGTGGCAGCAGTAGCATAAGTGGGTGGAAAGTAGACAGAACCCGGACAAAGGGGTGGAGGAACAGTAGTAAAACACTGGAACACTAAGTTGGGTGAGACCACCGATAGCTTTCCTAGAGAGTGGACCGATAGCTTCTCATGGGAGAGGAGTAGACGGAAAGAGCTCCTGGAGGGTGGAGGAGAAGGAAAAGCATGCCCAAGCCGAGACACCCTTCAGCGGAGGACTGACAAACAGACTGAGAACAACGGGGCCCGGCGGCCTACACCACTAATGGTCGACTGTGAACCAAAAAAGCTGAGAACCGTGGACGGTAGAAGGAGCCAGGTGATCCCGACGAACCCGGGTCTCTGGTGGCTGGGCCAGAGATACCAGAGAGCCAGCTCTGTAGATGTGGCCGGGAACAATTTATGCCCCTAATCACGAGACATCTGGTGGGGTGCGGGAATTCCAAGTCCCCGAGACCCGACAACCGGTACAGAGTAGGACAAAGCCATCAGACTTCGATGAAAAAGGGAAGAAGTATAGTATGTGAAGAATATGAAGGTCCTCTTAAAACTGATGGGATCCACAACCCATGGAGGACACTTAGATGAGAAGGAGTGGAAGAAAGTGATAACAAGTAAAAGAGGACTTTTGAAGGATGCCAAGGTTTTGGAAGATGCTGAAGCATGGTTTAAGGATACGGGGAAGTTATGGAAGTTATTGTGGATTGAACATCGTGACCCTGCTACTGGTGAATACACGTATACTGACAAGATGACACTGGCAGAAGCTGCTGCACCTGTGCCTATGCTGACACATTTCAGATACCCATACAGACCCACCACCCTGTGTCCAGTTCTCAATATGGATGGCATACATTACACTCCAGCGAACCAGAGTGCACCCACTTCATCTCAAGCTGCCGTCTCAGCACAGACCAGACCCCACTCTGCAGCAGTATCCGGAATATCCGGAATATACATGAACAGGGACGGGGATGAAACAGGAGACGGAGAGGAGGAGGCTGCCGAAGAAGAATACCAGATGGCATGGGGACAGGAGAATTTCCCAGTTGGGCCTGGAGCTAAGCCAAAAATTCCACAGTATCTCTCCCTAGCCTCAGTGGATCCCCTCTCATCACTAGGAAATCATGGAGGCATGCCTTTAATGAAGACAGAAGTGTCACAATTGGGAGCAGGTGGAGACGAGCAGACACATCACCGGCTACAGTCTACTTCTCCCGGAACAGCACACTCCCCAGGATAGGTGAGATGGGAGACAGACCTTATCAATGTACGGGGGTACGCAGGCCACAACAGGCTGCTATACGCATGGCTTAGATCAACCACCCCGATTGGCACAGTATGAAGACCCTCCACCGCATGTTTCCCGTCCTAGGCGAGGCAGATATGTCTCATGGAAGCCTCAGGAAGCTGCCACATTGGTGAACACCTTACCGGACCCTGACAAGCAACCTATGCCCTTTTATCTGGAGATGAGCCAGCTTCAGAAGACTCACGCTGCCTCATTGGAAGATCTTATGGGGTTGGCTCCTACCTGCGCCACGAGCGCCCGTCCTCCTGAGAGTCCGGAAATCTACAAAGAGCCCATGATGCCAATGTGAAACGAAATGGGGTGAACGGCCACAGAATGGACATGACTCTGGCTGAACTGCAGGAGATGGCGGCGAGACAACAGCAGCAGATCGAGGCCCAGCAGCTAATGCTGGCTACAAAGGAGCAGAGCTTGAAGTACTTGAAGCTGCAGGACCAGCATCGGCAGCAGCAGGCCAGTGAGCAGATAAAACTGAAACATCTGTGGGAGATTGCAGAAAATCAGGAGGTAAAGCTGAAGAAAGTGTGGGCCCTAAAAGGCCACGTGGAGCAGAAGAGGCTCAGTAGTGGCAGGCTAGTTGAGGAAATCGAACAGATGAATAACATGTTCCAACAGAAGCAGAAATAACTGATGGTGGCCGTGACCAAAGTGGAAGAATGAGTCGCCAGCTGGAAATGCTGAAGAACGGACCCTATCGAGGACAATCACGATAACCAGTCTGCTGTCGCTGAACTCGACCGTCTCTACAAAGAGCTTCAGTTGAGGAACAAGCTGAATCAGGAGCAGAATGCCAAACTGCAGCAGCAGTGGGAGAGCCTGAACAAGCGCAACTCCGAGGTGGCCACCATGGACAAGCGTGTCAACGAGCTGCGGGACCGGCTCTGGAAGAAGAAGGTGGCTCTGCAGAAAAAGGAAACAGTGTAGAGAAGTTTTACTACCGGCTGAATCAGATGTTCACAGATCTGGGATTTGATCACCATGAGAAGTCCCATAGTCAGATATGGATACAAGCCTTCGTCTAAGGTCTTCTTGAACCCGTACAGAAGCAGGTCCAGACGATGAGACCTGAATACAGACAATTGGACCCAGATATTATATTTCAGGTGGCAAGGGACATAGAAATGAACAGGCCTTCAAAATTTCCCTGGAACCGTAATGTTATGGTGTCCCAGAACCCAGGAAACAGGGGAAGACCAAGAAGTGGATTGTGAGAAGATAGGCCACAAAAGGAGGAGCTGCAGATCTTCTCAACAACGCAGTCAGGCAGCTGAGTCCAGAGCACCATTGCAAGAACAGCTGCCGCAGGTTTTCCCTCCACCACCACCCGCCCCCTCCACCCAGCTATAGGACATAGGCAAGCCAGATCCACCAACTTACAATATGCTCTGCAAAGCCAACAGACAAGCTGGCGGCCAGCTCTCCTATTGTATGTATGGAGGTAGAAGGAAGATCCATCCTCGTCTTAGTGGATACCGCTGCAGCCAAAAGCATGATAAGATCTGCTGACTTACCTGACTCAGACTGCCTCACAGAAGAAACCATCCCATGTGTGGGTGTTAATGGAGTCATCAAGTATACCCCTATGACCCGCCCATTGCGTGTCAGCCTGCAACCAACACAGAGCATGTTATTTCAATTGGTGGTGTCCAACACCTGTCCAGTGAATCTACTAGGAAATGACTTACTGACGAAGTTACACGCCAACATTTCCTTCCAGGAAAATGGTACTGTCATCCTTACTACAGCTCTGGACCAGGAAGAAGTTTCACGGGTTTTCGGCCTCTTTCACTTTGCTGAGACAATACAACCTACGGAAGCAGCCTGGCTTTCACAGATACCAGTGATCCTGTGGGCCCAAGGCCCTGAAGACATTGGAAGGCTCCCAGTCCAGCCAGTGGAAGTCAAGCTTAAACCAGGAGCCTGCTTACCCCGTAAGCCCTAGTACCCTCTCTCCATTGTCCAATTGGATGATATCACATAACAACTGACGCCTTACGTCAAGAATGGAGCAGTCATCCCGACCAAGCCACCATGCAACACCCCACTGTTTCCAGTCAAGAAGAAAACACCAAAGGGACAACCTCCCAAGTTTCGCATGGTGCAAGATCTACGGGCAGTGAATGAAGCCACAGTCTTGGATACTCCGATTGTGCCCAATCCTTTCTGTCTGACAACTGAAGCCATTGATGGATTCTACACGCTGAAGGATGCCATCATATGCTCTCCTGCCCTTGGACTCCCTGACTACAAGAAACCATTTTGCCTGTTTGTGATGGAGAAGAAAGGACATGCCACTGGAGTCCTAACACAGTTCCATGGGGGAAGACAGCGCCCACTGGGAAATTACTCTGCCAGACTGGACCCAGTTGCCCTTTGGAGCACCTTCATGCCTGAGACCTACTGCTGGACAAGACTGCTGATACATCTCTCTGCTGCATGGCACCTACGGCTACAATATTCCCTTCTACTCCCAGACAACGTGACAATCTCCAGGTGTGATGTCCTGAACCCTGCAACTCTCCTGCCTCTTCCAAGGGGGGAATGTGACGTCTCTGACACTTCAGTGAAAGAGGAAGCCGACTTTGAAATGGCTCAGTACGACTGTCTTGCGCTTATGAGACAAGAAACCTCCGGATTTGACAGTCACAGATGCGCCACTGGAAGACCCAGATTTGACTCTCTTCGTGGATGGATCAAGATATGCGGACCAAGAAGGACGGTTTCACACGGGTATGGTGGTGGTCACGGAAGATACTGTGTTGATGGCCAAACCACTACCTGTGTCCATGTCTGCACAGGAAGCAGAATTGGTTGCATTGACCGCAAGCTGCAAGATGGCAGCCCAGAAGAAAGTGAAAATGTATACTGATTCCCGCCATGGATTTGGCATCTGCCATGACTACGGGCCTATCTGGAGGGCGAGAGACTTCATTACAGCCAATGGAACTCCAATACGCCACCATAGAGCGGTGAAGGAATTGCTGGAGTCCTTGCTGATGCTAGAAATAGTCGCGGTACTTAAGGTAAAGGCACACACTGGAGGGATCTCAAGAGAAGCCATGGGGAATGACTTGGCTGACAGGGCAGCTAAGGAAGCAGCAGTAAAGCCACTCATCACAGAACCCCCCAACTTGTATTTCTTGACAGACTCAGGACAAGAAGAAGATTAGGACAAGAAGAAGACTCAGGACAAGAAGAAGATCCGGACAAGAAGAAGACGGATGAACAATCTTGGGAGAACATGGTCCTGACCCTGCAGAAGCAAGCATCCAATGAACAGAAGGAAAAATGGATCCAAAATGGAGCTGTGCAAGATAAGAAGCATCTGATACTACTGAAAGGAAAAAGCATCTGATACCACCGAAAGGAAAACTATACCTCCCACGAGCCCTCTACCCAATGATTGCCAGATGGGCCCATGGCCCCACCCATCAATCAAAAATGAAGATGCACAATCTTGTGAGACAGTACTACCACGCACCTGGCTTTTCAACAATGGCAGCAAATTACACCAGAGGATGCCTAGTCTGTGCCCGGTGTAACCCAGGAAAACTCCACAGAAATGTACACCTAGACCCTTGTACCCCTTCCAACGCATACAGATTGACCACATTCAGATGCCATCCTCAGGAGGATTTGAATATGCACTGGTAGTTGTGGACATATTCTCTGGATGGCCAGAAGCTTTCCTGTGAAGGACCAATCTGCTAAAACCACTGCAAAGAAACTCCTCTCAGAGATAGTGTGCAGATATGGAGTCCCAGAAACCATAGAGAGTGACCAAGGGCCAGCATTCACAGCCCAAAGAGATATGGCAGGCCCTGGGGACAGAGTTAGCTCTTCATACTCCGTATCATCCCAAAAATTCAGGAAGGGTCGAGAGAGGAAACGAGGTATTAAAGGAAAAAAAATGCTGAAAGCATCTCAGGAAACGGGGAAGTCGTGGCATGAAAGTCTTCCCCTCGCATTGTTCAGTGTCAGACACACCCCAGCTAGTGTAACTAAGCTAAGTCGCTATGAAATTCTGTTTGGAAGTGCCCCCAGACTAGGGTTGTATTTCCCCCAACAGTTGACCCTACAGTGTGACAGTTTGACTAAGTTTGTTACCGAATTAACGAAGCATTTGACTAAAAATATATTCTCGAGTTTTTTCCTCTCTCCCAGATCCTGAAAGCTTGGAAGGAACCCATCAGATCCAGCCAGGAGATTGGGTTCTCATCAAAAGATTCAGTAGACGTGCTCTTGATCCCAGATGTGACGGCCCTTTCCAAGTCCTGCTGGTCACCTCCACGGCTGTGAAGGTTGAAGGAAGGCCTACATGGATCCACGCATCCCACTGCAAGAAGGCACTAGATCCAGGAGCCAAAAATGCTTGTTTTGCTCCTTAATCCTGATATACACACTCATTATAAAGCAGAGGGAAGCAGGTCACAAGATGGTGGAAGGTCATGTAGAAGAGAATATGGGAAATCATATGGGAGGTCATGTTAGTACCACAGCTACAATGGTCACATATCAGTTTGACTTCTACACTATAGTAAACAGATGCACACGACATGAGATCTACAACAGCTATGGGTAATATGGGGGATATAGACCAGTCCAGGCAAAAGAACGCAAAGATAAATGGGGTAGAAGCCTGCCAGACCACATGATCCTGACCAAGGGTAGATGGGAGCATAGCCAAAGCCCTAAAAGGACTCACAGACCTGTCAGAAGAATTAGTTCTTAATTCTTTTGTTAAGGATCCTTGGGACACTTGGTTTGGGTGGTGGGATGGATGGCAGAGAGCACTTATCAAACTAGGTATAATAATCCTTTGTGGTCTATTCGTAGTGGCTCTAATTTCATGCTGTGTAATACCTTGCATCAAGAAGATGATGTCTCACGCCATGAAGGAGACAGTGACCACAATGTATGCAGATCTCAGAGGCCCCGATGATGAAGGAGAAATATACGCCTGAGAATGATGCCATTGCTGCAAGATCCTTTGGAGAAATACGGGAACTTGAGACCCATCTTAGAAGATAGAGTAGGGACAGTTTAGGGTGCGGCTAAGGCCAATTGCAAAGGGATTCCGACGTTACGGTTTGTCTCAATGTTGGTGAAGTCTCCTCCCCTCTCCTTTACCTTTTCCCCCTCCACCGCCTAGGGCAAAGAATTAGGGTAAGATTTTGAATGTCTCCAAAGGGGGCAATAAATAGCTAATAATTTATATACGTTTATTGAAGCCATTCAGAAACCTTCCAACAGCATGGTTATGTGAATCCTTGCACTTTCCTCTCGTTTTATATATAATGTTTTGAGTTAGATGTTGCAGTGTGGAAACTCTTATCAAGATGCTCCTGGACCAAATGTACTAATCCAAGGCTAAATTGAAACTAAATAACACACAGAATATGAATTGAATGTTTTTCAGAATATAATGCAGATTCAGCATAATATGATGCCTCTGGCACTGGACTGTTTGACCGTGTGCATGGCATTATGAAGTCTGAAGACTACCAACAAATTTTGCAGCATAATGTAGGGCCCAGTGTGAGAAAGCTGGGTCTCCCTCAGAGGTCATGGTCTTCCAGCAGGACAATGACCCAAAACACACTTCAAAAAGCACTAGAAAATGGTTTGAGAGAAAGCACTGGAGACTTCTTAGGTGGCCAGCAATGAGTCCAGACCTGAATCCCATTGAACACCTGTGGAGAGATCTAAAAATGGCAGTTTGGAGAAGGCACCCTTCAAATATCAGGGACCTGGAGCAGTTTGCCAAAGAAGAATGGTCTAAAATTCCAGCAGAGCATTGTAAGAAACTCATTGATGGTTACCGGAAGCGGTTGATCGCAGTTATTTTGGCTAAAGGTTGTGCAACCAAGTATTAGGCTGAGGGTGCCAATACTTTTGTCTGGCCCATTTTTGGAGTTTTGTGTGAAATGATCAATGTTTTGCTTTTTGCTTCATTCTCTTTTGTGTTTTTTTCATTGAAAACCAATTTCAATGAAGATAATAATACCAAAGAATTTGTGATTGCAATAATTTTCAGGAAGAAACTGCACACTATCTGACAGAATTGCAGGGGTGTCAATACTTTTGGCCACAACTGTAGTCATCAGAACAAACAATCCCCTTAGGTAAACCCAGCCATATGCATTAGTGAAGAAACAGCTTGTATACTCCTATATGGAGCAATCTCACCCAGCTGCGTCCACCTGGACGCATGTATACGAGTCCATATAGCTCCGGATAACCTTCTGCTAGTGTTTTCCAGGCTGCTCAGGGTTCAGTAAATGTCATATAGCCACCATGTCATCTGATACGTTCCCTCCCAATGCGTTTCAGATCACTCTTCTTTAGGGGAGTCATGGTACACATAAAGGGATTAGTGTTCAAAGATACACATCCCTGTGCAGATGATGGCGATGGTGTCCAGTCTGGCCCCCTCAAGGTTGTGCAGCCGGATTACAACCTTGAGGGGGTCAGACTGTATACCATCGCCATCATCTGAACAGGGATGTGTATCTTTGAACACTAATCCCTATATGTGTACCATGACTCCCCTAAAGAAGAGTGATCTGAAACGCATCGGGAGGGAACGTATCAGATGACATGGTGGCTATATGACATTTACTGAACCCTGAGCAGCCTGGAAAACACTAGCAGAAGGTTATCCGGAGCTATATGGACTCGTATACATGCGTACAGGTGGACGCAGCTGGGTGAGATTGCTCCCTATGGGAGTATACAAGCTGTTTCATCACTAATGCATATGGCTGGGTTTACCTAAGGGGATTGTTTGTTCTGATGACTACATCCTAGGGGAAACTCAAACCGAAAAAGCAGGCACCTGCCAGCGTCTCTAGGGTTTTTGGATGGGACCTAGCTTGGGTACCTGTGAACCCTGGTAATAAGAGGGGTTCAGTTTAGCACTATACTGACTTGCACAGTCACATATGCGCACTTTTTTGTTTTGTTTGGTTTAGACAACTATGTCTTTTTAATATAGAGCCAGTAAAAGTTAAGTTTTAACATCTCAGTTTTTATATGCATTTGCTAGCTCCAGTTACTCCCCTCGTCCTCTTACTATTGGGGTCCCACGGGGTTCAGTCCTTGGATCTCTTCTCTTCTCTCTCTACACAGCCCCAATTGGACAGACCATCAGCAGATTTGGCTTTCTGTACCATTTTTATGCTGATTACACAACAATACACTTCTTCCTTTGACCTTTCTCCTGCTCTAATAAAGAACACCAATGACTGCCTAACCTCAGTATCCAATATCATGTCCGCTTTCTACCTGAAACTCAACCTTTCCAAAAGTGAACTTCTTCTGCTTCCGCCCTCCACTAACCTCCCTAAATATGACATCTCTTTCTCAGTGTGCAATGCCACGATAACGCCTAGGCTGCAGGTTCGCTGTCTGGGTGTTATGTTTGACTCTGATCTTTCCTTCACCCCATATATACAATCTCTTGCCTGCTCTTGCCACTTGCACCTGACATAAATCTCTAGAATTCGCCCCTTTCTCACCTTGGAAACAACAAAACCCTCACTGTGGCCCTGATTCACTCCCGCCTTGACTATTCTAATTCTCTTTAAGTTGGCCTCCCCCCCACTAGTCTCTCCCCAGTCCAGTCCATCCTTAATGCAGCAGCCAGGATCACCTATCTAGCTAACCGTTACTCGGATGCTTCTGCTCTATGCCAATCATTGCACTGGCTGCCTATACACTATAGGATCCAATTCAAACTGCTTGTTCTCACCCACAAAGCTCTTCACAGTGCAGCACCTCCCTACATCTCCTCCCTCATCTCTGTCTATCACCCCACCCGTTCTCTTCGCTCTGGAAGTGACTTTAGACTCACTACTGCATTAATCCGAACCTCCCACTCCCGATTCTAAGACTTCTCCCGAGCTGCACCAATTCTCTGGAATGGTCTACCACAAGAAATTAGGTGTATCCACAAATTACATAGTTTCAGGTGATCCCTAAAAACACATCTTTTTAGGGCGGCCTCTCATGATCCCTAGTCAAAGTCATCTAGACATAGCCTAACCGCTCCAGCAGTCTCAAATGGATCACAAATAATGGTTAGTGACCACTCATACTGCTCCTATCTGTTCCCCATCTCCTCAAGTTGACTATACCATCATTAAAAATAAGCACCTGTACTTTGTGTCACCCCCACCTCATTGTTAGATTGTAAGCTCTTATGAACAGGGCTCTCATTATTTTGCTCTAATTATTGTATTGTATTATGCTTTGTATTATATTGTATTGTTTATTGTATTGTATTGTATTTTCTGATAACTGTTTCTTAAGATTGTTTAAATATGAACTTCTATATTGTGAAGCGCTGCGGAATATGTTAACAGGGAATCTAATTGTCACTTCTGTAGGCAATTTTCACTGATGCCATGGTGTCTATGAATTGATGTATTGTATTGCGAATTATGTATACATACTAGGTGACACCAGATGCTTATGGGAGGTTCATATTTGCCTATAGCCATATTATGTCATGCTTATTGTGACCCCCTTCTTTTTGATGTAAGGGGACTTTGTCCCTGTTTTAATTAGTTTTAAATGTCGTGTGTGTGTTTAGACTGCTTTTCTAAATAAATTGATGTTGCACATTATTTGGTGATCGCCCAGTGTTATGTGTTGCTTTTTCTTAATATCGCTGCGGAATATGTTGACGCTATATAAATAAAGATTATTATTATTATTATTATTGTTATCAACCATGGTACTACTTGGCCTACGTTTTGGAGACACTATGGCTATGCCTGGACATTTGGCACTACAACTACTGTGCTAGTAGTCCTGGCTTCATAATTGCTTGGCCCTTGAGGCCTGCATTCTTCATAAGCCATGATACAGCCCCTTGGGCTACTTTTTGGAGACACTATGGCTATTCCTGGACATTGGGCACTGCAACTACTGTGATACTAGTCCTAGCTTCATAATTGTTTGGCTCTTGAAGACTGTTTCCTTCATCAACAATGATACAGCCCCTTGGGCTAATTTCTGGAGACTCTATGCCTGCACACTGTGCAGTGGCAGTGGAACAACAATGCCAGTAGTCCAAACTTTATAATTGTGAAGCCCTTGTGATGATGATGATGATGGGTGGCTTCTTCCTGTGTTAACCATCTCACAGCCCCTAGGGCAGATAGCTCTCTTTAAACCACTTATGAGGCGGTCTACAGGGTAGGGGGTACTCGAGTACCGGGGCTGATGGCGGCTTTGATGGGGAGTCACAGCTGGTCGGTCCCCGGTCCCGTGCCCTGGACCCTCAATGGCGGGGAATGGTGAGGGGGGGATAAGGGGATTGCTAATGTGACGCCACCTATGGTACCTGGTAATGGGAATACCAGCGCTGCAGCCGGCCGCTGAGGTGATGGTGGGTGCAGCAGAGTGTGGTACAGCTCCCCACAGGTGGAGCTTTACCTCAGGGCAGCAGGGATGGATGAGAGGAGTAGTAGTTGCGTCTCTGCAGACAAGGCGGTGAATTGCGATGGTTAGACAGGCACACAGACACACAGGGTTTATTGTTTCGGTACCTTTTACTGGTGACAGGGTAACAGGTACAGTCCAGAGTAATAACCAGGTCCCCGGTGCAACTTGGGACTTCCACCTTAGAAAGTTATGAGGCCTCCTCTGTGTCTGTGCTTTGTGGTTTGGGATGGGTCCTGCCTGTTCCTGAATCCCACCGCTTCTTCTCCCTCTCAGGGCTTTGCTCTAAACTGACTATGAGATCCTTCTGCGGGGTCCCTGTTTCTCTTATGGCCCCTGGTCCTGTACTTGGTCAATTTTAGCATCTCTTACTTAACTTGCTTTAGGGATGAACTCCTCCTGAGTCTTCCGGGCTTTTGCTGTTGCACTAAATGCTGGCAGCGTCGGACTCCAGTGTCCGGGTGTACTATAGGGAGACCTTAATTGGTTCCTTCTCTTGATTCCCTGCT
Source organism: Allobates femoralis (assembly GCA_033576535.1). Lineage (NCBI taxonomy): Eukaryota > Metazoa > Chordata > Amphibia > Anura > Aromobatidae > Allobates > Allobates femoralis. The sequence goes on along the minus strand of JARQOC010000008.1, from coordinate 139,163,491 downwards.
TCCTTTGCTTGCCTCCGACCCTTTCCCTAGGGTGCAACACAGCGGTCAGTGGTCCCTGGTCCTTGACCTGGATCCTTCCCAGCGACCAGCTCCTCATTCCTCACTCTCTCCTCTGCTCACTGCAGACTGACTTCTGGGACTGACTAACTCCTCCCCTCAGGCCTGGATGTTTTAAAGGGGAACTGGCTTAAGGCAACCAGTAGAGCTCCCCCTTCAGGTCTGGGGTGGAAGGTGTGGTGTGCTGTGCGAACCAAGGTGTAAATCCTTCCTTGCACCTGTGGATCCTGTGGCAATCCCCGCAGGGGTGCCACATTTACACACTGAGCTTTCAGAAGATCTCCTCCATCATAACTCGCTCTTACGGCAATTGTGCACCCATTTCAGCCTTTTCCTCAGGCCCCAGACCGCTCTTTTGGGTCCAGCAGACAATTACTCGCATTTCCCATTGACTAACATTGGATTTGCTACTCACACCGAATACCCAAGTATTACGATCTACTCGGCACGAGTATAGCAAGTCCGATTATTTGACTACTCGCTCATCCCTATGAGTGATTTCTACTGATCTCCAGTGCAGTGATGTGAATATGTGACATGAATATTCATCCTATGGGGAGTGGACAGCAGAGAACTAAGTGGATCATTCACTGTGATTGATTTGAAGTTTACTTGATAGAAGGGAAATATAAATAAAGAAATGCATTAATAGAGCGAGCTTACAGAAAGGAATTAGAAAATGATATCAGTTACATATGATTTTTGACCTGACAGATTCCCTTTAAGATTAGGATGCTCCAGTAATGGTAGCATGAATTTTTTAACTTTGCCTTGCTGTTTTATCAGTATTTTCCTGCATAAAAAGCAAGCATTTCTAGGACGTTATGCAATGGCTTTTTGTGTAATTCTACAATCCTGTATGTTAATGACTGTTTAGCGATTGCGAACACATTTACACTCAATATACACTACACAAGATAGTACAGTGCTAATAAGGTTGAAAGAAGAAGTCTGCAAGTCTGTAACTCCTGACCTCTTATCTGATTGTAGCTATTTCTTTTTCTCCCTCCTTTATGTTACCCAATACCATTACCCAAGCAACTACTTGCAGGTTTTCTGCATGACTTATAAACTCCAGTTATATAATCCCGTGAAAGTCACACGCCAAGACCCTCATTATACCAAAACACAACTGAAATTAAATAATAATACACATCTTCAGTGTTTCTTCTCTTTCTTCAACTAAGGGGAATTTGCATGTGATCAACTAAGTTGCATCTTCTTATACATAACGTAATTCCTTTCTCCCGATTGTAAAAATTGTGAGCTATATCCAATTGCAATTTCAGTTTGTATCCTCATGAGGGCGTGGAGACTATTATGTAGAGATGTGATCATCCACCAAGAAGTGAGGATCCGGAGAATGGCACTATGCCTTGGCTTCTTTACTATAATGGATGCTATCCTAATGTGTAAAATACTTCGAGTGGTCATCAATTTCCATAGTATCGAATAAATATGAAGGGCACAAACTCTGACTACACAACAAACATCAATACACACACAATTCAACAGCAGCAGGAATGCCAATCTACCATTCAATATTCTCTACAATTGGACCAAAATTCACAAACGGACCCAAAAATGTTTGCAGACATTTGAAATGCCCCTTAATAACAATCCTATAAAGAACTCGACGCTTAAGAGGTCCACAATAAGAGCAGATACTGAGGATTACACCTAGTATACAGGACAGGAGAAGTGGTGCTGTGCAGTGTATATACAGAATAATACAGATACTGAGGATTACACCCAGTATACAGGACAGGAGAAGTGGTGCTGTGCAGTGTATATATACAGACTAATACAGATACTGAGGAATACACCCAGTATACAGGACAGGGGAAGTGGTACTGTGCAGTGTACATATACAGAATAATACAGATACTGAGGAATACACACAGTATACAGGACTGGAGAAGTGGTACTGTGCAGTGTATATATACAGAATAATACAGATACTGAGGATTACACCCAGTATACAGGACAGGAGAAGTGGTACTGTGCAGTGTATATATACAGAATAATACAGATACTGAGGATTACACCCAGTATACAGGACAGGAGAATTGGTACTGTGCAGAGTATATATACATTATAATACAGATACTGAGGATTACACACAGTATACAGGACAGGGGAAGTGGTACTATGCAGTGTACATATACAGAATAATACAGATACTGAGGATTATACCCAGTATACAGGACTGGAGAAGTGGTACTGCAGTGTATATATACAGAATAATACAGATACTGAGGATTACACCCAGTATACAGGACAGGAGAAGTGGTACTATGCAGTGTATATATACAGAATAATACAGATACTGAGGATTACACCCAGTATACAGGACAGGAGAAGTGGTGCTGTGCAGTGTATATACAGAATAATACAGATACTGAGGAATACACCTAGTATACAGGACAGGAGAAGTGGTACTGTGCAGTGTATATATACAGACTAATACAGATACTGAGGATTACACCTAGTATACAGGACAGGAGAAGTGGTGCTGTGCAGTGTATATACAGAATAATACAGATACTGAGGATTACACCCAGTATACAGGACAGGGAAGTGGTACTATGCAGTGTATATATACAGAGTAATACAGATACTGAGGAATACACCCAGTATACAGGACAGGGGAAGTGGTACTATGCAGTGTACATATACAGAATAATACAGATACTGAGGATTATACCCAGTATACAGGACTGGAGAAGTGGTACTGTGCAGTGTATATATACAGAATAATACAGATACTGAGGATTACCCAGTATACAGGACAGGAGAAGTGGTACTATGCAGTGTATATATACAGAATAATACAGATACTGAGGATTACACCCAGTATACAGGACAGGAGAAGTGGTACTGTGCAGTGTATATACAGAATAATACAGATACTGAGGAATACACACAGTATACAGGACAGGGGAAGTGGTACTATGCAGTGTACATATACAGAATAATACAGATACTGAGGATTATACCCAGTATACAGGACTGGAGAAGTGGTACTGTGCAGTGTATATATACAGAATAATACAGATACTGAGGATTACACCCAGTATACAGGACAGGAGAAGTGGTACTATGCAGTGTATATATACAGAATAATACAGATACTGAGGATTACACCCAGTATACAGGACAGGAGAAGTGGTGCTGTGCAGTGTTATATACAGAATAATACAGATACTGAGGAATACACCTAGTATACAGGACAGGAGAAGTGGTACTGTGCAGTGTATATATACAGACTAATACAGATACTGAGGATTACACCTAGTATACAGGACAGGAGAAGTGGTGCTGTGCAGTGTATATACAGAATAATACAGATACTGAGGATTACACCCAGTATACAGGACAGGAGAAGTGGTACTGTGCAGTGTATATGTACAGAATAATACAAATACTGAGGATTATACCCAGTATACAGGACAGGAGAAGTGATACTGTGCAGTGTATATATACAGAATAATACAGATACTGAGGATTACACCCAGTATACAGGACAGGAGAAGTGGTGCTGTGCAGTGTATATATACTGAATACAGATACTGAGGATTACACCCTGTATACAGGACAGGAGAAGTGGTACTGTCCAGAGTATATATACAGAATAATACAGATACTGAGGATTACACCCAGTATACAGGACAGGAGAAGTGGTGCTGTGCAGTGTATATATACTGAATACAGATACTGAGGATTACACCCTGTATACAGGACAGGAGAAGTGGTACTGTCCAGAGTATATATACAGAATAATACAGACACTGAGAATTGCCCTTATTCAACGGAAAAAAACAAGGATGCCAGCACTACCAGAAAACAACTTGCAATAAAAGTTGTGCTGATGCACATATTACGTCCAACCTGTATAATATAGTAAAAATTGAGATATTTAGCAAAAGATTCGAAAATCTTTTGAGCCACTAAGTTTATTGCAAGTTTTTTCTTCGTGGTGCTGGCTTTTTTTTTTGCTACTTTTTGAAAATTACACCCAGTATACAGGACAGGAGAAGTGGTACTGTACAGTGTATATATACAGACTAATACAGATACTGAGGAATGCACACAGTATACAGGACAGGAGAATTGGTACTGTGCAGTGTATATATACAGAATAATACAGATATTGAGGATTACACCCAGTATACAGGACAGGAGAAGTGGTACTGTGCAGTGTATATATACAGACTAATACAGATACTGAGGAATACACACAATATACAGGACAGGAGAATTGGTACTGTGCAGTGTATATATACAGACTAATACAGATACTGAGGAATACACACAGTATACAGGACAGGGGAAGTGGTACTGTGCAGTGTATATATACAGACTAATACAGATACTGAGGAATACACACAGTATACAGGACAGGGGAAGTGGTACTGTGCAGTGTACATATACAGAATAATACAGATACTGAGGATTACACCCAGTATACAGGACAGGGGAAGTAGTACTGTGCAGTGTATATATACAGAATAATACAGATACTGATGATTACACACAGTATACAGGACAGGAGAAGTGGCACTGTGCAGTGTATATTTACAGAGTAATACAGATACTGAGGATTACAGCCAGAGAAAAACAAGATGCCAGCACAGCCGGAAATTGCAAAAAAAATATATATGTGTATACCTGTTAATGCCAAACTGCACAAAAATAGAGACATTTTACAGGAGATTGCAGAATTGAATCTCCTGAGCTACTCCCCTAGCGTCAAGGAATGTCTCCAATTTTTTCTGGCAGTGCTGGCACTTTGTTTTTTCTAAGGATTGGTTTAGTGGCTGACCACCACTCAGCCTTGCACGTCAGATTTTGTCCGTTTCCACCTGTATTGACAGCAGTAATTTTTTGGTAACCGTTCACACACGGTTATCACACTCAGCCCTGAGGCTCAGTTCAGTTTTTGCTTCATTCACCTGAACCTAACCTGCTGTTATCCATAAAGGCTGGGTCAGTGCGGTGGGGGTTAACTGTGAAAAGCCCTGACATTTGTGGTGGAAGCTGCAGGTGTGGGGGCCTGAGTTACCTTATATCACTTGCACTGATCTGGCACCTTGGAAGCAGGTCTGATATATGAAGGTGAGTGATAGCTTTGTATGGTCCACTTTATATATATATTATTGAGGTCTTTTGACACATTGAAAATGAAAAATTGTAGAGTAGGACCACTCTCTCTGAGATATGCCTTGTCGCGGCAGAGTGGCTCAAAAGATGTTTTAATCTTTTGCGAAATGTCTCATTTTTACAGTTCAGAAACAATATGTGTATTTACACAATCTTTATATTTTTTCTGGCAGTGCTGGCACTTTGTTTTTCCTGAGGATTACAGCCAGTATACAGGACAGGAGAAGTGGTACTGTGCAGTGTATATATACAAAATAATACTGATACTGAGAATTACATGCTAAGGTCTGTTTCACACATCCATGCAAAATCCGGATATCCGGATAGCACACGGACAGCCTGTCATTGCATAGTTACCTGCCTCCAGTGCTGCTTGTCCTCTCTCTTCTGGGGCCGCTGCTGCTCGTAGTGCAGTGAATATTAGATAAGGGTAATGAGCGGCCCTGGAAGTGAGAGGGACAGCACATCCTGCAGGTGAGTATAAAATTCTTTATTTTTAAGCTTTAAACTTTTGGCCCTGGTCTTTGCACACGGATGTCACACGGAGGACATCCGTGTGCAGGACGTTTTTGCACAGACCCATTGACCTGAATGGGTCCGTGCTTCTGCTGAAAAACGGACATGTTGCCTTGTGGAGCACACGAACATGCTTCTTCTCCACAGGGAGACACAGTCTGTGTGGTATCACGGACATGTGAAGGGGGGGCCAAAAATTAACATGCTGTCCGTATGTCCGTGCCTCCAGCATGTGTAGGCATGGATCGCACACGTGCCGGAGGCACGGATGTGTGAAAGAGACCTAACACATACAGACAAACACTGAAAGACTGGCACCAGCAAACACTCACAGAGATACACTAGTATTTGTGAACTCTTCTGGTTTTTGTGGACTCTAAATTTACAGATAGTTAACAATCCAGTTCAGTGCTTCAACATGCAATATATTATACATTATATATAAGTCTGTGGATGGCAACAAAGGATATGATGGAGAGGTTTCCTCCTTCAGCTCACCTGTCCCAGGTGTCAGTAAACTTACTCTTACTTACTGTGGCTTCAGTTGGTAGATGGAGTTGGGCACTGCTTAATCAGTAGTTAGTGCCATTATAGATAGGCCCACTTACATTGTGATTATACCATAGTCTTGATTTATTTCTGTTTCTTTTTTGAGAATATATTTTCTTTAAATACCTGACAAATGTATAAAGTACTTCACAGCTAGGCCCCATTATCTAGATAGGCCAGAGATAGTCTTGAATTATTGCTGTCATTTCACCAATCTTTCTCTAAATCAATTTTACGAGTGAATATAAGAAAATATTTAGCATATTCTATCTTATCAGAGAAATCTGCTAGTTTCTCCACTTTGAGCCATCTCTTCTCCCCCTCCTGGACCACCATCAACTCAGAAAAGCAGCTCAAATTGATCTTTGTCAAAGCAAGACTGACTACCAGTGCCAGCTTACTGAAATCTCAGGGCACAGCTTTTATTCAAACTAATGGAGCTAGGAGGAGAAGGAAAAAAGAGAGATACTGACATGCAAAGAAACACATGCTTCAGATTCTAACGAGTATTTTCTCTTTCCCAAGATTCACATGATGGATTCACATCTACACTGTTGTAGTATATTGTCCCACATGCTGCCCCTGCATCTTTCCTTATGCTGCAGATGAAGAAGAGGAGAAATTCCTTTGTCTGTAGGTACATCGTATCAGCTATTCTTCACCCACTAGCTCAGAGATAACTGAAAATTAGAGATAGAGCCTGCAGAACAGAAAACAGTTGAAAATGCAGGATACAAGTTATATAATGGCCAGAAATGTTATTGCTCATGTGCACAGGTGATATCTTATTCTGAGAAGTTGCCTGAAATAAAAGGGGGTCATCAGGTACCAGACTATTAACCATTGCCCAGTTGCTATATCCTCCTTTGTCCTGTTGCATAAAGGATAGGTTTTCTTGGTGGTTTAGATTGTTGTTATGGTCGTGTAGCAACTCACACTTGAAATAGGTAACACTAAAAACTGCAACTGACCCTACCGATTCCTGTACAGACTAGTGATCCTGACCCTGTAATCCCTAGTGGTTCATGTGTGAGTTGGGATAGCCCTGACCACAGACTATCCTGCCTGATCGGCCATTGAACGCTACACATTCCTTCTAAAGAACCGGAGGGCAGAGCAGAGTGCAATTTACCTACAGGGAAGGTGTGTTGAGGAAAAAAGTGTTCCCAGAGTAAGTAAAACAAATAACAAAATGCAAAATACAAGTGAAAGAATATACTACTACATAATAAGCCACCTACTTCCTAACAAACAACAGAACTGAGATGTAGAGTAAAGAATATAAACCACAGAGAGATGATCCCTAGCTGGTCCTCCACTGACTGGCATAACCAAACAGCAGTATGGCTGGACATCCAAATGAGAATATCACCAGCAGGAAATAACAGCAGGGGAGAAAGTATTTAAATTCACACCTGAAAAGTGATTGGGTGGACAAATGAGTAAAATAATACACCTGTTACCCTAATAGAGCTAAAGCAAGGATAAGAGATGCCTGGAAAAAAGGCATATCCGCTGTGGCTCAGCAGATAGAGAAGCCGGCTACAGGCTGGGGGGTTTGAATGCAGATGCCTGACAATTGCAGACATCCAGTAGTCAGTCCCTCGTGGCCTTCAAGAATGCTCTTGCTACCGCCAAACAAATCTTCTTCTCATCCCTAATAACCTCCCTGGCCCACAATCCCAAACACCTTTACAAAACCTTCAATTCCCTACTCCGCTCCCCCTCCATCTCCCCTTATCTCTGCAGAAGACTTTGCCTCCTTCTTCAAAGAAAAGATTGACAGAGGCAGCTTTGATCCACTGTCCCCATAGCCTCCCCTCTCGCCTATACTGCCCTCTCCTTCCATCAACTGCTTCCCCCCCATAACTGAAAACCAGCTCTCCTCCCTCCTGTCAAAATCACACCTCACTACCAGCACCCATGACCCGCTCCCACCTCATTCCCAACCTCTCCTGCATTATCATCCCAGCCCTGGCTCATCTTTTCAACGTATCACTCACCACCGGCACCTTCCCCTCAGCCTTCAAACATGCCTTGATCACACCCATCCTCAAAAAACCCTCCCTTGACTCCACGGCTGTCTCCAACTACCGCCCTATATTTCTCCTCCCCTTCGCCTCTAAACTACTTGAACAGCACGTCCACTCTGAGCTGTCCTCTCACCTCTCCTCCTGCTCCCTCTTCGACCGCCTGCAATCTGGCTTCCAACCCCTCCACTCCACTGAAACAGCACTGACCAAAGTCACCAATGACCTACTGACTGCCAAAAGCAAGCACCACTACTCTGTCCTCCTCCTTCTGGACCTGTCTGCCACCCTTGACAATGTTGACCACTCCCTTCTACTTCAGATTCTGGAATCTCTTGACATCACGGACCTTGCCCTCTCTTGGATCTCCTCATACTTAACGAACTGGACCTTCAGCGTCACCCACTCCCACACATCCTCCTCGGCCTAGCCCCTATTTGTCGGGGTCCCCCAGGGCTCGGTGCTAGTGACGCACCCAGGCCAGGGTACTCATATCTCAGGCGGGCAGTCTGGGATGTCACGGGTGGCTGCCTGAGGCTGTGGCCCTGGTGGTCAATGAATAAGGGGTGAAAATAAAATAAATAGTTTGTACGTGATGCCACCTACAGTACCTGGTGATGCTCACCAGCGCCGCTACAGTCCTCCGGTGGTCGATGGTATTGCGGCAATGATGGTGTAGTCCTCCGCAGGCAGGACTGGACCGCCAGGGCAGCAATTCTGTAAGGAAACAGTTCATGCAAGAAAGGATGCAGCAGAGTCGGCAATTCACTTCACCGGCTACTTTACTGGAAAACTTTCAGTTATCATTACAGTCTTTCAGAGCAGTAGATGTTACAATGACAAATGCTCTGGGTGCTGCAAGTGGAATTTCTGGCTGATAGATTGAACCCTCACTGTGTGCCGTTCATGTTCCTTCTTTCCCTTGCCTCCCAGTGGCGGTGAAGTCTGATGTCCTAAAGATTAATCTGACCTCCTGCTGTTCCTTGTTCTCCTCTCCCTTGTACCCGTCGGGTGAACCTTCTCTGGTCACTGCAGCGTCCTGCTGTTTCTGACTCCCCTCTTTCTGGGCTCTTTGGGAGTCGGGGCTGTATCTGGAGACCTCCCTGGTCATCGGATTTCTGTGAGCCTTATAGGAACTCAGAGGTGCAGGCTCCTAACCATGACATACAAAGCTATCCCCAACCTGTCCCCTCCATACATCTCTGACATGGTCTCCCGATACCTACCCTCACGCAACCTACGATCCTCCCAAGAATTCCTCCTCTACTCCCCCTTTATCTCCTCTTCGCACAACCACATACAGGACTTCTCCCGTGCTTCACTCATACTCTGGAATTCGCTGTCCCAACACATCATGCATTCCTCTATCCTAGGAACCTTCAAAAGAGGCCTGAAAACCCACCTTTTCCGCCAAGCCTACAACCTGCAATAAGACCCGGTCCACTGCACCGCTTCACGACCGACACCTCCCCCTCCTACTGTATCCCCACCTGCTCCTCATAGACTGTGAGCCCTCGCGGACAGGATCTTCTCCCCTATTGTATCTGTACTTTAGAATTTTCTACAGCCATTGTTACTTCTATTGCTACTATGTTACTTGTCCTAGTCTGCCCTCTTAACATGTAAAGCGCCATGGAATATTATAACGCTATATAAATTAATAATAATAATGATCACTCATTTACTGTGAGGTTACTTTCGGCTTGGCAATAGTTGTCCCTTTGATATCTCTATGGGAATTTTGTGAATATAGTGATTAATACAAAATTCTGATCTACACAGTCATTCTTAGCTTGAGGCGGCTGATGACCAAATAATGTCATGTTTTGGAAACTAAATCTAATGAATAAGTCAGTCGATCTCAGTGGTTATAAAAGATTACGTATTTATCAAGGCGACATGCAATTTTTTCTTGATGAAATTCATTCCAAAGTCCGGGACTGTCACAGTTCCTAGCGATGTGACATGTGGAGGAATATGGCGGTCAGGCCAAGAGCGAAAGCCACCGTTTTAAACAATGCTCCAATTTGTACGAGGGACAGAATTGATCCATTCTATGGTGGCCGCGTCTTTTAGGAAGTCCTCTGTGATGGGCCTCATTTGTATGCCACCCCCGGCCTCCTCCAGGACGGGCACTAGTTTGCGCTGACAATAGGCCTCATTCTTGGGTTGTAAACAAGCGAGTGTTAATGGTGCACGTGTTTGGTTTGTATTTATGAGGCAGCTCGTCCAGAATGACGTGTGGGGAGGAGGCAGGGAGGGAAGGAGGGAGCTGCCTGCTCTAGTGATGTCTCCTCCACTTCCTTCTTGTGATAGAGCACACAGGAGCACAGCTGAAGGAAGCTGATAGCTCAGTTTGTAATTCACAGGAACAGGCAGCCACACACTGGATCCTCAGTGTCCTGTCAGGGGCCAACATGAGTGCAGCAGGGGATGTGGTGTGCACTGGCTGGCTCATCAAGTCACCCCCAGAGAAGAAGCTCAAGAGATATGTGAGTCCTCCTCTATAATAATAATCTAATGCATGCATGCCGTCTAGTGAGTGGCGACCACGTACCGTGCACGCTGCTATGGTGAGACGTCCATCCCATCATTTACTGCTGCACTCAATGCTGGTGCCATCCTCACCATCCTCACCATCTTCACCACCCTCACCATCCTCATTTCTTCTACAGTGGGATGCATGTGTCAGATGTTTGACAGTTGGCATCACTACGTATGCTATCGCAATGTATGACTTAAGTTGCTGCAATATTTGAATATATTGAGTTGCCCCAATTAATAATAAGCATTTAATGACAACTTCAGCTCTTCGTATGGTCAGGTGCACATTGGTCATGTCTGGTCTTGACGTGTGTTCCTCGCTAGTTGTGTGTACACAGAGTAGTGTAGTAGTATTCATTGCTGCCAGTCCATTCGCTGGAGTAGAGGATGTGAGAGAACGTGCACTTTGTCCAGATACCCTCATTTTTCTCACCGGATCAGCCTGTCTTTTTGTCTGGGAAAATAACAGGGTGTGTGTCTCACAAAAGCATAGGAAACTCTGCGAACGCTGCCTGCCAGCAGACATTCCACGCACAAATAACCCAGGGACTTCGATGACAACGATGGATAGTGGCGCTCACTGGTGACAATGCCAGCGGATAGGACAGGACTAGTCCACAAAGTTGACCAGTCATCGTCATCATTGGGCCAACATCTATCAATAATATCTGAGCAATTATGTAGAGTATTGCATTGTTACTATTCTGCATTTTGACTATAATTTTGTGTCATGCACAGAATTCGTTACATGTATGGGAAGCCTATGTTACACTGTGGTTATTGTGTGCTCCGTGGGAAATGTGTGGGGTGGAGAGAGATAAAAGACAAGGCTAACGAAGAAAATGCCGAGTGCACCACATTGTATTCTTCATGTTTTCTCAGCAAATTTTCTTTCTGCTTAATAATGACCTGTTTGTTTGCTGATGTTAGTAACTTTGTCACCCGAATTAGGGAACACACCGGCGTGTGACATGTTGTATGACAGCACCATCGCCCGCTGACTCACCGTCATTTGTTTGTCCCATAGAAGTGCAGTGTCTGTAAACATGTTCCACCCACTAATCTATTTTTATGATATATGTCTATATGATCGCAGTCATAGGAGCCTCATTGTCAGCGATAAATGTCATCATCATGGACCTTAGGGAGGGCGTTATTATAGATCTAACGCCCCGCTCTTCTCTTTCTATGGGATATTTAGCACAAAGGATAAATAAACTTTTTCTATTCTTGCATTTGTTGATTTTAGTAAAACTATTCGGCGCTTCATCTCCTCTTTAATTTCCAAAAGAACGCTACGTTTATTGTTTGAGGACGTGTATATTCTGTGTAGTATTTCTTCACGTGACGTGACGGGATGGAAACATTCTGGCATAATTCTAAATATATTTATACCAAATAAACATGAGACGCTGACTTCTATGGATGTCATAATAAGCAATATTTCACGCTGGATGTTGTCATTTGTTACATGGACATAGACAGCAGGGCTGATTCCCTTAGATGTTGCCGTCGTGTTTTGTCAGATGTTGGACATTTGTTTTTCTCAGATGTAGCTGATCTGCGTCTGTCAGGGATAGGAGAGCCATGTTTGTCAGGCTCCGTCCTGATCACATGAATGGGCTTTGCTTTGTTAACTACAAAAGTTTAGCAACACTTATGTTTTTATAGTTTACTCAGGTAAAGCAAAAGTCTCAGACGTTTCACATATTATTTCATTGTTTGGCTGGTTTGGAAAAGGTTAAATCTGTGTGACCATTTCTATGAACCCGTTGTTACATCATGATGACTGCAGGTGACAAACCTAAAGCTACATGTACACTGCAAGGTAATCGTGATCAATAGTTGTTAAAACCAGGGCTGTGGAGTCAGAGTCAGTGTCCATTTTGGTGGAGTCGGAATCGGGGTCGGATTCCGGGAAATTAAGGACTCAGTTGGAAGTTTGGCTTTACGACTCCACAGGCCCGGTTGTGGAGTCCAGTCAAGGAGTCAGTGTCCATTTTGGTGTAGTCGGAGTCGGATTCCGGGAAATTGAGGCCTCGGAGTCGGAAGTTTGGCTTTACGACTCCACAGCCCCGGTTGTGGAGTCGGGAGTCCATTTTGGTTTCGATGGAGTCAGATTCAGGAAATTGAGGAGTAGAAGTCGAATGTTTGGCTTACCGACTTCACAGCCCTGGATAAAATGCTGGTTTCACGACTTTCCTGCAGAGTAAACAGACTGCCGATCACACAATGAACTTGCGAAACGTTCAATCATTGGGCAATATGATCTTCTGCTCTGTACAAAAAAAATCATTGAACTCAGCGCTTCATCATCCTGTCTATTAAAGAGTTGCACTGATAAGAAGCATGGCGGCCTCGGTGCACTGAGCGGTCTAGTGCAGATCACTCAGTGCACATCGTTTACTGTGGACTGGACATTTAAACGTGCACCGACTGGTAAAGGTTTGCCGGTTTGCAACCGTGATGTTCCATCAGTGCATCCATGTAAATCGACCTTTACACATTACTTACTACTATATCTAGCATAGCCTTACACAATAAACTTATTAAAACCAACAAAGATCATACATATGGACTTGTGCACACCACAATAATTATACCAAAGCTTTATTTACAAATTACACAGTCTAAAAAGATTTAAAACTAAAGTACGTTTCATAACCACAGTTGCATAATCATTATAATTATCAAAAATGAATCAAATATAAGTGAAAGTAGCTACAAGCAGTGTGTAACAACCCCTAATGGCATACAATATATATTAAGTGGGTTTGAGTGAAATCCAACTTGTACATCATTTATATAACACTTCAATATACGCCATATAATCCCTATCAATTTCAGGTCTCTAATGAGAAAAGATAGAGGAGGGGAGACTCATCACTGCACGCTCCATTCACACAGTATTACCCAATACCATCTGGTTACAGCAGTGTCCGGGGCCCCACGCGTTCCGCTGCACAAGGCAGCTTCCTCAGGGGAGTCTACATATTGTACCACCCCTGTATATTACTTCTTAAAGGGATCCTGTCACCTCCAAAATGCCTCATAAGCTAGCAAAACATGTCCCTGCAGCATCCTATCACTAATCTCACACTCCTTTTGTCTCAAAAAAGCATCCTGTGAAAATGCATAAAAACGTTTTATAACTTACTCATTAGCGATATTAATTAGCTGGGGCTATATTCTTTAGCCCCTTGGGCGGGCCCTCTTCATCATAAGATCACGCCCTAATAGGCGTGATCTTCTATTCATGTTGTATTCAGCGCCTCCCTGCTCTCCACGGCGCTGTAAAGACTGTAATGACGCGAACCGCGTCATTTCCGGGATGGGGTGACGTCAGTACACCCGCGCCACTCTGTAGGCTTCAAGCACCGCATTGCGCATGCGATGCTTGAAGCAGTACACAGCGGTGTGGGTGTACTGACATCACCCGATGCTGGAAATGACGCGATTCGCGTCATTACAGTCTTTACAGCGCCGTGGAGAGCAGGGAGGCGCTGAATACAACATGAATAGAAGATCACGCCTATTAGGGCGTGATCTTATGACGAAGAGAGCCCGCCCAAGGGGCTAAAGAATATAACCCCAGCTAATTAACATCACTAATGAGTAAGTTATAAAACGTTTTTATGCACTTTCACAGGATGCTTTTTTGAGACAAAGGAGTGTGGGATTAGTGATAATATGCTGCAGGGACATGTTTTGCTAGCTTAGGAAGTGTTTTGGAGGTGACAGGATCCCTTTAAATTCTGCTGTGCAGCACTTTAATTTATACAATAAACTAATTGACTGAACAGTTTATATCCTAACCCACTGTAAACATATACACATGGGTTAACCAAGCGCGTATCAATCAGGAGGGGAATAAGCCACTTTCAGATACCTCTGACAGAGGATTATCTATCTACTGGTGAGGAGAATATCGGACATGATGAAATTCTACATTCCCAATCCTTCTTTTCCCACACTGTGGCCCAAACCAGATCAGCATGATTTAATGCTTGACTTTGTGATCATGGCCAGGCATGTTTTACTCTGCAACTTTGCGGCACTTCAGAGAAAACGTTGTTTGATAAGCCGGGGACTATAGGACAAGTGTGAAGACTTTGTCATCCAGCTTCTCTTTGCCCCACACCCTGCGAAGGGTTTAAAGAGGACCTGTCACCCCCCTGGTGCTATGCTAACTGAATGCAGTACTGAATACAGCATGTCTGCTTCATTCAGGGAAGGGGTCCTCCATGTTTCTAGCCCACCTGTAAGTTGTTAAAAAGACTTTCTAAAGTTTATGGATTAGGAGTCCAGAGGGACTTACTCAGTAATGAGTCATCGCTGTTGTATGGTGTCCTCCCTGCCTCCAGCCCTCTCTTGTTCAGCCTCTCTCTGTGGAGAGGAGACACATAAAGGCTGAACAAGAGAGGGCTGGAGGTGGACCAGAGAAGGCTGGAGGTGGATTAGAGGCGGGGAGGCGGAGAGGACACCAGATGCAGCAATAACGCATACGGGAGGCTGAACAAGAGAGGGCTGGTGTCACGGGTGGCACGGATGACAGGGTAGAGGCCACGCGCAGACGGTCCCAGCGTTTGGCCAATCAGCCATAAGGTTGAGGACGGTCCGTCTTGCAGGGGCATTTACCTTCTGTGTAGATAAAGAGAAGGTATGATAAGATCTCCCTATCATGGGGAGACGGCTGGGAAGGTCTTGTGCTCGGTCTGGTTTCTACACCAGTATTCTGGGTCTCTAGGACCCAGCAGGTTCTTCCCACCTTTATAAGGAGTTTCATTGCCCTCCCTCGGTGCAGGTGATATTTCCTTGTGCACTCATTATCCTTGCTCCAGCAGAAGCTGAGGTTGTGGAGGTTGCTGTGCTCTGCTGCAAGATAAGTGTTTTCTTTCCCCATTGTCTGTTTTTTCCTTGTGTTTGTCTTTAGTTGTTAGTGGAGGGGTCTAGTGAACCTCTCCATCTGATCCTTAGATAAGGTAGTGCTAGGATCAGAGAGGGACGAGGTTCGTGGTCGGCGACAGTTGAGGAAACTGTATAGGGACGTTAGGGCAGACAGGGTCAGCCCCAGTAAGACTAGGGGTCACCCTCTCCCTCTTGTGCCCATAGCTTTAGGGACTCCTTATTCCCCCCCCCCGTCGTGGTCCTACGCTGAGTGCCTCTCCCGCTCCCAGCGTGACAGCTGGAGGCGGGAAGGACGCCATACAACAGCGATGACTCATTACTGAGTAAGTCCCTCCGGACTCCTTATCCATAAACTTTATAGTCTTTTTTACAACTTACAGGGTAGCTAGAGACATGGGGGACCCTTCCCTGAATTCAGCAGACACACTGCATGCAGTGCTGTATTCAGTTAGCATAGCACCCGGGGGGGGGGGGCAGTGACAGGTCTCTTTAATCTCCAGTGGCCTTGTGCTTTCCACTGTTTTCTTGCACTATCACATGCAAGACTGTACAGCTGATCATTATGGTTGCCCGCTTTTATAGTTGAAACAGATGTAATTGTCCAGGTAAACAGAGAAAAGCAAAGAACTGTTGCAGTTTTCAACCTCAGCATGACAGCTACTCTTCGGGTGGCCCTAAGCTGCATTTACACTGAAAGGTAATTGTGAGCATGAGTTCTTTAAACGGCTCATTTCACGATTACCTTTCAGTGTAAACAGGCTGCCGATCTTCCGGGTGAAATTATCTTCTGTGCTGTGCTAAAGATCATCATTGTTGGCCGTGCGTCGTCCTGTGTAATACTTGCATTGCCGGGAACCATGGCAGCCTATGCAATAGATCGCTCAGTGTGCATCATTTACTGGAGTCTATTAAAGGTTTACTGATCACCGATTGTATTGTACCACCAGTTGGTTGATGTAAATAGGCCTTTACTCCCAAAGTCAGGCCAGATCAGAGTTTTAGAAGGTGTATTTCATTGTCTACTACTTTTTTATTTGCAAGTATATTATAGGCAAAATCCTAACATCAGAATACAGCTAGTAATTTGTCATAGCTCATCATTAGTGCACCACTTTTTGATATTGCATAGGACTGCACGTAAAGAGATTGCAGAATAGTACGTAATGTTATTCCATAGCACAAACAATGGTAAGCGAAAGCATGAGCTGGTTGTGATCTGTCCACTGGACAGGGAGGATTGCAGACACCCTGTGCAGAGCTACTTGTTCAGTGTCTTGCTATGTCTGGTGTCCAGCCGCAATTGGAAACCACTTAAATGAACACTACAAGATCTATGATATCATTGGGAGGTGCTGGGGCGGCATCATGGGATGCCGTCTACAGAAACAAAGGAATGACCACACAGCCTTAGTTTTGTGTTGTTCCTAATTGTTCACATCATTTGGAAAGCACCATGGCAGTGAGCAACTTTCAGTTCCCTTTATATGTTCTCCTTTATAAAGGACATTTTGGAGAAACAAGACATTCTTTTTATGGAACAACCATGCGTTTCTGTAAAGCCTTTCCATGGAAGGAGATGACAGAACATGTTAATTATTCATCATTACAGTTGATGAATATTGGTTTCAATGAGGCAGATGCTGTTCCTGTCTTAGATGTGTCTCATGATTTTTAGATTGAAGTTATTAAATTAATATTTAACGCTCCGCTGTCATGAGATAGTAGTGATGCTTTAAATAAGGGCTGACCATGAAGGGTTAAATGCGGCACTTGCTCTGCAGGTCCACCAAACCGGAGTTCGGGGGTGCTGGACATCGGGAGACTGTCGGTACTGCTCCTCCAGCCATTACTACAGACAGGGCTCAATGCTGCAAACAGCTGTCAGGCCGGAGATAACAACATTGATAATTGACAATT
This sequence comes from Allobates femoralis, assembly GCA_033576535.1. NCBI lineage: Eukaryota > Metazoa > Chordata > Amphibia > Anura > Aromobatidae > Allobates > Allobates femoralis. Next base: position 139,145,807 of record JARQOC010000008.1, on the reverse strand, counting down.
GTGAGGTCATGTTGAGACCGGTGAACACCACTGACCTTGTTCTTTCACTTCTCAGTTTTACCAGGACTAGTTATTACAAAACAACCTGCTCCACTTTGTGATCACAGACACCCAAGGACTTCAGTTTTAGGCCACGTTCCCACCATGAGCTTTTGGTACATTTTTGATGTTGCAGCATTTCTGCACCTATTAGATAGATTTGGTTGCATTTTTTTTATTGCGATTTTGTATGCGTTTATTTACATGTTTTTTTATCAAGTTTTTGACTCTGCGTTTTTTTTGTCACTTATTGGTCGTACTATAAATAATAGGTGTTTTTACTGGACACCACTGTGTAGAAGAGCACAGCAGAGCTTTTCACATATGACCATTCAGTATTCATTTCTTAGGAAAAAATGAACACAACATTAGTTACGGTAATTTAAAGCATGTGACAGTAATTTGTGAAATATGTACTGTTTGTGAATTTAGTTGCATCATCTTTATTTGGACCACCCCAGTAATACTGAAGAGAGAGAAGGACTTGAGAAATGAGTTTTGTCATCCTCTTGTGTGAAGAACTTTATTATTCCAATATATAGTGGAGAAAAGAAAGTATTTAGTCAGCCACCAATTGTGCAAGTTCTCCCACTTAAAAAGATGAGGTCGGCCTGTAATTGACATCATAGGTGACCTCAACTATGAGAGACAAAATGAGAAAACAAATCTTGAACATCACATTGTCTGATTTGGAAAGAATTATTTTTTTAAAATTTTGCTGGAAAATAAGTATTTGGTCACCTACAAACAAGGAAGGTTTCTGGCTCTCATGGTGGGTTTACACGCCGCGATATCGGCGTCCAACTCCGACCCAACTCCGACAAAAAGTCACGTGGGTCGCGAGTTGGAGCCGATATCGGGCACGCGTTGTACGGTTTGAGCGTACAACGCGATCCTGGAACGATGCCAAAAGGATATCGGAGTTGAATAGCTGAGCTATTCAACTCCCCGATATTGCAAGGCCGTTGTAGCAGGATCGCTGCGTGTGACAGCCCAACTCCAATGCGTACTCGCACCTCACCCATTAACTCCCATGTTAAATGGTCGTTACTGGGTTGGTGGGCTTACACATCGGAGGGACGTTGTTTCCCGATATCGCAGCGTGTAAACCGGCGATGCGATATTGGGAAAAGCGCTCAAAAAATGCGCGCTCCCGCGGCGTTGCCTCCGATATCGCGGCGATATCGGGACGTGTAACCCCACCATCACAGATTTGTAACTTCTTCTTTAAGAGGCTCCTCTGTCCTCCACTCATTACCTGTAGTACTGGCACCTGTTTGAATTTGTTATCAGTATAAAAGACACCTGTCCACAACCTTAAACAGTCACACTCCAAACTCCACTATGGTGAAGAACAAAGAGCTGTCGAAGGACACCAGAAACAAAATTGTAGCTCTGCACCAGGCTGGGAAGACTGAATCTGCAATAGGCAGGCAGCTTAGTGTGAAGAAATCAACTGTGAGAGCAATAATTAGAAAATAGAAGACATACAAAACCACTGATAATCTCCCTCGATCTGGGGCTCCATGCAGGATCTCACCCCATGGGGTCAAAATGATCTCAAGAATGGTGAGCAAAAATCCCAGAACCACACGGGGGCACCTAGTGAATGACCTGCAGAGAGCTGAGACCAATGTAACACAGGCTACCATTAGTAACATTTTACGCCGCCAGGGACTCAGATCCTGCAGAGCCAGATATGTCCCCCTGCTTAACCCAGTACATATCCAGGGCCATCTGAAGTTTGCTAGAGAGCATTTTAATGATCCAAAAAAGTATTGGGAGAATGTGATATGATCAGATGAAACCAAAGTAGAACTGTTTGGTAGAAACACAACTCATTATGTTTGGAGGAGAAAGAATGCCAAGTTGCATTCAAATAACACCATACCTACTGTGAAACATGGGGGTGACAACATCATGCTTTGGGGCTGTTGCTCTGCCAAGGAACCAGTGCAACTGTTCCGTGTATATTAGAGAATGAATGGGCCATATATATCGTGAGATCTTGAGTGCAAACTTCCTTCCATCAGCAAGGGCATTGAAGATGACACGTGACTGGGTCTTTCAGCATGACAATGATCCCAAGGACACCACCAGGGCAATGAAGGTGTGGCTTCGTAAGAAGCATTTCAAGATTGTAGTGTGGCCTAGCCAGTCTCCAGATCTAAACCCTATAAAAAAACCTTTGGAGGGAGTTGAAAATCCCAAAGACATCCCCAAAACATCACTGCTCTAGAGGAGACCTGCATGGAGGAATGGGTCAACATACCAGCAACAGTGTGTGCCAACCCTGTGAAGACTTACAGAAAACATTTGCCAGCAAAGGATATATAGAAAAGTATTGAGATGAACTTTTGTTATTGACCAAATACTTATTTTCCACCAAAATTTGAAAAATAATTCTTTCCAAATCAGACAATGTGATTTTTAGGATTTGTTTTCTCATTATGTCTCTCACAGTTGAGGTAATAGAATGAGGTATAACCTGGCTCGACCAATGTGAGGTGCTCTGAGGAAATATTACCAAAGTGATAAAGAAAATTAGCCTCGGCACACTCCAATAAGAAAAATGAAAAGAGAAGTTTTTGTTCTTTCTGTTGCTTTTTATTAATATATAGAGGAAATGTCCCACGTTTCGGCTCAACACGAGCCTTCCTCAGGGAATTTAATAACTCATAAAGTTGATATGAACGGGTATGTAGCAGCCTGGGTGGTCAGAGAGAATCTCAAACGAATAAAAGATTAAAGGATGATTTGAAGTACTGGATTATAGTACTCTCATGACTGGTCAGTCAATCAGCCTCTAAAATGGTAGTGGAAGGTGAGAAAGGTGACCACTCAACAGGCTTGCCTTAAACTGTAAGGAGGCACATGACTCAGAGTCTCACAGTTGAGGTAACCTATGATGTCAATTACAGGCCTCTTATTGTTAAGTGGGAGAACTTCCACAATTGTTGGCTGACTAAATACTTTTTCTCCCCACTGTTTCGGTGGCAGCCTGGAGGTTGCTCACAGAAACTAACTCACATATAAGACTAGGACCACAATACATGATGATTTTAGTTCCTAAAAAGATTGTGATGCTTTTGCTTTATCTCCTCCAATTGTCAGTGGTCTCTCTGTGACACATGAAGTAACGCAACCCCAACATGACTGTCACAGACAATCATTCCGATATCCCCAAAAATATTTTTTGCCTGTGTTTTGCAGTTCTGGCTGGAGGTGTATATGTCAGGAGGATTTCCAGATACATATCTACCACTGATGTCACTATATACAGTGGCGTTTATTATCCTTAAAGAGAACCTGTCACCAGTTTTTCAGTAACCAAACTAATGCCACCACCTTTATCTACTCCTTTACAGTAGCCTACAAACATGTATATCGTCTACTGACTCCCCTGTATATACCCAACAATACAATTTGAATATCTCCGGTGCTGTATGTAAATTAGTATGATTCGGTTCAATGGACGTCATTGCTGCTTTGTCTGTACCCTTTTCCTAATCTCTATACTCCAGCTATGATTGATGTGGATAGGCTTATTTCTGTTACTAATGATTTACACAGAGATAAGGGGATGTGTGGTCGCCCAGGTCTAACCTTACAGGTTGGGTACAGGGGGCACTGGGCCATGAGATTCTGTAGTAACTATCTCCTTGTGTGCCATCATCCATTGCTGCTCGTGTTCCCTGTATACGAGATCTGGCCCAGTGTGAAGGGGATCAGACGGCAAAGCAGGTCTCATGCACACGTGTTTGTTACAGGCCACAATTATTCTTTGCGCTTTCAGTGAAAGGCAAAAAGACAGGATTTTCTATCGGTAGCTATCCACTCCTGTTTTTCGCATTGTTGGGTTTGGTTCACACACGCATAGTATCAGACTCCATCTTTTGATTCTGATGCATCTTACCGATCACAACCTAATGCCTTGGTTGTTGTCATTTGCTTCCAGGTGCTGGTCCGTGGCCAGATCCCAGCCCCAAACAGAGCATTGTTGACTTTCACCTGAACTATTGGGCAGAATGACTTGTGGTAGGCTGATGGGGGCAATGCCTGCACAAGTAAAAGGATGCCTTCCTCCATCAGGTTCCATCCATTTGGCATGCTGGTAAATGTGTCATGGCCTTACCTTTATGTCCACTATCAGAGATGACTCCATTACAGCTCAGTGATCAGTCCTGGTTTATGGTAGACTGGGCATTTGACAAAACAAATCACATGGTTATATTGACGATGTGTCCTGCCTGCAGCAATCTATTATGTACAGTTCAATATTGGATGCCCACAGGAAAAGTATGGTTCACATAAAGGAAAATACAAATCTATTGGATCTTTCAATGCAGGTTCACGTGACTTGGCAATTATGTTAATCTCATTGAACTATGATTTGGTTGCAACTTGGTCATGCTACTTTTCTTGAGATTTGCTGTTGCACGAGCCTCAGACGTCTTGTAGCCTGAGCCTCAAGATGGATTGTCGTCTAGTTATTTACACCTACTACGGTACTACTGTTCACCTGTCCTACCTGTATGATGGGAGCTCCATACTTCACATTTGTATCTTCTCGAGCTCCGTAATAAACATCCATATTGGATCAACTGAGTATAGATGCTAATTACCAATGTATATGGAATCCTTATATTAGCCTCCTTGCTAACATTCCTGCTTATTTCCCATTTTTACATCAAAGAACAGAGAATAAAAATATAAAGGGATGAAAAGTGCTGGCCAGAAGGGACATGTTATATTGGTGAAGGTGTCGAATACTCTGGGATCATGCAAAGTTGAAAAAGCTGCTTTTTAATATTAAATCCATTTTACATAAAAGGAGGATATATTACTTTATAAGACAGTTACAAGAAAGAACTAATCACCCGGCATCAGAAGCTGGAGTAATTAGTGTACACTGTTTTATAATTATTTTGTTCTGTGTTCTGCCCATAATTTCACATTACACTTGTGTTGCTCGGCAGCCTATACACAAACATTTTATGAGAGTGACACAGGGTTTGTCCCGGCCTTTTATCATCCCATCGAATAATTATAATGTATAAAGCACAAGGCGAAGAGAAGTGTTTGGGATTAGGAGAGATGTCTCACCCAGAGGGTTTTATAGGGCTTCAGGTTAATGCTGATGTCGGGTAATATGACCCTGTAACAATGGCCTGATGGCCACCATATACACATAAATACATATATGTATATAAAATGAGGTATTAATATGATGACCAATACCATTCCTTAGTCAGGCGAGTGTTTTATTCAGACGTCTGCTGTCCATGTGAAAATCGGGCAGCCCACTGACCAACCTTATTCAGATGAATTTTACACCCGGACCAAAAGTCTGAGCGAAAAAATGTCAGCATGCTCCAGCATGCTCCAGTTTCTACTGTATTTCAGACGAGGCTCACCTATTCATGTGTACATGTATGCAAAGAACAGTGGATCCACCCCAAAGAATCAAATGATTACGGACACATTGTCATTATTTACATAGCAAACTGTATTTGTAGTACAATGGTAACATCAGGCATTTTATCATTATTATGACACAATATTCAAGCTATTTAGATAGAAAATAATAATAATAATATTCAGCACATACTGCATTGAACTACTATACCCAATTTATTAGATTTTAGTAATCGGTCCATTTTATACTGACTCCAACTCCGTGACTCCGACTCCGCTTTGAAATTTGCTACAAAATCTTCTGCAAACCTAATTGGGTTTATGGTGTTTTATATAAAAGCTGATTGTTCATACTCCACTTCATCAATCAGCAGGTCTATTGGTAAATCCTTGGTCCATGGTAACTCTGGGTGTGTTCACATGGTGCAGATGCATTATGGACTTTTCTGGTGCAGAATCTGCAGTTTATTGCATTATCTTCAAAGTTGCTGAAAGTCATTATCACAGGACAACAATAGTTTGTGCATTAAGTATTTCACATTTAGGAGAACGTGAAGTCTTCCTGCTGGTGTTAACACATTCTATTCTTGTGTATTAATGATACGTAGGTTGAGTTTATCTTCAAACTATTTGTATTGTTTGCTTGTTCTTCCTCTGAGCACTTCCCACTGACCAAGAGCGTAACAGCATAATAATTGACTTCCTTTTAAATCATTATATTAGGAAAATTAGGTTGTAAGCTCCACTGAGGCAGGGAGTGACTTGAATAAATACAGTCATTGTAATGTTCTGAAGAGTAACTTGCTTGTAGTATCCAGTCGGCAATGTGTTTTTGTTGTCTATTTTTCACAACTTTGGACATTGCGTGCTGCTATGGAATGAAGGAGTTTTTAAAGAGGAGCTGTCACCCCCTGCTGCATGGCAATCTAAATGCAGCACTGAATGCAGCATGTCTGCTGCACTCAGGGAAGGGATCCCCCATGTGTCTGTGTGCTGTGTACCCCTAGATATAGGCTTAGGAAACTCACTGTTAGAAGCCATGAAGGCAGACCCTGTGGCTAGAGTGAGCTCGATTGATGGGGGGCCATTCCCTCCCCCTCTGCCTCTCTGTGCCGCCTCCTGCTGTGCTGTTAATGCTTTCCTCTTCTCTTGCTCTCTGTCACTCATCCTGCCATGCAAATCATTTGTTCTGACGTCAGTTCCAGATTCCTGCCCTGCTCTATAAACAAAGTATTAACAGCACAGCAGGAGGCGGAACAGAGAGGCAGAGGAGGAGGGAATGGCCCCCGTCAATCGAGCTCACTCCTGCCTCAGGTAATGCCTTCATGGCTTATAACTGTAAGTTTTCCTAAGCCTATAAGTCGAGGTACACACCACACAGACACATGGGGGACCCCTTCCCTGAATGCAGCAAACATGCTGCATTTAGATTTCCATGCAGCAGGGGGGGTGGCAGGTCCATTCAGTGGGACTCACAGATACTGGACCTCCACTAATCTAATATTAAGACCCTTGTCACTTTATGCGAAGCCCACCCAAGTGAATAGGGCAGGCTGCAGTTTCCTGCACAGTGGGGTGGTCATGAGAGCTATTGTCCAGTGAAAATTTAGCAGAGGACACAACTCTAAATTGGGAAAGTAAATTTCTTTGAAGAACAGCACTATAGAGTTTATCTGAGGGACAGGGTTTAGAGTATGAGTGTATAGTAAGATACAAGTGCCTGCAATGCACAGGAATATTCCAAGCTAAACTTTGCGCTGCCAAAGTAAGACTTCTACACGGAGGATCCTGGTCACATCAGTAGATGGAAAAGGTTTATTTTTCAAGGCATTTCAAAGACTTTTGGTTTCTTCTTCAAGAAAACCACAATTGTGAAGAAGCCAGAAGACTTTGAAACACATTGAAAAATAAACCACCTCATCCACTGATGTGTCCTGGATCTTCCGTGTAGATGTTTTACCTCGGCAGCACAGAGTTTAGGACAGATTATTCCTGTCCATTGATAATCCTAAATTAGCGCCGATGACTCTTCACTCTTAGAATTGGTAAGGATATTTAAGGGGGACTATGGTCCATTATAAGAAATAATGGAAAAATGTTAGTTGACTCGCTCAACCCCGGGCCGTGAAGTACTTGGAACCAGGCTAACAGTTCTGCTGGGGAAGTCACAGGGGTTGAGACCCGGCTTCCATGACCTCAGGGGAGTCGGTGCTCTTTCTGGCTGGGAATCAAGTTCTGGAATGATTGGATGGGAATAAAGTTTATAAGGAAAATGTTCATGACGCCACCTGCGGTTCTCGGTCAGCACGGACTGACGCTGCGGGTCAAACCTCCAGGATTGTTGGTATGGCAGCTTGATGTTGTCGCTACTCGTAGGTGGAGTGGGAACCCCAAGGCAAATGTGTTTATTTGCAAGGGTCTCTAAGGTCCTGGTTGCGGTGGGACTCTGTCGTATATGTGGTGGCAGTCGACGGCTCTGCAGGTGAGAGAATAAATCAGTCTCGCACAGCGTTGGAATTCTGTATCTGGTTTACTCACTGAGGTTGCAACTGGCCACCGGGCGCTTCTCTCTACCAAGTCTAGTCTGGTCTGTCCACAAGGAACCGGCATAGCTTGCCCAGGACCCCTTCGTGTGCCTCTCCGTTCTCTAGTCTCTCGCCCAGCGCTACTTCTTCACCTCTCCTGTCAGCGCCTCCACACTCACTGCCTTGATCTAGCATCTACGGATCCTTTCGAAAGACTGGCACCTGTCTCCTGACCCTAGTTCGGCTGCCTCCTCAGTGGGTGCGTCTTGTTGCGGCCACCACTCCTGTAGACTGTGTGGCCTCCGATTCAGTGGATCGGGAATGCAGCGTCCATGCCATGTTCAGGGCTGGTTCCCTGGTTATTGACCAACCCCTTCATCCGACTATCTTAGTCCCAGATCCAGGCAACCAGGTTGTTTTCAATCCACCTGTGACATTGGGGTTTTCTCTGTTCCCCTGCACACTTTGCTTGCTCTTTCACTCACTAACTACTAACTAACTCCCCACTGTCTGTTGTTCCCTTGTCCTTTTTTTGACTGGGCCCTCTCCCCGGGTTTGCCCATGGTCTCCTGGGTCCTAGAGTGTGTGGGTGAGTTTGATGGTGGCCTGGATTCACCATCATGTTCCTTTAGGACTGAGACACCACACCCGTTCATTGAGTGCAGTACCCTTTGTGGCGACCAGACCGGTGGGGTGCCACATTAGTGATAACATCTTTTTTTCAACATGGGAACACCGCACTAATACCTACTGGATTATGAGGGTTAAAATGTCAGGAATCCAATTCAAGTCCACCGTGTCCGTGGCTCATCTCCTGAGGGTATAAAGAATTCCTTCATCATCTCTATCTGTCTTTGCTTTGATAACTTCTGCTGGTGGAAGCGCAGAGACTTCTGTAGGTATGAGATAAATGGCCAATCCCATCAAAATATCAAGGTTCACCTGTAAATTGTTTAATGTGTAGGTTAACTTAAAAATTGTGGGAAAACAGTCATGCTTCGTCCGTTTTCCAAATAAAATAGTAAGCTTTATTCCAACATCTTGAAATTGTGACATTCTGAAATATATCCAAAAAGACTAAATCCTTTTCCTTTGACGTTTCATACTATACCCAGGTCCTTATTCGTGGATAATACTGGGTATTGTCTGAAATGTTATAAGAAAAGGATTCAATCTTTTTGGATACTTGAGAATGTCATGATTTTGAGATGTTGGACTGAATTAAGATTCATATATTATTTGAAGAATAGCTGGAGCATCACTTTTTTTCCCCAGAATTGTTCACTGTGCCACACCGGGCAGGAATGGCTTTCTCTGTGCCGTGAACACTACCCTAATTGCCTTCACAGAGGTGAACGAGTAATCTTGTTATCATTTTACCTAAAAATTATGCCTTCAACAATGAAGTGCAGACAGTATTATTCAAGTTGTGCAGTGATCATGGATGAGTACTGGACCCTTTTGGCTAGACTAGACATTATACACTATGTGTGCTAACAAAAAAGCTGAAATATACAGGTAAAGTCACGGGGCAGATTGTGACACCTTTGGTGGTAATCGTATAACCATGAGGCTGGAGTCACACTATGCTGTATTACTCGTGCGAGGATCACATCACACTGCTCGGACTGGCTGGCAGCTATCCTATCTGTATGGATTTCTATGCAGCTTTCACACTCAGGTCAGGAGAGCCCTAGCCAGTCCGAGGAGTGCGATGTGATCCTTGCACGCCTCACATGGATGTCTGACTCCAGCCTAAGGCTGGGGTCACCCGATCGTATAAAAAATTGGTCCGATTTTTATCCAGAAAATTAGGACCACTTTTTTCTCCATGTGCTGTCCATTTTATTTTCTCAGCAGCTATTATTCATTGATAATCATTTACAGGACCATCTACAGTGTCCTATGCTACAGTATGGTGATGTATCTGTAAGAAACAGATTCTACTTGGATGATCCAGGTGCCATTCGCTTTTATTTTTCTCGCACCCAAATACTTGAATAGGGGAGTCTCATCCAAGTTACGCGCCCTCGTGTACAGCAGGCTACAATTTTTTTTTTCCTCAGGACGAATGCAGTTTACAAAAAAATTTCACGGCCTCATTGAATAATATAGGCCCGAGTGCAATCTCGTTTTTTATTGGATTGCAGTCGTCCGATTTATATGCTAGCATGAGCATACCTTAATGAATTTCACAGCAACCCATAATCGATGTCATAAAAAAGGGCCAACCACTTTGTTTTCATAATCGTCCTACTTAAGGTTTGTAGATGGGATGCTGGGTGTCAGTTTCTTTGGCCGGCTTCACACCACGGTTTTGGAGCGGTCAGGCTGTGTCTGATGTTTTGTTGGATGCACCAGACACAGCCTGACAGCTCCAGACAGAACAGAACCGGAGAGCAAATATGCCCTCCCGATTCTGTTTTCTGCCAGATTCAGGACTGTGCGGCTGCTGCTGCTGCTGTCCAGGTCCTGAAATTTCAAAATCGCGGCTAGCGGGGAGCTAGGCATGGTTTTGAAATCTCAGTGGGGAGCCCTCCAGGTGCTGAAGTTCAGAGCCGGCCGGCGCTGAGTTTCAGCATCCAGCATCTGGGAACTGGACAGATTTTCTGTCGGGTCCGGCGCGGTCTGGCGCCCATAGACTCCCATGTTATTGGGTGTCGGATTGAGCTGGATCTGGGTGGATCCGGTCGGATCCGTTTTGCTTAACTTTTTGCCCTGAATACAAAAATGCTGCAAGCTCAGATTTAGTGCCCAGGGCAAAAATCGAAAGCAGCCTGATTCTGCCAGACAGGGACAAAACCGGATGGCAAATCACTGCCATCTTGCCCTATTCGGCACCATAGGGCTGCATTATATCCAAAATCGGATCCGGGGCTGTCAGGTTCACACCGGAAATCACGTGGTGTGAAGCCGGCCTTTGTTAAAATACCTAGTTTGGGGAATTTGGGGAAGAAAAGGAGCATCTCAGCACTGCCTATAGTCTTATCATTGTGATATTAGCATCTGTGGTTAGGTTTGATGCTTTGATGCTCCGGAGCAGTCAGAAGAAGCAGGTGGCTTGTCTTGTTCTTCTGCCTCCGGGACTTCAGACGTGGTTGAAGCTGAGACAATTTAGTGGCTCTAATATAAGGCACATATGTTAGAATGAAAATCCTAAAGCTGGTGGCTCAACTATTATTTCACACCAGAATACAAACGAAAAAAAAAAAAAAAACAATGTCTGAAAAACGTTGCTTTTCTTGGCAAGTCTGGTATCAGTATTCTGAGCACAATCATTTCCCTTTGATGATATATTTGGGTGGAGTGGGGTTTGGAATGTCAGCCCAGTTAAGTCAAGCTTAATCTTCTGTTCCACGTTCCCCACTGTGTGTTGCTTTTGAAAACAGGAGTTCAGGATTTTCCATTTCTGTAGCATTCCTTAAAGTGAATTTGATATAATGGATAGGCTCAATATTTTAATGTGACAGTTCTAGAGCCGGGCTCGTTCTGTTGTTATAGCGGAGAATTACTGGACAGTGAGTTTGGGATTTTGAAAAGTCTATAGAGATGAGGCATAGGTAGGTGACTGACAACATCATCATATTTACAGCACAAAAGTGTCGTAAACTACAGCAATACGTATGACGGTAACATTTCTAGTGATATTGCACGACAGGTAAAAAGACGTCACATTCTGTAAGGGGCGCTGTCCTGTTCATGAATTAATCGCATCTTACTCCAGCGCTCCCTTCATTAAGACTGGCAAACAAAACACCAATCTCCATAAATCGGGGTCCTGTTGCATATTTAGACTGGAATAACAGTCCTTAGCGTATAAACCTATACTGACCCATGCAGGTAGTGTGTGATACTGGTTATTGTGCACATATACTAGTAAAAGTATAGCAATAATGTTATATCCAAAGGCAATTTTCACTTAAAGAGTTAGTCCCAAAATATTATTATGTTATGCTTTATTCTATGGATAGTGGTTAAATGACTGATTGCTGGGGGTCTGTTCACTGGACCCCACTACGATCCTGAGATTGAGTCTTTGGAGCCAGGAACCAGGCTCTGAGCCTTCATCTTGAATGGAGCAGAGGTGATCTTGCTCATTCTCCGATTCATTCATTATCCATGGGGCTTTCAGAAAAAGTCAACCACATTTGCTTCTCTGCTCCATTCAAGACAAGGAACTGCAGATAGTTTCTTATATTGGGAATAATGTTTAAGGGGGTTGACTGGGACATAACATTGATGACCAACTCGTAGGATAGGTCATCAATATCTGATCCGTGGGGGTGCTACACCTGGCGTGACCATCAACTGTTTCTAGGGCCACCACCAGCTGGAACTCGGTTGCAGAGCTGCACAGCGTTGAAGATGGAATAGTGGCTGCAGCTAGGAACTGCACATATTGATTTGAGTAGGGAGCGGATATGCAATGTCCAGCCTCAGCCACTATGTAGTTGACCGAGCTTTGCAGCTCCTGATTAGTATAGGATGGTGACAGCACTGGGAACAGCTGGTTGGCAGGGGTGACAGGTGTTGCAACCCCACAATCATACATTGTTGACCTATCCTAAAGATAAGTCATCAGTGTGAAAGTCCCAAACAACCCCTTTAAAAAAGTTAGGGCACTGTGGATTTTTTAGAAAGGTGATTTGTTAGATGTGTTCCCAAAAATAAGATGATCACAGGGTTTTCCACTGTCGAGATCCTGAACAATTAGATATCAACACTAAGTACTCAGGTCAGTCTCGGCATCAACGCAGGGATATGAAATATTACACAGTCTCTATAAAAGTGGGTGGGTTGTGCATGTATTGCACTGACATGCAGTGTCCTCCAGTGTGACTGATGGTCGTTGCAGCCACGTTCTGCACTGGCTAACAGAGGAGTGCCATAAAACTTCATCTCTCCTCTTGGTAAGATTCCTGTAATTAGGATTTCCAAATTAAACAACCCCTTTAAGCTGGCCATATGCATTGGAATCCTTCCTCCAACTTGGGTTGGCTCAACCAGCAATCTGTTCATAGGAGCAGAGTTTACCTGAATGTGATTTCAAGGGAAGCAAGGATGATTCATGTTGGATCTCAACATGGCCAATTCCTTTATTTCCCAGGAAAAATATCTGCTGCCAAAGGGTCCGATATTACCCTTTAAGAGGGAATTCTCATATGAATCATCTCATAGTTTGTAATTGTCCAGGTGGAAAAAGATGATAGCTGAGAATTTAAGGCTCCCACATATATTAGATGAAATTACACCACACCCATTTATTTCGGCAAGACCATCTAATGTGTATGGGGCTTGCCGGATCTCCCTGACAGATGATGTGGAGTGAGAGAAAGGAAGAAGTTGAGTTGGAATTTCTACAGCTTATTATTTAGTGTTTAGGGGTGATATGACGCTGCGAGGAGAGCCTGGTGGAGACTTTCTTCTCTCTTCCCATTGAAAACATGTGAATGCTCGACCGAGAGGAGCTTGAAAGTATATGAGGGGTCAGGAGACACGTGTGTCAGAGAAATGAACATTCAGCCAACAGCTATCTCGTGTATGGTGTAAGACCACCTGTACTCTGCTGGCACAGAATAGGCTATATGACCTTATGCACAGTATGTACTATGGTATTATACTGTATATGTTCTGTTTGATAGGAGATGTACAATAATGCTGCTCGGATGAAAAGAGCTTCATTTACTTTGTGTAATAATGATGCTGTACCTTTAAGACTACTTATTATAATCATTTAACAGACACAGAGGTATCGGTTCCAGCCCTGCAGTGACAAACAGAAAAGACGTCGCTCTGTATGAATCATTTGCATAGAATACTTTGCATACAGAACAGCTCCGAGCATGTACTTCAGTCTGTTTACGCTTCACAATGTCCTCCATAGTAGTGATATGTGCCGCCAATGTTACTATCAACATTACGATATTATTAATGTATTCCATAGTAGTGATATGTGCCGCCAATGTTACTATCAACATTACGATATTATTAATGTATTCCATAGTAGTGATATGTGCCGCCAATGTTACTATCAACATTACAGTATAATTAATGTATTCTATAGTAGTGATATGTGCCGCCAATGTTACTATCAACATTACAGTATAATTAATGTATTCTATAGTGGTGATATGTGCCGCCAATGTTACTATCAACATTACAGTATAATTAATGTATTCTATAGTAGTGATATGTGCCGCCAATGTTACTATCAACATTACAGTATAATTAATGTATTCTATAGTGGTGATATGTGCTGCAATATTTTACTACCAATATTACTGTATTATTAATGTGCTCTATAGTAGTGCTATGTGCCACCAATGTTACTACCAACATTAGCTTACCACCACAGGTCTGGCTTCTGGAACAATTGAAGTCATTCACAAGTATCGCACCTGTGCAGTGGAAACATTGGCTCTCCAATAGGGCACAGTGAGGTGCACCACTGCGGAGGTGCGAGACTTGTGAATAACATCCCCATGTCATTCACTTACATACACTGGAGGGGCGTGTTTTCCATGGAGTGGGGCGGCTCTGACCGCAGTGTGCAGACCCACAAATGACCCTGAAACAGTAATTTACAGTAATATACAGTGTGGGACAGATTCAAAGTTGTTTTATGAATTATGCAGGGGAATGTCTGGGATTATAAAGGGGTTAGAGGAACCCCAAATTCATCATTTTGTAATGTGGTGGGCAGGGTTTACAACCCCCAAAACAGGTGACAGGTTCACTTTAAATTTGTAATGTTACATCTCCCTTGTAGTTACTGCTAGAGAAGAAATGTGAAGCTGAAGGATCCTCAACTGTTCCAGAAGGCAGACCTGTGGTGTATATGGATTGGTATATTTGTGGCCCTACATACTTGCTAGTTAAACCCAGTGGAGAAATGAGGCACTATAGATTTTCAATCGTTTAAGATGAATGTTTCTCATGTGATAACATCAAGGGTCGGCTTTGTTCTTTTCAGCAAGTCTCCATAAATGCAATGTTAATTAGATTGGCCGGGACATCAAAGGCAATCTAATAGTACATGAGAACTGAATTGGATGAACATTTCCCTGAGTATTTAATTTCATATATAACCTGTAAAATACAGTACTATTCCAGTAAAAAAAATACTGATGTACTGATGTAGTAGTGTGTTATACGTAGTGCAGTCCCTGGGGGGCACCACATGGGATAGGGATAAAGAACACCCAAATAAAGAATCACTGAATCACGCAAAAACCTTTCACACTAGGCAAAACATGGTGTATTCATTTTGTTTGGATTGTTCCTTAAAAGGGAATCTGTCAGCAGGATTTTAACCTCAAAACAGTTTTTTATATACTGTATATTACGGTAAATAGTATTTATCTCTTTCAAAGACAAGTCCAGCAATTCCTTTATATGTCCAGTCCGCTCCTCCATTACTGAGAAGTCAGTTTTTGAATTGATATTTGAATGAGGCTGATGGACTATGGTAGATCTGAAGCCTCTGTCACTCCAGCTCTATTACCCGCCCAGCGTCACATCCTCCTCTTGGACTGATAGCCTTTATTCCATGTAACTTCAGATTGAAGGCCAATCATGGGCACTGCCACTCCATTCATTTATAATGGGACTGCTGGAAATAGCCAAGCGCTACACCTAGCTTTTCTCTGGCAGTCCCATAACAATGTATGGAGCAGCAATACACAAGTATTGACCGCCACTCCATTCACACGAGGCTCTTCAGAATTTCATGTCTCAGGATCTGTGCGGGTCTCAGTACTCGGATCCTCAGCTATCTGGAAGTTATCTGCTATCCTACATATAGGATAGGAGATAACTTCCAAACTTGAGAGTGCACCTTTAATACACTGGATGATGCTGAGTTAGTTTGTTAATTTGAGGGCCTACACTGATGTCAGCAGCCTTTTTCCTATTAAGTACAAATTTCATAAACAAATGATAAAGATCTAGCAATCTGTAGTAGCTTTACTCATTTAGTATACATTCTTGAATTCTTCATTGGTGCCAGTTTGGTCTAAAATTACTCTACAGACATCAGAAAGTGCAAGCTCCTTCACATTTTTAGGAGCAACCCCTGGCATCCTGTTTCCTTTTCCTGTTCACGAGATCCACTGAAAGAGCGTCTATAGTTAACCAAGTAGTCATCGTTCCAATATACTGAGACAAATGGCAAGATACAGATCTCAGGACTGTCAAGACAGATATGTAGGAAAGTATTCTAGACTGAGCGCAATAATTACCACTTAGTTACTTTACTTGTATTCTCGGTTCTCCTACGTGACCCAATACGTAAACAACAAAATTTAATACTAAGTATAAAATAATCTTAATGTTTCTCGATGCTAGCTTATGTCTTAATATTATTAGGTTTAAGACTTTCCAGGCTTTAGTGTCACAGCTGCAATAACAAATTGTCATTGAAAATTGTAATTTGTACTGACAATGCTGCTATATGCAATAAAACTCCTTCTTTTCTTATTAGATACAGAAAATTCACCATTTTAAAAAGCACTTTCTTCAAAGTTTTTATTATTTGACTTTATTAAATTATCAGATTAATGTCTACCATGTACTTACAAGTGCTCATTTTGCCTTTCTACCCAGTTAATTCTTCTCTTTTCCATTAGGTCTATGTCATAACATGATTAAATATCACTGAATCCTTCTAAATGCAATGTAGAAACAAGAAGTCTTTTTCCTGCATGAGTCATCACTGCAAAGACCCTTGCAGGGGGGACAAGTGGAGGAGTTGGGTCAGTGGGGGGACGACTAATGCAGGATAATACATAGAGCTTAGGTGGATTCAGCTAGTCTGTTTTTAATCGCATGTTATTGCCTAATGGAAAAGAGAAGAATTCACTGGATAGAAGGGCAACATGAGCAATTGTAAGTACACAGCGCTATATAATATGATGGCTGCAATATATTAAGACTATACAAATTTTGATAGGAGTGCTTCTTTAAAAAGTGATGAAAGCCTAAGTGCCAAACATTCGGTGGGTGTTGCGGCTGCTGCTGATTTCTTATATCCTAACAGATTGATGGATATATAAAAATCATAATTTACAAATGTCTATCATCTGTCCATAGAAACTTGTCTCTAATGACCCATTTTCACAGCTCAAGTAGGTATTTAAGCTGAGCATGGTAACATACACTGCATATAGCTCTGGTGTGATACGAGCCTTACATAACCCCATGTTAGTTCTTATGTAATACTATAAGGCTGGATTCTAAGGTTGATAAAGGATCAGATATCATAAAGGAAATTCAGTTTATTCCCTTGTTCCAAATTTTGGTTTGCTTATGCTCTACTACTACAAGGCATAAATTGTTAAATTGGATGAAGGCAAATTTTAACGATGTAAGGATGAAGTCACATCACTCTTTTTTCCTGTAATCAAAAAATGTACCTTATCTTTATCAATGTGGGCCATTGGACTAGGTCTGTGAGAGAAATATATAGAGTTGGGATGCTTGAACTTTTTTTCGTGCAATCAAAAAAAACCTGAAACATGTAAGAAAATCTGCTGAAAGTCTGATCCGGCACACTGAAAAAAAACTGTCCATTTTCTTCATACTCACAAAAAATCCTGTGACCGAAGCCTAACTAACATCCTAGGACTACCATAGCCTAGTCACCAGCTCATTAAGCTGTAGAAGGCCCAAACATTCAGGCCCTGACTTTTTTTGGCCGGAAGTTTAGCGTAAACCTGTGTGAAACTTTCATAAAACCTCTGCACTACTCTCGCTTTTGAAATAAAAATTGTGAATTTTGAGATTTTTGCAAAGGTAAAAATGTTTGTACCGTGTTAGCCAGTAGATAATAGAAAAATATTAGAATCTGAGAGTCCTCAGTGGTTGATACCTTTTAATGACTAAAAGAAAAGATGTTAAGTGAAGCAAGCAAGCTTTTGAGACTCTATGGCCTCTTCATCAGGCCAATAATTACACAAAATCTGAAGATACACATATACACATATATATATAGGGTAGGATGATGCAGTAAATATGACAGGTGACGTAAAGCAGAAATTAGTAGTAGTCAGTCTTGGGAGAGGGAGAGGAGCTGGGGAGGTAAAATCAAAGTTGCGAAATAAGAGGCACAGATTGTATTATTTTTGTTCTTTGATTAGTGGTTGGTCGAGACCTGAAAATTCCTCAATGAATGTAGAAAGACATAAATCCATGTGAGATATTCATTCCTGCTTTAAGTGTGTCAAAGTTCATTATCAGTTTATATTCCCACACTCTTCTGTCTCGCTGTGATCTGAAGTTACCTTTTAGAATTAGTATTTTCATATCCAATATTTTGGCCAGCTCTGTGAACTCTTTGGAAAGGGAACATAGCCAAGTACAGCCAACAAACTCATCATAAATTATGACTCAAATGTGGTGTAAATTATAATACAAATGTACTCCAGACCCTAAATATTGCACCAAGATCCTTAAGAGTTGCACATCTCTTAGGCTGGGGTCACACACACAGATATCTGGGCAGATATTGTTCACAGATCTCTGGTTGCAGTGAAATCATGGACAGATTGCTCCATTTGTATACAGCCACAAAATGGAACCATGTGTTCATGATTTCACTGCAACCAGAGATCTGTGAACAATATCTGCCCAGATATCTGTGTGTGTGACCCCAGCCTTAAAGGGAACTTGTCACCCCACATAATGCTATTTAAAATGCAACTATAGGTATAATCAATGTTAATAGTGTTAGAAAGGTGCTCGCCCACCATACTGAAAGTGTGGTATCCAGGAGAAAAATTAACTCCATTCCTGCCACCAGCCGGCTGTCTTCAGCCATACAGGAACTTTAAGCGCTCCCCGTCACTTTGACTGAAAGCCAGCTATGCAGTTCATTGGTCAAAGTACCATGGTGTGCTTACAGCCGCTGCTCATGGTGTACTGAGCTGTGATTGTAGCTGTGCCGGCACGTCTGTATGAAGAAAAGCCGGCATTTCCCGGAAGAAACAAAGTTAATTTTCTCCGGGATACCGTTCTTTCAGCATAGCAGCTGGGCACCTTCACAACGCTATTAACCTGCAGTTGAAACCTACGTTGCCCACCTGATACATTCCCTTTATTGAAGGGAAGATGGTACATCTTACCCCATCTCATTCTTCACTAAAGGGAATTTGTCAGCAGGTTTTTACTACCTTATCTGAGAGCAGCACGTTGTAGGCAAAGAGATAATGAATTGAATAATGTATCACTTACAGTAGATTACTATGTGCAGCCATTCTGACGCAATCAGGATTTTTAGATTTAGCATATAGCAGAGCTGAAAAAGCTGCCCTCACCCACACAAGGCTCTCAATAGACCTAGTACATTGACAATGATGTGTCAATCACAGCAGGGGGTGAGTCAGACTGCTGAGCACAAGGCAACGTAGTCCAGCAATGACAAGGTCCTGCTGCTTAAGCAAACATTCCAGGAAAAAAACAGCTCAGATCTTGATAAGACAGGCATCGCTGAAATCTATGTTTTAACACTTACAGCATACTGTCTTCAGATTACATAGAAAAAAACTGCAGACAGATTCCTTTTAGGACTAGGGTAAAAAATGTCAGTATTGGGGCCACACTTGTGTAGTTGTCTAATTTTTGATGCATTAGTTCAGAAGTTCCCAACTCCAGGCCTCGAGGGCCACCAACAGTGCAGGATTTCAGGATTTCCTTAGGGCCACTTTACACACACCAACTTATCTGTCCAACTTCTGAACAACTTACTGGTTGCAGTGAAATCATGGACACATTGTTCCATCTGTACACAGCCACAAAATGGAACAATGTGTCCTTGATTTCACTGCAACCAGAGATCTGTTCAGAAGTTGGACAGATACCGATAATACTCGTGTATAAGCCGACCCGTGTATAAGCCGACCCCCCTACTTTTGCCCCCAAAATCTTGGAAAACCTATTGACTCGTGTATAAGCCAAGGGTGGACCCCAGCACAGGTATACAGCCCCCAGCAGTGTGGTATACAGGCCCCCCCAGTGGTATACAGGCCTCCCCAGTGGTAGTATACAGCCCCCAGCAGTGTGGTATACAGCAGCCTCCCCAGTGGTATATACAGGCCCCAGCAGTGTTACAGCAGCCTCCCCAGTGGTATATACAGCAGCAGCCCCAGTGGTAGTATACAGCAGCCCCAGTGGTTGTATACAGCAGCCCCAAAGGTATATACAGCCCCAGTGGTAGTATACAGCAGCCCCAGAGGTATATACAGCAGCCCCAGTGGTAGTATACAGCAGCCCCAGTGGTAGTATACAGCGGCCCCAGTGGTAGTATACAGCGGCCCCAGTGGTAGTATACAGCAGCCCCAGTGGTAGTATACAGCAGCCCCAGAGGTATAAACAGCCCCAGTGGTAGTATACAGCAGCCCCAGTGGCAGTATACAGCAGCCCCAGTGGTGGTATACAGCAGCCCCAGAGGTATATACAGCCCCAGTGGTAGTATACAGCAGCCCCAGAGGTATAAACAGCCCCAGTGGTAGTATACAGCAGCCCCAGAGTTATATACAGCCCCAGTGGTAGTATACAGCAGCCCACCCGCCACCCCCATCAGTATACAGGCCCCCCATCGGTATCCAGGGCCCCTCCCCTTGCTCCGCAAAACCTGCAAAGTAAAATCATTATACTTATCACTGTCCTGTCGCCGCCGTCCCCGCCGTTGCCATCGCGCTCCTCCGTCTTCATCCAGCGTCTTCCGGCTTACTGTGGTCGGCGCAGATAATGACGTCATTGCCTGCGCCGACTACAGGAAGACGGAAGAAGACGGATGAAGCCGGGGAGCGCGATGGCAGCGGCGGGGACGGCGGCGACAGGACAGTGATAAGTATAATGATTTTACTTTGCAGGTTTTGCGGAGCAAGAAGGGGGGGCCCTGGATACTGATGGGGGTGGCGGGCAGGAGGCTGTATACTACCACTGGGGCTGTATATGACTCGCGTATAAGCCGAGGGGGGGACTTTTCAGCCCAATTTTTGGGCTGAAAAACTCGGCATATACGCGAGTATATACGATAAGTTGGTGTGTGTAAAGTGGCCATTAGTAGTGCACCGGTGTTAATGTGATCAAATGCACAGGTAATGATTCCAACCCTTGTGCAATACTAAGGAGATCCTGAAAACATGCACTGTTGGCGGCCCTCGAGGCCTGGATTTGGGGACCCCTGCATTAGTTATTTAGCAGGGAATTGCAGCATCATCTAACTACCAGAACGTCACATAATCATAATTTTACAAAAAACTAAATTTTGACATTTTAAAGTTCCCTTTTAGGCCTGGGTTCACACAGGGTTTTGAGTGCACCCTTGGGAGTGCATTTGGAGAACATTCGAGGTGGAAGATGATGCATGTATTATAGGCCTGACTCTAGGGAGACACTAAACACACAAAATGCAAGTAAGCAATTCAAGTAAAGAAAAGAAGTCTGTGTTTTTCTCATTAAAAATGTATAATGATTGCACCTGCTCACAGCTGTGAGCTCTCAGCCATTACGGCATGCTTGAAAGATTATTTGGAGGGCAAGCTGACAAATAGGGCATGTGTGTTTATGTGTATTGTTGTCTTATTTGATTCATTTGTGTCACTCATTGTACCTTAGCTATAATGAAATAATTGTGGCCTTTGCCATACCGATTGCCTGGGATGACAATCCTTATCGTGACTGGCAAAAAACTGTTTATTTTTATTTGTCGAGAACCAGACTCATTAGGTGAGATAAGTGATTGCTGTCCGGCTTTCCACCCTGTTTGTGCTGAGTCACTCTGAAAACATGTCCTACAAGTACCACGAATTTGGAGAGGATCTATTAGAAACCTGGAATACCTAGAAACAAAAAAAACTTTTGATAGCAAGGAAATTGTAAGAGGGCGTAGAATGCAAGATAATGGTGTATAGAAGACGTCTTTGAGCTCAATATTCTAAATAATGTATTTAATAGAATAAAAGTAGCTGAAATATAATGAAAAATGTCATAAATATATATTTTTTCAGAAGGTTTTTGCTGTTAGAAAAAAAACCCTCTGCTATTCTTACCTTCCCCCGCTCCAGCGTGGACACTCCACCTCTAACAGGTTACAGCTGGAATGCCATGACTACAGCTCATGTGACCGCTGCAGTCAATCATTACACTCAGAATCTTGTACCATCTGTATCAGCAGAGTCACTGAGCCCTTTGATTGGTTGCAGCGGTCTTGGACACTCTAGTAGGGTTCAACAGCAGATACGCAGCAATGGCGCAGTGGAAGGTGAGTATACCTGATTTTGTTACTTTCCACACCTGCAATCCTATAAAAATGCATATAAAGTAGAGCTGCTCTCAGCTCCTTTGAGTATGGATGAGTTAAAGGGATTATCCACTTCTTCTTCTATACTCACCTCCAGTGCTGGGACCATTTTGACAGTGTCGACAATCATTTTCATGTAAAGTTGTGACAGCGTCCTTTGCCCAAGAAGCGCTAGCTTCACACTCTCTACCTTCAAATGCATCAAACATCAAGAAAACATCAGAGCTTCGGCTGACGCTCACTTCCAATTGATGTTTGTTATGTCCAAGGGCATGGTGACTGAAATCAGCACCGATTGGGTGCAGGACGCAGTAACAACTTCATCTGAGCATCAGTCAAGCAAGTGCCGACAACGCTGGAATGTTGTCAGCACCGGAAGTGAGTATAAGTGTTTTCATTTTAACAGAGGCAAAAGCTCAGTTTGGGAAGGAGTTGTCAGAGCAGTGAACAAACCCTTTAATAGTTAGGAATACTTGAATGCTTCCTTTTAGGACTCATTAGGAGGAGCATATTTTCAGTTCACATCAGCAGACAGCTCACTAATTAATACGGATAGCTGTTGTGGAAAAAAGTCACAGCATGCCCTAATCTGGTCCAATCTACAGTTCAGAATAATGAAAGAGCAGGCAATTTCCAGACATTCTGCAACTAACCCGATTTTAACCACGGAATCTAAACCTGTAACATAGCTCCCTACAATGGAGGTTGTACATTATAATATAGCAATGTGCATGAGGCCATAATGCTGTCATTAGTTTTCTTTGGGCCACTGTGTATCTTTGATTTTACACAGATGCATATAGAGGGGGAGATTCACTATTGGCACCAAACACATGTCTTTCATGATTTGCACTATATTCACTACAGTAGGCTCTTTCTGCCCACGGGCGGACCGGCCCAGGTGGCTGGTGGTATAGCCCCCACCTAGGGCCGCCCACCCACGGAAACTGGCCGGCCTTCCCCCCCCCAGACCTTACTTAAGGGCTGGCGGACCTAAGATGGCCTGCCGAACATTTCCGACAGCACCCCCCCGGACCTCACCCGAGAGCTGTCGGAAAAATATTGCCACCCAGGGTTTGCATCGCCAGTCAGCCCCTGTTTCTGCCACTTGTCTGGCTTAGCTGAAAAAGGATGAGGTTTTATGGAGAAAGGTATGATTTAGTGAGGGATACCGTACACCAACATTTTGGTCAAAATTTTTGTAAAAAAACAGCTACCATAATTAGTAGGTGGTAAAGACCGAGACTACAAAGTCACAAAATGAGCCAAAGTTCTAATTTACTGTGACAATTCTGGTGTATTTTAAGACTAGACATTAGATAATATTGAGATTATTATTTTTCTGGTACTCTTACTTAGCACAATCCTATGATAAATGGCCAATGGTAGGGTATAAAACTAGGTATGTAAAGGTGGCTATGGCCAGGCTTCCTCAAAAGCATCCTCCGATTAACCTACTACTGCATTAGGTTTTCACAACTTGGCAGAACTCGCTACATGTCTACACTGTCTAAACTTTCTAAAGAATTTACGAAATATGACTATTAGTATCATCCATCGACCAACAGGTCAAGAATGAGGTTTTACAAGCCGTGTACTTTCTCATTGTACTAAAAAGAGCGTATTCTCTGACACTGAGATGAGGACATCTGAATGTTGGGGCTGTCCCCACACCATGTGGGATCTGATTCTCTGAAATGTGAACAATACTTTATCTAGATATCTTGGTCTGAATCGTCAGTTTCAGAATTGCATTGACATTGAATTGATACTTCATGGCAATTTATACAAAATGTGACGTCTCATTTGTAACATATGCCTACATCCCATTATGATATACAGCTTTACTAATCTTAGTCCTGTACAGTTCAGCCACATACTGGCATTCAGCTGTATTGGCTACAACAAGCAAAGCGGCTCAGGGTTGGACTTGCCTGTACCGCGACTCGGAGCCAGTACCCCCATTGTGGACCCGGATTCCCCCAGACCGTTTACTCAGACAGTCTGGCACTGGGTCTCCCCCAACTGTCTGGGTTGCCGTTCCTCTCAGGCGCCCTCCCTGTGGTGTCACTCTAGGACCTGCTCCTTGCTGCTTTCCTCAGACTAGACTAGATCTGTCTGCGGTTTTCCCGCTCCCTATACTCCTCCCACTGGGACTGGTTACCCTGGTAATGGGTTATCCGATTGGTCCCCTAGTCTAAGTGTAGGGATGCTGGGATGAGAGCCTCAGTTCGACATTATCCCCTCCAATGAGTGGGATACCACACGCTCTGTCTTGGGTCCAGTACCCCTACTGTGGCGCACTGACCAGTGGGGCGCCACAATATAAATTCACTCGTTTCTTGAATCACACAGGCAGCTGCAGTGGCTAAACTAGAGTCGAAGCAAAATGCAGACCTGCTCCCCCCTCCCCACCTAAATTGATTAGATGTATGGGACCTTGTAGCGTTCTAAAGTCTATAAAGATAAACAAGTTGTCCTCACTATAGCTTCCCATAATTTGCCCATCGTGGTAAATATGCCCCCCATCCTGGTGTGTATGCCTCCCATCCTGGGCATCCTGGGCCCCTTCATGGTATTTATGTCCCCATCCTGGTATATATGTTCCTCATGTTGGGCCCATCCTGTTATATATGTCCTCATCCTGGGCCCATCCTGGTATATATGTCCTTATCATGTTACTGTCATGCGCCCCCTGTCACGGGCACTCTGACATCACCTCTTCGGCCATCATTGTGTATTGCAGCGCAGAGGCCCAATGGGTCCCTACACAGCAATGCATTTTTGATGAATGTGTCCTTACACCAAGGCTGTGCAGTCGATAAGCCAAACCTCCGACTCCAACTGCTCAATTTCTCTGAATCCCATTTCAACTCCAACTCCACCAAAATGGACACCGACTCCGACTCCATAGCACTCCTGGGACACACACAAAGCTGGGGTCAGCAGACCCCCTCCACCCCTGGGCCCTATTATTAACTTTGTGCCCCTGGGCAGATATATAATGTCCATCTATAACTACCACTAATATAATGCACTACCTTT
The DNA here is from genome assembly GCA_033576535.1 of Allobates femoralis. NCBI lineage: Eukaryota > Metazoa > Chordata > Amphibia > Anura > Aromobatidae > Allobates > Allobates femoralis. Next base: position 139,120,478 of record JARQOC010000008.1, on the reverse strand, counting down.
CAATAATTTAACTTTTTTTTCAGAACATTACATTGCATGATCCAGTATATTTTAAAGAACACTGTCCACTTTCCTTATTTATGTTTTTTTTCTACCTAGTGTTTTTGTTGTTGTTCTCTTGAATGTTTCATTTTGTTCCTGCTCTTCTTCATTGCTGAGATTTGGCCCCTTTACCTTGATGTAAAACTAGTCTTTTAGCCATGTGGGTGTTGTCATCAAGTCTTTTTCATGGAAGCATTTTTGAAGCCGACACCTACTTGCTTAAAAAGACAAAACCCATATAAGGCCCCTTTCTCATCAGCGTTTTTTTTGAAAATGCGGCAGATCCAGCAGATTTACCGCCTCTGCCGCCTAACGGCAGCACTTGTGGCGCACTTACGGCAAGCCCCATGCATTGTCAATGGGGGTTGCGGTCAGGTGCGACAAGTGCTGCTTTGCCGTTTGCGGCAGATGCGGCACTTGTGGCCGCAGAAAAAAAACGCAGTCAGCCATGTTTATTTTTTGCGGCTGCAAGTGCCGCACCCGACCACAAGCCCCATAGACAATGCATGGGGCTTGCTGCAAGTGTGCCGCGTCCTTTTCCTAGCACTCCACTCCAGGGTGAGCCCAGTGACGGCTCCAATCCCAGAGCTCTCCTACACTTCCTCTCTCTTCTCTCTCCTCAGACGTTCTCACTAACCCTTCCTCCTTACCAGAACCAGGGCAACTCCCCTGAAGTCGAGTTCTAGAGCTCCCCCTTCTGGCCTGGAGTCAGGAAAAGTGTTGCATCCTGGTTTTACTTAGAGTGGGGACCTCCTCCTGCTTCCAGGCATGACGTCACCCCTTTGAGGGAGGCAATATCACTGTGGCAACCGTACCACTGGGGTGCCACATTACCCCGAAATTCGCTAATGCCTCTTAGTATGTATGCAATTGGAATACATGCTAAATGCAATTGGATAGCAAATCATCAAGATCTGCTGCTGGCAGCTCCTTTGTAATTGCCGACCAAAGATGACACATCTACTAGACAGGACTTGTTGCTTAAGTCGCTGTAGTCCATTGTAACAAATTTAGACCACATAGGCTGCTCAAAGTAGCTTGAGCATCATGTGGTCTGGTGTTGTTGTGTTGAAAGACCACTCCTGGGACACTTTGTAGAAAAGGCTGCACCACCAAATCAATGTAACGCCAATCTGTTAGTGTCCTTGGGATGGAGATTAGAGGGGTCTGGCTACTGTATATTATGGCACCTGACACCATAATCCCAGGAATAAGACCGGTCTGATGTTTCCTAGCGAAGGCCACTTCATGGTGCTACCCGCATTGTCTCCAAATGGCTACTGGAACAATGGAGGCTGGAATGGATACAGAGTTACTTTTATCTATGGATTCCCACTTCTATTGCTCCAGTCTGGAGCATAAGTATCATATGTCTGTATCCATATGTATCCTCTTCAGCAATGAGTCCTGCTTTTGACTTGTACTCGATGATAGCTGGAGATTGGTCTTACAACCTCAAGAGTCCCAACTAATAAATAAAAACACACCAAATAGCCCCTTGGGAGGTTCTCCTTTTATTACAATAGTGTATTATAACTTTTGTACCTATACACATGGACACATTGTAGTAGTTCTGTCATTCCTAGAGGACGCTCTCTTTCTTTTACATAGTCTAAGACAAATATCATGGAATGTTTACAAAGCACACAGTTTCTTTATGGTAATCACAATATCTTTAGCGCGGATTATCTACGGTTGCTTGACTGGCTTTAATTTGTGGCTTTGTACACAAGTGTCCTAGAATTAATGAACACTTGGCCTCAGTTCTTTGCTGTGTGTAGGTTGCAGAAAACATCAGCACACGCTGGAGAGGATCAGTAATCATCAGGATAAAACTGGATCCTGGTTGTGCTTTTACAGAGGTTTGTTCTGGACATTAGGCACGTGACATTAATCTGAAAATAGACTTCTGTCGCCTTTAGTTTTCTATAAACAAGATACATTGACCTTGTGCGTAAATGAATGAACCCATTTGTAAAATGTTACTTTGATATATGTTAGAACAGTTGTATATAGTCAGAAAAATATGGATGCTTTATTTACAAAACAGCATATATTTTGTCCACGGATTAGGCATGGGGGGTATGCAACTAAATCACTGAAGTGAATGGAGCTGAGCGTAAATACCAAACACAACTCATGAGTCGGGGTGGTGATGTTTAATAGGAAAGCAGTCATGTTCTTGTAATCCTGCACAATCTAGTTAAAAAGTATTATCAGTAATGGCCACTTTACACGTGGCAACAGGAAGATAGAAACCGACAGGTGTCGGAGACAATTGTACCTTTTACCTTCAAAACACCTTGCAGATACCTGAATTACATGCAACCACTTCAAGGTGTTTTGAAGGTAAAAGGTACAATTGTCTCCGACACCTGCCGGTTTCTATCTTCCTGTTGCCGCGTGTAAAGTGGCCATAATAATTAGCCTATGGAATCTGTGGTACAGCAGAGTAACACATTTACAATGATACCTATTCCACCGGCATCTGACGCTCCATTCTGCCAATATTCATGTTTTCATGTTTTATCCATATACAAATTATGGTAGTTCCACCTTGGCACTGTTGCGTATCGGGGCGCTTGCAGTCTGCACATTCTGTTTGCTTTCCCGCACTAGCGCCGTTTTCTTGACAGTGGCCCTGTTACATAACGTCACCTCTGCTCTCAATATGAGCACTGAACACAAATATGCTCTGAAGTCTTTCCAGGCACCTTAGCATAATTATAAATGGAAAAAAAATATTCTTGTCTGACCCTTGCTCCCTTGTCCCGCTGTGCAGTTCTAGTCCAGTTGTCTTTTTTGGTTTTGTCACCGGTGTGGTCGTTGCTTAGCAATCTTCAGCTTCTTTCGTCTCCTGGTATTTTTGGCATTTTCTAGTACCTGATATCTATGGCATCTCCTGCCCTGACTATGCCACGACATACTCATATATAGGGAAGATGGTGTGTCATTCCCTGATGAAGGTGCCAGGATAGGTGCCGAAACGCGTTGATGAATAAAGGAGATCATTACTTTGGAACCTTGCCTTCCTTGTGACTTCTTGGAGACATCCGTCACTTGGGATCCCACTGAGACAGCAGCGCGGACTGTGACACACCATCTTCCCTATATATGAGCATTTTTCCACGTACGAGTGTTTGGTGGAGGTCCTGCAGCAGCTATAAACCGAATGCTTATAAACCAGTTGTGGTCACACAACTGGACCAGGTGAGTGTACACCTATTGATATACTCACACAGACAGTGTCACTAGTGATAGGGCACTATTGCGCCTCTTGTCTCCCCCCTTTTTGTATTTATATGACATGACATTGTGACCTATAGTAGATGATGTTGGAGATGCCTCAGTGAAGACTGCTCCAGTGGCCGGATTGAAGAGGACAGGTGAGAGTTTGGTGAGTATTTACTTTGTTTAGTTTTTTACTGATCTCTTTTAGCCAGCAAAACGGCAGTCAATGCACAAATTGAAAAACAAGTTGGATCTGAATTTTTGGTGAATGGTGAGGTGAATTTAATTAGCAGAACAAGTGAGCCAAAAGAAAATCTCAAACCATGGCACCACCTTTTACCGTTTAATGAAGAGTGCTTCCGAAGATGGAGGACATTCAGATACTGATGGTGCTGAATGATATAAAAAACAATGCTTTACTTTTACTCAAAGGCAAGAAGTATGGCACTCAATAAACTTCTGTGAGATTTATTCAACCAGCAATATAACAGCTATAGACACCATACTAGACTGGAGATCCAGGAAAGCAATATTTGTTTCACTCAAGGTTGCTCTTTGTTTGGCCTTTTTGACCATTGAGCCTTTATATATCCCCAAAGCTACGGTATTCTCTCATCTCACATCTGAACTGTTTTGGTTGAATGAGGTAGACCTACACAATAGTAGGCAGCTGCTTTTAACGTTCAATGTAAATCATGCAAGGGTATTCAAAGGTGCACTTTTATATAGGGATAGATCAGATTCACCCTATTCACACAAGCGATATAGGCATTAGAATTTCTTCTGTGTGTAGTGTGTTGACAACCAGATTACTGTAGTCTGCTGTGCTAAGCGTTCCTGGAAATAAAATCTAAAGTCAGTAATCTTAAGTATTGATTAAGATCAGTCACACAATGGTTTTGTCATAAAAGTTATTCTAAAATCTGATGAGCGGCGTACTGCAACAGCAAGGGCTTCCCCTAGAGAAGGTCACGCGAGACAAGTTACTGAGTAAAGGAGCTTTACTTGGTGCTCAGGAATCACTCCTACGAGAGCACGGCATATTTACATGTCTCTTACAACCTGGCGGCCACAAGGAGTGACTGCTTCATCCTTCAGTGCAAACATAATTCTTCTCCAACTGAAAAGGACTCTGCACTTGAACATTACTGAAACAGTCTAATTTAGGTTCATAACACAATAGACTATAAGTTACGAGGCTGTAGCGGTGATATATCTCTGGGTTTGCAGAGCCTTGATGTGACGTGTGCTATCTTTTATACATGCCTTCATAAAGTAATGTTGTGTGAATCAGTCGATATCAACAGATTCTACCGCCACTCTAATGTGTATAGGAATCCTGGACAACTGATCGTCAGGGGAGATGTCGATCTACTTTGTCTGATTTTGGACTTCCAATCACTTTGATTTCCTTGAGATAACCCACCCACAAAACTTGACTGGTGATGGCTTTCTCATAGCAAACATGAGCCCCCAGCCAGACAAGAACTCCTGTGTATGGGAGACTCGACCGAGATGGCTGTCAGCTGAACGACCAACCAAAGCTTAGTTCAGTCATCTAATGTGTATGTCCGGCTTAACTCACAGGGTTCTTTCAATCAGCCCAATGTGACAAATGTCCCACTTAACTTGAAACTGACGTAGCATCTGGCTTATAAAATTCAGCACTAATAGCACCAGTGACCAGCACCTTCACGGTCGCTGTCATTTTGCTACATCAAAAAAATAAGACCATTTGACCTGTTGAACCTTTACAACAAAGAAACCTTGTGTGATTCCTGTCCTTTTTTTACCGCGTGCAAGGAAGTCAACTCTACATACATCAACAGCCACACAGTGCAGAATAGTGGAGGACCTGGTACGCCCTCACTTAACTGGACCTGTCACGATTTTGTCCATCACCAACAATAAAAGCGTGTAGAACCAACAAAGGCTAACATAACTACAAACCAATAGATAATCATTTATAGGGAGAAAAAGAGTGGAGAGTAACTATAAAGTCCCACAACAATATTAATTATTATTATTATGATTAACTAATAATATATTATATGTTATTATTACCTCTGAGAACATAATATTCACATATCTCCAAACCTGACATCATGACAGTTTGTAGCATTGTCCTGTGCATAGTTTGCATCAGTCGCGTCTCATAGAGAGGTAAAAGAATGGACTCTTTTTCCTTTAATGGAAAGTTGTACATGTAATAAGTTTTCATAAAGATGATGGAAAGTTGAAATTGGTACAGTTTTCCTATAATTGCTACATTTATCTTGTGCACGCCTATCTGCTTAGAATCCCTTGCACAATTGGTGAGAAAAGAGATCTTACTGAAGTTATCAGTTTTGGGAGATCATCAGTGAAGAATAAGGGGCAGGAGATTGTATTCTTAGTAAGTGTTTTTCTTCTTTCTAAGAAAACATGAACAGAGGATTTATTTGTGCCAACAGATCAAGGTCAGCAGTTTTCTGCCTTTTGCATTATTGCCTCTAATTGAAAACACAGAATCTTTTAATACTCTACAACAACTTGCATTAATGTTAATGGAAAAATCAGAGCAGCTTCAAGGGTATTTCCATTTTTTAAATGAATATCTCCTTCTGATAGTATAACCGTGATTAATGGGGTTGTGCACTACCTGGACAACTGTTTTCAAATGAAATAGTCAACCTTGTAAGAAACAAATTATACTCACCTCCCAAAGTGGCGCCATTCACTTGTTCCACTTGTCCAACATTCGTCTGAGGGAAGTGAGGGTGCGGCAGCCCAATAGCGCCCACTGATTAGCCTCAGAGCTCAGGTGGCATAAAAATGCCATGCAAACCTTACAAAACTGGTGCCGACATCACTGGAATGGATAACGTAACAGAAACAAACACGGACGGGCCCATACCATGTAGTAACAATGTAGAAGAACTTGGCACTTATAGAAAGTTGTAAAGTAATCCATTCCTCCAGCGATGACACGCTATTCTTAGAGCGCATGTTTTCATTTGCATCTAAGGCTGGTTTCACATCACGATTTTGGGCTGTCTGTGGGGGTCCTTGTTTTTGCAGGATCCCCCGGACAGCCACGGATCCACACGAATGCCTGCAATCAGATGGCAAATAGCCATCTGTTTCCGTTTCTATGCAGGAGCCGTGTGGATCCTGTGGTCCCGCTGTCTCTCCCTGCTCCTCCATCCTCCATCTCCTCTATCCTGTTCCCCACCTCCTCTATCTTGTCCCCCCTGTCCTCTATCCTGTTCTCTATCCTGTCCTCCCTGTCCTGTCCCCTGTCCTCTCTCCTCCTCTTTCCTCCGGTATGTAAAAAATTATAAATCTCCTCTCGGAGGATACTTCACCTTTCCGGCGGCTCGGGGGATGAGACCGTCTCCGTGTAGGTGTAGGACCTCTTGTGACGTCACAGAGCATAACTAACAGGTTACAGAAATAACAGGTCCTGCAGCCAGATGGAGATGGTCGCATATCCGGAAAGGTGAAGTATTCTCCGAGAGGAGATTTATTATTTTTAACATATCAGAGGAGAGGACAGGGGACAGGACAGGGGGGACAGGATAGAGGAGAGGGGGGAGAGGAGATGGAGGAGGGAGAGACAGGGAGAACAGGGAGAGACAGGGGGTTATGTACTGAGCACTGCTTCTGGGCATGGTCAGTACATAATCACGGAGCCGACATCGGATCCGAAGCAGTCACGGATCCGATGTCCATAGGGTCCCATGTTGTCTGCACACTGACCACCATGGATCCATCACGGATCTGTGGTGTCAGATTTTAATCACGGACACCAAAATCACAGCAGGCTACGATTTTGGCTCCGAGTGGCTGAACGGCCATACGTATCTATTATATAATCACGAATGGGTTTTTTGCCCCTTCTGAGTCCACACGCACTGCGAGTCAGCGTGGTCATGTGGATACGCCCGAAGCATTGGCCGCGCAGCGGCCATTGCGAGCAGTTCTAAGGCGACTCGCTATGCCCGCGCAGCGGGCATGGCGAGTCGCCTTAGCAGCGCGAAGCATTGGCCGCGAAGCGGCCATTGCGAGTCAGAGACTCGCACTGCTAGAATCCCGATGCATGTGCATCGGGCACCCAGCTAGTAGTTAATAAGGATCAAAGGTGGATCCAGCCCCCAAGTCTTCCCTTTGCTTAAAATCTTCCTTTATTTTTCATTTATATCATGAAATGTGATTAATAAAGTAAGATTTTAAGCAAAAGGAAGACTTGGGGGCCGGATCCACCTTTAATCCTTGTTAACTATAAGTGTGGCCATTCAGCCACTTTCCATGCATCGGTGGACTTGTGAAGTTTGCGGTGAGCAGAGAATAGTTCTCTGTATATTTAAGAGTTCTGAAATTGAAATTTTGAGCCATCAATGCTACTGGCAGCGCATGCGCAAATTGAGATGTTATTGAGCTGAGTTGTCAATGTGCGCATGTGCTGCACGCAATGCATTTTATTGAAGACCAGCCAGAAAATCTAAATCCTCATACGCCGCCCTTGGCAATGCTAGAGCAGAATTTCAAACAGGAGTTAGATGTAAATACTTAAGTCCCCCCAAAAAATGAGAAAAGTATTCTAGGAGTGATACCTTTATTGGCTAACCAGAGAAATTATGTTTTTAAGCTTTCAAAGCTCAAGGCTCCTTCATCAGACAATACTGCAAATGACTTACTAAGACATTTAAACACAAAATATAGCAGGACATACTGATGTAGATGAGGTGTAGTGGTCTTTTACATATTATAAATTGAAATGAAGTCATTGTCACTGATGTAGATGAGGTGGAGTGGTCTTTTACACATCAGAAGATCTTATTGTGGAAGTGTTAATTGTGTCTATGTAATGACTCATGAATCCAGGTGTCAAATTGAGCCCTTTTATTATGGTACCTTTACACGCCGCTACGGAAGGTTAGAAACAACCGGGTGTCGGAGACAATTGTATCTTGCACCGTCAAAACACCGCGAGGTAGCGGCGTGTAAATCAGGTTGTTGCCACCGGTCACTGTCAACACCTGTTTTTGAGCAATGCTCAAAAACAGGTTGGTTTCAACCCAATGGTAGCGGTGTGTAAATGAGGGAAGGTGCTCTACAGAAGGTAACCTGCGGCACCCGTCGGTGCCTCCAGGGATAGCAAAAAACCTTCTGTAGAGCACATTGTAGCGGCGTGTAAAGGCGGTATCAGGTATCGTTAGCAACCGTTGGAACATGCTCGTGCACATGAGACACCCGGTTGTTTCTAACCTTCCGTAGCGGCGTGTAAAGGTACCATTAGGGATTGGAACATTCTTATGAATTTGAATTCCCAGATTTTACGTTAACCCACCATGACTTAGCATTACCTCATGTCCTCCTGTATTTTGTATTTAAATTTCTCAGTAACTCATTTGTAATATTGTCTGATGAAGGAGCCTTGAGCTTTGAAAGCTTACAAATATATTTTTTTTTGGTTAGCCAATAAAGGTATCACTCCTAGAACACTTTTCTCAATTTTTTGGGGGACTTAAGTATTTTCATTGATTTCACTTGCTAACACAGTACCACAATATTATTTTGTATTGTACTTCAAACAGGAGTTAGGTCACAGAAAAAGCAGATGCCGGTGGAGGGGCAGAAGTCCCTGTGTACAGCCCAGCTCTTGTGCACCCATTACCACAAAACTTCAAATACTGATAATTGTGCTGTATTTTATATAATGCAGCATTTAGATACTGCTCGACCTGCCTGATCCATTGTGCAGATTGTTAAATAAAAGCTGAGTAGCGTATGAACCTTCCCAGTTAGGTGCTAAACCACGGGACTGATAATGTAGTGTTGCAGGAAGCCTGTACACATCTTGTAATGAGTTGCATATTAGTATTAGATCAGTTGCATATTAGGCTGCCTTCACATTAGCATTTGTGTCTGCATGCTGATGGCATGCAGACACAAACGCTGTCAAAAGCAGGGTCCAAATGATGTGTCCGCAGCGGATAATGTCCGCCTGCGGACACATCACTAGGGAGCCCGGCAGCCAATCGGCGCTGTCCGGGGGCGGGCCGGGGGTGGAGATCAGCGCCGGAGATCCCCGCCCCCCGGCCGCCGGTAAGCACCAGGACGTGTCGGCGGGGAGTACAGCTGATCTGACAGCTGTTTGAATCTTCCCGCGCCGACACCGAGAGGAGATGTCGGCGCGGGAAGATTCAAACAGCTGACAAATCAGCTGTTTCTCCCCGCCGACATCGCTAGCAAATTACAGGCGGCGGGGAGGAGGAGATCAGCAGAGGCAGAGCTGATCTCCCGGTGGCCGTCGGTGAGCTCCTGTGACATCACCGGCGGCCACCGGGAGATTTTTCAATGGGTCCGCAGCGTTCTCCAGCGCTGTCAAGCGCTGAACACTGCGGACCCATTGACGGCAATGCATTGTTTGTACGCTTGGGGACGCTTGCTGATCTTCCAAGATCCCCAAACGCACAAAAAATGCAACATGCTGCGTCCCGGGTGCGGATGCTGGACACCGGAAGGAGCAGATATCGTCCGCATCCGCACCCGAACGCAGCAAACGCAGGCACCATGCGTTCCTATGTTAAACATAGGAACGCAGTGCGCATGCGTTTGAATGCGTATGGGAACGCAGCATACGCTGCGGCCCCAAACGCTAATGTGAAGGCACCCTTAGTGTTTGATATGGCAACAAATCCATTAACATGTATTAGATTCCTAATACTTAAATGGGATTTGTCAGAACAAAAAAAGCATAGTTACATTGTTAAAGTGAATTTGTCATCGGATTTCACATTATAGTCTGTATACTTTAATTAAATAGGGTAGATCTCAGACCTTTTGAGGCTTGTATATTTACCGTATGTGTGTCAGAATAGTTTTATAATATATTAAATTGAGCAGCTAGAGTGAGAAAGCTCATGAGTCCTATTGTATTCAATCTCAATCCACCCAACCTGGTTGACAGCTGCAACTTGTACTGAGCAGTGTGAGATCCCAGCAGAAGCAGGGAGGAGGGACACTGAGGAACTGTCATTCAGATTTCAGCAGTGACTGAGAGGAGGGACACTGAGGAACTGGCAAATGCTAGGTGGGCATAGACTAAGTTCAAATTGTCATAAAAGATTATACAGCCATCCTATCATGTATTTCAAGTTTCGTACATCAGACTTTTTAGATCTAAGATATTTAATAATGAATAGAGCAAAAAATATAGAGATTTGTTTAGACCTCATGTGTGAAGGGTACGTTACTTAACCATATACCAAACCCAACGAATAGAAAGTAAACTTAGTACCCAAATGTATTATAGGACCAGAGACAATAATGTGCCGTATGTAATTCGAATTGTGAAATCTGATGACATATCTGCTTTCCTGCTGCTGCAGTGAAGCAATCCTGGACCCTACCATAATGGCACTGAGCACCAAATGGTTGCGCAATCAACTGCAATGACATAATGCATAGTTTATCAATAAGGGAACCGAGGAATTCTTTGAATCTGAGCAGAATCACTTATTTTTGCAGTCAAACAGAAGCCGGTGTGTAGATCACAATGGATTCAGATTTTTCTAGTCCCAGTAATCAGCTGTGTGGATGCTTTTACCAGCATGGGGAAAATGTAGCACAAACATGCCAACCATGCAAATGTAGGCCATCAATATAATCCATGAATGTGTCTAATTTGCCATAGGATTAATCTGGCTCATAGGACCCCACCTCTGCCATTCCTTTAACTTAATTTCCAATTGGGGAGAGAACCCTAAAAGTGTAAATTATTTAGTCTAAGGTCAAGGACTTAACTACAATATCTGCAGGTTACAATTGCACCTGGTTTTTGGAGCCCTAGAAGGCCCACAAATTCCCTATAGTGTATATGAAAAGACCAATGCTATGAAAGACTTTCAATAATTGGGGACCCATTAGAGCTTTTGCACTGAGGCCCATGAGCTTCAAGCTATTCCATTGTTGAGGCCAAAAAGTGGTTCTTTACTGAGTCTCTATTTGGAATTTAACATGGAGGTCAAAGAACATGGTAACCTAAAAGCCCCAGTCAATGACATTCAGACTTTACCAAGTTATGACACTTGTATGTTATATAGGGTGCTGTGGTCCAAAACTAGAGTGTAGTAACTGTAATATCTGTAGGTAGATTAGGTATCTCATAAGGTCGTTGTATTCAAGAATGACTATCTTGTAGACCAGGGGTAGGGAACTCCAGGCTTCGAGAGCCGCAAACAGTGCAGGTTTTCAGGATTTCCTTAGTATTGTACAGATGATAATATAATCATCTGCACTGGTGATGATTCCAACCCCTGTGCAATGCTAAGGAAATCCTGAAAACTTGACCTGTTTGTGGCTCTCGAGGCCTAGAGTTCCCTACCCCTGTTGTAGACCGTACTGCCCACACGCATGCTGTGGAGGATAACTAATGTATACAACTCTCAACAGCTATTTTTGAAAATGTAATTTTTAAATGTTAAATCAAGAAATACACATTTGTGCCTCAACTGCACTTCAAAGTGGATCTGGCATCTTTCCGAGCATCTGTCTGTACTTAGTGCCCTTTGGTGTTTTCATTCCATTTCTACCCAGTTCCAAGAACGTATGTGGAGCTTTGATGAGGTGTGGTGACCTCATATAGTCAAATTCATGAGGAGCCATTGTGTTCCTCACACAACAAATCTCACTCTAGTCACCAACCGGAGTAAGATTCGTGGCGAGGGTAAAGGTACCGTCACACCATCCAACATCGGCTGCGATGTCGGATGCGATGCCGTGGGTGCGCGCTCGCTTCCGACATCGCAGCCTAGCTGTCACATGGCAAGATGTTGCCGGTGACGGCGCTGTGATGTTGGTGCCGCGATCGCTCGCTGGGCTGGGATCAACCCATTGAGCGATACGCTGCAATGCAGCAAATAGGCGGGATCGCCCGTGACATCGCTATTGCAGTGTCACAACCGAACGATCTCACCGATTGTTTAAGTTGAAGTTGACAGGTTTTCCTGCATGCAACGATACAACGATGTCGTTTCAACATCGTTCCTGACGTCACTTTTGAACGACGTCGGAGATGATGTTGAAAGGTGTGACGGTACCTTTACAAGGTGGCACACACCACTTTCCATCTCAGCTGATTCCTATTGAACCGGACACCTCACACTCTGCAAATGAAGTGAAAAATTACGGCCTTGATGAATTGGTGCTAGTGTCAATATTTCGAGGCCATCAACAGATACTTCTGTATTGACACACGTGTGCATAAGTAAGTGTGCTACTTCTATAACTGCAGATGGTAAGATCTCATTTCGGGGATTTTTTTTGTTACATCACACATAATACAAACTATAAGAAATGTTATCGACAGCTAACTAAACACAAGTTTAATTAGAAGTACAAGCATGAGAACATAAAGGAATAAAATGACTTCATCAGCAAAGGCTACATATCCCTAATGAGTAGCTACTCAATTCAGAACAAGAAGTCATGTCCAAAATATTAACACCCACATGTTGACCTTTTCTATTGCTAGCTGCCCTGCCCAGCCATACAAAGATTCCAGAGAATAGTCAAAACCACCACCCATAATTACTTTAGCTTTCTCTTTTTAAACCCACCATATATTGTTTTAACAGCCCCATATGTGTCTCCTGTAAACTTTTCTCAACACCCACCTTGTATCACTTGTCTGAGAACATATTCTTTTATTATCTAAGAAAGATGCCCTGCAACATGTCCAGTATTTCCAGATACTATTCCAGTAGCTGTAACCCTACAGCTCTCTATACACTCTATATTGGTGAAACAGCTCCCTATACACTGTCTGATGGTCCCTACAGCTCTATACACTGTCTGATGGTCCCTACAGCTCCCTATACACTGTATAATGGTCCCTACAGCTCTATACACTGTCTGATGGTCCCTACAGCTCCCTATACACTGTATAATGGGCACTACAGCTCTCTATACACTGTATAATGGGCACTACAGCTCCCTATACACTGTATAATGGGCACTACAGCTCCCTATACACTGTATAATGGGCACTACAGCTCTCTATACACTGTATAATGGGCACTACAGCTCTCTATACACTGTATAATGGGCACTACAGCTCTCTATACACTGTATAATAGTGAAACAGCTCCCTATACACTGTCTGATGGTCCCTACAGCTCCCTATACGCTGTATGATGGTCCCTACAGCTCCCTATACGCTGTATGATGGTCCCTACAGCTCTATACACTGTATAATGTTGAAACAGCTCCCTATACACTGTATGATGGTCCCTGCAGCTCCCTATACACTGTATGATGGTTTCTACAGCTCTCTATACACTGTATAATGGTGAAACAGCTCTCTACACACTGTATGATAGCCCCTACCTACAGCTCTCTATTCATTGTGTGATGGTCCCCACAGCTTCCTACACTGTATGATGGTCCTACAGCTCCCTCTACACTGTATAATGGTCCCTACAACCCTCTATACACTGTATGATGGTCTCCACATTTCTCCATGCACTGTATAATTGTCCCTACAGCTTCCTATATACAGTATGATGGTCTCTGCAGACCTCTATACACTGTATGATATTCCCTACAGCTCCCTATACACTGTATGATGGTCACCACAGCTCTATATCCACTCTAAGACAGCCCCCACAGCCACTTACATACTGTATTTTGGTGCCCAAAACCTCTTTTATAATATACTTTTGGCTGATCCATCATCCTCCCCTTCTATACTGTACAATGGCCCCCACAGCTCCCTATACCTGTACTATGTCCCCCACAACCTCTTATATATTATTACAGTTCACACTACTCCTTATAGTTTGATGGCCCCCTTAACCTCTTATATACTGTATGTCCCCACCTTTCCTTATATATAGTATGATGGTGCACTTCTTCCTATTTATAGTATGATGACCCCCTGCAACATCTTATAAACGTTATTATGGCCCACATGTCTAATATACAGTTTAATGGACCTCCACAGCTCTGTAATATGGTAGCCCATACAAACTCCTATATACTTCATTATAGTTATCACTTCTCCCTATATACAGTATGAATCATAGAACAGTACAATTGGAAGGGACCTCCTGGATCATCTTGTCCAACCCCCTGCTCAAAGCAGGATTCACTAAATCACCCCAGACATATTTCTGTACAGTATGTTTGCAATCTTCTATTGAAGGGGAACTCGCCACCTCTCGTGGCCGCCTGCTCCAGTCATTGATCACCATCACTGTCAAATAGTTTTTTTCTAATGTATAATCTGTATCTTCTCCCATTCAGTTTCATCCCATAGTTTCTTGTGTTTCCATGTGCAAATGAAAAAAAGATGATCCCTCTACAGTGTGACAGCCCTTCAGATATTTGTAGACAGCTATTAGGTCTACTCTTTTTACCTTTTTTTACAAGCTAAACATTCCCAGATTCTTTAACCGTTCCTCATAGGACATGGTTTGCACAATTCTGGTCACTCTTCTCTGAACTTGCTCCAGTTTGTTGATGTATTTTTTAAAGTGTGGTGCCGAGAACTGGACACAGTATTCCAGATGAGGTCTGTCCAAAGAGGAGTAGAGGGGGATAATGACTTCACGTGATCTAGACTGTGGTATATGCTTCTGTTAATACAGCCCAGAACTGTTTGCCTATTTTGCTGCTGCATCGCACTGTTGACTCATGTTCAGTCTGTGATCTATTTGTATACCCATGTGCTGTTGCTTAGTTCTGTTCCTCCCATTCTGTAAATGTTAATTTTGTTTTTCTTGCCCAGATGTAGAATTTAGCATTTCTCTCAGTTACATACCATCCTATTAGCCGCTGCCCTTTGTTCCAGCTTCTCTAGATCCTTCTGAATACGTTTTCTGTCTTCTCTATTATTAGCTGTCTCTTCTAGCTTTGTATCATCTGCAAATTTGATTAGTTTACCTATGGTTTCCTTATCTAGACCATTTATAAAAATGTTGAACAGCATAAGGCCCAGGGCAGGGCCCTGTGTTACCCCACTTGAGACATTCTTCCAATTGGATGTGCTGCCTTTTATTACCATTCTTTGAGTACAATCACTGATCAAGTTATGAATCCACCTAACCATTGCCTTGTCAATGTCATTTTTTCAATAAGGATGGTATAAGATACTTTGTCAAATGCTTTTCTGAAGTCACGATATTATATATCTACTGTGTTTCCCTGATCCACACAGTCAGTGATTCTGTCATAGAAGGAAATTACATTAGTCTGACATGACTTGTTTGGTACAAACCCAGGCTGGCTCTGGTTAATTACTTTATTCTTATCCATGTATTTACATACATGCTGTTTAATAATTTGTTTAAAGATCTTTCCTGGTATAGAAGTCGGGCTCACTGGCCTGTAATTTCCTAGTTCCGCGATGGTCCCTACAGCTATCTATACACTGAATTATGATCCCCACAGCTCACTATACACTATATGATGGTCCCTCCAGCTTCCTATACACTGTATGATGGTCCCCACAGCTTCCTATACACTATATGATGGACCCTCCAGTACCCTATACATTGTAAGATGGTCTCTCCAGTTCCCTATACACTGTATGATGGTTCCTATAGCTCTCTATACAGTATATGCAGATCCCCACAGCTCTCTATACACTGTATGATGGTCCCTACATCTCCCTTTACACTGTATGATGGTCCCCACAGATCCCTATACACTGTATGATGGTTCCACAGTCCTTTATACACTGGATGATGGTCCCACAGCTCCCTATACACTTTATGATGGTCCCCACAGCTTCTTATACACTGTAGTATGGTCCCTTCAGTACCCTATACGCTGTATGATGGTCTTTCAAGTTCCCTATACACTGTATAATGGTCATTCAACTCCTTATACACTGTATGATGGTCCACACCGCTTTCTGTACACTGTATGATGTTCCTACAGCTCCCTATACATTGTATGATGGTCTCTTCAGCTCCCTATACACTGTATGATGGTTCCCACAGCTTCCTATACACTGTATGATGGTCCCTCCAGTACCCTATTCATTGCAAGATGGTCTCTCTAGTTCCTTATATACTGTAAGATGATCTCTATAGCTCCCTATACACTATATGGAGATCCCCACAGCTCTTTATATACTGTATGATGGTTCCTATAGCTCTCTATAAACGGTATAATGGTCCCCACAACTTCCTATACACTGTATCATTTTCCCCACAGCTCCC
The DNA here is from genome assembly GCA_033576535.1 of Allobates femoralis. Taxonomy (NCBI): domain Eukaryota; kingdom Metazoa; phylum Chordata; class Amphibia; order Anura; family Aromobatidae; genus Allobates; species Allobates femoralis. The sequence goes on along the minus strand of JARQOC010000008.1, from coordinate 139,103,991 downwards.
TATACACTGTATTATGGACCCTACAGCTTCCTATACATTGTATGATGGTCCATACAGATCCCTATACACTATATGATGGTCCCACAGCTCTCTATACACTGTATGATGGTCCCTACCGCTCCCTATGCACTGTATGAAGGTCCTCACAGCTCTCTATACACTGTATGATGGTCCCCATAGCTCCATATGCACTGTATGATGCACCCTCCAGTTCCCAATACACTGTATGATGGTGTCCAAAACTCTCTGGTCCTTACAACCTTTTATATTTTGTACTTTGGCCAATGCCCCTTATATACTGTATAAAGCTCCCTATGTATTGTATTATGTCCCCCACAACCTCTTATATACTTTATTATGTCCCCACTTCTATTACATATAGTATGATAGCCTCCATAACCTGTTGTATACTTTATTATGACCACACTTCTTCCTTTATATAGTATAATGACCATCACCACCTCGTATACTTTTTAAGACCCACACTTCCCTTAATATACAGTTTACTGCCCACCACACAGCTACCTATAGTATCATGGCCTCTACAGCCCACTATATACTTTATTATGGCCTCCACGTCTCCCTATATATAGTATGATGACCCCCACAGACTTCTATATGCTTTATTATTGCCCCACTTCTCCCAATATATAGTATAGTATCATGGCCCTACATGACCTCTTGTATACTTTAATATGGCACCCATAATATAAAAAAAACAATAAAGATTATACTCACCTAATGAAGATTATTGGCATTGCAGTCTCTTCTGACTTCTATGGCGGGCCTATAGAGATGGCAAAGTGCAATGACGTCATCGTGCTGTCTATGCATGCTGATGTTTCGTAAGTCACAGGCCTATAGCGGTCTGAGGCTTAGGAGACGGAGCATGGAGCAAAAGCTCTGCGCTTTATCACAGGACTGAACAGTGTATGTGTCATGTTGATGCTGACACAGGGTAATGCGGGGGTTGCAGGAGGTCTGGAGCCCATTCGGGGCTGGAGCTCCAGATCTTTGACATTAGTGACGCCCCTGCACGCTGGTGATCTGATTGGTGGTGCAGGGAGGGAGCAGGAGCTGCTGGGCTGTAGCAGACAGTCAACCCTGCTATGCTACCAGTAGACTGACAATCCACTGCAACTGGGGCTAAAATTTGGGCCACAGTTACAGAAAAAGTCAGATTTTTTAAAGAGTATTTGAATATTGACCCACGCCCCCCAAAAGTCTTTTATGACCTTATGGAGGGCACTGTGTATAAACTATATAGAACTAAAAAAATAGGTAAAAATACTTCCTTAAAAAGCCGCTGCCATTCCAACTCGTTACCAGCCTCGTCCCTGTTGGAAAAAAAATGTGTCCGATATTTTAAAGTAATTGTTACAAACAGGAGAACAAATTTGAATATGTCTTTTAATGGTCCTTTTATGGTCATTAAAAAATGTGAAAACCAGACTGTATTTCCTTTATTTTCTACTAATATCGCCTGTTTTGAGTAAAAAAAAATAGACAAAGTGACGAAAATAGAATATAAATGAGCTCCACATACCATGAAATAATAAAGATGCTAAATGCATATGAATATCCCGAACAAGATAAAACATTGCAGCCCTTTAAACTGCGAGACAAAGAACAAATAATGTATGATCGGTAATAAGGATTGATGGCCCGATCCTCAAATGGTTAAAATTCGATTCCATGTTGTATGGGATTGCTGATTAGGTCTGAGCGGTGCTAAGACTCCACAACATTCTGGGCCAAGTCATTTACCAACATTCTAGGGGAAACGTTCAGTAGGACGGCCAAGGGCATGACGTGGAGCCATAGGCATGGACGGTAGTCTCTATTATGACTGCTATGGACAGGTACTTTTTTTTCCTATAGAGTGCATGCAAAATAGTTATTAAAGGTTACTCATTCCCATGATGCTTGATGTGATCCACCTGGAGAATCCGCTTTCGTTTGCATATATTATTTGTCTTGGAAAATATGTAAACGTTTGTTTAACCCAGCCAACGTTCTCCATGTTTTTTCATTTGAATTTGAACATCCTGCTCTCATTGTGACTTTAATTTCTGCATTTCTTAGGCAGCAAGTATCACAATGTTTCTCTAAAAACGCCATTCATGTACAAAAATGATATAAAACAATGGACGGTAATCCTGGGAACAGTGGCCTGTTATTTGATCCTGGAAATTGGGTTACAAAGTAGTTATCTTCTCGGTTACAATAATACCATGTGTGTTCTGAAACGTTTAGACAGTCTGTTTTCCTTCTGTGGTCGTCATACTGAAGACAATGTAGCTGCAATGAAAATATTCCCATAGGTTTTCTTACTATGTAGGACCGCTAATCTTAAAACATTGGTCTTGATTCAACCCCGGCCTTTTTTGGATTGTACAGGGTGGACCGTTTATATGGATGCACCTAAATAAAATGGGAATGGCTGGTGATATCAACTTCCTGCTTGTGGCACATTAGTATATAGGATTGGGAAAACTTTTCCAGATGGGTGGTGACCATGGTGGCCATTTTGAAGTCAGACATTTTGGATCCAACTTTAGTTTTTTCAATGGGAAGAGGGGTCATGTGACACATTAAACACGTGGAGAATTTCATAAGACAAACAATGGTGTGCTTGGCTTTAACATAACTTTATTCTTTCATGAGTTATTTACCAGTTTATGACCACTTATAAAATGTGTTCACAGTGCTGCCCATTGTGTTGGATTGTCAATGCAACCCTCTTCTCCCACTCTTGATACACTGATAGCAACACCACAGAAGAAATGCTAGCACAGGCTTCCAGTATCCATTGTTTCAGATGCTGCACATCTCGTATCTTCACAGCATAGACAGTTGCCTTCAGATGAAATATAAGACTAACGTTTTTGTGAATGGTGACATTAAGAAACAAAACCAGCGCTATTGGTCTGACAATAACACACAGTGGATAGATCCCTCCAAGACTGTTTGTACACAAAAATTGATGGTATGGTGTGGTATATGGGGTACAAAGATAGTGGGCCATTCTTCATCAATGGAAACCTCAATGCCCCTGGATATCTGAATCATGTCGCAATTTTGGGTGAGGATAAAATAGCTGTGGAGATAGGACCCTGCTCACAAATGCACACAGGCTACAAGGGATGGATGAGAAAACAGTAGGTGAGGAGCAAGGACCCTGCCCATGAGGACTCACAGTCTACAAGGGATGGCTGAGGATACAGTAGATGAGAGAGGATCCTGCCCATGATGACTCAGTCTACAAGGGAGGGGTGAGGATACAATAGGAGAGGAGAGAGGACCATGCCCACAGTCTACAAGGGATGGGTGAGGATACAGAAGGTTAGAGAGGATCCTGCCCACGAGGGCTCACAGTCTACAAGCGATCGGTGAGGATACAGTAGGTGTGGAGAGAGGACCCTGAACACAAAGGCTCACAGTCTACAAGGGATGGGTGAGTATACAGTAGGTGATGGTAGAGCTTGTCGTGTGGCGGTTTAGTGGACTTAGGCTTACTGCAGTTGTAGGCTTGTTGGTAGAGGTGGGTCTTCATGGTCCTTTTGAATGTTTCCACAGTTGGTGAGAGTCTGATGTGTTGGGGCAGAGAGTTCCAGAATATGGAGGAGACACAGGAGAAATTTTGTATGTGGTTGTGAAAAGAGGAGATAGAGGAGTAGGAGTGAATCTTGTGAGGATCAGAGGTTGCGTGTAGGTAAGTACCAGAAGACCATGTCACATACTTTCAATTAGAAGTTTCATGTGACTCACCGTCGGCCCGTGGACTCCGGTTTAGACAGGCTGTAGCTCCTTCCTCCTTGTCACAGGTGGGCCGCGCCTGCCGGTAGCCAGGCACGGTTGAGTGCAGATCAAAAGTTGTAGGCGTCTTGTCGGAACAGATTAAGGGGTTAATTTATTCGTGACGCCACCTATGAGTGGTTTCGGTAATCGTTACCGACGCTGCTGAACCTCTGGGGGATGGATAGCAGCAAGATGGAACGCTCCCCACAGTCTGAGCGCTGATCCCCGGAGGCTGGAGCTGCTCAAGATGTTGAGCGGCAGCTGCGGTTACCTTGCAGTGCGGACGGACAGTTCATAAGGAAGCACGGACACAGAGGTCTCTGCAACGGGTCTTTACTGTAACCAGCAGGCAGTACATGGCATACAGTTAACGGGTAGTGGACCGGGTGGACTCAGCAGTGATGGTGTCCCTCAGAGATCCGCAGTGTTCCTCCATTCTAGCTAAGTGGTTGCCATTATCGCCCAGGAATACCAGGTCGGGTACGGGGAGGCTGCTTCAATGCCCTATCCAAGATGTACGTTATGGATGTTTTGGGGAGCCTTGGATCCCTCAGTGGGTACACCGCTGGTTAGACGACTGGAAGTTGGCTGGTGGTGGGGTGCTCCTGTAAAGCTGCTCCTCCACGCTTCTGGTTCGCGTAGCAGAGGTGAACTGCTGCCAGCTTCGGTACCAGTGAACCGGCTGTGAGTTGGGCATGGGAGTATTTTGGAACCCGTGGTTAGTGATGCCCGATCCCGGTTGTTGAGGCCTCAGGTGCTGACACCCGACCGGTGACGGCCCGGGGGCTGCACGAGGTGCAGGGCCCCCGCTCCTACGTCTCTTCTCTCCTTTTCCTTTTCTTTTTTCTTTCTAACTAATTGTGTTAACTCGTCCTCTACACTACCCTTGCACTCTGCCCACCAGGACCCTGGATTGGCCCTCTATTCTAGGTGATGCATGCAGGGTTGGATCTCAAAGTTAACCAGATCACTGCTGTGTCAGAGAATATTGCGGCTGCATTTATGGCTGCAATACCCTCTTGTGACGCACTCTTTGCAGGGCGCCACACATGATAGTAACAATTCCACTGGTGGACACAGACAGTAAAGGGCCCCAGTACAAGAACAATATATGGGCCCTTTGCAGTCCAATAGCTCATCATAATGCTCAATCCCCCCTGCTTTACAGGTAGAAGTGCCCCCTTACCTCTTGGTCCTCTGTATGGCAGGTTGCACCAATGATATGTCCGGCTCTGAATTTCCGATAAAACCACATAATGGAGCATGGGATGAAAGCAAGCAATACTGCAGGGTCAATGTGATATATTTATGCTATGGCAAATGCTGCTTGTTGTGTGACTATACTAAAAAGGGAGGTAATATGAGCCAGCAAAAGATATGGTTCTGAAAGTTATTTGATAAAGAATATGATGTACTAATGTAAGGACTTTTGTATAAAGATATACAGTATATATATAAAGCAGTGACGGTACTTTGTATTACAAAGGGTGACAGTCGCCTGCCCTGGAGGAGTCACATGGTGAATCTCAAAGGGCTAGAACACAATACCAGCATACCATGATTTACTATGTGCAGGTCACGCTTCATCTGTACATACCATTATGTCAGAACCCTGTTGTTGTGTTCAGACTGTCTTATAGAAACAGTGACCTAATTGTATATCTATCTGTGTCTGAGTTCTCTATCATACAATATTGCTAATAGGGACTAGAAATGATAAAAAATGGACTGACATTAAGTACTTCATATTTCTGTTCTCATTCCTTCCCTACAGTCCACGTTTGTTACCCATAATCTAGCACAGAGCACTGAGGCATAGAATGGGCATACCTCCCAACCCTGGAAGAACAGAAGGAGGGACCAATTTTGACCACACACTTACCCACACCCATTTGTCATTTCTTTCTACCCTGGCAGGAGAAGTCAGAGGGGCGGTAGCAGTGAAGGACATTCAACAGATGTCTGAGACTGCAGGGTGTAGACTCACATCCAGGATTGTCCCACTGTATCCAAGATAGTTGGTCCTAGAAATGAGTGGATCTATTAACCAGACTCCGGTCCAGAGTCCAGGACAATTGTACCCAATGGCTGGAAGGGAGAGCATGAATCTCTTATCTTCCTGCGTCGGAAACGGAGTCGGAGGGTCGGCTTACTGACTCCACAGCCCTGCTTGGGACCTGTGGATTTATTTTTTATTCCTTCATTCATAGTCGTAGCAGCTAGAACTTTCTCATCTTGATGTAGCTTCACTTTATGATGTGCTGCTTTTTTGGGCATGCAAGGTCGTGTTCATATCTTGCATAAATGCTGTATTTTTTCTTTTCTGTGTCTGCACCAAACTACACAATAACAACCTCCTCTAATTATATTATTCTTGCTGTCATTTTTATGCCTTTTCCCCCTTATTTGATGCGATTTTGGTGCACATGTGAAGCTGCATTTTAAGTGTTTTATGTAGTACAGAAAAGCTTTGTTTCTGCACTTTACAGTCACTGCAGTCTTTTACGTGTGTTTTTTTAGGCTCCATATAGAAACTTCTAGAGAAACAAAGCACCATAAGCGCACAGTTCAGCGGTGTCTTTAGGGCTCGCTCCCACTTGTGTATAAAAGGGATGAGTGCAATAGAAGCAAAATTTGCATTGCACTCGGACCAATGTTATTCAGTGAGTCAGTGCTGAGCTGTGATTATTTCCTTAGCTGTAAGTACCCCTTTACATCATGTTTTTTGGGATCTGTGGCTATCCATTGTAAAACTGATAGCCACGGATCCAATTTGGCCTCCATGTATCCCTATGGGCACGGATTGGTGCCTAATAGCTATCCGTGTGTGCAGGGATTCGATTGTGTCGGCTGTTTTCACGTCACCAAAATCGGAGACTGCTCCAATTTTGGGCACAGCGGACACAATCGGACAGCATCAAATCGACGCTGTCCAATTTAAATAACATGGGGGCCTATGGAGCTTGGATCCGGGAAAAAACAGGATTGTTTCCCGGATCTGGTGTTAGTGTACTGAGCATGATCAGTACACTAAAACTGCTCTGTTCAGTGTAATTTCGCTTTAGCAGTGTATCTACATACACATCTACATACACTGCTAAAGTGAAATGAAATAAAGCAATATGTTAAAAATAAAAAAATGATATGCTCACCTCTACGTCGGCTGTCCGGGACCTGATATGAAGACATCTGAATGCTGCCAGGACCTTAAAATGTGATTGGCCGGTAGCGATCAGGTGGTATGTCACGTGACATATCACCTGATCGCTACCGATCGATCACTGGCAGGCAGTGACCGGACGTCTTCTCGGGTCCCGAACAGCCGGCGGAGCAGTGAGCATTTATTTTTTTATTTTTAATACATTTTTTTCTCTTTTATTTTGCTTCCACAGTGTATGTAGTGTGAGGTAGCGCCCCAGGGGGACCCGCTTGGCACGGGAAAATGACAGCAGCGACTACATTTCAACATAACATAACCAGCGGATTTATTAATTTTTGTCATAAACCGCTTTCAACGCATAAACCATAACACTGTATTTCCATTTTCACATATAATATGCATGTGCTTACATTGCATTATATGACATTCCCATATGACATTACATTACAGGACATTCACATACGTTTTCCCCAGAACTTCAAGGCGTCACCCACCGACCCTTGCAGACCTCAGTCTGGTTCCAAAGACGGCCATCACCGTCTATCACCCTGACAGGGATCATTCCCCATCCTATTACATTACAGGACATTCACATACGTTTTCCCCAGAACTTCAAGGCGTCACCCACCGACCCTTGCAGACCTCAGTCTGGTTCTAAAGACGGCTATCACCCTGACAGGGAACATTCCCCATCCTATTACATTACAGGACATTCACATACGTTTTCCCCAGAACTTCAAGGCGTCACCCACCGACCCTTGCAGACCTCAGTCTGGTTCTAAAGACGGCTATCACCGTCTGGCTCTTGAGCCGTACTCGGTCTCTCACACCGCACATCTGACCGCCTGGCCCTTGAGTCATCCTCGGTCCTCATCACACTGCACATCTGACCCTTGAGCCGTCCTCGGTCCTGGACACTGGCTGGCATGCACACATCAGGTGCACTAGCATGGAGCTGGCAGGCTCCCATCACTTCCAGCACATCTTCACATGGCAGTGGTCTGGACTTCTCTGATTCCCATCGTCCTCTCCTCACTCAGACACCTGGCAGGTTCTTATCCAGGCTGCCTCTCACAGCTGCAACCCAGTGAGTCAATCAGCACATCTCTCACACACAGACCTGAGATGTGATTAACCCCCTGTGCACCATTCAGCTTTAGCCCAGCAAAGCACTCATCCACACAGGTTCAGACACAGCCGCTCATTAGGCTCATGAATATCGCAGATCTTCAGCACTCACACTCAGCTGTTCACTCAGCGCATGAAAACCCTTCAGCTGTTAACCCCCTGTACACCGGACAGGTTTCACACAGCACACACAGTCAGGAAAACCGGCCCATGTGAACAGAGACCTGCATTGATAACCGGTGTGATGCACCCGGCCAGGGGCCACATCACCACATACCTCCCCCCTCTGTTCAAGCCCGTGCGGAGGGGTTGAACACAGTCTCAACACACAGGTCATAGAGTCTGTAGTAAATCCGGATGTGGCGCTGACTTGGCAACTTCGTGACACCTAGGCCACCGGAACCTTGAGCACGCCGACTTTGCCTTCGGGACTTCAAGGGCCTCCAGATGCTTTGAGTGCGACGGCTTCGTGACCTCGCCGGGCCACCGGCAAGATGCTGGGGTGCGTCGTGAGGTCGCCTATAGCAACCCAGTCCATAGTAGTGCACCACACAATTGTCCATAGCACACAAGTCCATATCATGTGCAGCACACAATTGTCCATAACACATGTCCGTATAAGGTGCTCCGGCACCACAGCCCTCGGCTGTACCACCCCCTGGGTAACCATGCCCTTAGCAACCGGGATGCGCCTCCCTCACCGGGCTGGTTTGCCCGCATTCTCCACCATATGTGAGGTAGCGCCCCAGGGGGACCCGCTTGGCACGGGGAAAATGACAGCAGCGACTACATTTCAACATAACATAACCAGCGGATTTATTAATTTTTGTCATAAACCGCTTTCAACGCATAAACCATAACACTGTATTTCCATTTTCACATATAATATGCATGTGCTTACATTGCATTATATGACATTCCCATATGACATTACATTACAGGACATTCACATACGTTTTCCCCAGAACTTCAAGGCGTCACCCACCGACCCTTGCAGACCTCAGTCTGGTTCCAAAGACGGCCATCACCGTCTATCACCCTGACAGGGATCATTCCCCATCCTATTACATTACAGGACATTCACATACGTTTTCCCCAGAACTTCAAGGCGTCACCCACCGACCCTTGCAGACCTCAGTCTGGTTCTAAAGACGGCTATCACCCTGACAGGGAACATTCCCCATCCTATTACATTACAGGACATTCACATACGTTTTCCCCAGAACTTCAAGGCGTCACCCACCGACCCTTGCAGACCTCAGTCTGGTTCTAAAGACGGCTATCACCGTCTGGCTCTTGAGCCGTACTCGGTCTCTCACACCGCACATCTGACCGCCTGGCCCTTGAGTCATCCTCGGTCCTCATCACACTGCACATCTGACCCTTGAGCCGTCCTCGGTCCTGGACACTGGCTGGCATGCACACATCAGGTGCACTAGCATGGAGCTGGCAGGCTCCCATCACTTCCAGCACATCTTCACATGGCAGTGGTCTGGACTTCTCTGATTCCCATCGTCCTCTCCTCACTCAGACACCTGGCAGGTTCTTATCCAGGCTGCCTCTCACAGCTGCAACCCAGTGAGTCAATCAGCACATCTCTCACACACAGACCTGAGATGTGATTAACCCCCTGTGCACCATTCAGCTTTAGCCCAGCAAAGCACTCATCCACACAGGTTCAGACACAGCCGCTCATTAGGCTCATGAATATCGCAGATCTTCAGCACTCACACTCAGCTGTTCACTCAGCGCATGAAAACCCTTCAGCTGTTAACCCCCTGTACACCGGACAGGTTTCACACAGCACACACAGTCAGGAAAACCGGCCCATGTGAACAGAGACCTGCATTGATAACCGGTGTGATGCACCCGGCCAGGGGCCACATCACCACAGTAGTTACACTGGGAAAGCAAAACTGAAGCCCCGACATGTCACACGGGGGAGGAACACTGGATCCTTCCTCCCCTGTGATAATGGCGCCGACACCACTTGCCTGTGCTTTGCAGGCTCGGGCTCCTCCTAGCTCTTTCTGTGTCCGGATCCGTCAAAATCATGGATCTGGACACAGAAATGGCATCCGGAGTTCACATCTGGGCCTGTCTGTACGTGTCCGTGGGGTCCTGCAAGAAACAGAATCCCCAAGGACAGGAAAAAATCGTGATATGAAGGGGGCCTAACATGTATGCCACTATTTTTAAATTTATATTTTTTAAACATTGATTAACCCCTGTATACAGTGGCAAACAATCACTGTTGCAGGGGTCATGGGTGCGACGGGGCCCGGACCTATATGGGACCCGGCCTACTCGCAGCCCTCTGTGACCGCCGCTGGGCGCCCACTTTACATGGATGTGTGTCTCCAAGGACGCACATCCATGTGAGTGCGCGGCCAGTGTGTTCAGAGATGGGAGGGGAGGTGGCAGTGCCAGCCTGCATCCTGCTGTGGAACGCATATAGAGCAGACTGGTGCCGTCCCCTCCACACTAGGAGAAGGTGTCACTTCCTGCTTTGCCAGCACCGCCTCCTCCTCCTCCTCGTGAGTCTGTTTGTAAGGAGACCGGAGCAGCGGGGGAACCGGGAGAGGTAAGATTTATTTCCTTTTTTTATAAATCAGTGCAAGGTGGCCAGAGAATTATGAGGGAGGAAGGCGGAGCATTCTACTATATTGAGATTGGAGAGGCTATGAGATGAGGCTGCACTATATGGAGGGGCTATGAGGCTGCACTATATGGAGGGGCTATGAGGCTGCACTATATGGAGATTTTTGAGGCTGCATTATTCTATATGAAGGGCTATGAGGCTCCATTATACTATATGGAGGGCTGTGAGGCTGCATTATGCTATATGGAGGGATATGAATCTGCATTATGCTATATGGAGGGATATGAGGCTGTACTATACTGTATGGAGAGATATGAGGCTGCATTATACTATATGGATCGCTATGAGGCTGCATTAAACTATATGGAGGGATGTGTGGCTGCATTATACTATATGGAGGACTATGAGGCTGCATTATACTATATGGAGGATAATGGAGGTGCATTATAATAATTGGATGACTATAGTGGATACCATATGAATGGGGGACTATGGGATGCATTATAATACATAGATGACTACGGGGGTACATTGTAATGTATGGATGAATGTGGGGATGTATTATAACAATTGAAGCACTATGGTGACGGGAGGAGGAAGACCTCATGATGAGGGATATATATACCACAATAAGGGCCATATTCCAGGAGGAGGACCATATAGAGCAGGATGAGGGACATTAATACATAATGAAGAGGGAGAGGGGTCAATCTGTGAATCTTTAAAGTTTTTAGAACATTACACAGGGCCCATACATCTGACTAACGTGTCCGTGGGTGGGGGCAGGGGTCCAGGTCTAAATTTTGCACCAGGGCCCACCAGACAGTAGGTATACCACTGCCTGTATCATTTACTTTACACTTCACAAATTCTTGCTACTTTGGGTTGGTATATCAGATAAAATCGCAATAAAATATATTTAAGTTTATATCTGTAATGTGAAAAAATGTGGAAAAATTAAAATTCACAGGGTATTAAATTTTTTTGAAGGTACAGGAGCAGAAATCAGTGGCTATTATAACCACGGATGTGCCATTGATGTGAAATGGACATATGTCACTGTTGTCCCTTATTGCAGTGCATTATGTCCTATATCTTAGGAAATTATATATTTTGGATCTACACCAATATATAGAACGCATGCCATATTCTCTCACTTTATGATAGTAGTCTACTCTTCAGAAACCAATGAAACCAAACGCCTCCAAGCTTGAAGTGCAGTAAGACGCTCCAATCTTTTCACCCACGTCCTGATTCAGCTGTTATTAGGCAATAGCCCAAAAGATTGGAGCATCCGAACAAACAGAATGGAGTATATGATTCACTTAGGGCATAATCCTTATCTCTTTACATCTTCTGCTGTCATAGATCATTAATCACTAATTACAGTGAGAAACCTTATACCATGTTTTACTTGAATTTCTTATGAACTCAACTGATCTGTTGATGATGGTGATTCCGGCAGCTACATAGGAAAGGGTTCTTTACAGCTGGAGCAGTCAGACTTTGGAATGATTAACACAAGATGTAGTAATGGTACCTACACAGACGGACATACACTAGACCTCGTCTTCACCTGCCTCAGCTCCTTAACTAACCAACTCGCACACCCTCGCAGAAACCTCACACATCTTGACGCTGACACACTCTTCAATGCCATTTTACCGCTATCATCAATATCCTCACTCCATGACACAGATAATGCCACAGCTTTCTACATCTCTACACTCATATCAGCTATTGATGCAGTTGCCCCACTCGTTCATGGCAGAACATGACAAATTAACAGACAACCCTACCACAAAGACACTACTAAAAAGCTGCGGCGGGCGTCTAGGGCTGCTGAGCGGCGCTGGAAGAAAACTCATTCACAGGAAGACTACACAGCATTTAAACAAGCACTTCTAACATTCAAGTCAACATTCACCACCACTAAACAGAATTACTTCTTTATCCTCATATCCTCTTTGTCTCACAACCCCAGGCAGTTATTCAACACGTTTAACTCCCTCCTTCTCCCCCCACGTCCCCCTCCTACTTCTCGTATTTCTGAAGAAGACTTTGCAACACACTTCACCAGCAAGATTGATCAGATCAGACAAGTCTTTGCTACCCAACCATCACAACCCCTATGTGCACCAGACCACTTCCCTCCTCCACAAACCCTCCTCCCCTTCATCACGGAAGGAGAACTTGCAAACCTCCTCTCCAGATCACACCTCACCACCTGTGCACCAGACCCCATCCCATCTCACTTCCTCCCCAACCTCACCACCACACTCATCCCAGCCCTAACCCACCTCTTCAACCTATCACTAACGTCTGGTACCTTTCCTTCTGCTTTCAAACACGCAACAATTACACCTATCTTAAAGAAACCATCCCTCGACCCCACCTCTTCATCCAGCTACCGTCACATATCCCTGCTCCCGTTCACCTCCAAACTTCTCGAAAAGCATGTTCACACTATAATCCCACCTCTCATCTAACTCCCTCTTTGACACCCTTCAATCTGGCTTCCACCCCCAGCACTCAACTGAGACTTCCCTGACCAAAATTACTAATGACCTACTCACAGCCAAAGCTAACTGACACTTCTCCGTCCTCCTCCTTCTTCATCTGTCCTCTGCATTTGACAAAGTCGACCACTGTCTCCTATTACAGACCCTCTCTTCCATTGGTATCACTGACCTTGCCCTCACCTGGATCTCCTCCTACCTTTCCAACCGCACATTTAGTGTCTCCCACTCCCACATTACATCTTCACCCCATCCTTTCTCAATTGGGGTTCCTCAAGGCTCTGTCCTGGGACCCCTCCTATTTTACATCTAAACCCTTGGTCTGGGACAACTCATAAAGTCCCATGGCTTCCAGTACCATTTGTACGCCGAAGACGCTCAGATCTACCTCTCTGGCCCTGACGTCACCTCTCTGCTGTCCAGAATCCCAGAGGGTCTATCAGCCATATCCTCCTTCTCCTGTCGCTTCCTAAAACTCAATGTAGACAAAACCGAACTCATCATCTTTCCTCCATCTCACAAACCTTCTTTACCTGATCTAGCTATCACAATAAATTACATCACACTTTGCCCTGTACCTGAAGTCCGCTGCCTCGGAGTAACCCTTGACTCTGCCCTGTCCTTCAAACTGCATATCCAAGCCCTTGTCATCTCATGCTGCCTCCAACTCAAAAATATTTCCAGAATCCATCCCTCCCTCAACCCTTAATCTACTAAACTACTAGTGCATGCCTTCATCATCTCCCATCTCGACTACTTCAACCTCCTCCTCTGTGGCCTCTCTGCCAACACTCTTGCACCTCTCCAATCTGTCCTTAACTCTGCTGCCCAACTAATCCACCTTTCTCCTCACTATTGCTCCACTTCTCCCCTCTGCAAATCCCTCCACTTGCTCCCAATTTACCAGTGTATCCAATTAAAACTGCTAACATTGGCTTACAAAGCCGTCCACAATCTGTCCCCCTCCCATATATCTCTGAACTAATCTCTCTATATCATCCAACTCATAACCTCCGATCTTCCCAAGACCTCCTCCTTTCCTCCGCACTTGTACGTTCCTCATCTAACCGCCTGCAAGACTTCACCCGAGCATCCCCCATCCTCTGGAATTCTGCACCCCAAAACATCCGACTGTCCCCTAAACTCGGAACCTTCAAGCGGAACCTGAAAACCCATCTTTTCAGAACAGCTTACAACCACCTCACCACCACTTGACCCGGCGCTCCACCACCATTGGACCTGGCGCTCCACCACCACCAGGGCAGACTCAACCCACTGTCTTACTCCCCACTGCCCAGTAGAATGTAAGCCCGCAAGAACAGGGTCCTCTCTCCCCTATGTATCAGTCTGTCACTGTTTGCTCGTTGTATTTTTACCTTGTTTGTATGTAACCCTTTCTCATGCACAGCACCATGGAATCAATGGTGCTCTATAAATAAATAATAATAATGATAAACACTATAATAGCTTTTAATAAAGGACTGGCACATGACTTATTCTATCCAAAGACGATACTAAGGTTCAGGGGGCCCTCACTGCAGGTGGAAAAATGGTGGTTCCGACAGCTACATCGGAAAGGATTCTTTATAGTTAGAGCAGTCAAACTGTGGAATAACGAACACAAGATGTAGTAATGGTAGACACTATAACAGCTTTTAATAAAAGACTGGCACATGACTTATTCCTTCCAAAGACCATACTAAGGTCCATGGGACACTCACTATGGTTGGAAGAAAGGCTATTCTGGCAGCTAAAGGTTCCTTACAGTTTAAGCAGTCAGACTGTGTAATGCCAACCACTGGAGGCAGTAATGGCAGATATACATGTGGTATCCCACAAAGTGGCCAACCCCATGGGATACCAGAAGAATAGTGTGTTTCATGCAAATGCTGTGATTTCTGACCTACTGACAGGCAGCACTGCAAGATTTAACCCCCCCTTCCTCTACAAGAGCTTCGGAAAGTGACCCAGCTTTGCTTAGCATGCAGAAGCTTCCTAAGAGGCTCCTCTCAGCAGTCAGCCAATGACTACAGCTGTAAGAGTCACAGGCAAGGGGGGAGGTACAAACTCCGGCTACAGAGTGGAAGAAAGTGGAGTTGGAGGGGAGGTGGCTGTAGAGAGAGAAAGGGAGCTGACAGGCTCCATGTGGAAGAGTTTGTTATTGTCCTTGGAGAATGAAAATATTTTCTTCAGAGCGAATGCACAACTCAGTCTAAGGAGAGAATACTGGTGAGGATTGTGCACTAGTGAACCTCAGTGGATTTCATGAAAAACATATCCCTCAGAGGTCTGCCTGTCTGCATGTGTGGGTCAACCTTTAACTGTAAGTGCAAAAACTGACCACCAATTACATAATATCTGTAAAATAGTTACCTACCCATTATCACTAATAAAGTTGTATTTGTTTCTTCATAATTAAAATTAACTGCACAAATGACTATCACCACCATCAGATTCTACCCAAAGGGTAAACACTGTATCTACACTATAGTGCAAACACTATATCCCACTGTTATACCCTCTTCTTAGTGGGAGACTTGGTGCAATTTAGAGGGAATCTACCATGACAGTATGCTCGGCACCGTGAGGCTGTTTACAGGCCCTGCTGCGCACTACACAAATTTACCACCCTAATGGTACCTTTACACGCGGCAACATTTCTAGGGTGTCAACAGGTAACTTACTGGCTGCAGTGAAATCATGGAGACATGATTCCATTTGTACACAGCAACAAGATAGAACCTTGTCTCCATGATTTCACTGCAGCCAGTAAGTTACCTGTTGACACCCTAGAAATGTTGCCGCGTATAAAGGTACAATTAGAGATAGTAATGGCCGATACAGCTTTTAAAACAGGGCTGGATGATTTCCTCAGTGCACATAACATTGTCGACTATTACTTTAGTGACAAAAATGTATAATTAGAGAAAGGTTGAACTCGATAGACCTGGTCTTTTTTTCAACCTTTGTAACTATGTAACTGTCATGTGACCAATCATTCATATGCGATTTGCACACTTACAGTCACGTGCTATTCCTAATTCTCACAATGTTAAGAAAACTGGGAGCAGAAGGAGGAGAAACTGCTTGTCACATGACTGTAAGTGTGAAAATCAAATATGATTGGAATGGCCATGGGATGACTGGTGGAACCAGCGAGCAGAGCTGAATCCTAACAGGGACTATATTACACACTGTTAGGATTGGGCTACACTGCTTAGTTTTAGAATTAAATGACTTGTCCAGGTTTGAGATAAAAGTTTGTAGTCTCATTAAGTAACTGCATTCTACTGAATTCTCACAGCAGTAAACAATCATTTACATCTAAGTAGTATATAACTATGATCGTATAAAATCGAGATGGACATTTCCAGTCCATATATCTAAAGACTCGTCTAGTTCTCATCGCATTTTCAAATCCTTGACCCTCACACTAAAATCCATGGGCTTCACACTGAGCCAGGACTTCCAGCTCTGATGAGGCCTTAGATGTGTGCACTGCCACAATTCCGCCTGTACATCTTGGATGCAGTAGCTGACTGTTTGCTGCACTGTAGATTCCGGTTGCGCGGAGCTGTCGATATGTTGATTGACATCTCAGTTGTCCGTTCTAGTGCAGGGGCGTTCTTAGCTGTTGACCTGTTCAGTGGCTGTTCAGCCGTCCAATCTGAGACTAGGAGTTTCTGGGTTTTCCAGGTTTGTCCTGTTCTGTTTGATTTTTCAGCTATTTAAATGACCAGACAGTTCCAGAACACTGCCAATCTTGGTTTTCTTCTCAAGTTGTGATAGTTGGCATCTTGTATTTGTTCTCTGGATATGGATCTTTGCTGCTTGACCATTGACTTGATTTCGTTTGACCATCCTTTTGCCTCAGCCTTCTGCTCTGATCTGCTGCTATCCAGGTGTTCTGACCCCGGACCATGACCTGACTATGCCTCTGGCTATTCCTTTAATTTTAACATGCTCTCCTGATATCTTACCCCAGGATGTCTCTGGCCTGGAACTCACACCACACTGTCACATCCAACTTCAAGCACCTCCTCTGACAGGCGGATGGCATCCAGTCTCCAGGTTACCATACTCAAATTATCTCTAAACCAATGTTCCCCATCTCCAGTTCTCAAGAGCCACCAACAGTGCATATATTCAGGGTTTTATTAAGCCCCTGTTACACATAGCGAGATCGTTGTTACGTCACAGGTTTTGTGACCCAACAGTGGCCTCGCCAGCGTTCTCGCTATGTTTGACACGTAGCAGCAACCGGGCCCCCGCTGTGACATCGCCGATCATGTCGTAATGGCCTGGACCATTTTTTGATCATCAGGTTCCCCCTGGGCAGCATGCATCGGTGTATTTAACGCCTTAACAATAAACTCGTTGGCAACTCAGAACTCAGCCACGTAGTTGTGAGTCGTCAGACTAGCTGCTTTGTGACAGGGTCCCAACAACCGCCGAGGTCGTTATACGGGTCTCCGTATTATTGCTTCGTCGTTCAGTAGATCTGACTGTTTGACATCTCACCAGCGACCACGTAGTGACATTCCAGCGATCCTTACCAGGTCATATCGTTGTCGGGATCGCTGGAATGTTGCCAAGTGTAACAGGACCCTTAGTAATGCACAGGTAATTAAATTATCACCTATGCAATACTAAGGAAATCATGAAATCATGCACTGTTGGTGGCTGTTGACGACTGAAGTTGAGGAACACTGGTCTAAACACTTAAGTCCAGTATATGGACATCAAGATTTGCTCTTTTGTATGTGTCTACTCACACAATTCACCATCTGGAGACCTGATCTTCATAGCTGTTTACTAGACCAGGTGCTAATGGAATAAGCTGGCAGGCAGTCGTGAGCCCCACATCATGGCCTATGAGCCACTTAGGACTGCTGACCCACAATTTGGGTATCCGTGGTATAAGTGAAGTAACATCTGTTCCTTACATCATTACACCTTCAGCTCCACAGTTCTGTAATATCTCCGTATTTGACTACTCATGGTATATTACAGCTCTATTTACAAATATCCTTTATTTTTTTCAGTGTAATATATGCCGATATGATATATGCCATACAGTTCTCTTATAGGTGGCAGTTACAGCAGAGAAGACTTCCCGGTGTACAACATACAGTGTAACAGCCCCAACCTGTTCTCTTCAGTTAACCTGAATTCCTGTAGTTTCCTTCTATCTACATTCTTTCAGCTCGGAGACATTGCTTTTAGCGGCACAAAAGACTGACTGTACCAGATTGTCACACCTACACGTCAGCTGCTTCACTGCCCTCCTCACCCCTCCTCCCATCGCTGTTTCTAATAGCAACCTTCTCCAGTAATTGGGGAGGACAGACAGCCGGAGAGAGAATACGCTCATCTTATTATTTAGCATCACATACAGCTTTTAGAGTAAACCCTAATGTTGTATTTCTTTTAGGATTGTATTATAATTTTCTATATAGTCACTTTGTCCGCTGACGACTGGCACAGTAATGCTTTGTCTAGCACTCCATATGTCTCCAGCGGTAAGATGATGAGTTGGTGAGAAGTCGTGTGTACTCTATCCAGGGTGTCTCTTCCAGTGTCTGTTCAATTAAACCATGGGTCCCCAACCTTTTGTACCTTGATGGCCACATTCAGACCTTTATGGAGGGTCTTCAGCCATATCCAGTGCCCCCATCCTTTGTCTCTTAAGTAGTAACATCCAGCTCCTGCTCTCCCTCTTCCTCACCATAGTGACACCCAGAGCCCGGATTACCGGTATAATGACAACCAAAACTTTCCCATAAATATCACATTAAGGCAGTATACCAAGATCCAAGGTTTCTCACATAACCTACTTTGGTATTCTTGCATCATAAGCTCCCACCATCACATCCAGCTCCCCAACAGGTAGTATCATCCTATACCAAGGCCAGTAACTGCTCATATAGATCTGCTCTTCTATGCCGGACTACTCACAAAAGTCTCCATCTGGAAACCTGCATTTCATAGGTGTTGGCTAGACCGGGTGCTAGTATACTAAACTGACAAACAGCTGTGAGCCACACATCAATGGTCCACAAGCCACATATGGCTACCAAGCACAGGCTGCCGAACACTGATCTAAATCTAATCTGATCACTGAGAAAGACAATGAAATCTGTTTGCCTTAAAGAGTTTGGCCACTTGTTCTTTTTCAAACTCCACATGTTGGGGACATGGTTTTTTTGGCTCTTAGAAAGGTATTACGTTTTTTTCTCCTGCACTTGCTAATACAGTCTTCCCACACACTGCACAGCGTGCCTGTCCACAAATGGCGGCTAATGAAGATCAGGTGACAGACCTGGTCAGCCTTCTCCACTGTCCACAAATAGCGGCTAATGGAGGATCAGGTGACCAGACCTGGTCAGCCTTCTCCAACTGTCCACAAATGGCGGCTAATGGAGGATCAGGTGACCAGACCTGGTCAGCCTTCTCCAACTGCCACAAATGGCGGCTAATGAGATCAGTGACCAACTGGTCAGCCTTCTCCAACTTAAACATTTTTCTCATGTGCACTGTTTTTTCCGATTGGAGGCGGCTGATGGACAGCTCTGGTCCCTCGCTCCTTCTCTCAAGAACAGATGAGTGTGCAGTTTGTGAGAGATTCTACTATCAAGGGTTTGACAGTTCACAAAGGAGGATATTGGCACTGAAACTGTAATTCCATGTATGAAAGTGAAGCCTACATCAGAAAACGTCATATTGTTAAAATCAGGTTTTTGTTTTGATTTATTTCTTTTTTTATATCACAATCTTTATTAACAAAACAACTAAATTCATAATCTTACAGATTTCACATTGACCATTGAGGCTATTTTAGATTTATACTTCCTCTCCTTTCAAGAAGAATTTTCAGTACAAGCAGTATTGCTGCCGGGGTGTTATGGTCGTTTAGCAACTCACAGGGGAAATAGACAATACACTAGAAACTGCAGCTGACCCTGCTGATTCCTGTACAGACTAGAGATCCTCACCCTGCAATCACTAGTGGGATAGTGCTGATCACAGACTAAACAATGGCAACTCAGACCTATTCTGCCTAGTCAGCCGTTGAGCACATCACGTTCCTCAAAAAGAACCGGTGGGCAGAGTATAGTGCAATTTGCCTTAAGATGGGAAGGTGTACTGAGGAAGAAAGGGTCCCTAGAACAAGTAAAATAATTAACAAAATGCGAATAAAGAGAAGGTATACACCACTAAAGAATATGCCACCTACTTCCTAACAACAAACAGAAGGTAAGGGCAGAGTAAAGAACATAAACAGTAGAGAGATGAACCCTAGCTGGTCCTCCACTGACTGGCATGCTTGAACATCTAATTGACAATATCACCAGCAGGAAATACCAGCAGGGGGAAAGTATTTAAAACTGCACCCGATAGGTAATAGGGTAACAAGTGCATTCATTTGCTTGTCTATCTGCCCAAACAAAATTAAAGCAAGGATAAGGTAAACTAAACACCTGGAGAAAAGGTATAACTTCTATGACCTGGGCAATAGAGAAGCCAACAGGTGTACAATAACCCTCTTATTAATTGGGGGGATTATTATTTTTTTTATAAATGAGACATATTGTCACAGAAGATGAAGTCTCCAGGCTCCTCTCTTCCTCTCGTCCCACGACATGCACTGCTGACCCCATCCCCTCACACCTACTCCAGTCTCTCCGGTGGTCACCACTACTTAACCAAAATCTTCAATCTCTCCCTCTCTTCTGGCGTCTTCCCCTCCTCCTTTAAACACTCTATCATCACTCCTTTATTAAAGAAATCTTCTCTCGACCCTTCCTGCACAAACAACTACCGACCAGTTTCCAATCTCCCCTTCATCTCTAAACTCCTGGAGCGCCTGGTCTACTCCCACCTCACTCATTACCTCTCCACTCACTCTCTTCTAGACCCATTACAGTCTGGTTTCCGCCCCCTACATTCTACAGAAACTGCTCTCACCAAGGTGACCAATGACCTTCTGACGGCAAAACGTAATGGTCACCACTCTCTGCTTATCCTTCTTGATCTCTCTGCAGCCTTTGACACTGTTGACCACCATCTCCTACTCTCCATGCTGCACTCCATCGGCATCAAGGATACTGCTCTCTCCTGGTTCTCTTCCTATCTTTCTGACCGCTCTTTCAGTGTATCATTTGCTGGCTCCACTTCCTCCCCTCTTCCTCTCACTATTGGAGTCCCTCAGGGTTCAGTCCTTGGACCTCTTCTCTTCTCACTCTACACAGCCCCGATTGACAGTCCATCAGCAGATTTGGTTTCCAGTACCATCTTTATGCTGATGACACACAACTATACACCTCTTCCCCTGACCTTACTCCCGCTCTAATAAAGAACACCAATGACTGTCTAACCGCAGTTTCCAATATCATGTCCACTCTCTACCTGAAACTTAATCTTTCCAAAACTGAACTACTCCTGGTCCCGCCCTCCACTAACCTCCCTAAATATGACATCTCTCTCTCAGTGTGCGGCACCACAATAGTGCCGAGTCAGCAGGCTCGCTGTCTGTGTGTTATGTTTGACTCTGATCTTTCCTTCATCCCATATATACAATCTCTTGCCCGCTCTTGCCGCTTGCACCTGAAGAACATCTCCAGAATTCGCCCCTTTCGCACCTTGCAAACCACAAAAACCCTCACTGTGGCCCTGATTCACCCCCCCCCCCCTTGACTATTGTAATTGTCTCTTGTTTGGCCTCCCCCACACTAGACTGTCCCCTCTCCAGTCCATCCTTAATGCAGCAGCCAGGATTACCTATCTAGCTAATCGTTACTCAGACGCTTCTGCTCTACGCCAGTCATTACACTGGCTGCCTATATACTATAGGATCCATTTCAAACTGCTTGTTCTCACCCACAAAGCTCTTCACAGTGCAGCACCCCCATACATCTCCTCCCTCATCTCTGTCTATCACCCCACCCGTTCTCTTCGCTCTGGAAGTCACTTTAGACTCACTTCTGCATTAATCCGAACCTCCCACTCCTGGCTCCAAGACTTCTCCTGAGCCGCACCAATTCTTTGGAATGCTCTACCCCAAAAAATTAGATATATCCACAACTTAAATAGTTTTAGACGATCCCTAAAAACACATCTCTTTCGGGCGGCCTATCATGATCCCTAGTCAGTCATCTAGACATAGCCTGTCCACTCCACCTCAAGTGGATCACATATAACAGGTTGTGGCCACTTATTCTGCTCCTATCTGTTCCCCATCTCCTCAAGTTGACTATACTATCATTGCAAATGAGCACCTATACCTTGTCACCCACACCTCATTGTTAGATTGTAAGCTCTTATGAGCAGGGCTGCCATTTTTTGCTCCAATTATTGTATTATGTTATGCTTTGTATTGTATTGTTTTTTGGCATTGTATTGTATTTTCTAATTGTTTCTTATGATTGTTTAAATGTGAACTTTGTATTGTGAATGTGAAGCGCTGCGGAATATGTTGGCGCTATATAAATGAAAATTATTATTATTATTATTATTATATTGATGTCATATGCAAAAAAACTGCTTTATCCTCAATGATCTTGTTGTCCTGGTTTGCAGCAACCCACAAAATACTTGTGTGAATTTTGTTGTTCCTTGGGCGATTGTGTGTGGGAAGGGAGATAACCTTTATGATGGAAAACAATTCTGTAACCCCCAAATTGCCCCTGCATCTGTAGTTCTTCAAGAGAAGAATATTGTGCTCCGTAATATAGCATGAAATTAGTTTATGTACCTGGTATTACAGATCCATACAATGCAGAGTGGTAATATGGTAAACTTACATGAGTCCTTATATTTTGAGATTTTCTTTTATGTTTAAAGCTGAGTTGTCAAACTACTTTCATAGCATCATAGCAATGAACGTGACAGTCAGTGGCGTAACTTCAGGCCCAGGGGCCCCGATGTGAAAACTCCAACGAGGCCCACAATTATTGCAAATCTTTAATAGTATTAGTCTTTTTCTATAGGCCAAAGCCCCTTGGCTGCAGGGCCCGAGTGCGATCTCAACCCCTGCACCTACTGCAGTTACGCCCCTGGTGACAGCCATCAAGTCAACATTTTAGTTGACTTTGATGTCTAGTGAGATATCAACAACCATCACTTCTGTTTTACCAAAAAATATTGTAAGTTTTTATACATTTGGTTTGTCATTCACAGTTTCTAAACCAGGAATGAACCACAGTTATGCGGTATGCATGTTCCCGGTCAGAGCCCCCAACTAGTGGGCGCAGTTTCGCGCAATACAAGTGTATGGAGCGGGCGTGTCTGACTAGTGAGAGCAGCCATTTAGTAATATAGTTTTTTAGGTTGAAGGTAGACTTTAAAGGCCCCGTCACACCTTCCAACATCGGCTGTGATGTGATGCCACGGGTGCGCGCTCGCTTCCGACATCGCATCCTAGCTGTCACACGGCAAGATGTTGCCAGTGACGGCGCTGCGATGTTGGTGGCGCGATCGCTTGCTGGGCTGGGATCAACCCAGCAAGCGATCCGCTGCAATGCAGCGAATAGGCGGGATCGTCCGTGACATCGCTATTGTGGTGTCGCACTGAACGATGCCGCAGGTTGCTTAAGTTGAAGTTGACAGGTTTTCCTGCATGCAGGAAAACCTGTCAACTCCGACTTGAACATCTATCGTTGTTGAATTGTGCGTTTACACACAACGACGCAACAACGATGTCATTTTAACATCGTTCCTGACGTCCCTTTGTAACGACGTCGGAAACTATGTTGAAAAGTGTGACTGTACCTTTAGTCCATATACTTCAACCCATAGCCTAACATGTTGATCTGGTGGCCCCGGCCTTGCGCCATACACTTGTATTAAACGTGGCCGTACCCACTAGTCGGGAGCTCTGGCTGGGAACATGTGTACCGCATTCGTTTCCAATTTAGAAACCACAAATCCTCACAACACAGCACGAGTGCTAGGAGGATTGATAAATGTAGTCACAGTTTAGACCGACAACACCTTTAAAGGAAAAGGACTATTTTACCCTCACATTTCTCGACAGAAACACCGGCTGCACATATGTGACTTACATTAAAGTGGGAAGACAAGGAAGGGAAACAATTAGGACCAAATATTTGAATTAGTGAAGACTACACCTTCAGATGGATACAAGGCTAAGACGTCAGTCAGGGAGTTGACAGAGTGATCTTTTAACCTTCTCTTGGCATTGGGCGTTATGTTTTCTATTGAGGTCCCAAGGAAGAGTCAAAAAACTGGACAGCCTGCTGGCTGACTCATAACAGGAAGAATGCCTGCATACATGACTCACTGTAATCATCTGCCGTCTAATAGTATTCAGCAACTTTAGGGCTTCCATAATACACCCTGTCCTCCACCCAGTGTCAGATAATGCAGCTGAAACACAAGTGCAAAGACAGGAAGTCTGAACACTTTCTTACAAGGTCAGCTGCACATAAGTCACAATGTAACGTCTATACATCGGTGCTGCAAAAAAAATTAAAATGTTATTCACAAAGACTATGTAACTGCTACTTCATGTCCAGTCACCAGTAGTCTAGTGGCTCAGGGGTGGCAGTTTAGCTGTCCAGTGTTGGGCTCTCCGGGTCAAATCCAACCAAGGACAACATCTGCAAAGAGTTTGTATGTCCTCTCTATGTTTGCGTGGGTTTCCTCCGAGTTCCTCCCACACTCCAAAGACAGACTGATAGGGAATGTGGATTGTGAGCCCCAATGGAAGCAGTGATGGTGTATGTAAGGCACTGCAGAATTTGATGGTGCCATATAACAAGCAGGAGAAGATGTCTGAGCCCAGTTGTAGTGTTGCTGTCTACTGATGTTGCAGCCTATTCCAGTCAATATAATCCCTCAGCTAAAGATGACATGTAAGGAATTCCTTAGACTCAGAAATATTTCATTTCACCCGAAAGACCCAGACAGATTGCTTAAAAAATTAAGATTTAATACTGAGGCTCTTTTTCAGAGACTTTACAAAAATAGCATTCCCAGTTCATGTCTAGGCCTATTTATTGTTACATAATCAAAAAAAGTCCTGTTCACTGGGCACTGCTAAGTTAGGAGAAGTGCTTATTTTTTCATATGGGTATATGCGAGGTGGGGCATTGCTGGCCGCCTCTGGGTGCCCGCTATATATCACATCAATAATAGCATAAAAAGAAAAAAGATAGCGGCACTCACCGGGCGTGTTTCTGCACCCCCTCCCTCCTGAGTGGGACCCTGGAATGAGGGTACCCAAATAAAGCACCTTTGAAACACGCCCGGTGAGTGCCGCTATCTTTTTTCTTTTTATGCTATTTATTGTTACTCATTTCCTGAGAAGCCATAAGGTGAAATTTTTCCAGTTTTGCCTTGTTGTCAGGAAATGATCTGACCATTTTGTAGTTTTGATGAAATATCAAAGTAGTTTGTTTGGGACATGGGCTTGAGAAGTATGGGGAAGTTATCTGCAGGCGAGAAGGCAAGGTTCTCAGTAAGGCTATGTGAGGCACGTTGTATGTTTGGTTGCAGAAATTTCTGCATTAGTGATGAGCCAGCAGTAAAATGCTCGGGTGCTCGATGCTCGGTTGTTACAAATAAAAAAAGAATACTCACCCCTCCTCTGATTGGCCAGTAGCGATCAGTTGATGTGTCACGTGACGTGACACATCAGCTGATTGCCCGCCCATTGGCTGAGATCGGCGGCGGGCACAACTGATCTGACAGCTGTTTAATCTCCCGCCAACACCAATCAGCTGATGTCGGCAGCGGGCGGTGTTGGCGGGTAATTTAAACAGCTGTCAGATCAACTGTTTTTAAATCGCCCGCGCCGACATCAGCTGTTCGGTGTCTGCGCAGGCGATTTAAACTAACAGCTGATCTGACAGCTGATTCAGGTCCTTGCACCTGATATTGATAATCTGATCAGCACAATCTACAAATCATGTGTACAAAATGTCAGGATTCTCATTGGCTTTGCTGGCATAAGGATAGGCATGACGTTTTGTGACAACTGCACTCAAAAACGCATAAAAAATGTGCTGGTGTGTGCACTAGGCCTAAGAGTGCAGCAAGAGGACATCGTATCAGTACTGGATCAACAAAGCGTCAACATGTGTTCACCACAGCAACTTATCAGAAACCAAGTTTAGTTGTTAAGGTGGGGTATAAAAAATAAAAACTGCATTCTGATTGATTGCAAACTTTTTTGGGTGATAATATTTTGGCTTAAAGAGGTGTTCCAGTACTTTTATCCAGCATATTAGAAGAATGAGTCATGAGTAAGACTGCTTAATGCAGTCGAAAACCGTCAACTGGGTCATGACGACCATGTCAATTTTTCTTTTGTGTGCACTGTATTTTCTTTTGAAAAAGAAAATCCAGTCCTGTTGAGCCGGACTCCAAATTTTTCAATTATATTAGAAGTAGGTAGCACTCACCGGTCAGATGAATAACGGCTTATTTCCTTTAAAAAAATTGTCATGAGGCTTTACAAAGGAGGCACAGGAGGGAGGATGGGGGGATCTTTTGAGCAGTGAGCGATGAGCATAGAGAGATTTCACCAAGATATTACGGCTATGGATAAAACATATCAAGGAAAATGGAATCCATCATTGCTTGCAGATTACTGTAGGACAATGGCAATAGATGCCCCGAATGCAGGAGAACAAGAAACAAGCAAAAGCAAGTTGTCAATGAATGACGACCAAATTGTCTAGTGCCATTTCTGTAACTACGTATAATATCCAATAGTGTTTAGACATGTTTTAGTTACTTGAATTGTAGCTACGTTTTCTGTAAATACACAGCAGAAAAATGGCATTAAAAATATTCTGCATCTTTATAGTTGCAAAAATAATAATGTTTCAAAGTATTGCATTAATGTATAGCCATAAAAGGAAAACTTTGATATTATAGAAAAAAAGAGACAACTGACAACCTTTGGAGATATGCAGAATTAATATTGTCTTATTAATGAGCAGACTATCAGCTTTAATTTGAGGGTATTCCCATCTTGGAGTAAGGGTTTAGGATTTACAATTCTTCATTATGTGCAGGGTGGGCCATTTATATGGATGCACCTAAATAAAATGGGAATGGTTGGTGATATCAACTTCCTGTTTGTGGCACATTAGTATATGGGAGGGGGAAAACTTTTCCAGATGGGGGGTGACCATGGCGGCCATTTTGAAGTTGGCCATTTGGATCCAACTTTATTTTTTTCAGTGGGAAGAGGGTCATGTGATACATCAAACATATTGATCATTTCATAAGAAAAACAATGGTGTGCTTGGCTTTAACATAACTTTATTCTTTCATCAGTTATTTATAAGTTTATGACCACTCATAAAATGTGTTCACAGTCCTGCCCATTGTGCTGGATTGTCAATGCAACCCTCTTCTCCCACTCTTGACACACTGATAGCAACACCACAGAAGAAATGCTAGCACAGGCTTCCAGTATCCGTTGTTTTAGATGCTGCACATCTCGTATCTTCACAGCATAGACAATTGCCTTCAGATGAGGGATGAGGCAAATGTTTTTGTGAATGGTGAAGTTAACAAACAAAACCACCGCTATTGGTCTGACACTAACCCACAGTGGATAGATCCTCCAAGACAGTTGGAGCACAAAAATTGATGTTATGGTGTGGTATATGGGGTACAAAGATAGTGGGGCCATTCTTCATCAATGGAAACCTCAATGCCACTGGATATCTGAATTTGCTACATGATATAAATATAAATGGCCCACCCTGTACAGTAACTACCTCGTTTTCAAGGATCTAAAAATAATTTGCCAATTATCTCAAAAGCTCTGCAATGGGCTGCATGGGCTATTTCCTCATTAATCCATCATCTAGCTAAACAGGTGAAAGGTCTGGAGCTGATTCCAGGTGTTGCATTTGTATTTTAAAGCTGTTGTTCTGAACCCACAGCATGCGGTTGAAGGCGCTCTTAATCATCATTAGGCTTACAAAAAGAAGAAATCCATCAGAGACATCCATGGAAGACAACAGTGGTGAATGATTGCAGAATCCTTTCCATGATGAAAATAAACCCTTCATAACATCAACCCAAGTAAAGAACGCTCTTCGGGAAGTAGGTATTTCAGTATATAAGTCTACCATAAAAAGACTTAATGAGAGCAACTACAGAGGGGTTACCACAAGGTGCAAACCATTAATCAGCCTTAAAAATAGAAAGGCCAGATTAGACTTTGCCAAAAAAACATCTAAAGAAGCTGCCAGCCCTGGAAAAGCATTCTTTGGACAGATGAAACTTGGTTAAACCAGTACTAGAATGATGGAAAGAAGAAAGCATGATGCAAAGCACCTCACAACCACTGTAACACATCGTGGAGACGGTGTCATGGGCAGGCATGCATGGCTTTCAGTGGCTCTGGATCACCAGTGTGACTGAAGGTAGAAGCAGCCGGACACATTTTGTGTGCAGTGCGATACTTTCTGCTCAGATTCAACCAAATGCAGCAAGTTTGATTGGACGACTCTTCACAGTACAGATGGGCAATGACCCAAAACACACTGCAAAAGCAACTCAGGAGTACTTTAAGGTAAAAAAGTGGAATATTCTCCAAAGGCCGAGTCAATCACCAGATCTCAACCCCATCAAGCTGAATTTCAGATGCTTTACGCAAATCGTAAGGCATAAAGACCACAAACAAACAACAACTGAAGTCAGCTGCAGCAAAGGAGGAAATCAAGTGTTTGGTGATGTCCATGGCTTCCAGACTTCAGTCAGTCAATGCTTGCAAAGGATTCTCTACAAAGTATTAAAATGAACATTATATTTATGGTAAAGTTACTTTGTCCAATTACTTTTGAGCTCCTGAAATGAGGAGGCTTTGTAGACATGTGGTTGTAAATCCTAAACATTTCACAGAATATTATTGTTCAACCCCTTTAATTAAAACTATTAAAACTGTCAGCAACATTCTTAGAATCCCTTACTGGTACATTTGCCATTTAGAGGAGTTGTCCAAGATTTTGTCTTCCCCTGACAGAATATTTCTTTAACATATTAATAATAGAAATATATAGTTTTCATGACATTGTATGGTTAATAATAGTTTTTTTCATGATCAGTAAGACCTATGTCCGAGTCACTTGACCACAATTAAGTCAGATTGTTGGCTTTTTCTTATGGTAGATTCTACATTACTGTGAGGAGCTGGTCATGGACTAATGAGTATCATAGAGTTTTCCACCATGGATACCTAATTATGTCAATTTTATTGTTTACAGGTTGAAGGGGGAAGGGGATGTACCAGAGTGTCACTTCCAGCATGTTTTCATAGACCATATTGCAATCAGGTCTACATTACCATTCAATGTCCTGCACCTCGTTGGGGCTGGTGCATCTTTGCTCCTCTCTGCATGGGGGCTTCCCCACTACACATCCTGCAGACAGAGCAGGAGACTGAGCCTGTAGAACATTAAGCAACATGCCAGTTAGTCAGTTGGTGCTGTGAATTGGAAGTGAGAGGATCTTTTGCTAGGCCATGTCCTAAAACCCATGGATGGACTAAAGAAACTGGAACTGGATACACGTGGTATGGTCATGCATATCTACCTTCTAGATTTAAGAAACTATCCTAAAGGACTATTTTTGCCGACTTGACCTGGATATACATGCTACGGTTGGGATATCTGTTGTCTGGAGGACTAATGTTGCCAGTTGGGTTCTGATATTGTGGACTGGGGGCATCGCATTGTGGGCATCTACCTGGAGTTGCTGTAATGCCATGTACGAATACAAAAAAAAATTGTTGCATCGTTAATCTGCCTACATGATTATTGCAACCCACATCTTCAGATCTTCACAATTGTGCACTTAAGAAGTAGCATAGCTGTTAAAGTATGTCATGACACCGTAGTGTGAGAAGTCTCAGTAGCCGGTGGAATTTGACATGAATTGTACAATCGAGACACTTCGGCTGCCAGTGAGCGGTCTTTAGCATTCTTTTAATACTTTCTTCTATCCCTGAACCGATGCGTTGTTTGTGGGCGTAAGAGATGGAAATATGTAAAAGTGGAATGTCCTCTATGCAAACAAATGTCTAAACTTTAACTGATTTCATTTCTGACATTGGGACTTTTATCACACACAATTTACTATTGATACTACATGAACTTGATGAGCCTGACGTTACAAAGCAGGTTTATCCATTCACGTGTTAATTATTATTTACAATGTATCTAGATATGTAATTATCTGTATCACATCATCTTTACATGTTCATCATTTCAACAGTCTGAATGTGTAATGTTTGGTGACTTCAGTAAGGATTAAAAGGGCTTGTCAATGTTTAAGGATTTCTTTTTATTTTGGATGCATGTATTTTGGCTAAAAATACTATTTCTGCTATGCGTCATTAAAATGTTTGCATCTTTTTTTAGGCTCTTTGTTTCCATGCATTAATGTAGAAGTTCAGAAAAAGATAAATGAGTCACAAACGTAGGCAGTCATATGGGTCTGACTGAAGGATTCTTAGTAAACTCATTCTGCAGCCATCAATAGACAGTATAGCTGAGAGCGCTGTAGAAGGCAACCCCTTTAATGTTTACATGGATTCCGCTAGCTCCACAGACGTTTGAACATTATAGCGGCCAATCACAGTGCAGCTGTCAGTTTTTATTTTGTAAAGTGCATTGATAATGAGTTCCAATTGGTTGCTAAGGGTAACAGTGACAGTTTTACTTTTAAGTCCCCGTCACACCTGGCGACGGAGCTGGTGATGTCGTCGGCGACTGGCCGGAGCGCGCACGTTTTTGGCACCCCGCCGGCGTCGCTGTCCCCCATTTACACGGTGCGACATCTCCAGCCCCGCGTTGGCGACCTGTCAGGCGGCATCGCCGCTGAGGTGTCTGACAACCCCAGCGGCGATGCAGGACAATGGGAGCCTATGGCTCCCATCGCCTGACAGGTCGCCGGCGGCCGGTTACATGGGGCGATATGTGCACATCGCCCCATGATGGTCGCCTGGTTTCAGAGCACAGCTGTGAAACCAGGCAACCGGCCGGCGGTGCCGACATCGCCCCTTTACATGAGGCGACGTAGGGGCGATGACGCCGCTGATAGGCCGCGCCCCTACGTCGCCTATGTAATAGGCAGCGATATCGCCCCGTGTGACGGGGGCCTTAGTCTGTTTTGCCAAATAGGGTTCAGTATTTTTTGTACATTGCATTAATGCTGGACATGATCTCCACCATCATATGTGCCGGTGAGCTGAGGACCGCCATATTGATTGTTTTCTACATGTCACTTGTGAGACTGTTAGGGGATTCTTGTGTAAAGCCGGGACTGTGCTCACTTTCGTTACTATCATTGCCCTAGATATGCAGGAATGTATACTGAGGTCTTACTTGCTTTAGTAAATAGTGCTGAGGTATGAAGTTTATTGTGGATTCACTAAATTCCAGAAGTGGCTGAACCGCATGTCATAAATGATGACATAAAGACATATAATACAGACAGATATTCTACAGAATCACTTTATGATTTTTGTGCTGTTTTATTTGCTATAAAAACCAAGTGACATACAATATTCTTCCCCGTAATAGCATCATATCTATGATCTGGATTGGCCAATGTCCATCTGCATTATTTCTTTATTACATTATTATATCTTTAGTGTACCTTAAAGCAGGGGGCACAACGAGCGACTCCGGGCCCACATGCCATCCACAATGCCATTTTGCATGGCCGCCAACCTTCTGTATAAAGTAATTTTCATATCAGAGGGATGAAGAGAAGTACACTGCTCAAGTGCAAGGATGGGCGAGCACCAATAGAGGACTGTGTAATCATATTCACAACCATTACGCCCATTCATCAAGAGACGGGTTGATTTGTTTTGCACTCCAAATAATCACATTGAAGCTAGCGGTGACTTCCTGTACATTTAGCTCTTGCCATTGTAGGTTATGGGAATTGTGAAATGCAGCTTCCGCCCATAGTCTCCAATTACTAGGGATACAGGCATGCAGGGTCTCCTCTTCCCTAGAGTACTGATTAGGGGGCAATAGACCCTATTTTGTAGATATGTGGAAGTCTTTGGTAGTGGAACCTGTTTTTAGTGTGCACCTGGCCTCTTTCCTAACCTATATTGTAATGTCAACTGTAGTAGAGGGAAGGGGAATGGATGGTGCTCACTGAATGCTTGTAGGCCGTTGGTGCCAGGCAAGGATTTCTCGCCAATCCAGACTTCAGAGACACTTTGGAAAAAGTCGGCACCAGACAACTCCAATTTTCAAAATTTATTGGTCAAGGTGTTCAGTCGTTAAAATCAGCGACCTAAGGGAGCAAGACCCTATTTTCTAGATATGTGGAAGTCTTTGGTAGTGGAACCTGTTTTTAGTGTGCACCTAGCCTCTTTCCTAACCTATATTGTAATGTCACCATAAGAGACCATCCTTCATGCGGAGGCCAAACGTGTTTGTCTGGTATGTAAGCTCCACTCCAGCATTTTATTTTTTGAATGGTGCTTGTAATCTTAGTTCCCAAAGCTAAGTCTTCTACTCAACCTCCAGCGTCTCCACCTTCTATCGCTGACACTCCCGTCTTTCGTGAGCTGCCGGATAAGCTCTAGTGATTCATGGAGCGCACTAGAGGTCATTCTTCATTGCCAGTCTATGAGTGCTTCATTATGGCCATGTTCTGGCTCTCATAGATCTGCATTGAGACGTTGTGATGTAATTTATAACTTCCGGTGACGATAAAAGAAGCCATAGAGTGAGTATAAGAGTAGGGGAAGGGACCTTAGATTAAAAGCAGCACTCCAGCAGTGAAAATATAACCAAAGCGCTGGAGTGGTACATTAACTGTATAGAAAAGTGTAGCAAGCTGCGCTTTCCTATATAGAGGAGCACTGTAAAGAAAGACATACCGACAGTGTGGGATGGCTATGGTTGGAGCAAGTCTTGGATAGGATGGGAATGGTAGGAGGCTTTAGGAAGTTTCTGGGAACACTTTACGCAAATCCAAAGGCAAGGGTGCATACACCAGGTTTCCTGTCTGATGTGATCGGATTGGAAAGAGGAACGAGACAGGGATGTCCCCTGTCGCCGCTGCTTTTCAACTTGGCCATCGAACCTCTCTCCAGGTACCTCAATGGTCCAAATAGTTTCGAGGGGATAGAAATAGGAGGCACTTCGGTTAAATCTAATCTGTTTGCCGATGACATCATCTTATATATGGCGAATCCTGCCAATGATTTGGGTGGGGTGCTGGAGAGATTTGAGATGTTCCATAAGATTTCGGGATTTCGACTGAACCTCTTAAAATGTGAGATTATGCCTCTTACTGAGGATGGCAAGAGAATCTTAAAGGATGGGCGGCGACGGGACACATTCTTGGGGGTTAAAGTAAACACGAAGGAGGTCAAGTATTTAGGCATATTAATGAGCAAAGACGCCAGAGACTTGTATCGACTAAATTATGGCCCGATTATACTGAAGATAGAACAAGAACTGACCAGATGGAAAGATTTGCCGCTGTCTTTGATAGGGAGAATTCAACTTGTCAAAATGGTTTCATTTGCCCGCTTACTGTACCCAATGCAGACGGTTCCGCTGCTACTCCGTCACACGGATGTCAATAAATTAAATAGAGCTATAGCTAAATTCCTTTGGAGGGGAAAGAGGCATAGAATAAAGCTGAGAACATTAATGTTTCCCAAGGAGGAAGGAGGATTGAGTCTTCCCAATATTCGGGGATACAACTTGGCATGTGTGTGGCGGCATGTGGTGGATTGGCTGCGAGGGACGAGCAACCACTCAGACTTTGAGTTGGAGTCTGAGTGGTGCAAGCCATGGAGTTTAGGGTCAGTGTTACATGCGCAAAGTGGAGTATTGGAAGAACACATCAAACAATCAATACTGATTAGGGACACGAGGGCGGCATGGAAGGCGGTTAGGTATAAGATGGGTCTGTCTTGGCGTATATCAAAACACACACCGCTATGGGATAACCCAGATTTCCCACAGGGGAGAGACAACGCTTTATTTCAGACTTGGAGGGAAAAGGGGATAAAAAAACTAGGTGACTTAATGATTAAGCCGGAAAGAAGATGGATGACAGCAGCGGAGACGATGGCACAATGGCAACTGGGTTCCACTCATTTATTGCAATTTGCACAAATAAGAGGTCACCTGATGTCTAGGTTAACTGAAATTGGGAGGGAATGCCAGAGATCGACTATAGACGACTTACTGCTTAATCAAGACACAGGGGTGACGATTTCATCATTATATGCGACACTAAGAATTGGATTGTTACCAAAGGGACCTACACGCCTTCTCACAGGATGGGATACTAGACTAGGAACTGAAGGAGCGGGGGAGGGGGTGATCGAGGGATGGAACAATGTGTGTAAACATGTGACTGACAACAGATGGCGTGACACACACTTTAGGATGATGCACAGAGCAATAATGGGATTTAATATCCCTAAGACATCTACTAACCCTGATAGGTTGACGAACTGTCCGAAATGTGGAGAAAACAAAACGGACATGTTTCATGGAATTTGGGAGTGTCCGAAAGTGCAATTGGAATGGGAAAGGGTCGGAAGATGGATGGGGGTGATGATGGAAATGGAGATACCATTGAATGCAATGATAATGATATTTCATGACTTAGAGGGGTTTGTTGTTCCTAAGAGGCAGCGTACATGCTTCCACCTCATTCTGGTGTCATTTCTGCGTCTCATTCTGCGACATTGGTTAGACACACAGGTACCTGGAGTACCGAGTTTATGCCAGGAGATGAGACGCATTATGAGATTAGAAAAACTAATAACGGAAACAGATAAAGAAAACAGGACTGCCAAATTTATGTCTGTGTGGCGTGATTTCATAGCATGTTGTTTAACGAGAGAGGAAATTGATACACTGATGGAAGTTTTTCGTAACACTAGATGGTACTGTCTTGAAGACTTAGGTAATACTTTGGGAAAGTTAAGGATTGGAATTGGGGAATGACTTGAAAGGATGCTACTTGGTCTTCCATTTCAGAGAGAATGGACGACATAGTTAGTCGAGGTCGGATAACAAGGGGGGAGGGGGAGGGAAAGGGAAATTCCTGTTTATGTTATTGATGATTGACTTGTATCAATGCAATGCATACTATGTTACTTTATAAAAATTTTTCAATAAAAATGATTTGTCAAAAAAAAAAAAAAAAAAAAAAAGAAAGACATACCATGCATTTTGTGTTCATTTACAGTAGGTCCCTATGGTGGACATGTTCCTCGGCATCCATCATGTATGTGCAGAGTGTCGGGCTCATACCTCCTGAGCATATATGTGACAGTGAGCATAGATGCCGTGTGTACCAAGCCTTTGATATTTATTGCATATACTTTTAATATAAAAATAAATCTATTAAAAGGTAATACTCTATTCAGTTTTATTGTGGCTCTTAAAAACAGTTCAATGTGACAATGAGACCCTTGGACCAGAAAATGTTGTCTGAACAGATCTCTGCCTTAATGGGATTGTTCACTTTGGGTGAACCCTCTTCATAGGACATAGAGTATTAAATGTATATAATTAAATGTGTAGTAAGGGCAGAACGTTGCATTCTCTGTCCAGTAATTTGATTGGCTGTCATGAAATTCTGTACTTTTGTCTAGTTTTGCTGCAATTTGTGAAGAAGCCTTTGCACTGATTGAATATGATCCTCTAAAGTTCTAATATAAGTGTACTAATTATTCTATAACATTAGCATATATGTCTCGCTATTATTCATAATGCACACGTTTCTGACACTAAATAACACTTTCAGGGCTAGATTTTCTATTCCACACATACCCACGGCCTGCCCTGTTTGGAATGGTGCCTGCACTTCAGGTTCGGGGTGGAGTATAGTTTTTGCAGTGGGAGTTGGTGCAGTAATCTCCATTCAATACTTACTATATATACACGTGATGTCGCTCTGTTTTCAGATGATTACTAATGAGAAGCTGCTACCTACTAGTTGTGTAACTAAAGTCTGATGCGTGCAATGCAAAAATTTGGATCTTTGCCTCAACTGCATATTGGTCGGTGGCATGGGATCTTGAAGTATTTTAAATCGTATAAAAATACAGTGTGAGTGCCTCCTTCATTATGTAGTAATGTCCCCATCATCCACTAATATCCTCCATCCTGGGCCCTTTCTGGTAATAATGTCCCCCTTTCAGTAAAAATGTTATCTATTCTGGTCCCCTTCCAGTAATAATATCTCCTGTTGTCGTGTAATGTTCCCATCCTGGTCCCTTCCAGTAATATATGTTACCCTTCCTTGAATAATGGCCACCAGCCTGGGACCCTGTCTGGTATATTGTTCCCCATCCTGCTACAATGTCCCCATTCTGCATCCAGTAACAATGTCCCCACTCTGCATCCAGTAACAATGTCCCCATTCCCCATCCAATAATGTCTCCCATACGGAGCCCCTTCCTGATATAAAATCCCACTTACTGGGCCAATCCTGTAATAATGCTCCATTGTTCTCTAACACATTAAAAAAAACATTCTTCTCACGTTCACCTACTCCCACAATTCGCAGTGTCTTTATTGTAGTTGGTAAGAGCCAGCTACCTGCCTGTTGTGCCCGGAATTGCTCACCCGCGGTACTGTGCGGGCACAGATCACTCCTGCCGGGGAAAGTTTGGCGGGGTAAGCAGAGTAGAGGCTTCTTTCCCGCTCTGCTCTGAGGAAGCGGGAGCATAGCCGACATCACACTGATTGACAGCCGGCCCCTCACTACCTGATTGGGGGAGCTGGCTGTCAATCAGTATGACATTGACTATGACTCCCATCCACAGGGAGGAGAAGCTGCCCCTCTGTAGATGTGATATCAGCAGAAGTGGCAAAACCGCCGCCAGGAGCGGTCTCAGACAGCTCCGTGTCCGCGGTGAACAGTGCCGGGCACAACAGACAGGTAGGTGGCAGCTATCTGTCTATTAGTGCTTACGCACAGTTTTTTATATATAAATCCTGCATATCCTCTATATAACTGATGAAAGCTTTACAACTTTCTATAAGCTTCATCCTTGGCTGTGTCATTAAAGTAAAAAATTCTCTTTTTTAATCAAGCTTATTAAATAAGAAAAATGTGAATTCTATAATGCAACCAAGTAGAAGGCGTTCGTTCCTAACATCTGGCCACAAACATGTTTCTTTTCTCTGAAATGCAGTAGGTTACCGAGACCTATTTCCTCACCATAGGCCGTCCAGTTGTGGGTATCATCTCTGCAGCTTCATTTTGCCCAATTTCCTGTTTTTGCTCTCTTTTTCTCTATTTTTTCTCCACTTTGTGCCATCATGTGAGGCCTGACGGTTAGATATGCAGTTTGACTGTTAGTGACCTTTTGGGTTTTGTGGTATTTCCCAAGTAAAACAAATTTGGTTTCATGGAATTGTGAAGTGCTGTCTTGGCTATTAAAAGATAATACACTTGTGTAGTTTAGACTAGTCCTGAGACTATGGATAAAGGTATGATACTGAAAGAAAAACTACCCTTACATTTTTTTATTTTGTAAATCTGCGTCAATGGTAGTGTGTGTGAGTGTATTTATATACTCACCACTGTTCTGCTCCTCTAATGAGTCACAGGCTGGTGGGCTTGGACACCCTGCACCACAAAATCAGGCTCACCCTGGAGGGTCATGACAAAGCCACTACCTCGTCTTCACTAGAGCCTCTGATGGTGAGGCCTATACTGGAAGTTAGCCGATACAGGTACCACTCCAGGGTAACTCTCGGCCCTGTAGCAGCCTACCCCAGGGGTTGGCAGAGCAGGCACAGACTCAGGTGCAGGCATGGCAGCTGGGACAGGCAGGCAGACTGATACAGAGTGGGCAGATACTAGCAGGTAGGCTGGTACTTGCAGATATGACAGGTATGGTTCTGGCAACACAGCTGGTTCAGGCAGGTAATTAGTATGCATTCACTAAGTTTACCAGTGACACATACGTAGGTCAACACGTGTCAATCTAGGACACCCACCACTCAGGTAAAGAGAATAAGTTGTAAAATGTGGGAAAATGTAAATATGTTTAAAATGTAAATATGTTATGTATGCTAATGTGCAGAAAAGGGGTGAAGAGTACCCAAAAATAACCCAGACCATGTACACAACATCAGTAAGAGGGGTGAGTGGAGTTGGCGTAAGGAGCTGTCTAGGGAGAGCAAGATCTTGGCCAATAGGTGACCCCAGGGCCAAGAGGTCTACAGCGCTTATGACCCGGTAGAGGCCCCTGCAGTACCTAGGACTCCTACGTCAAGGCACCCGTATGTTTGTTGTTGTGTTTTTGAACTTTAAGACTATAGAGACTTGACCTGTTGGACTTTTGAATGTTTCCCTCTTCTTACTTTCAAAAATGGACCATAGCCACAGGACTGGTGGAGGCAAACACCCGTTTAAACACCCTTTAAACAGCCTGCAGCGGATGGACTAGCGCTGTATGGCCTGGTTACCAGTTTTCTTATTTATACTTGGTTTTTGTAAATTTTTCATTTTTAAGACTCTGTTCAATAATTAAATGTAAATAGTTATGTTGTGTTATGGAAAAATGTTTCAGTCCCGGAGGACTGTATTTAACTAGGGGGGAATGTGGCACCCCTGTGGGGGATTGCCACAGAATCCACCGATGCAAGGAGGGAATTATACCTTGGTACGCACAGCACACCACACCTTCCACCCCAGACCTGAAGGGGGAGCTCTACTGGCTGCCTTAAGCCAGTTCCCCTTTAAAACATCCAGGCCTGAGGGGAGGAGTTAGTTAGTCCCAGGAGTTAGTTGGAGAGTGAGGAGCTAGTCGCTGGGAAGGAACCAGGCCCAGGACCAGGGACCACTGACTGCTGTATTGCACCCTAGGGAAAGGGTCGGAGGCCAGTGGAGGAAACAGGGAATCAAGAAAGGGAACCAGTTAGGGTCTCCCTATAGTACACCCAGACACCGGAGTCCGACGCTGTCAGCATTTATTGTAACAGCAAAAGCCCGGAAGAATCAGGAGGAGTTCAACCCTGAAGAAAGCACAATAAGAGACGCTAAAACTAACCAAGTATAGGACCAGGGGCCATAGGATAAACAGGGACCTCATAGTCAGTTTAGAGCAAAGCCCTGAGAGGGAGAAGGAGCGGTGGGTTCAAGCACAGGCAGGACTTATCCCAAACCACAGAACACAGAGACAGAGGAGGCCTCACAACTTTCTAAGGTGGAAGTCCCAAGTTGCTCCGGGGACCTGGTTATTTCTCTGGACTGTACCTGTTACCCATCAACAGTAAAAGGTACCGAAACAACCATCGTTGTGTGTGTATGTGTGCCTGTTTAACCGCCGCAATTCACCGCCTGGTTTGCAAAGACGCAACTACTACTCCCCTCATCCATCCCCGCTGCCCTGAGGTAAAGCTCCATCTGTGGGGAACTGTACCACACTCTGCTGCCGGCTGCAGCGCTGGTATACCCGTTACCAGGTACCATAGGTGGCGTCACGTTACCAATTCCCTTATCCCCCCACCATTCCCCGCCATTGAGGCTCCAGGGCACGGGACCGGGGACCGACCAGCCGTGATTCCCCATCAAAGCCCCATCAGTACCCGAGTACCCCCTACCCTGTCGACCGCCTCAGTAAACCAATTAGATGGGCTTTAACCCCTTAAGGACCGAGTCACTTTGCAGCTTAATGACCGGACCATTTTTTGTAATTCTGACCACTCTCCCTTTATGAGGTAATATCTCTGGAACGCTTCAACAGATCCTAGCGATTCTGAGATTGTTTTTTCGTGACATATTGGGCTTCATGATAGTATTAAATTTAGGTCGATAATTTTTGCGTTTATTTGTGAAAAAATAAAAAATTTGGCAAAAATTTTGAAAATTTAGCAATTTTCAAATTTTTAATTTTTATTCTGCTAAACCAGAGAGTTATGTGCCACAAAATAGTTAATAAATAACATCTCCCACATGTCTACTTCACATCAGCACAATTTTGGAAGAAAAAAAAAAATTTGGTAGGACGTTATAAGGGTTCAAAGTTCATCAGCAATTTTTCATTTTTCCAGCAAAATTTACAAAACCAATTTTTTAGTGACCACATCACATTTGAAGTCTCTTTGAGGGGTGTACATGACAGAAAACACCCAAAAGTTACACCATTCCAAAAACTGCACCCCTCAAGCTACTCAAAACTATATTGAAGAAGATTATTAACCCTTCAGGTGCTTCACAGGAACTAAAATAAAGTTGAAGGAAAAAATGGGCATTTTAATTTTTGTAACAAAATGTTCTTTTAGCCTCAATTTTTTCATTTTTACATGGGCAACAGGATAAAATGCATCCTAAAATTTGTTGGGCAATTTCTCCTGAGTACACCGATACCTCAAATATGGTCATAAACCACTGTTTGGGCGCACGGCAGGGCTCAGAAGGGAGGGAGCGCAATTTGAATTTTAGAGCCAATTTTCCGTTCAAAAAGTGAAATAGCGCTCCTTCACTTCTGAGCTCTGCCGTGCGCCCAAACAGTGGTTTATGACCACAAATAAGGTATCGGTGTACTCAGGAGAAATTGCCCAACAAATTTTGTGATGTATTTTATCCCTTTGCCCATGTGAAACTGAAAAAATGTAGGCAAAAAGAATATTTTTGTGAAAAAAAAGTGTTTTTTTAATTTTTATGAATGAATTCGTGAAGCATCTGTTGGTTCAAAGTGCTCACTATGCATCTAGATACCTTCCTTAGGGGGTCTAGTTTCCAAAATGGGGTCATTTGTGGGGGAGCTCCAATGTGGAGACACACGGGGGCCCTCCATACGCGACATGGTGTCCGCTAACAATCTGAATGGAAAATGAGCTCAAATTGTTAGCGGACAGCGTTTGGAGGGTCCCTGTGTATCTCCACATTGGAGCTCCCCCACAAGTGACCCCATTTTGGAAACTAGACCCCCGAAGGAACGTATCTAGATGCATAGTGATCACTTTGAACCCCATATGCTTCAGAAATTCATCCGTAAAAATGAAAAAGCACTTTTTTTTCCACAAAAAAATTATTTTTTCATTATTACGGATCAATTTGTGAAGCATCTGGGGGTTCAAAGTGCTCACTATGTACCTAGATATGTTCCTTTGGGGGTCTAGTTTCCAAAATAGGGTCACTTGTGGGGGAGCTCCAATGTGGAGACGCACAGGGACCCTCCAAACGCGACATGGTGTCCGCTAACAATTTGAGCTCATTTTCCATTCAAATTGTTAGCGGACACCATGTCGCGTTTGGAGGGTCCCGTGTGTCTCCACATTGGAGCTCCCCCACAAGTGACCCCATTTTGGAAACTACACCCCCATAGGAACATATCTAGATGCATAGTGAGCACTTTCCACCCCAGGTGCTTCACAAATTGATCTGTAAAAATGAAAAAAGAAAATTTGTGTGGAAAAAAAAAAGTGCTTTTTCATTTTTATTGATGAATTTGTGAAGCATCTGGGGGTTCAAAGTGCTCACTATGCATCTAGATATGTTCCTTAGGGGGTCTAGTTTCCGAAATGGGGTCACTTGTGGGGGAGCTCCAATGTGGAGACACACCGGGAACCTCCAAACGCGACATGGTGTCCGCTAATAATTTGAATGGAAAATTAGCTCAATTTGTTAGCGGACCCCATGTCGCGTTTGGAGGGTCCCTGTGTGCCTGAACATTGGAGCTCCCCCACAAGTGACTCCATTTTGGAAACTAGACCCCCAAAGGAACGTATCTTTATGCATAGTGAGCACTTTGAACCCCCAGGTGCTTCAGAAATTCATCCGTAAAAATGAAAAAGCACTTTTTTTCCACAAATAACTTCTTTTTACATTATTACAGATCAATTTGTGAAGCATCTGGGGGTTCAAAGTGCTCACTATGCATCTAGATATAATCCTTTGGGGGTCTAGTTTCCAAAATGGGGTCACTTGTGGGGGAGCTCCAATGTGGAGACACACAGGGGCTCTCCATACGCAACATGGTGTCCACTAACAATTGGAATTGTTAGCGGACACCTTGTAGGATATGAATAGCCCCTATGTGCCTAAACATTGGAGCTCCTCCACAAGTGACCCCATTTTGGAAACTAGACCACCCAAGGAACGTATCTAGATGCATAGTGAGCACTTTGAACCCCCAGGTGCTTCACAAATTGATCCGTAAAAATGAAAAAAGAAACTTTTTGTGGAAAAAAACTTGCTTTTTCATTTTTATGGATGAATTTCTGAAGCACCTGGGGGTTCAAAGTGATCACTATGCATCTAGATACGTTCCTTCGGGGGTCTAGTTTCCAAAATGGGGTCACTTGTGGGGGAAAATGCCGCCTCTAATGAATGCGCTATTTTCTTGGGTCGAAATTTGCAGCGTGGGGGACCCACAACATTTGAGTCTCTCCACGCTGAGGATTCCAGTCAGCCAGCTACCAAGTTGTACATGGCTGGCTACAAATACAGCGAAGGCTTTTTTTTATTTCTAGAACTAATTCTAGAAAAAAAAAATGACGTAGGGCTCCGCCATATTTTTGGCCCAGCCAGGTACAACTAGGCAGCTGGGGGCTGGAATCCTCAGCATGGAAAGGCCCAAGCGTTCTGGGCCCCCCATGCTGCGAATTGCAGCCCGCAGCCGCTCCAGAAAATGGCGCATTCATTGAAGCGCCATTTTCTGGCGCTGTACCCATGCTCTTCCAGTTGCCCTGGTGCCGGTGGCAAACTGGGTAATAAAGGGGTTAATGCCAGCTTTTTATTGGCAGCTGGCACTAAGCCCGAGATTCATAATATAGGGCCAATGTTAGACCCGCCATTAGGAATCTCTGGTAAATAGTCAGAAAATACACACAGAGAAAAATCTTTTTATTTGAAAAAAAACACAAACAAAATTCGGACTCCATCTTTATTATAAAGATCCGACGTAGTCCACAACGAAGGTCCCACGACGCTCGATGGCCTCCGACGTAGTCCACAACGAAGGTCCCACGACGCTCGATCGCCTCCGACGTAGTCCACAACGAAGGTCCCACGACGCTCGATCGCCTCTGCTCAATCCAGAAACTGCAGCGAGGGATCAAGGGTCCTGCTGCTGCAGTCTCTGAGGTCACACTGATGCTGCACTGTATGGCAATGATTTGCCATACAGTGCAGCTGTCAGTGCTGCAAACCCTAGTCCCAGAGATTACATGATCTCTCAGGCTTGGGTAAGGTTACCAGATGTTGCCATGGCAACCTCAGGTTACCAGATGTTGCCATGGTAACCTCAGGTTACCAGACGTCACCATGGCAACCTCAGGTTACCAGAAGTTGCCATGGTAACCTTAGGTTGCCATGCCGACATCTGGTAACCTGAGGTTGCCATGGCAACGTCTGGTAACCTGAGGTTGTCATGGCGACATCTGATAACCTGAGGTTGCCATGGCAGATGTTGCCATGGCAACCTCAGGTTATCAGATGTCACCATGACAACCTTAGGTTACCAGAAGTCGCCATGGCAACCTAAGGTTACCATGGTGATATCTGGTAACCTTAGGTTGCCATGGCGACATCTGGTAACCTGAGGTTGTCATGGCGACATCTGGTAACCTGAGGTTGTCATGGCGACATCTGGTAACCTGAGGTTGCCATGGCAGATGTCGCCATGGCAACCTCAGGTTACCAGATGTTGCCATGGCAACCTCAGGTTACCAGATGTCGCCATGGCAACCTCAGGTTACCAGATGTCGCCATGGCAACCCAAGATACCCTGGTGATATCTGGTAACCAGAGGTTGCCATCGTGGGGAGAGGTGAGTGACCCTGCACTTCCTCTCCCCAGAACCTAAGGGGGTGACACAGAGCCAGGGACAGAGACCACATAGTGATCGCTGCCCCTGGCTGTCAGATCGCTCCTCTGAGCCTCATCTCCTCTAAGTAGGGGATGAGGCTGAGAGGAGCGCTGCTGAGCAGGCAGTCGGCGGCCGGGCAGCCAGGATGAAGGAGGAGAGTGGCACCGGACCGGAGGAGGAGAGACTGCATGAAGACCGGAGGAGGTGAGCGGCGCAGGGATGGACACCGGGGAGCGGAGACAGGACAGAGGAGGAAGCGGGGAGAGGAGGGAGGGGAGCAGAGACTGGAGAGAGGGGAGGAGGAAGCGGAGCACGGAGCAGGGAGGAGGGAGGAGGGAGGGAAGCAGAGATAGGAGAGAGGGGAAGAGGAAGCGGAGCACGGAGCAGGGAGGGGGGAGGGAAGCAGAGATAGGAGGGAGGGGAACGGAGTCTGGACACTGGACAGCAGAGGAAGAAGTGGGAGTGGAGGAAGGAGACCGGGAGGCAGGAGAGGGGGCCAGGAGCAGTGGGCACATGTGTGGAAGGGCACTTAGGGCAGTGGACACAGGCAGGGGAGGACTGCAGGAGCCGGGCACAGCTGACAGCCCGGCTCCTGCAGCGATCGCACAGGGAAATGCTCATATTCAGCATTTCCCTGCGCGATCTTGATGTGATCGGTCGGTCAGATTGACTGACCGATCACATCGCTCTGAGTGTGGGGACCCCTAAAAAGGGTCCCCACACCTCTTCCCCTAACCCTTGGCTGTCACTGACAGCTTTTAGAATTGAACTGTCACTGTTTGTTTACAAGCAGTGACAGTTCAAAGCCATGACGAGTATACTCGTCATGATGCGGGAACTGACAGCTTTTCATGACGAGTATACTCGTCATTAGTCGTTAAGGGGTTAAACAAGATAATTTTGTAATAAAAGGTCAATACATGGGCGTACCCA
The DNA here is from genome assembly GCA_033576535.1 of Allobates femoralis. Taxonomy (NCBI): domain Eukaryota; kingdom Metazoa; phylum Chordata; class Amphibia; order Anura; family Aromobatidae; genus Allobates; species Allobates femoralis. The sequence goes on along the minus strand of JARQOC010000008.1, from coordinate 139,059,025 downwards.
GCGTGGGGCAGGGGGGGGCAGCTGCCCCCCCCAAGAGGCTGCCCCCCCTCATGAGGAAGGGGTGAGCGCAGCACTGTGTGCGCGCTGCGCGCACCTAGTGTACTAGGATGGATGGTTTCGCCGCTGGCATTGCCCACATGTACTGTGACACACACTGCCTCTCCCCGGTCCCCGGCGCTGAGAGCGATCACGCTGCAGGAAGCCGCTGGGAGCTCTGCTGCTTCCTGTTGCGTGATAGCTCTGAGTCCAAGACAAGTCCTGCTACAGTGGAGGCGGCTGCGGTGCTGGCGGCTCCTCCACCCTGCCGGCCCCGGGGCCCCCCATGGACCCGGAGAATGGAGGATCAGCCGGCCCTGAAGGATGGACCTGATGCGGCTGGTGGTGGAGCTCACTGCTCTGAGGGAACCTGGCCTGAGCCAGCGCCAGGTGAGGGAAACTGTGCAGCACAGTGCAGGGGATAGGGGACAGAGGAGCAGGGTCCCGAAGAGAAGAGGCCAGGGGGGCAGAAGGACTGGAACAGCAGGACAGAGGAAAAGAGGCCAGGGGGGCAGAGGAGAAGAGGCCAGAGGGGAAGAAGGATGGGAACAGGGGGGCAGAGGAGAAGAGGCCAGGGGGGCACAGAAGAAGAGGCCAGGGGGGCAGAAGGACTGGAAGCAGGACAGGGAAGAGCAGGGGGCACAGAAGAAGGCCAGGGGGACAGAAGAAGAGGAGGGGCAGAAGGAGGGACAGGGGGCAGAGAGAAGAGGCCAGGGGGAAGAAGGGTGGGACAGGGGGCAGAGGAGAAGAGGCAGGGGGGCACAGAAGAAGAGGCCAGGGGGGCAGAAGGATGGGAACAGGGGGGCAGAGGAGAAGAGGCCAGGGGGGCACAGAAGAAGAGGCCAGGGGGGCAGAAGGATGGGAACAGGGGGGCACAGGAGAAGAGGCCAGGGGGGCACAGAAGAAGAGGCCAGGGGGGCAGAAGGATGGGAACAGGGGGGCAGAGGAGAAGAGGCCAGGGGGGAAAAGAAGAAGATGGGAACAGGGGGGCAGAGGAGAAGGAGGCCAGGGGGGGAAGAAGGATGGGAACAGGGGGGGGCAGAGAAGAAGAGGCCAGGGGGGCACAGAAGAAGAGGCCAGGGGGGCAGAAGGATGGGAACAGGGGGGCATAGAGAAGAGGCCAGGGGGGCACAGAAGAAGAGGCCAGGGGGGCGAGCGAAGGATGGGAACAGGGGGGCCAGAGGCCAGAGGAAGAGGCAAGGGGAGGGCAGAGGAGAAGAGGCCAGGGGGGCAGAAGGACAGGAACAGCAGGACAGGGGAGAAGAGGCCAGGGGGCAGAGGAGAAGAGGCCAGGGGGGCAGAAGGACAGGAACAGCTGGACAGAGGAGAAGAGGCCAGGGGGGCAGGCAGAGGAGAAGAGGCCAGGGGGGCAGAAGGACAGGAACAGGAGGACAGAGGAGAAGAGGCCAGGGGGGCAGAAGGACAAGAACAGCAGGACAGAGGAGAAGAGGCCAGGGGGGCAGAGGAGAAGAGGCCAGGAGGGCAGAGGAGAAGAGGCCAGGGGGGCAGAAGGACAGGAACAGGAGGGCAGAGGAGAAAAGGCCAGGGGTGCAGAGGAGAAGAGGCCAGGGGTGCAGAGGAGAAGAGGCCAGGGGGGCAGAGGAGAAGAGGTCAGGGGGGCAGAAGGACAGGAACAGGGGGACAGAGGAGAAGACAAGTTGTAGTTCTCCTGGGCGGGCTCAATGTTCTCCCGCCGCTTGTCTGTGGTTAGTGTGCCTCATCTGGGACATCCTCAGCTCTGTGCTGTGCACAGACAATGTACCACCATGTCCCCAGCTCCGTCCTGTGCACAGTGTACCACCATGTCCCCAGCTCCGTGCTGTGCACAGTGTACCACCATGTCCCCAGCTCCGTGCTGTGCACAGTGTACCACCATGTCCCCAGCTCCGTGCTGTGCACAGACAGTGTACCACCATGTCCCCAGCTCAGTGCTGTGCACCGTGTACCACCATGTCCCCAGCTCCGTGCTGTGCACCGTGTACCACCATGTCCCCAGCTCCGTGCTGTGCACCGTGTACCACCATGTCCCCAGCTCCCTGCTGTGCACCATGTACCACCATGTCCCCAGCTCTGTGATGTGCACAGTGTACCAGCATGTGAATCATATACTGTCGCAGCATGTTGCAACTTTTTTCTCATCCTGAATCTGGATGAGAAAAAAGCGTCCGAAACTCGCCAATCAGCTATTAGGGTACCTTTGCACACGGCTACATTTGTAGCTTGTCACCAGGTAACTTACTGGTTGCAGTGAAATCATGGATACATGGTTCTATCTTGTTGCTGTGTACAAATGGAATCATGTATCCATGATTTCACTGCAACCAGTAAGTTACCTGGTGACAAGCTACAAATGTAGCCGTGTGTAAAGGTACCCTCAGAGATTGATTGCAATGCGAGAAAATCACGTGTTGCACTCATCAGAGTTTCACGCCAGTGTGTCCGTACCCTAATACTGACATCCATATAGAAATCCTACTGGTATGGGGAGGATTTATGGCTGTTAGTACTCCATACTTCTTGTTATTAACCAGTTAATGCTCTCTTGTCCACCACACTGCAGTGTCAAAAGAGGACGACAGCGAGGCAGACAGCAACATGGCATCAGAGAGCCCCTGACCTCGATATAGAAGATCCTCAGATCCCGGTATTGTGACATAATATTAAGAATAAAGTTTTTTGCATTTATATTACACTATGAGCCCCCCATAGGGGTCCCATCTCATATACAGCCCCCATAGGGCTCCCCAGTGGCATAACGAGTCTGATGGGCCCCGGTGTCCAATTTTACAACCTCAACGACCATGGCTTGCCCCCCCCTAGTTTTGATCCTGGGTACACCCATGGGTCAATATTATGGTACAAGGCAACCAATCTTGCAGTGATCTCTATATAAATTAATGGTGTATATTACTTTGCATATGATCTAATCCGTTCCAGTCACATAAGGTCCTCTGTTACAGCTTTGCTACAAGTGTAACTTCCGCTTTAATTAAACATTCAAATTGAAACACTTTTTCCCCCCGAAAGGTCAAAAGAAAGGGATGCTTTCTCCTATCCTAAAAGCCACCTGCACATCTTCTGACCACTTCCTCTACAATCAGCTGCGTGTTGAACAAGACCCTTAAGCCGAGGGCAACAATACTGCTCTTCTTAATTTTAGAAAAGCTTCAAAGCTTATACTACATGTATGTTGGACCCTTTCCATGAATGCTATTAGTTCTGAAAGCTTATTTAATTTTGTCAAAGGGTGAATTTGAATTTCCTGAGAACATCTGTTGAGATTGTGTATTGTACAAGTGTATTCGCTATAGAGATCTGTCAGAAAAATAATGGCTTCCCCTGACCTTATCTGAACCTAAAATCACACATATGACTGTGTACCATCAAAGGATCAAAACTGTATATTTGATAGTCAGCCAAACAGATTGAGAAGATGTATTTGATAAAGATTCTAATATACCCTTTGATTTCTCCATCCACAGATTTGGGGGATTGTTAAGCAGCCTAAATACACAGTAGACTGTCAGTAGATCCTGGTTATATCAGCCAGATTGTAACGCCAATATCCCTGTATGGCTCCTCTCCCTCTTCCGGGCAGTGACACAGAAATGCTCAACACCCCAGGCGCTCAGTGGCGTCTCATGCTTCTTCTTCCTGCTCCCAGGGCCTATGCAATGGTGCAGGATTCCTGACAACTTGATTGGGGAGCGCGTGTTCCCTGCTTCTTAAATGTCTCGTACACGTAATCTGGAAGTGTTCCCATCTTTTTGCTGGGGGGCACTAGGTGTTGAAGGCACCTTCCACTACGGGGAGGTGCCTGAGCAACTTCAGTATAGTGCATGTCTTTCACCTGCTTGTTTGTGGTCAGATCGCTTTGACCTTGCATCTTTCCCGACCCTGTCATGCCTCAACCAGAACCTGTCTGCACCTAAAACTCATACCAGCCTGTGTACCTGTCTGTACCTGAATCCTTTCCCGAACCCAACCTACCTGAACCAGCAGTCCCATGTGAACTAGTAGCAGTATCCACCCTGCCTGTGATCCTGATCCAGTTCTGCCTAATACTCTGAGCCCTATACCTTTGTTCCTGACCCCTGGGGTCAGCTGCTGCCAGGGGCATAACTACAATAGGTGCAGGGGTTGCAATCACACCCGGGCCCTGGATCCTAGTGGGCCCCAAGAGTCCCTTTGGTCTACAGAAAAAGACTATTGCTATTAAAGATCTGCAATAATTGGGGCTTTTGCATCGAGGCTCAGAAGCTTCACGTTACGCCACTGGCTGCCTCCATTCAGGGACTGCCCTGGAGTAGCTCCTGGTGTCTACTGGCAGACAACGCCAGTCTCTCCATTGGTGGCTCTGGTGCCTACCTGGTAGGCACTTAGTCACGCCACTCAAGGGTAAGTCCAGTCTATGGGCCAGTTGTTTGACAATTGTGTACATGACACAGATTCTCCATCAGATATGTTTTGCATATGAAAAAGTATGAATTGGTGCAGCCAAAATGGCATATTTTTCTCGGATATTCAAGATACATCGGACCCAGTTAACTTAATACAATTGGGTCAAGGCTAAAAACAGTTTTTGCCAAGTTTCTGCAGTTTGCACTGTATTATCTGTCACAATCAGTGGAAAGCCAGTAGTTAAGGAAGGGATATGTTATCCATTGCCAGAAATATCTTTATTCTGTGCTGTGTCATTTGTTCTATGGTTAAAAGTATAGCTGGCCTGTAATGTTGTTGTGTAGCCTTTATTTCTCCGTGGTCTTTCTGTTCACATTGGCTCATTACCGTTCAACGCTATCTAGTTTCCTCTTTTGAAAAATACTTTGTCAGTAAGTCACAATAGTTTCACATCAGTCAAATACGAATATAATGTCATCATGTGTGTCGTTTTATTTATTTTGTTTTTTACCGACAACTGGGAACATAGATGTGTAATGAATAATGCCCTGATGTGAACAACGCTGAAAGTATCTCCTGCACATCAGGTTTGAAGTTTGGCAGGAAAGAACGGACGGCACTCGATTATATTATGAGAAAATGTAAAAAGAAGCAAAGGATATTGTACAATATGATTTTATGGTTAAATCCATTTAAAGGGAACCAACCACCTCAGATCACCCTAATACACAGTTAGTACATGTCCCTGCACCCTAAGGATACCTTTCCAGCACTGTTTTTGTGTAAAATCTTGCATTAGTATAACTGATATAAAGAGTTTATAAACTTACTAGCCTGGAGACATCTGGGCGTATCCCTCCTTCTGTTATACTTCAGGGCTGTGCATTCATTGCATGTCTGTGCTCCCCCTCCCTCTGTGCAGAGGAGATAACGATCACACCTATCAGGGCAGGGCAGCAGGCACGGAGGGAGGGGGAGCACAGACATGCAATGAATGCACAGCCCTGAAGTATAACAGAAGGAGGGATACGCCCAGATGTCTCCAGGCTAGTAACTTTATAAACTCTTTATATCAGTTATACTAATGCAAGATTTTACACAAAAACAGTGCTGGAAAGGTATCCTTAGGGTGCAGGGACATGTACTAACTGTGTATTAGGGTGATCTGAGGTGGTTGGTTCCCTTTAAGTGGGTCATCAGCTGAAGACATTTCAGTCCATATGCATTATTAGGGAATATGAGCAAATTAATGGGAGCACGAAATGGGAATGTGCCACCTTAGCACATTCTTTGTACCCCACTGATAAGTGTTGCCACCAGGGCTGTGGAGTCGGTAAGCCAAACATCCGACTCCTCAATTTCCCTGAACCCGACTGCGACTCCATCTCCACCAAAATGAACCCTGACTCCGACTCTGACTCCACAATCATGGCTGTAAAGTCAGTAAGCTAAACATCCGACTCAGAGTCATCAATTTCCATGAATCCAACTCTGACTCCACCCAAAATGGATACCAACTCCAACTCCACAGCTCCAACTCCACAGCCCTGGTTGCCACTTTAGAAATACATACCATAAATGATGCATATACAACTTGATAAACAAGCCTGTCTTTCTTGATCTCGACCATACAGTTGTGAAATGGAGTTTCATTAATGAGAACCTTTAGATGGATTTTTTAATTTCAAGGGAATCTGTTGCAATGAAAATGCACAGTTTATAGTTTTGCGATAAAAGATTAAGTATAACCTGTGCTTTATTCATTTAAACTCCTAGAGATAGTTGTCAATCACTGATAAGACCACCCACTGGACTGAAGATCTCAGAAAGAGCAGAGGTTAACATGAGTTATACTGAATTTTTTCTCACAAGACCATGTATCAGTCGGCTCAGCTCCTGCTGCTCTATAACAAGGTGCCTGCAGATTGGACTGCATTATCATAGTTATAGGTTCCCTTTAACCAGACTATCTCCTCCTATTGGGCTGCCCTACTGATTGCCCAAAAAGTTTTTGTACCCCTTCATTCTAAAGTTATACCCCCTCGTAGTAACGATACCAAGTTTCCTTTCAACCAACTGGGCATATACCAAAGAACATCTCTGTAAGATAGTGCTTCTTCATCTCTATGAAACAGGCAGTTGGTTTAACAAAAAATGTTAAGGCCCCATATTGCCAGCATCATCGCCGGCAACTCAGGGGCGTGGCTAAGTTGCGGCAACCACGGCTATGTGATGAGAGCAAATTCCCTCAAGAACAACATGATACTTTGCATGGTCAGTGGCAGTAGAGGTTGCAGAAGACCTAAGACCCGTTGGCTGGGCACCATCATGGCAGAAACATAAATGAACCTCAGAGAACTGAAATAGGATGTGAAAAACAGAGAAGTTTGGTATCCAATAGTCAGACATGACTGAATAGACAAAATTGGAATTGGAATATATATATATATATAGCTTATCTCCTCTTCAGCTTCAGACTCCTGAAATTCAGAAACCTTTGGTGACAACATGGTTTTATGTCAGTGATGTCACAAAGTTCTTTAAGGGGTTGTCCGGGCTTATGTTTTATTTCATATTTATATCTAGGCTGCAAATTGTTGACCATCTGCAATATACATGTTGTCAACATTTTGCAGTGTTTTCTAGATATAACACATTTACGGCTAGCAGGGAATGTCTAGAGGGCGTGATTGTGCATGGAAATAGGGAGCTGGTTGTCTACACCTACTCTAGCACAATCACGCCCCCTCCCCTATTCCAAGTATGGCCAGCCACCCCCAGGACATACATGCCCGCCCCCTCCCCACTGTACACTATGGAATGCCACCACCCCCAGGGCTCCTACTGGCTGCCCCAGCCCCTAACATCACCACCCACCAAAACAGCAAAACAGCGGTCCCTAGTGCACTGATACAAGGTGCCGAAACCGCTGCTGTGAAAGCGATTCCAGCACACTGTGTCAGTGAAGCAGGGACCCGCTGCATGTGTGTGCCTCTTACCCTGTGTACATTGCAGGCGGGGTCCGCAGCCCTGGTCCCTGTTCTGTGCAGCCGTATCTGTGCTGTGTGGAGTGGTGCCCATCGCCTGATCTCTCCAGACCTCCAATACAACAGAACACAGAGCCTGTGGAGCGGTACTCTCTATACCGCTCAACTGGCTCTATGGTACTGGAGGTCTGAAGAGATCAGGCGACAGGCACCGCTCCACACAGCACAGATACGGCTGCACAGAATAGGGACCAGGGCTGCGGACCCCGCCTGCAATGTACACAGGGTGAGAGGCACACACATGCAGCGGGTCCCTGCTGCACTGACACAGCAGCGGTTTCGGTATCTTGTATCAGTGCACTGGGGACCACTGTTTTGCAGAGAGGGTGGGTGGTGATGTTAGGGGCTGGGGCGGCCAGTAGGAGCCCTGGGGGTGGTGGCATTCCATAGTGTACAGTGGGGAGGGGGCGGGCATGTATGTCCTGGGGGTGGCTGGCCATAGTAGGAATAGGGGAGGGGGCGTGATTGTGCTAGAGTATGTGTAGACGACCAGCTCCCTATTTTCATGCACAATCACGCCCTCTAGACATTCCCTGCCAGCCACAAATGTGTTATATCTAGGAAACCCTGCAAAATGTTGACAACATGTATATTGCAGATTGTTAACATTTTGCAGCCTAGATATAAATATGAAATAAAACATAAGCCCGGACAACCCCTTTAAGCAGTCTTATCATCTGGATAGAATTGCTGGAGCACCTAGAAGAATGAAATTGCCTGGTTTGCCCTCCCTTCCTCCTAATGCCAGTCCCGTATACCAGCCTGTCTCCTGCTCAGTTCTTTTAGTCTCCTACAATTAAGGGACCTTTGGTTATGTCAAGGTCACATGACTGTGAAGTCCTGAAAGGTCCTTAAACAATCTTAACCTTGGACTACAAACACTGAGGACACTAAGAGAGTGGAGACCCTGAAATATAGCACAGTTGGAATCCCCCTAATGTTGACCCTGACTGTAACTAGGTCATAAATCATGCAAGAGCTTATTATCTGGGTAGGTCTTATTTATAGGGAAACACAATATTACATAGGTAAAATTGCAAAGTGCTTTTTAAATCAACCAACTTTGTAAATTACTTCTTAATAAGTAGTAAGCAGTCTCAGAGATAGTAGGTTTTCTAGGCAAGGAGCACACACCTTCTTTATGATTTAGAGGTTGAAGTTGTGAGTGCCGCTCTGAAGCTACTCAGATCATTAGATCTGGCTAGCTTCATTACCCCTGTGCTTCTCCCATGTTGTAGAGGCCACACTTATCCTGCTTACATCATTGAAGAGTGTGCAGTATTGACCAAGCGGTGCAGCCATGCTGCTAGTCAAACTGGTCAATCTCGAGGAACAAACTGCCCCCCTGGTGAGCAATAAAGAACCCCTTGAAATATAGAGAAGTCATACCATAGGACTGCTAATTCCATGCCTTCACTATACATCTCATTATATGATACATGGAGGTCCCTTTTTAACCCAGGCCCTGATCTCTAGAGCCATTATAACACCACACCACTAAGTAGACAAATTTGCCACCTTTGCTTCCCTATGGTTAAATTTTCTTGCCTCTAATTGTAGTCAATGCCTTCTTGGTGGCAGTACAGGCCTTGGTATGAAAAGATTTTTGAATGAACGTTTTATAGTTTACCTTTATCTATGGTATTAATCACTTTGGTTGCCACTTATGAAAACTCTTCAGTTCTACTAGATTTTCTGGAGCCATCAGACTTTTTCAAAACGGATGGATAGTAAAGTTAGTTTTATTAAGGGGGAAGAGGATGTACCAGAATGTCTCTTCAAGCTTGTTTACATAGACCATAATGCAATCATGCTACATTGCTATTGATTGTACCTGATGGTTAAGGGGCTTGGGTGTATTTGTATTTGCTCAACTAGGGGGATAGAAGGCGAATAGAAGACATGTTTGGGGGGTGGTCAGTTGGTGCTGGCAATTGGAAGCAAAATGAACTGTGCTAAGGTCGGGTCCTGAGCTTATGAATGGACTAAACAGTTGGTGTTGTGATATGGAAGCCATAGGATCAGAGTTAAGGCTGATCCTGAAACCCATGGATAGATTGTAGAACTTGGAGCTTAATTTACATGCTACGGTTGTAATATCTACCTTCTGGATTTTAGGAATTATCCTATGGACTATTTTTCTGTCTGGTTTCTGATTTTCTGGACTGGGGGTATTGCATTGTGTTCATCTACCTTGATTTGCTGAAATACCCTGTGCGGATACAAATAAAACTTGTTGCATCATTAACCTGCCAAGTTGATTATTACAACCCACAACTTTAGATCTTCATATGGGCCTTCACTATACATCTCATTATATGATATGTGGAGGTTCCTTTCTAATGCAGGCCCTGATCTGTAGAGCTATTATCACACCACACCACAAAGTAGACAGATTTTCCACCTTTGCCTCCCTATGCTTATATTTTTTTGCCTCTAATTGTAGTAGATGTCTTCTTGTTGGAGGTACAGACCTTGGTGTTAAAAGATCTTTGTTTTGACTCTTTATAGTTCGCCTATATGTATGGCATTAATAACTTTGGTTGCCACCTCTACAGCTCTACTGTATTTTCCTGTACTTCATCCACATTAAATAGGTTCCCAATACAAAAAACATTAGCTACTCCGCGGGCCTGCACTTGAGTAAATCACCTTTAGTGGATGAAGTCGTCATAAATATCTTTACATGAAATACACAGAATAAACATCGGAGGCGCTATATATTCTACATCTTCAGAGCGTGATCCTGTACAGATGGTGTAATTAGTGACATGTCTTTTCTCTCTGAAAGGGTCTGTTTCATGTTTGCCTGCTGATAATGAGGTTTATAACCGTCCTATCAGACCTTGCATTTTATGCGGAGTACTTGTGGTCTTTGCTAATTCACCTGGTTACTTATTAATTTACACTTCCCTTTTTTTTCACACACTATTTCTGGGAAATCTTTTTTTTTTTCTGGTTCCTCTTAGTGTTTTACGGATTCGTTTCTGTTTTGGGCATGGTCTTTTACTGTCATTTTATTCTCATTTCTTTACACTCGTATGGATTGGTCATGTTGACATGTTCCCCATGTAAATATGTTTCCAATTGTTCAGTGACAGTGTTTGTGAGAACTTTCTTCAAGCAGATTTAGAGGTTTCTGGTTTAGATCAGCCAGTGTTAAAATATTAGTCCAAGATTAAGGCTGAAACTTACTGTTATTTTTTTCCGAAAAGAAGCGACGGCTCCAATCGATGTGATTGACAGTATAGAGAGTATATAACCATTGTGTACTGCACTTAGAGTAATCACTTTTAGAAATATGTTTGGGCTTTATTTTAACAAGAGTTGAGCAAAGAGATTCATAGGATCCTAGTCTGTTGACCAAGTCAGTAGACCGTGGCTCCTGAGCCAGAGCCCTGCTGGCATCCCTATCACCAGTGGCATAACTTGAAGCGCACGGGCCCTGATGCAAAAGCTCCAGTGGGGCCCCCAATTATTGCAACTCTTTAATAGCAATAGTATTTTGCTATAGGCGACACAGACTTTTGGAACCCCCAGGCACCAGGGCGCGGGTGCGAGCGCAACCCCTGCACCTGTTGCAGTTATCACCTCTTCTAAGTAGTAGGCCTGGAGTGACATCATAAACGCGGCATGACACATGCATGACATCACACCAAGTCTACTAATCAGAACAGGCATCTGGGATGCCCACAGGAATTGGCGAGATTGACAAAGCTCTGGTCCAATGGCCATAGACTACTGATTGAGCTTTGTGAACCTCCTACCTACTGATATCCCCAGCATTTCTTCTGATTAGTTCCCTATGTCACAATGTTTTTGTGGTGTGACACATGCATGACGTCACATCTACTAAGAAGAGGTGCAGGGAATGCCGACAGGTAGGGGGATGTTCACCAATCTCTGGTCTGGCATCCACAGGCATCCTGCAATTCTTTTAGCCCAACTCTAATTTAACCTTTATTTTTCGAACATTTTATCACAATTTCTAATTCAAGAAAAACATAAATTTTAACCCAAAGTAGCCACGCAGGGAACTTGCAAGAGAAAATAGCAATAAGTTATGGCTCAAAGTAGGAAAAGAACATAGAAAAATTATTTTTGGTAATATTCCATTTTTAAGGCAGGTACTCCAGATTTGAACAAAAAGTCTGTTTTGTGGTCTGGGAAAAATAGAAAGGCAAATGTAAATATGTGGCTATTTGCAATGGCATAATTGGCTCACATCATTTGTATTGATTACTATTAGAATGACATGTGATGCAATAGAGTTGTGAGCCATGGCGGATGCAAGCGGAGGAGAAGAAGACTATTCACAAACAATGAGAATGTTGATGAACAGACTGTTCATATCTATTATCGAGATAATTAGGATTTAGTTACAATTTAACTTTCTTGTTTTTTTTCAGGTATGGCGAAAACGATGGTTTGTACTACGACGGGGGAGGATGAGCGGAAACCCAGATGTATTAGAATATTACAAGAATAATCACTCCAAAAAACCCATTAGGGTAATAGACCTAAATGAATGCGAAGTACAGAAATACATTGGAGTTAACCTGATAAAGAAGGAATTCCAGAACAGCTTCGTGTTCATCGTGAAAACAGCTTTCCGTACCTTCTACCTTGTGGCCAGGACAGAGGAAGAAATGCAGAACTGGATGCATAATATCACCCAGATCTGTAACTTCGGGCAGCTGGAAGATGGCACAGGTAACGCTGAGGGAGAAAAGAGGTGACCCTCATATCCTTCACAATGATTAACGAATTTCTATATAAGATTTCAATGAACATGATGACATATTATTGTTATTAAAGGGGTACTGTGGGACTTAATCAATGGCCTTGCCTTAGGATAAGCCATCAATATTTGGTCGGTGGGGCTTCTGCATTTGGCGCACCTTTTATTGTTTGCACAGTTACACAGACCGGTCTGTGGGTCCCTTACCACAGCCTGTCCATTCACTGACATGGTCCTAGAGGGCGCACTAAAGATCGGCCATCAATGTTTAAGCTCTGGAGAACCCCTTTAAAGCTACAATTTAACATTGTTCCCTGTGTTGATCAATGATGATGTATTAGTATCAAACCAACCTGCCAATAGTGTTTATATTGATACATGGAGGCGTTTTGTAATATAAGAAAATATACGCAATAGCTTATTTGCTGAGAGTGAAGTGTCTTCCCAATTGACTAGTGATTTAGAAGCGTAGGATTTATTTACAGGTCCATCAAGCAATCTGATATCATATTTTTCCTTTTAGAGTAGTGGGCAGTCGAATAGGGTCGCACAGCTCTCCTTATCATATGTCGCCCCTGATTAGAGTTCTCTAGATTATTCTTCGTCACATCTTTGCCAACCTCCTACTCCACAGGTCCCGGCCAGCAGGCACTCTACCCAATTGGCATAAGACTAAGGCATGCAATTATACACAAAACAATGTACTGATGATTACAAATGGAGCAGAGTCTAAATGCACAGTATGGAAGCAGAATAAAAGATTCAGTCTGTATCATTTGGTCTTGTAGGTTGCAATATTTTAGCCCAAAGTATTATTAGGTTTAAAGCTCTTCTCTATATTATGACTCTGTCTAAGCTACTGGATCCATAAAGTAGCATCCATTGAGACCATTGAGGATTATAGGGTCATTCTGTACCTCCACATGCCTTCGATTTCATACAGAAGTTTGTAATATTCTCTATTAGAGGCCTCCATAAAAGCAAAGTTCAGTAATATGGTGCACTATAATGGCACCAAACTCTGCAATATACATTATCCCAAGGATCATTCTGTATATAGAAAACGCTTATGGCCCCGTAACACCTGGCGACGGGGCTGGAGATGTCGGCGGCGACTGGCGGGTGCGCGCACATCCTTGGTGCCCCGCCAGCGTTGCCGTCCAACATTTACACGGGGCGACATCTCCAGCCCTCTGCCGGCGAGCTGTCAGGCGACATCGCCGTCGGGGTGTCTGAAAACCCCAGCGGCGATGCAGCACAATGGGAGCCCATGGCTCCCATCACCTGACAGGTCGCCGGCGGCCGGTTACATGGGGCGATGTGTGCACATCGCCCCAGATCGGTCGCCTGGGTTCAGAGCAGTGCTCTGAAACCAGGCGACCTCCCGGTGCCGCCGACATCGCCCCTTTACATGAGGCGACGTAGGGGCGATGTCGCCGCCAATAGACCACGCCACTACGTTGCCTATGTAATAGGCGGCGATGTCGCCCTGTGTGAAGGGGCCTTTAGGCTTTTCATCACTATAGTGAAGGATATATCCCAGGACAGCAGATATTTTCAGCAAACTGCCTATACGTCATGGCCACCAAGTGAGCAACTGATCAGATGCATAAACCATACAACAAAGCCATCGCTTGCTTCAGTTTATTGTATAATTACTTCAACGTCTAAGCCACAATCCTGTAAATTGCTGTCTCCCTGCCTATATATCCAGGTCTCGTGTCCACAGCTCATCATCGTCCATTAGTCCACCCAATGTACTGTAATAACAATTACTATGGGTTTACAACTGTCTTGTTCTAATGAGACCACTCTCGCCAGTACTTACTATTCTCAATATATTTCTAGTGGTGACACTTGTTTCACAAGTGACATCATTGGAATGTTTGTTAATAATCCACTTTTGTAGAAGCCTGGTGCTCATATGCTTCACTTGGCGAGAGTGTGAGGACAGACCAGTTTAACCACAAAAATTCCAAGCACTAGAATGTGTGTTGTATGTAGCAGCCTGGTAGTGTAAGTGGTAGTGCGAGAATCTCCGCATATTAGTTACATTGTAGAACTGCAATGGTAGGTGATGCAGAAGTATGGCTTCAGGTCATTAAGCAGATTTTGCAAGAATTTGAAGTATAAAACTGCTTGAAAAATCACAAAATTAGAAGTTGCAGAAAAAAGGAAGCGACTTTTAGTGTCTTAACGCCAGTCATGGCCAGCTCCTACCAACGTTTATAAAAGAGGGCAGATGTCTGGTGGGTCATGGCTAAGTGCACCTGACAAGTTCATCTTAATTTACACCACAAAAGTAGAGTAAATTATGACAAAAATGTACACTGGCTCCTACTATAAGAACATTTTGGGCAGTGGAGAATGCCAATTTAAAGATACGGCAAATTAATTTTGACACACGGCTCCTAATAAATATGGTGCATCTTATTCTAGCGCTCCCTTCTTTAAGACTAGTGTACAAAATGATGTTCTTAATGAATGGCGTCGTTGGCTTTTGGTCTGGTTTTGTTAAATTGATCTTACAATATTTTCCCAGTTTTATACCCTCACTTTGGAATATTGGAAGGAATTGTATAAATAGATATTCCAATTTGTTTGAGATATTGAGAGGTTTGCTGGTTGTAGGAGGCAATCTGGACATGGGTTGTCTTAGGCTAGGGCCACACTTGCGTTTGCAATCCAGTTGCTGGACCCAGTTTTTGACATGTTGAAATCTTGAAAACCGAATCCGGTGATGCACCCATAGACTCCAATGCAAAAACCGGATTGCAACAGTGCAATCCGTTTACCGGATTGGGTTTTTGAGAAATCTGTTTTAAATAGGGTCTGTAACGTTTTTTGGTGCAGTTTCAAAAACTGATCTGTTTTTTTAACATGGGATCCTATGGAAAATGCATCCGGTAACGCATGGTACATATAAATACCAGCCGTTAATAGATCCGGTACCGGATACGGTAAAAATGCCTCAAAAATGGCAAGGGGAAAAACTGGATCCAGTAAATGAATGCAGCCTCCCAAGTGTGACCCTAGCCTTAGTTGTGACCTGGCACCATTGACCTCTAGGTTGGGACTACATCACCACATTGACCGCAACATAGATTGCAAAGATCACTATTTGGTATTGGTACATGGCAACTCAATGCAGGGGAGAAACTGCAACAATGACAAACAAGTTGTACAAATTCTACCTAGTGCATTCATCTGTGATAGAACTGGCTTATAGCAATCTTTATCACAGATGAGTTGTAATGTAGCCACCAACTACATTATACATATAATTAGGTAAGAACCTTGTACTTTGGCAGATTCAGTTAATTGTTTGATTACTGAAATCTGTAAGCAGAGTTATACAGTGTTAAAGCAACTCTCAAGGTTCTTGCTTGCTAAGGCTCTTTGACATTTCCCTAATAATCTATTTTTTGACACATAATTAAAGTAGCCTTTAATTTATAGAATAAATACCAGTGTGACCCTCGCAGAAGGCAGGTTTTGGGAGTGGACCGCCTGAGAACCTGAGTGGCTTGACTAGGATTTCTGACCTGATTTTCTCCAGAACCTCTGAAGGTGAAGGTGTTGGGCTGCAGGTAAAAACCTGGTGCCACTCACGTAGTCTAGAGCTGTTACAGGTGGCCCCAGGGGTACTGAAACAGACAGTGTCTGGCGAGGGATGTGCAGCCAGATGGCTCACGCTGGCAGATAGTGGGACTCAGCAGTTGCAGACTGGTACAGGTTGTAGCGTACTTTTGTAGACTGGTTCAAGCTGTAGTGTTGGTGGACCTAAACCCAGTTGAGTATCTCTGGAGAGACCTGAAAATAGCTGTCCACCAACGTTCACCATCCAACCTGACGGAACTGGAGAGGATCTGCAAGGAAGAATGGTCAAGGATCCCAAATCCAGGGGGAAAGGGGAAACTTGTTGGATCATTCCCAAGAAAACTCATGGCTGTACTAGCTCAAAAGGCGCAAACACTCAATACTGAGCAAAGGGTCTGAATACGTATGACCATGTGATATTTCAGTTTTTCTTTTTTAATATACGGTATTTGCACAAATTTGTACATTTCTCTCTTTTTCCAGTCAAGATGGGGTGCAGAGTGTACATTGAGAAAAAATGAACTTTTTTGAATTTACCAAATGGTTGCAATGAAACAAAGAGTGAAAAATGTAAAGGGGTCTGAATACTTTCTGTACCCCCTGTAGATCATCTGTGTAGCATTTGATTTTTACACATACCTTGCAGTTATCAATTTAGGAAACTGTATTTGATCATGAACATTTTGAAACCTAATATATAAAAACGTATCCACACGGATGTAAAATGGACACTTGCAGGGTAACTACAGTAGGTGCAGGGTTGCGATTGCACCCGGGCCTGCAGCCTAGGGGCCCAAAAGTTCTTGGCCTATAGAAAACTAATAAAGATTTCCATAATCGGGGGCCGTTGAGCTTTGGATCGGGCCTGCCCTCAAGTTACGCCACTGGACACATGGACAGTATGGATGAAAAATGAATTTCTAGGAAGAAACATGGGTGTTTTTTCATATGTTCATATGACCACGGAAAGCCCTGAAATTCTCTCTTCCTCTCCCGTTCTGCACTAGATGATTAGATCTTGCTGGGAAAAAAAGAAACCTTTTCCCTTCATTCTCTAGTTAGAAAATACTTATACATAATTGATTCAGCCAGCTGCTGCAATATAACATTAATGCACACTGATACTATTACCAGACTCGGAGAGGAGTGTGCTGGGGCTGTTTTGCACCCAGGGGAGGCTCTGCTAGATCTGATGAGACTGAAGGTTAGGTAAAGGGTAGTGAGCACTTGCTATAAGCTGTGTGGGTAATCAGACTGTAAATAATGGAAGGAGCTGATGTCTGGGAAGTTTGGGCTAAAAGAAAATGTTTGAGTCGATAGCAGCTAGTGATGCAAGAAGAAGCAGAGATGCGCGGTGCGGTTTGCCATGAGTGTCCTCATATCATCTCTGCTTCAGCTTGGTAATAGATAAGATAAGAGCTTCTTGTTTCCTAGTACAGTTGTGTGGAGCCCACACTGGAGATTCATGTGTTAACAACCATCTACCGAACAATTATAAGTTCAGTGCAAATAATTGAATGTGAGCAAAACGGCATTCGGTCCATGCAAATAACATGAAAAAATATTTAAAAAAATGACAATTTATTTAGTAAAATGACACTTTTGTAGTAAGCCATGCTGATAGTTATAAATGTTTGCATATTAGTTATGACTATTGCATGGACTCCTGCAGGGGCGGAACTACACTGGTGCAGCTGGTGCAGCTGCACCAGGGCCCCGACCGGCTGGGGGCCCCTTCAAGCCTGGAGGGGGGCCCCCAGCCGACCCCCGCAAGCCGCCGTCAAAGGAGAGGAGGGTCAGGCAAGGGAAGCAGAGAGCTTCCTGCTTCCCCTGCCTGATCCCGCCCCTCCTCTCCTCTGCTCCTCCGGCCCCTAGCATACATCCGGCGCGGCTCCCAGGTAGGAGAGCATCGCGCCTGTGGCTCCCTGCGGCTCCCAGCGGCTCCTAGCAGCACCCACCCCCCCTTCCCTGGTCGCGCCGACGGCCAACGGCACCCCTCCCCCCCGGCCGCGCCGGCGGCCAGTAGCCCCGCCCCCCCGGTCCTCTCCTGCACCAGGGCCCCCGGCCAATTGTCTTCTGTAAATGGGTCTTCAAATGATCACAGATGTTTAAAACATGAACATGACAACTGCTCCTCTCCCTATACCAGGGGTCCCGAACCTGTAGCTCGGGACCCTCATGTGGCTTGGGGGCCTATGATGTTTCACTAAAGACTTGTCTTCCAGTTTGGTGCATTAGCATAAGCTCTAGGAAACAGCCGTGAAGAGCAGGTCTCCAGTTGATGACTTTTGCTGGTCTAGTGTAAGATAGAAGAGCAGATCTAAATGGGGGTAAGGTAGGAACCCCTGGATCTTGGTATAATGCCTAAGTGTGATTTCTGTGAACATTATACCAGTAATAGGGGCTCTGGGTGTCACTACTGTAAGGGAGCGGGAGCTGAATGTGGCTCGCGACCCTCTTTTAGAGCTGAATGTGGCTCGCGACCCTCTGTTAGAGCTGAAGAGGGCTCACGACCCTCTGTTAGAGCTGAAGAGGGCTCACGACCCTCTGTCAGAGCTGAATGTGACTCTCAAGGTCAGAAAGGTTGGGGATCTCTGCTCTATACTGAAGACACTTCAGCAGAACAACTGTGTAGTACTCCGTGGCAGCTATTCCAAGAGGCTAAGAAAGATGAGATTGAAACCACACTTGCAGGTCCTTATTACAGGGGTTATCCAATGAAAACAAGCTGTATCCACTTCATGAAAGAGCCTTTATTCCTACGCGTTTCGTGTGGCACCCCACACTTCCTCAGGGAGAAGCTTACGTCTGACGTATCTGTTTACAATCTGTTTACTATCACTGATGACGTTGTTTCCACATCATTTCCTGCCATTATAAAATGGCGTCAGTCTGTATTATTTGTAAGCTTCTCCCTGAGGAAGTGTGGGGTGCCACACGAAACGCGTAGGAATAAAGGCTCTTTCTTCTACCCGGACTGACATCTGGTCTTGATTGGCGGCGCGATATCTCCATCCATTTCTATAACCTATTTTTACTTGACCTACGGGTGGTTCGCTGCAGCCAAGGCATGTGTAGTGGTTGTGTCACACACAACCACACAAGGTGAGCTCATTTGCTAATACATGTACATATTTGTTTAATCGGTTAAGACCCTATGTGCGCTGTTTCTTTCCTCTAGTTTTTTTCACTGTATCCACCTCATGGGATAAGTGATGACTTGCTGATTAGTGATTGTTTCATTCCTGGGACCCTCACAAATCAGTAGATCAACTAAGTTTAATCTTGACGGGGAATTTTTTTATCCCCGTTGTAAAATGTTACAGCAAGTCCTGATTACTGCTCTAATCATCTTTATGGGATTGGCAGAAAAAGCAAAGTTCAGCAGAGGCCCATAGAGAATGAAAGGAGTAGCGGTTCAGCATGTGCCCTGCAGCTCCATTCTAATGGGAATGCAAGTTCTAGTCTCCCAATCAGCACAGGTACCAGTCGTCAGAATCCCACTTTTCAACAAGATAACTTGTTTTTATCGGACAACCCTCGACTAGCCGATGACTAGCGGTATAGGAGGCAGAAACACTAACAGTGAGCCACAGGCTAAACTTATCAAAATGAGGATTATACGGTAATAGCCTAGAAATGTTAATATTGTTTGTCTTCAAAAGTATAATGTACTGTTCTCTACAAATGAAGCACTATATGCTGTTTACATTATAGGCGAAAAATATATAGTCATACCCAAAAATTTTGGCAACCTTGAAATTGTTTAGTAAATGCAGTTTTTTTCAAGAAAATTATTGCAATTACACATTTTGTTCTACTCGAGTTTACTGCCTTTGTGTGTATTGGAACAACACAAAGACAACTAGAAATAGACAACTTGTTCATAATTTCACACAAAACCCCAAAAATGGGCCAGACAAAATGGTTGGCACCTTTACAAAATTGTGGGGAAAACTATTTGTTTCAAGCAGCTCACCTGTGGCAAGCAACAGGTGTGAGCAATATTAAAATCACAGGTGAAATCAGAGAAAAACGGGGAGAAGTTGACTCAATCTGTGCATTGTGTGACTGTGTGCAAGACTAAGCATGTAGAACAGAAAGGCTAGGGTCACACTTGTGTTTGCAATCTGGTTACTGGATGCAGTTTTTCATCCTGAAAACCTGATCAGGTACCTGACCCATAGACTCCAATGTTAAAAATTGTTTGCCAAAGTGCAATCTGTTTACTGGATCCAGTTTTGGAGAAGTCAGCTTTTAATAGGGTCTGCAACATTTTTTGGTCTTTTAGCAAAACCTGATCAGTTTTTTAACATGGGACCCTATGGGAACCTGATCCAGTACCTGATGGTACATATAGGTACCATCAGGTACCTAATCTGGTACCTGATCCGGTAAAAATGCCTCCAAACAGACAAGGGGAGAAACTGGATCCAGTAATGCATCCAGTTATGGGATGCAGGCTCCCAAGTGTGACCCTTGCCAAAGAGAAGAGAACTGTCTGAGGAAATAAGAACCCAAATTGTTGAAAAATATCAACTCAAGGTTACAAGTCCATCTCCAGAGATCTTGACGTTCCTTAAGGTACCGTTGCACGATAAGATATTGTGAACGTTATCGTTTAAACGTCACGGTTTTGGAGACGTTCAAACAACAATGTTTGTATGTCGTTGCATGTAACACCGAGATACGACTACGATAAATCATTGGTACATTGATCGCAGATTTGAGAACATGTTCTCAAATCAGATGATCCATGATCAGCCAACCTACAGCTTTGTGATGTGTGACACCGCGATAACGGTGTCGTTCATGACTTCGCCCATTCACATCAGTGAACAAGTATCGTTCGCTGGGTTATGCAAACGATACCTGCTCACTACATCGCTGGTGTGTCATCCATGATATCTAGATGTGTGACATCTCACCAACGATGTCAAAACGATGTCCTTAACGACAGCGCGCCCCCGAGATCGTTAGTGATATCGTTTCAACATTGAAGCGTGTAACGATACCTTTAGTCCATGATCAAGACGTTTACAACGCATGGTTCAGATGGTGGATAAGCCACCCCAATCATGTTCCTAAGATATTTAAGCTATCCTGCAGGCTCAGGGTACGTCAGTGTCAGTGCGAACTATCCGTAAACATTTGAATGAAATTAAATGCTATGGAGGAGAACCATGAGGACCCCACTGCTGACATGCAGACATAAAAAGCTAGACTGCAATTTGCTAAAATGTACGTGAGTAATCCAAAATCCTTCTGGGAACATGTCTTGTGGACACATGAGACCAAGATAGAGCTTTTTGGTAAAGAACATCATTCTACTGTTTACCAAAAACGGAATGAGGCCTACAGAGAAAAGAACACAGTACCTACAGTTACATATGGTCTAGGCTCAAAGATATTTTGGGTTGTTTTGCGGCCTCTGGTATGGGGTGCCTTGAACTGTGTGTAAGGTATTATGAAATCTGAAGATTATCAAAGATTTGAAGTGGTCAGTGTCAGAAAGCTGACTTTGCATCCTAGGTCATGGGGCTGGTATTCCCAGCATGGTGAGGCTAAATAATAGCAGCCCACAGCTGCCCCAGAAATTGGAGCATTCATTAGAAGCGTCAATTCCTGGTGCTTTACCCAGCTCTTCCCGATGCCCTGGTGTGGTGGCATCGGGTTGATAGAATTGGTTAATGACAGCTGAGCATTGACAACCTGTCACTGTTTTGTTTATTTTTATAGTCCTCCCCAGCAGAACCTGAACCCAAACAATAACAGGGAAGTTCGTCTTCGGGGTCCATGCCCCAACACTAGGTGTTCGGTACGGACCCTGAACTTAAAGAGGACCTGTCACCCCCCCTGGTGCTTTCCAAACTGAAAGCACCCCGAATGCAGTGGGTCTGCTGCATTCGGGGAAGGGGTCTCCCATGTTTCTTCCCGCCCTGTAAGCTGTAAAAAACACTGTATAAAGTTTAAAGATAACGTGTCCAGAAGGACTTACTGATTATGGAGTCCTCACTGTTCCCGGGGGTCCTCCCCGCCCCCTGCCTCTCTGTGCCGCCTCCTGCCGTGACATCAGCACTGGAGTCCGCCCTGCTACAGATTTTGCTGTATGCATACAGCAGGGCAGATTCCGACACTGACGTCACAGGCAGGAGGTGGCACAGAGAGGCAGGGGGTGGCACAGAGAGGCAGGAGATGGCGAGGACCCCCGGGAACAGCGAGGACTCCATAATCAGTAAGTCCCTCCGGACTCATTATCTATTAATTTTATAAAGTGTTTTTTTACAGTTTACAGGGCAGGTAAGAGACATGGGAGACCCTTTCCATAAATGCAGCAGACACACTGCATTCAGTGGTGTTTTCAGTTTGGTAAGCATCCAGGGGAGTGACAGGTCCCCTTAAACAGTGTGGGTTTGCCCATCACTAGCACCCACACTTTTAGCCATGACTATATATAGTAAGTTACATCTTTGCAGTACATATCTGTATCCTATAGTCATAGAGCAAGTGAGTCAACCACTGTAATTTAGCGCCTTTTTATATGTCACTGTTACTGGTGGGAGATTCAAGACTACATTTTTAATCCTAGATACCCAAGGTTCGTCATACAATTAGCAATGGTAGATCAGTAATGTATACAAACAAATCATGCAGCAATGAAACAATGTATCCAAAATGAAAAGAATTTGTCTTTATCAAATACGGTATATTTTTAGGGGTTGATAAATGATCCTTGTTTGCTATGATGATGATTCTCATAAATGTTGTTGGATTCTTTCAGAAATTGAAGAGATGATACACATTTTGGTAACGGGGACAGTTTAGCAGCCAGTCTGTAGGGAGCTTATAAAGCGTCTCTCTTCTAGTACAGTAACTGCTAAGAGAATATTGAGGACATCTGCAGCTAGACACTTCCTGACAGGACACAACTGTTCCTGCCATGTGGTCCATCTGGTGTAAAAACACTGCAAGAGGCGAATTGTTGTGTTCACATTGCGATCTCTTACAGCAGCTCATTTATGCTCATCATTTATTATGCACAGAGCTGTAGATATTACATTGTGAATAATGCACAGGGCACTCAGTTTGTCTGTGTTATATCATATAGGTAAAGGTACAGTGATGCAAATGAACGCAGCTTGGCAAGATACTGGAAATACAACAGCTATATCTGCTGCATAACAGCTTATTACAGATACGGTCTGTTCTTCTGATAATCTAAATACGTATTGCATATGCTTTGTGGAGTTTGGCTAATAGGAGTGATGAAAGAATACAGCAGAGTCTTGGTTATGAGTCTTGTGCATAAGTTAGGAAATGTTGCTATTATGGCTCAGCTCCAAGGCTTGATCCTGTGACCTCTGGTTATGTGGTTGGTTTCCTTCTCCGTTGTACCACAGCATGTTTAGTTCTGGTCCAACTGCTGTTGGTTCTCTTGTCTTTCCTTTGCCTTACCTTTCTGTTTTATCTCCAGTCAGGTGTGTTCACTTCCTTGTTCTGTTTGCCCTATCACATTTTGGGAGGTGCTATTTATACTCACCATACAGATGCCTCAGTGCTGGTTACATTCTAAGGTGGATGGATGTTTGGAGTCCTAGTTCAGGATAAGCTTGCTTAGTTATCACTTTTGCTTTTCCCAGTGGTTTTGTGTGTGATTCCCTTTCCAGTATTCTCCCCATCTGTTTCATGTGGGATTTTCAGGGCTTCCATTTTATCCATAAGTCTTTTTAGGATTCTTTCAGTTTCTACCATCTCTCCTGTACAACTGTGTGAACACGTCTTTAGTTATGTGTCTCACCCCTGCCTGAGTGCACCTCTTTTATGTGTATTGGTGTTTTGTGTTATACTTGGTTTATAGTTTATGGTGCAGTTAAGGACACCATGGTCAGCCGATGTTGAGTGGGGGCATGTTACTTTAGGATGCCAACCTCAACTGTCAGGCAGGGACATAACAGAGCCAGGATTAGGTTACACTTAGTCTGTATAGGGACCCGTGGTTAACATATCTCTGGTGTGTTTGTCCCCGTGTAAGTGAAGTGCATAATCATAACATCTGCCCTACCTGCGTCTAGTCTCTCTGGGGTGACTGACAGGCTACTGTGCATGCTATGTGCAAGATGGGCGTGCTGCCCGAAATAGTCTATGATGTGATAATAAGGGGTGATGGGACAGATAATAGCATTCATAGGGTTTATACGCCTGAAAGTGAAAAATAAAAACATGAAAATATATCCTAGCATACTACACTGTGGGCACAATTATCAGTCAAATGAGTATTTTTGATCCTGTCTTCACTTTTATGCAGATTTTGCAAGTTGCATATATTTGAATGCCGATTGGATGATGCAGATCAGGTGATGGGTATTTGTTTTAATGAGGAGGGTCAGCCTAAAGGCCCCGTTACACGCTGCGATGTGCCAACGATCCAACCAACGATCGGGATCGCTGGGACATCGCTATATGATCGTTGGGGAGCTGTCACACAGGCAGACTCGCCAGCGATCAGCGACCAGCGTGAACGCTGGTAACCAGAGTAACACATCGGTTAACTGTGCTTAGTTACTCGATGTTCACCCTGGTTACCATGTCCAGCGTGTACTGTGCGGCGCTGGGAGGTCATTGATCGTTCGTCTCCCGCTGTACACACGCCGATGCTGGCCCCCAGCGGGAGACCAACGAACGAAAAATGGTCCTGGCCATTTACCAACAATCAGCGAGCTGATCGCTGGTCATTGGTACATGTCACATGCAGTGGCCTCGCTACGAGGTCACTGCAACGTCACAAAACCGGTAACGTTGCAACGATATCGTTGCGGGTAACCCGGCCTTAAGGAAACAATACCCTTTATCAAGGAGTGCACAATTATTAGGCAGCTTGATTTCCATGGGAAAATGGGCTAAAAAAGACTTGGCTTACTCTGAAACATCAAAAATTGTTCAAAGAATTACCGAAGGATGAGGCAGTTTACCGAAATTGTAGAAATTCCTAAAATATCGTGGCATGATCACAGAACTATCAAAGGGAAAAAGTCTGCCTCTTTCAAGAAAACCATGATTATTTTTTTTATACAGGACAATGATCTATCAAAGCATTAAAGTCTCCAGTGCTTGTCCGCCAGTAAAGACCTTAAAGAAGAAAGAATAAAACAAGACTCCTTTTTCACCTGATCTAAACCCTATTGCAAACTTGTAGGACCTTTTTAAACAGGAGATTTAGGCTATGTTCACACTGGATGCTTTCCTTTTTTGGTGCTGCATTTGTTTTTGTTTTTTTTAGAATTGCACTAAAAACAGATCAGTCACTGCGTCTACAGCAAAGTGAATGGGATTTTCAATTTGCTGTGCAGACATCAGCATTTTTGACTGCTGCATTAGTGGTGCAGAAAGCGGATCAGAAGATAATGAAAATCAATTATGCTCTGTATTTCTGCTGCACTTTCCACACCACAAACATTCCAATTACTTACCCTCCCTGGCGATCCCACGGCAAACCCCAGTGATATCTTCCTTCTGGACATCGTCAGGACCTGCAGGCACAGTACTGACAGGACCTAGCCATGTGACTCAGCCTGAGAGTCACATGGGGCACAGGTCTTGTAAATACTTGTACTACTCGCAGGTCCTGCTGGTGCCCAGAAGGAAGACATCGCCGTGGGATCGCCAGAGTGAGTACGGTAATAAAGTGTGTGTGTGTCTTTGTCTGTGTGCCTGTCTGTGAGAAACTCAAATGGATGATGCGCTTATAATACTTTTTTTGCTTAAAGAGGATCCATTTTTGGTGTAGAAACTGCACCAAAAACGGATCATCGAAAAAAGGAGCACAAGCGCCCTGTGTGATGAGCCCTTACAATGAAGGAAAACAGTCCCCTCTCTGAACAGTATCTGGGGGCTGTAGTTGGAGCAGTCCAAAAAGATGATCATCAACAGATAAAGAATGTGACAGACCCAATGTATGGAGATCGTGACTCTTAGTGGAAAGCAGGGCAGCTATATTGGTCACCGAAGTATTTTTGTACATTTTGAGTTCTTTGGTTATTATTCTCACTTTAACAGATGATAAACATTTAGAATTGGAAAATGTATGTTTTTCATTTTGTTGCATAATAATTCTGCAGCCTAATAGTTGCCCAATAATTCTGCACACAGAGATATTCTAAGAAAGACAAAACCTCACTTTTACTTTCTTAAATATTCAGCTTTTAGGTTTCTTAAAGGAATCTTTCAGCAGAATTTTATTATGACACACAGAGTTTAACACTGTGTCGTTTCTTACCCTGTGTGGTGTTCTTTATTTATAGTGAAAGTTTTACCATCTGGGATTATTCATTGGCAAGACTACACTAGTCTGGCAATCCCCCTCCCCCTCTGATTAGCACCTCTCCGTTTATAGACTTTGTACATGGAGAGCATGGTGTAGGCGTGTTAACTTTCTGAGCGCTTTTACATTGCTAAATCTAAAATCTCTGATTGAATGACAACATTTGCATCCAGTAAACTAAGTTTACATTGCTGGATTTAGAATGTCTTTGCCTACATCATGCTGCTCTCAGATGAGGAAGCCATGCCTCAAAACCTTTGAAGAACAGAAAGAGGGACAAAAGATATGGCACGCGCTTTGACCACACTTATTTGGCAGTGAGGACATTCAGCAGACACCCAGGAGTGCAAGGTGTAGACCCAAATCTAGGACTGTCCACTGTATCCAGGAAGGTTGGCAATAGAGATGAGCATATTGATTCATGAGACTCCTGAGTGGTACCCTACTGCTGGAAAGGAGGCATCGAATCTTACCTTCCGGCATTCCGCAGCTTCTGATTAATCAGAGCAGATGTAACATCATCTGTGCATCATGCTCATCTCTAGTTGAGGTCTATGGATTTCTTACAATCAAAGAACCATAGAATGGTAGAGTTAGAAGGGACCTCCTGGGTCATCTGGTCCATCCCTCTGCTCAAAGCAGGATTCATTAAATCATCCCAGACAGATGTTTGTCCAGCCTCTGTGTGAAGGCTTCCATTGAAGGGAATTCGCCACCCCTTGTGGCGGCCTGCTCCAATCATTGATCACCCTCACTGTCAAAACGTTATTTCTAATATCTATTCTGTATCTCCTCCCATTCAGTTTCATCCCATTGCTTCAAGTCTTTACTTGTACAAATAAGAATTAAGCTGATCCCTCTACAGTGTGACAGCCCTACAATAACGCTGATCCCTACACAGTGTGACAGCCCTTGAGATAATCGTAGGCATCTATATGGTCTCCTCTCAATCTTCTTTTTTGCAAGCTAAACATTCCCAAATCCTGAAACGTTCATCATAGGACATGGTTTCCAGACTGGTCACCATTCTGGTCGCTCATCTCTGAACTTGCTCCAGTTAGTTTATGTCTTTTATTGGTTCTTAATAAAACATTTGAACTGCTTTATTTAAATTTTCTCTTGGTACTGCCTCCTGATCCACTGCATGCCGGCCCTCACTGACCCTTTTTCTTGCCTCCTGATCTACTGCATGCTGGCCTTCACTGACCCTTTTTCTTGTTTCCTGATCCACTACATGCTGGCCCTCACTGACCCTTTTTTGTGCCTCCTGATCCACTGCATGCTGGCCCTCACTGACCCTTTTTTGTGCCTCCTGATCCATTGCATGCCGGCCTACACTGGCCTTTTTTTTCGGGCCCCTGATCAACTGCATGGCAACCCTTCCTGACCCTTTTTCTTGCCTCCTGATCCACTGCATGATGGCCCTTACTGACCCTTTTTTGTGCCTCCTGATCCACTGCATGCTGGCCCTCACTGGCCTTCTTTCCGGGCCCCTGATAAACTGCATGGCAACCCTTCCTGACCCTTTTTCTTGCCTCTTGATCCACTGCATCATGGCCCTTACTGACCCTTTTTTGTGCCTCCTGATCCACTGCATGCTGGCCCTCACTGACCCTTTTTCTTGTCTCCTGATCCACTGCATGCTGGCCCTCACTGGCCTTCTTTTCGGGCCCCTGATAAACTGCATGGCAACCCTTCCTGACCCTTTTTCTTGCCTCCTGATTCACTGCATGCTGGCCCTCACTGACCCTTTTTCGTGCCTCCTGATCCACTGCATGCCGGCCCTCACTGACCCTTTTTCGTGACTTCTGATCCGTTGCCTGCCGGCCCTCACTGACCCTTTTTCTTGTTTCCTGATCCACTGCATGATGGCCCTTACTGACCCTTTTTTGTGCCTCCTGACCCACTGCATGCTGGCCCTCACTGGCCTTTTTTCCGGGCCCCTGATAAACTGCATGGCAGCCCTTCCTGACCCTTTTTCTTGCCTCCTGATCCACTGCATGCTGGCCCTTACTGACCCTTTTTTGTGCCTCTTGATCCACTGCATGCTGGCCCTCACTGGCCTTCTTTTCGGGCCCCTGATAAACTGCATGGCAACCCTTCCTGACCCTTTTTCTTGCCTCCTGATCCACTGCATGCTGGCCCTCACTGACCCTTTTTCGTGCCTCCTGATCCACTGCATGCCGGCCCTCACTAACCCTTTTTCTTGTCTCCTGATCCATTGCATGCCGGTCCTCACTGACCCTTTTTCTTGCCTCCTGATCCACTGCATGCCGGCCCTCACTAACCCTTTTTCTTGTCTCCTGATCCATTGCATGCCGGCCCTCACTGATCCTTTTTCTTGCCTCCTGATCCACTGCATGCCGGCCCTCATTAACCCCCTCTCTTGTCTCCTGATCCATTGCATGCCAGCCCTCACTAACCCTTTTTCATGCCTCCTGATTCACTGCATGCTGGCCCTCACTGACCTTTTTTCATGCCTCCTGATCCACTGCATGCCGGCCCTCACTGATCCTTTTTCGTGCCTCCTGATCCACTGCATGTTAGCCTTCACTGACCCTTTTTCTTGCCTCCTGATCCACTGCATGCTGGCCCTCACTGACCCTTTTTTGTGCCTTTTGACCCACTGCATGCTGGCTCTCACTGGCCTTTTTTCCGGGCCCCTGATTAACTGCAGGCAGCCCTTCCTGACCCTTTTTCTTGCCTCCTGATCCACTGCATGCTGGCCCTCACTGACCCTTTTTTGTGCCTCCTGATCCACTGCATGCTGGCCCTCACTGGCCTTCTTTCCGGGCCCGTGATAAACTGCATGGCAACCCTTCCTGACCCTTTTTCTTGCCTCCTGATCCACTGCATGCTGGCCCTCACTGACCCTTTTTCGTGCCTCCTGATCCATTGCATGCCGGCCCTCACTGACCCTTTTTCGTGACTCCTGATCCACTGCATGCCGGCCTTCACTGACCCTTTTTCTTGCCTCCTGATCCACTGCATGCTGGCCCTCACTGACCCTTTTTTGTGCCTCCTGATCCACTGCATGCTGGCCCTCAATGGCCTTCTTTCCGGGCCCGTAATAAACTGCATGGCAACCCTTCCTGACCCTTTTTCTTGCCTCCTGATCCACTGCATGCTGGCCCTCACTGACCCTTTTTCGTGCCTCCTGATCCATTGCATGCCGGCCCTCACTGACCCTTTTTCGTGACTCCTGATCCACTGCATGCCGGCCTTCACTGACCCTTTTTCTTGCCTCCTGATCCACTGCATGCTGGCCCTCACTGACCCTTTTTTGTGCCTCCTGATCCTCTGCATGCTGGCCCTCACTGACCCTTTTTCTTGCCTCCTGATCCACTGCATGCCGGCCCTCACTGATCCTTTTTCTTGCCTCCTGATCCACTGCATGCCGGCCCTCACTAACCCTCTCTCTTGTCTCCTGATCCATTGCATGCCGGCCCTCACTGATCCTTTTTCTTGCCTCCTGATCCACTGCATGCCGGCCCTCATTAACCCTCTCTCTTGTCTCCTGATCCATTGCATGCCAGCCCTCACTAACCCTTTTTCATGCCTCCTGATTCACTGCATGCTGGCCCTCACTGACCTTTTTTCATGCCTACTGATCCACTGCATGCCGGCCCTCACTGATCCTTTTTCGTGCCTCCTGATCCACTGCATGTTAGCCTTCACTGACCCTTTTTCTTGCCTCCTGATCCACTGCATGCTGGCCCTCACTGACCCTTTTTTGTGCCTTTTGACCCACTGCATGCTGGCTCTCACTGGCCTTTTTTCCGGGCCCCTGATTAACTGCATGGCAGCCCTTCCTGACCCTTTTTCTTGCCTCCTGATCCACTGCATGCTGGCCCTCGCTGACCCTTTTTTGTGCCTCCTGATCCACTGCATGCTGGCCCTCACTGGCCTTCTTTCCGGGCCCGTGATAAACTGCATGGCAACCCTTCCTGCCTCCTGATCCACTGCATGCTGGCCCTCACTGACCCTTTTTCGTGCCTCCTGATCCATTGCATGCCGGCCCTCACTGACCCTTTTTCATGACTCCTGATCCACTGCATGCCGGCCTTCACTGACCCTTTTTCTTGCCTCCTGATCCACTGCATGCTGGCCCTCACTGACCCTTTTTTGTGCCTCCTGATCCACTGCATGCTGGCCCTCAATGGCCTTCTTTCCGGGCCCGTGATAAACTGCATGGCAACCCTTCCTGACCCTTTTTCTTGCCTCCTGATCCACTGCATGCTGGCCCTCACTGACCCTTTTTCGTGCCTCCTGATCCATTGCATGCCGGCACTCACTGACCCTTTTTCGTGACTCCTGATCCACTGCATGCCGGCCTTCACTGACCCTTTTTCTTGCCTCCTGATCCACTGCATGCTGGCCCTCACTGACCCTTTTTTGTGCCTCCTGATCCTCTGCATGCTGGCCCTCACTGACCCTTTTTCTTGCCTCCTGATCCACTGCATGCCGGCCCTCACTGATCCTTTTTCTTGCCTCCTGATCCACTGCATGCCGGCCCTCACTAACCCTCTCTCTTGTCTCCTGATCCATTGCATGCCGGCCCTCACTAACCCTCTCTCTTGTCTCCTGATCCATTGCATGCCGGCCCTCACTAACCCTTTTTCATGCCTCCCGATCCATTGCATGCCGGCCTTCACTAACCCTTTTTCATGCCTCCTGATTCACTGCATGCCGGCCCTCACTGACCCTTCTTCGTGCCTCCTGATCCACTGCATGCTGGCCCTCACTGACCCTTTTCGTGCCTCCTGATCCACTGCATGCTGGCCCTCACTAACCCTTTTTCTTGTCTCCTGATCCATTGCATGCCGGCCCTCACTGATCCTTTTTCTTGCCTCCTGATCCACTGCATGCCGGCCCTCACTAACCCTCTCTCTTGTCTCCTGATCCATTGCATGCTGGCCCTCACTGACCCTTTTTCATGCCTCCTGATTCACTGCATGCTGGCACTCACTGACCTTTTTTCATGCCTCCTGATCCACTGCATGCCGGCCCTCACTGATCCTTTTTCGTGCCTCCTGATCCACTGCATGCTGGCCCTCACTGACCCTTTTTTAATACCTCCTGAGTAAGATCGCACTGAAAAGGGTCAGTGAGAGGTGTCATGCAGTAGGTCAGAAGGCACGAAAAAGGATCAGTGAGGGTCGGCATGCAGTGGGTCAGAGGACAAGAAAAAGAGTCAATGAGGGCTGGTATTCAGTGAATCTGAAAGCACCAAAAAGGGTCAGAAGTCCTGACTAATTGCGGGGTCTCACTGATCCATTATGGTGCCTCATTAGCCATCACTCTAAATGCCTCATTGGCCCTCGGTGGTGACCTGTCACCATCTATTTGCCTCTTTGGTGACGCTACCTCTCACACCAAATGCCTTTGTGGCGCTAGTGTTGCCTCTCTAAAAGGGCTATTATTCATCCTGTAACCTACGGCCTTTCTATAAAAAAAGCTTTGGAAATCTGCACCAAAGGGATTGAATGCAAGATAAGTTTCTCTCCATTGAGCTCCCTACATCTCCTCGGCACTGCTCTGGTGGTCTGCTCTGTTGTAAATTGAAAGGGCTGTCCACCATTGAATAACCCCTTTTTCAATGTTCATAATATGTTTAGTAAAAATAAATATAAAGAAAAAAAAAGCTCACTTTCCTCCTGAGTGGTCTCCACTCAGAGTGTGGCGTATGATGCACACTGGCAACATTGGCGTGTCACATGAGTGCTGCTGTAGCATATTATAATCCGCTAGTAGACTACAGTGCTTGCAGCAGTGCCCATTCGGGAGGTAGGGACGGACGGGAGGTTGTCCTTTCCAATTTGAGCAGGCGTCATTTAGTAGTAAATTGCAAAAATTGTAGAAAAAGCCTTTAATTCAATACGCCAGGCTAAGAAGTGACTGACAGCGACTGGAACAGCTGGAAATCGACAGGAGGCAATGAGACTAAATGAGCTGAACCGCGAAAATCATCATTGTATGATGTGAGATTGACTTAAAAACTAAGTTTGGAAACATGAACATTTTCCCAATATTATGTCTCTTCCTCCATTCCCAACATTTACAGGATAAGGGAGGGAGGGTGCTGGTAACCCCAATAAATAAAGTCAATTATCATTTTATGTAGAACGATTATTATTTTTATACTTATTTAACAATTGAGACTTTATCAGATTTCCTTATCGAATGTGTTGCGGTGGTTTCAGTGTACTTAACGCCGATGAGTTGCGCAATTAACGACAATACTGACAGAGGTTATTTTAGTATGTTGACTTTGAGTACATTAAACACATACTATGTTTTCTTGTTCTCGGTGTAAGAATTCAGTTTTTTTTAGGCACTCAATATTATTGTATATCTTATAGTCTAAATAAAGTTAAAAAAAATATGGGTTCTGATTTATTGGCATGTAAAACCATAGGAATGTTCATCTCAGTATGAGCCAGAAAGCTGTGTTCTTCTCCACTTGTGAACCTTTTCTTGTGGGCAGTGGAGTTCAAAGGAAAGAAAAAGCTTACGAAACACTGTTACCCATGAGGAGCGTGAGCTCCCGCCGTGCAGATAGTGTCAGAACTAAAAATAAGGCTGCCTCTCCCCTATGGCTGGGTTCAGACCCAAATCTGCAACACTTCTTCATCTAAAATCCACCCTTATTCATACATTGTATGTGCATTTTCTGTATTGTAGACATTTACCAAAATAATACAACACCAGCGAGGCAATTTAGAGTCCTCATTGAAATTAATATGCAAAGATTATCAATAATGTGGTGCATTTCCATAACAGAAGTTGACATTGCTGCAAAAAAACAATTCACACTCAGATTGTGCACCTAAAAAATGCAGCATGTGGAAAATATGAAAGGGGTATTCCCACCCCACCTCCAAGATCCTATCCCAATATGTAGTAGGTGAAATAATAGCAATATGATCAAATCCCTCTAATTAGAAATGCAGTATAGTCCTCTTGGTTAGCAATGTCTTTTCCTCATGTGCAGGATCTTAGGTATACATGGTTACGACCACAAGCAACTAAGGCCGGCTTCACAGCATGCTGTGACCAGGTCCCGGGCTGTCCGGTATGAACCTGACACCCCGAACACAATTTTGCACTAATGCATGCCTATGGTGCCGGACAGGGCCGGATGCCATCTGGTTTTGTCCCTGTCCTACAGCATCAGGCTGCATTCAGTTTTTGTCCTAGACACAAACGCAGCTTGCAGCATTTCTGTGTTCGGGGCAAAAATCTGCACAAATCGGATTCTCCCGGTTCTGGCGCGATCCGACATCCCCTAACATGGGAGTCTATGGTGCCGGATCTGACAAAAAAATCGCATCCAGCTACCGGATGCCTAGCGCTGACCTTCAGCACCTGGAGCTATCACCTGCTGAGATATCAAGGCCACGACTAGCTCCCACAAGCCGCGATCCTGACATTTCTGCAGGGACAGCTCCTGTCCAATTCCGGCAGAAAACAGGACCGGAGGGCAAGTTCTGTTCTATCCGGGACAGTCAGGTTCTGATACACCAAAAACGTGGTGTGAAACCGGCCTAACTGACTTTCCTTATATGCGTGGCCGTAACCTAGCTTAACCTAGCCTAAGCTCTTTCAATGCCCTGCATATGAAGAAAAGACATGGCTTATTAGGACAACCATACTACATTTCTAATTGGAGATATTTGCTAATATTATTATTATTACACCTACTACATGTTGGAAAGGATCTCAGAATTGGGAATACCACTTTAAGATAAAACTGATCCACTTTTCTGGTACTAAAAAATGTTACCGATTTTACACATGTAAAATCCGCAGGTAAAATCCACATCACATATGCAATGTTTGAAATGGCATATGAATGTGTCACACACTAGGGACCGGGGTACTCGAGACCAGGGTGTACTGTCTCTGGGGGATGTCAAGGTGCCGAGCCCGGTCCCGTTGTCCCAGATGCGGCAAGTAAAGGGAGTATTTACAGGGGATTTGTTATGACGCCACCCGGGGTATGTGGTCAGTGGGACCACCGCTTCCGTATTCCTGCTGGGGATGGTGGTGCGGGATAGTAAGCCTTCCTCGGGTAGGGCTGAGGGTCACCAGGGCAGGTGTAGTAGTAGTGGACGAACGTAGTGAGGGATGGTGCTTTTAACCAGTCACTTACTTTGCTGCTGCAGCTTCTCTAGCCTGTGTGTGGAAATAGCAGTCTGTGGCTCCTCAGGCAGAACTCCGTTGCGGCGCTGAAGAAAGCAGTCTCAGGCAATGGTGAGCTTACTGGGTACTTAAGGTTCTTTAGCAGCAGTTCACAACAGTTTTCAAGTTACAGTACTTTCAGCCCTTTCAAGTTACAGTTCTCACACTTTTACACTGCTCCGGGTAACTGGGCTTATGCAGCTCAGGCAGCACCTCTGTGTTGCTTCCCTCAAGTCCTTTCAGACCCTTTCCTTTCTCTGTGTCCTCACTCACGTGTTTGGTCTGGCCATTGCGGGCTTTTGTGTGATGATTCCTTCTCTGTCAGTGTAACTAGCCCTAGTTTGATGGCTGTGTTCCTAGACCATGGTGGTAGGTAGGCTGCAGGTCATAGAGTACCTGCCCTATGCCGGTATGTCCTGTGATTAGGGTCTTAGAGTATCCCGCGGTCACTTCTATAGAGCCGGCTCTCTGGCTGTAGCGGCCTAGCCTCCAGTGTCCCAGGTATGGCTGTGGGATCACCAGGCTCCCTCGTCCTCGCTGTCTCTCAGCTCCAGGGTTCCTCCTGTCAGCTAAGGTGTATTCGGCTGCCGTGCCCTTGTCCTCCCACATTTCTCTTAGCTGTGGGGTGTATCGGCTTGTGGCTATCTTCTCGCCTCTGGCTATGGAGCGAGCTTTCTCTCCTAGGAATGTTGCCTCTAGGATTCTGCGTCCTCCAGGGAACCTCTCCTCCTGGGAATAACTCACTACCTGTTCTTCCTGACCGACTGTTCTGACTTCTTCTGCTCTAACTGTCTGTGCCTCTTAAAATAAAGCATACTTGGAGCCACACTTGGGGCCGACCAAGGTAGAGTGTACATCTGACTCTGTGCGTCTGGTGTCTTACTTTTCACACCGGTACTTGGTCTATATTTATTTGGTCAGGAGCAGGCAACTTGTTAATATTATTATGAAATATTAACCATAACAGGTGTAGTGCACTTACTTCAAAGCTGCAGCTCTCCAGTCAGTGTGCAGGGATGGCAGTCTGTGGCTCCTCAGGCGGGACTTTACTGCGACGCTGTAAGCAAACAGTCTCAGGCAGGGATGAACTTACTGGGTATGTTACTACTGACTTGCACTGTAGGCTTTTACACTGACAATCTTACACTTCACTTCTGATTTTACACTCTCTTCCCCATTCCGGGTTACAAGTCTTGTGCAGCTTATGTGGCGTTTCTGTGTTGTTCCCTCAAAGTCCTTTCAGGTCTCTCAGTCTCAACGTAGTACCTCACCCACTGGTTCAGTCTGGTCATCGCGGACTCATGGGTGAATGTTTCCCTCACAGTCAGGGTCACCAGTCCTAGTATCACGACTGTGTGTTTAGCCATGTAAGTTAGGCAGCAGGTCGTAGAGTCCCTGCTCCACACAGGTGTGTCTCGTGATTAGGGTCTGGATTTTTCCCCGTCACCTATTCAGAGCCAGTTCTCTGGTTGTGGCCTAGCCTCCAGTGTCCCAGGTTCAGATATTTGGGCACACCAGGCTCCTTCTCACTCTCACTTTTGCTAAGGGTGCCTCCGGACAGCTAAGGTCTATCGGGCTGCCAGGCCCTTGTCCTCCCACCTTCTTAGCTGTGGAGTGTCTTTCAGTCTCTCTCCTTCCTGTCACCTCCAGGCTATGGAGTGGGCTTTCTCTCCTCGTGGCTATGCCTCACGGGATTCTGCATCTCCAGGGAACCCAAAACCTCCTGGGAAGACTCTCTCACTACTTATCCAACCATCTTCTCTCTCCCAGTCCTTGGTGTTCTCTCCTCACGCTCTCATTGCAGTGTCTCCACCCACTTGACAGTGCTCCCCTACACTCCAACCACTTTGCTATCTACACCCGCCACCCCTTGCCCAACCTAGAGTCCTAGGCGTAGGGTCGGTGTGTGCTGCGGTGTGGGTGTGTTTTTCAACTGTCTTGCCTTACCTGGCTGCACTTCCCTTTGTGGCCACCTGGTCGCAGGGGCACCACAGATCTCTGTATATGGTTTAAAGTGTGAAGGCAATGGCCCTACTGGGACCTACTGCATAAAGCCTGTCTGTCTATAAAAGCTTTCCACTAACAGAGCACTGTTATAGTTAATATCCTATATATTATATTTTGGTAGATGGTAGTAGGCAAGTAAAGGTAGGGGTGCTACTGGTAGGTAAAAATGGAGCAAAAATATTCAAATTAGTCATTCATTCCCATTGGGGGGTACATATTCAATTTTAGGAGCCATTAATTTAATATCCATAGATAGCTTAGACCATCTGTGAACAACCATTTAGTTAATAAACTTCACATTAGTATACAAGGTGGCTATCCTAAACCACCAGTTATGGAAAAATAACCCTAATTCTATAGCATGAGTCCTATCTTCTTATCTTGATATGTCATCTTACGAAGGACCCTGGGAACTGTGAGTCCATAGATAGTAATTTGACTGAACTAAGCAGTAAAGTACCAATATGATGCGGTCCCTGCAGTCTACATCATCCTCGGAGGGTTAAATCTGCTTTCAAAAGATTTTTCTAAGTGCCTCAAACCTATGGAAATAATCCATAGTTTACAATTATCTCTGTATGAAGAGCTATTGATAAGAACCATGACGTCCACTGGGGATTGTTTGTAAAGCGTCAGCAGAGTATTGATGGAGCTAACCTCATGCTATCATATATACAAGCCCCATTCCATTCTGATAGGCCTTTTTTTTAATGAACCTACACTAAGGCTGCTAGTTGGAGGAAGTTGTAATAAACCAGGTGGTTTATCTGGGCTATATTGTATATCTTTATTTAATTTTTATTATATTACCACATATTCACTCTCCATGTTTTTTCGATCACAGGGAACAAAACAGGATGATATGTCCATATGGGATGTCCTACAACAAAGACATAAAAATATAGCCGCGGCTATTTTTATATATCAATTAAATATTCAGGTGCACAATCGGCTTGTGGCCATATAAAAGATTATATATATATATATATATATTACACTAAACACAAACTCAACGTAGACAAAACTGAACTCATCATCATCCTTCCTCCATCCCATCTTCATCTTCACCATCCTGATCTATCTATTATGGTGAATGGCATCATGCTCTCTCCCACCCCTCAAATTCGCTGCCTTGGAGTAACTCTTGGCTCTGCCCTATCCTTCAAACCACACATCAAAACTCTCGCCACCTGCTGTCGCCTCCAGCTCAAGAATATTTCCAGAATCCGTCCTTTCCTCAGCCATCAATCTACTAAAATTCTTGTACATGCCCTTATCATCTCCCGCCTTGACTACTGCAACATTCTCCTTTGCGGCCTCGCTGCTAACACTCTTGCACCTCTCCAGTCTGTCCTCAACTCTGCTGCCTGATTAATCCACCCCTCTCCTTGCTACTCCCCTGTTTCTCCCCTCTGCAAATCCCTCCACTGACTCCCAATTCCCCAACGAATCCAGTTCAAGCTACTAACACTGACCTACAAAGCCATTCATAAACTGTCTCCTCCCTATATCTCTGAACTAATATCACACTATCTTCCCTCACGTAACCTTTGATCCTCCCCGGACCTCCTCCTCCTTTCCTCCACACTTATCTGTTCCGCACACAACCGCCTCCAAGATTTCTCCCGGATATCCTAACATCCTCTGGAATTCTGCGCTCCAACACATCAGAGTATCCACCACACTCTGATCCTTCAGATGGAACTTGAAAACCTATCTCTTCGGGAAAGCGTACAGCTTGCAATGACCGAGCCGCCACCCCACAGCCACCGGAGCTACCACCTCTCCACCACCAGATCTGCTGCAACCCGGACCTACTGTTTCCTCCCCATCGCCCTGTAGAATGTAAGCCCGCAAGGGCAGGGTCCTCTCCACTTTGCATCCCCTTCTCATGTACAGCACCATGGAATTAATGGTGCTAAATAAATAAATAATAATAATAATAATAATAATAATAATAATATAAGCACAAAAACTATCCAACCATATCTGGGTGTACCTTTATGGATGGTCCCTATCAGAAACTGCCTTATGTGAATAAGGAGTTATGGGATGTCCATCCTGTGGTCTCGAGGATTGTGTGTGGCTACCAGATCCAGTGTATTGCTTGCCTCCTTCAGCGGGTAACCTAGACTTTGTCTCTCTTGAGAGACTGGGCAAGCAACCATTGTGGAAGCCAGAAGGGGCTCTGCTTAAGCTTAGATGGGGAGGGGTGCTCATCCCAACCTTTGCTGTGGGCTTCTAGACTGGGCTTGTGGTAAACTGCATGTTACCTCACTTTTTATGTATGGCATGCATAATTTTTCCCTTAAAGGGATCCTGTCACCCCCAAAACACCTCCTAAGGTATTAAAAGCTGTCCCTAGAGCATATTAACACTTACCCTACACTCCTTTTACCTCCTAAATGTACATAGTCAAAGTGAATAAAAACGTTATTATAGTACCTCATTACTGATGATAATGAGTGACTATGGTATTCATA
Source organism: Allobates femoralis (assembly GCA_033576535.1). Classification (NCBI taxonomy): domain Eukaryota; kingdom Metazoa; phylum Chordata; class Amphibia; order Anura; family Aromobatidae; genus Allobates; species Allobates femoralis. The sequence goes on along the minus strand of JARQOC010000008.1, from coordinate 139,020,208 downwards.
GTCACTCATCCAGGCTGCCCCTCTTCATCATATCACGCCTGAATAGGCGTGATCTACATCACAGATTCAAATTCGCGCCTCCCTGCGCGCCTCCCCGCTCTCCTATTCCGTCCGGGCTTCAGTGTGGGGCTGTATGACGCGATCCGCGTCATTCCCGGGCGCCGGGTGACTTATTTACACCCGCGCCGCGCTGTCAGCTTCAAAATGCGCACTGCGCATGCGCAGTGCGGGACTTGAAGCTAACAGCGGCGCGGGTGTAAATACGTCACCCGGCGCCGGGAATGACGCGGATCGCGTCATACAGCCCCCACACTGAAGCCCGGACGGAATAGGAGAGCGGGGAGGCGCGCAGGGAGGCGCGAATTTGAATCTGTGATGTAGATCACGCCTATTCAGACGTGATATGAAGAAGAGGGGCAGCCTGGATGAGTGACTATGAATACCATAGTCACTCATTATCATCAGTAATGAGGTACTATAATAACGTTTTTATTCACTTTGACTATGAGCATTTAGGAGGTAAAAGGAGTGTAGGGTAAGTGTTAATATGCTCTAGGGACAGCTTTTAATAGGTTTAGAGGTGTTTTGGGGGTGACAGGATCCCTTTAAAGAGGTGCCATGAACAATTAATTGTACATATTAATTAATAGATCTTAGGATAAAAATAAGTTCCATAATTAGATGTATTAAAAAGAAATATTCCTATCCTAAGATATTCAGTGTGCCCCTGTGTAATGTATGTGTCCAACCATGCAGGAACAGGTCGGATATACCACAGCTGCTGGGCAGATGAGGAGGTAAGAGAGTATACAGACATTACAGCTGGGGATTACAGATCATTATTTCTGTAAGAAAAAATATTTCATTGCCTGTTGATAAACTTGTTTTATATCATAGAAAGAATCAGCTGTGATCCCCAGCTGTAATGTCTGTATACTCTTGTATTCTGTGATCCCCAGCTGTAATGTCTGTATACTCTTATATTCTGTGATCCATTCCCCGGCTGTAATGTCTGTATACTCTTATATTCTGTGACCCTGGCTGTAATGTCTGTATACTCTTATATTCTGTGATCCATTCCCCGGCTGTAATGTCTGTATACTCTTATATTCTGTGACCCTGGCTGTAATGTCTGTATACTCTTATATTCTGTGATCCACGGCTGTATTGTCTGTATACTCTTATATTCTGTGATCCACGGCTGTAATGTCTGTATACTCTTATATTCTGTGATCCTCGGCTGTAATGTCTGTATTCTCTTTTACTTCCTCCCCCATATTTCATCATGGTCGGACACATACCGTACATTACACAGGGGCACATTTATAAGAATATCTCAGGACAGGAACATTTTTTAACACATCCAATGCTGTAACTTATTTCCATTCAAAGATCTAATAATTAAAATGTACAATTGTTCGTGGAACAACCCCTTTAAATACATTTAAATACATTTTTTCACGATTTTGGGTTTTCAAAAAAAAGCAGGACAATCACATTAGATGTATATTTGCAGACCACAACTAAATGAATCTGTAATGGTACCTATACACGCCGCTACCGAGAGGTAGAAACTGGCAGGTGTCAGAGACAATTGTACCTTTTACCTTCAAAACACCGCGAAGAGGTAGCGTGTAATTCAGGTAGCACCGTCCTGTCTCTTTGGATACCTGTCTTTCAGCCGTGCTCAAAAACAAGCAGGTATAACCCCCAGCATGTAAAGGTACCATAATGTGTATGGGACTCCCTTAGAAGATACAGATCTAGCACTTGGATGTAAAGCCCCCGTCACACATAGCGAGATCGCTGTTGTGTCACAGGTTTTGTGATGTAACAGCGACCTCGCCAGCGATATCACCATGTTTGACACGTAGCAGCGATCAGGCCACCGCTGTGAGATCACTGATTGTCTCTGAATGGTCTGGACTACTTTGTGATCGTCGGGCTCCCGCTGGCCAGCATGCATCGGTGTGTTTGATGCCTTAACAACAACCTCATTGGTGACTTAGAACTCAGTCACATAGGTTGAGTCATCAGACTAGCTGCTGTGTGACAGGGTCCCAATGACCGCCGAGGTCGTTATACGGGTCGCCGTATCGTTGCTGCATCGTTGAGTAGATCTGACTGTTTGACATCTCACCAGTGACCACATAGTGACGATCCAGCGATCCTTACCAGGTCGTATCATTGTCGGGATCGCTGGAACATCGCCAAGTGTAACGGCACCCTAAGGGGGAGTCAAGCTCCCATATGCATTAGATGTGCATTGTTTGAACCTATTGATTTCAACAACAAATGTATGCTGCCAGCTTAAAGCATACATTACTTGTCTCCACAAATAGCACCGCAGTCATCTATGGGATATGTCAGTATGGCAGCTCAGCACAATTCACTTTGAGTTGTGTGAGTGAGTGGTGCCCTGACAAACATAAGGCTGATTGTAAACAAGCTCGAGGAACCCAAATGTTGAAAATCTTCATGCAAGTATCCAGTATTCCAGACCCTTTGTGCATATTGATTGCCCTGCACTGTCGTTGGCTGCTACTGTAGACAAAGCTAAGCCCCGGCTTCATTCTACCATGGGAATCTGGAGAGATCTGAGTACAAACTGCTGCAGATTTTCATCCCATGAAGCAGTTATTATGTAAACAGCCTTGTTCTGAGAATCATTTTTTAGCTCATTTGTTGGCCCCACTCCCTGCGCTCTGTTTATCGGCCAGGGAAACAGTGTTCTTAGGAAATATAAACACCTGGTACAATTTGGACTTTGCTGTGTCCTGCCTCGATACTTAATAAATGGCATGTGTACAGTCTCCAGACATGTAAATATGCTAACACTGGGATTACTCTTTTAAACAGATTCCGTGGAAAGCCTTTCTCATACCAACTCCTCCGTGCAAGCTTCCCCAGCAGTGTCCACTCACACGTCAAGAATCACAGACCCGTCCTTCTCTGTGGACAGCTCGGTGGCTGATACCTCAACCGAAGAGAACAGAAGTGAATCAGAATCAATCTTCATTCCAGACTATCTATTTTTATCCAATTGTGAAAGCGGGAAATTGAATATGAACAGGTATGTGAGCCAGACTATGGGTATCACCAATGATACGGTAACTTGAACGTCTCCCAGCATCACCTGTCTCAGATTGCCGTAAACAGTCAAACATATTATTCATACGTAATCCAGAAAAATGTAATAAAAATCTACATAAATCATTGGACATGACAGTAAGCGTTGTGTTGGGCAAAGCAACTAATCTAAAGTACGGTGGTTTCTCAAGTTTAGTGGTTTCTCAAGTTTCACAATATCAATTGGTTACAGAACTACCATTGTAAATTAAAACCATTGTAACGTGAGATTATAACTGATGTCCCCAAAATGTCATGCTTTTTTCGCGGGGTACCGGAAAATTCACAGAGGGGGGTACGTACCGGAAAACATCTTGGGGGGGGGGTGGAGCTATCCTGAAACCCCTCCCCCCCGCTCCTCAAGTAGCCAATGCCCCACAGCACCCCCCACTCCTCAATGGTCCTCAAGTTGTCCGACAGCACCCCCACATCCCCCCCCCCGCTCCTCCCCCACACCCCGGATCTCAAGTTGCCTGATAGAAATCCCCCCCCGCTCCTTGCCTCGGTACTGGCAGTGAGGATCCTCTGCTGGAAGCTGGAAGTCATTACTAATAGTGAGAATAGGAGCTCAACCATGTCAACTATCCACAATATATTAGAGATTTACTAGTTACATTCACGAAAGTGAATGCTGTCATTCACGAAAGTGCACAGCTGCCAATCAAATCCTGCATCACATTCATTGTGTGTCTTGTTCAGGAAAGAATTTAGCTTCACTAAAAGTGGTGTGAATTATCAGAAAGAGCGTGGCTAAAAGGGGGTATTCCGAAGGAAAAGTCATTTTCATTCTAGACCCCTATCTCTTTAGTGCCATAATCTAAAAATTTTTCTAATATACTTGCATTAAAAATTCCCTCTCCTTCCCTAACTACACTGTTTTTCTATTGTTTCGCTACGTCCTTTTTGATGAACCAGTGCACGCTGAGTTACTCAAAGCCTTATCAAGGTACAGATGACGTGGTCACTGTCTCTACCCCCTCCCTGAAATGAGGTGTCATCATCATTGAAGATCATTTCAGGAGCTGGACTAATCCCTGTCCATTACACACTGTGCAATGTGCACAATGACAGCGCACTCTGTTGTCAACTCAAATCAGTAGTAACGAGCTGGCAATAGATCAGTATTCGACTACCCGGCATGCACAGACCAATGACATCACTGGCTGGTCTCTGCATGCTGTGTAATCTGACATCGTTCTGTTGCTGAGTCCTTACTGCAACAAACAGTGCTCTGTCATTGTGCATATCTCTCCGAGCGCAGGGACTAGCCCAGCCCCTGAAGTGGGCATAACTGAAGTAGGGGGAAAAATAGGTGGTTAGGTCATGTGGTTAGGGGATTTTAAACACACTTATATTTAAAAAAATCGTTTAGATTATGGCACTAAATAGATAGAGATTTAGAATGAAAATTACTTAGCCTTTGGACCACCTTTTACAAGACCATTAACCAAAAAATGTGCACAATTATTATGAAAATTTCACAAAGTAACCAAACTAATTTTTTGGATTAAGTTAAACTACAAAATCTAAAGCAGCACCAAAAACAAACCTCAGTTACCTAGCACTGTCTCTACATGTAAAATGTCCTGGGTTCCTAAGTCTCTACCCCTGTTCTGAATGACAGCTCTAATATCTAAACATATTACCTGGGGAGCATTAAAGGGGATGTCCATGCTCTATGTGATTACAGACTGTCAAATCAATGCAGCATGCAGTGCGCACAGTCACAATTCTCCAGTATTGCCAGTGAGAGTGGGTGATCACATAAAGCATGTGTGTGATTTGCATACTTGCAGTCACATGCCAACTAGACATGTCTGGCTTCTCTCAGTTCACTTTTATGGAGAGAACCTGAATGCGTCTAGTTGGACCATAACTGCAGATATGCAAATCACATACATGTGGTCAAGAGACTGTCTACTCACAATGGCACCACCGGAGAATCATGACAGCGAGCTTCCCGTACGCGCTCATGATTCGGCAGTCTGCAGTCACATAGAGTGACATAGAGTGACTGTAGACTTTGGTCCCAACCTAGACACCCACTTTACGTGTGTGAATTTGATTCTTCTTATGAACGAAATGCCAACAGGACACTTGTCATTGGATGGAAAGACAGGGTAATAATTTGTTTTGATCACGCAAGTAATTTGACTATGCATACCGGTATCTTTATGCTGTTTTATCTCTCACCTATCTAGAACTGTCATCAGTTTTAAAGGGTCAAAATTGCTGAGTGACTCTTATTTCTATAACACTTACTAAACATCTGCGCTGTTTTCTTAATGCAAGACTGTGTGGTGAAGCAGTTTTAATGCACTCAGTAAACAGCTTCCAGTTCACTATATGCAGTTTTTGCAGAAACACATGCTAAGACAATGCACTTTTTGCTGCAGGTTTTGTTATTAAAATAGGACCTGTCACCAATTTTTTTAAAGTTGACTGGACCCACAATGCAATAGAAGATTCAGATCAGTATAAAAGTTCTGTTTTAAGTCCAAGAGGGCATTACCAAAGAGATTTCACTACCGTAGGGCGTGTGCTGCTTCCACTTTCTGATGCTGACCAATCAGAGCTCGATAGCATAATACAGGAGGAAGAAGAACACACCCCGACCATAAGATGAACAGTCTGCTCTCCTCGCTGCAGAGCGATGACATGTGCTGGAGCACAGCAGATCTGAGTGTGATCAACTGATCTGTGTGTGTTCAACTAGTGGGACCCACCGATTGGTGTCAACTTTTATCCTTGTTGGAATGGAGGGTGCCCAAGCCCGACTACTGCTCCAGTAATTCACTATGGAGCAACAAGAAAATGGTGATGGCAGTACTTGGGTATAAAAGGAGCTGTCCCAGCAGTCTGACTCCCATGATCAATGTTGTCACATATTCTGCTGATAGGTGATAACATCTGTACACTGGAGAACCCCTTTAATGGAAGTCAGGAATATACAAGTTGTTTCCAATGTCTTCTACAATCATTATTCAACCTAATTTCTGCACGACAGATTGCAGAAACGTCTGCTGTGAATGGATGCTTGCTATATCCTAAGTTGTATTCTACATCAGAATTGTCTGATTATTATTTATTATTATTATATCTCCTTAATGCTCTTTTAAAAAGAAAAAAAGAAAAAGTTTGGGTCTTTCTCTTAAAAAATCATCAAGAAATGTACCAAAACCGCACCGTATGAGAAAGGCTGTGAATGTATGTGTCCTGTGTGATGAAAAGCCGTTTACTCTCATATATCCCACTCATCAGTCAGTCTTTAATTCTCCCGTCCATTCATTGTAGGAGCGCATTCTCCATTCTGCACACACAGTTAACTCGCTGTTTCCTTTTGAAGCCTGAGAAAATGCGGGCACTGACCCAGCTATGGGAAACAGTCATAAACCATTTTAGAGTAGATTAAATTTAATTGGACTTTACATTGTGATATATTTTATTACACCATAAACAGATGTAAGAGCAAATGCAGTGTATAGTGAAGATCCGTTTTTGGTCAGTAAAAATTAACTGAAGTTCTGAGAATTTACATAAAAATATACATTTATTGACAATATACTATTACTATAAGGAACACATTTTACAATAAAAGTTATCCAACAGCAGATTTTGCATTTTTACGTGCACGAGATTGTAGCATTCCTGTTTAAAAGGGAACCTGACAGCTGCCCCATCCCCTGAAACTGCCATCATCACTGTTTTTGACTCTGTTTTTGCTTCTTTTTGCCCCATTTTTACCCCTTTGTGGTGTTTTGTAATTGACTTTGAACCCTTCTCTCAGGCTATGTAAATCAATACATTGCTATTTCCACCCTTAGGGTACCGTTACACGTCGCAACACTGCATGCAATTTCACTTGCAACTTACTGGTTGCAGTGAAATCATGGACATATTGTTCCATTTGTACACGGCAATAAAATAGAACAATGTGTCCATGATTTTACTGCAACCAGTAAGTTGCAAGTGAAATTGCATGCAGTGTTGCGACGTGTAACGGTACCCTAAGGGTGGAAACATACTGTAAACGATGCGGTGAGTATCTTGAACGCTTCTCGCATGACTCACCCGGAATGGCCCCTGCCTCTCTAGATGCATGATACTGCATGCAAACAAAAGCAGCTGACATGCTCCCATGCAGCGAGGCAGGAGCTGTTTCCTGTGAGTCATGCGAGATACATGCAAGATACTCGATGCATCTCGCATAGTGTGCTTCCACCCTTAGGGTACCTTTACACGCCGCTACGGCAGGATGGATACAACCCGCTACTTCACGTGCACGAGCACGCTCCAATGGTTACAAACGGTAAACGCACCACCTTTAGACGCCGCCACAAGGTGCGCTACGCTACGCTACATCTATAGCTAGATACATCGCCGGGTGTCTCAAGTAGCCATCTGTAGCTTAGCTTACCTCATTTACACACCGCTACAACAAGCTAATATGGGCGGACCTGGTGCAGCAGGGACAGCACATAGGCGTGCCACAATTGTGGATTACGAGACGTCCGTACGCTGATAGGACAAAGCAATAACATCATGATTGGGCAGGCATCGCAGGAGGCTGAGTAATACAGCACGCTCGAGCGATTGTGTAGTGTGACTCGTCAGCTCCTTAAATATGCCGCCCTATGCAGCGACTACCAATCATAAAGCAGGAGCTTCCACCAATGATCGCAGATGGGGCGCGGTAACACGGAGCCAGGGTCACGCCTTAGCTACATTACAGCTACATAGCCTGGTGTCCAGACATCCCTTCTGCTCCTTCTTTACACGCCGATACAGCTCGCTGCAATCGGCTTTGTAGCCATCTGTTATTGAGCAGTGCTCGGAAACAGATGTATCTGTTGCCGGCTGTGTCGTCCCGTCTTCAGACGCCGCTACTACGGGCTATATTGACGCTACAAGCTACATTTGTAGCCTGTAGCGGGTTGTATCCATCCTGCCGTAGCGGCGTGTAAAGGTACCCTTAGTCTGACATATCAATGTCACTCATTGATTTACATCACCCGAGAGCAGGGTTTGAAGATATTCGCATGCATCTCGCATAAGTGTGTGTCTACCCCAATACCTTCCCTCATTATGTAAGCACACTCATGTGGGAATGAGTGACATAATTTGCAAAAGTGACACTACTCTTGTGACCGTCTCAAGACCTGTGTCACCACTGCCACCCTAGACGTGCAGTTTGTTGATGAGGTCTGGAAGCGTACACTGACTTCCTTGCACCTTCTCAAGAAAGCAGAATGTCGTGTGCATGTGTGAGATTTGCATGGAGCCGTTGGTACCGTTAATCTTGCAAATCATGTCACTCATGCCAACAAAGGCCAAGAAGGTCATGTCCAGTATTTGGTGAGCTTTGTATCTCCGTACTTGTAATTCAAACCAGAAATGGAACAATCAGAGGAAAAGTATCATGGAAACACATCACCACTTCGGTATTCATCACCCACTCCTGGTTTTAGCTACAAATATGGAGGTAAAACCTATCCAAATACTCAATGTGTGACCGTGACCTCAAGAGGGAGGATTAGTCCGGTGTAAATAAAGAATGCCCAGATTGGTGGCTCAACAGACTCACAAAGACATTAAAATTTAGGTTAGGAGTAGAGATGAGCGAACGGGGTTCAGATACAGGGGTTGTATGTTCAGGATCCGAACATGACCCCATATGTCACCGCTAGTTAGTGATTGACAGGTCGGCTCTCCACTCACATACAGCCAGCCATAAGCGTAAAGGTACCGTCACACGCAGCAATATTGCTAGGAAATGTCACTGGCAATTTGCTGGTTGCAGTGAAATCATGGACACATTGTTCCATTTGTACACAGCAACAAACTAGAACAATGTGTCCATGATTTCACTGCAACCAGCAAATTGCCAGTGAAAATGCCTAGAAATATTGACGCGTGTGATGGTACATTAAGACTTCCGGGGAGGGAGAGTGGGGATTTATTTTTTTATTTTTGCACAAATCATTATGGAGCATTGCTCTGCGTTTAGGGCCAGGGCTAGCCGATCAGACACAGTAAGCAGCTCGCAGTGGCCCGAACACCCAGCTTACCGAGAGCACCGCCATCCAGGCTTCAGGACTTTATTGACGGGAATCCCCTGAACGCCAACCTTGAACAGGTTCGCTCATCTCTAGTTAAGAGACCCACAGCCAGACCCACGGCCAGTTCAGACATTTTGGTTTAGACATAGATTGTGAAAGCTAGATATGTGAAACAGGTTTTTGTCCGAGCTGTGGCTACAAAAAGCGTGAATTTGACATGTTAATAATGGCTTACTCCAGAGGACCCAGCACTGCTTACTGTGGAGGAACCCTATAATATAGATAGAAACTCTGTATAATGACTTTTTCTGTGTTGACATTAGGACATTTAGCCATACTAGTTGTCACTCCATTACAGCTAATGTTTCGTCTGTTTGTGACAGCTGCTCTTGTGCTCAGGCTCTCACCGCCTCCCCTAATATTAATAGACGTTCAATTTTCCACACCTGTCAATAACTTGTATAGCATAATGCTATCTAACATGTTTGGTCAGATTTTGGCTAATACAATAGATATTTGGTTAGAGGAAGATACATACACTTTGACACATTCATATACCGCCAAATTTTTTAACATCTTAAAGGGAGATAACCTTTTCAAAGTTTCCTGCAACATAATCCAGTCACATAACTTACTAACAAAAGTACTTTTTTTGTTGCTGGGGACATGCCCTCCCCAGGGCCGTGGAGTACTCTGAAACGGGCTAACAGTTCTGCTGGTGGAATCACGGGGGTCGAGACTCGGCACCGTGGCCCTGGCGGTGTCAATAAAAGATTTGAGGAATATGGGTTTAGGGATGGCTGTCGTGACGCCACCCGTGGTATTCGGCTATTGATGGCCAACACTGCGGTGTGGGACCCCTTGGGGATGATGGGAGTGCAGCTTTGGTGGTTTTACTCCCCAGGGCAACCGGTGTAATCTACAGCAGTGGTAGGCCATTGTGGGTGCAGGACTGAGGGTGCGGAATAACTGACAGACACACAGTACGTAGTCTCCGTTACCTTTACTGGCAGTAGTAGCAGGTTTAGTCCAGGGTACCGTCCACAAGAGATGTTTGGAATCTGACACGCCCACTCCAGGGCAATGGGGATGCTTGGAACTGGGCCGGTTGTTATGGTCCTTTTGTATTCGGGGGATGTCACGGCAGCGACCCCGCTCCGTGGCCCTGGTGGTGTTATGTAATAAAGAGAATGCTGGGTTTTGATGATGAGGGAATTGGGAAAGGGGTATTTGTGACACTACTCGTGGTATGTGACCAGTGCGGCCACTGCTACTGCAAAACCTCTGGGGACAATGACCAGCAGCTTGGATGGTTTTGCTCCTCACTGGAGGAGCGGGGTCACCAGGACAGTTGGTAGTGAAGTCAGTTCATTCTTGGCCGGTGTGCCTTGGATCATCAGCACCTCAGTGGTTCAGGCGGCCTCTGCAGCTGAGGGGCGCCGCAAAGAAAAGTCTCACATACTTCAATTGGAGTTCTGTACCTTTTCTTCAACACTTTAACAAGTCCACCAGGTGTTTCACTCTGCCATTCTCAATTCCAGCTGTTTCTCAAGAACCGGAACAGTGTCGTCAAGACCCTTAGGTGTTCCTTTCTCTCTCTCTCTTTCTGTATTATCTCTACTCTCGGTGGGACACTCAGCATCTCTAGCTGGTCTTGCTTCTTTTGTCAGCACCTCCGCACAAAGAGCTCAGGTACTGACAGCCACAGGCATTGATTGGCACCATTTCCTAGTGCCGCTCCTTAGTACAGCCACCTTCTCCAAGGTATGCTGGATTGTTGAGCCACAGTTCCCCTTTAGGAGCTCATGGCCTCCAGTTCAACGGTTCGGTGGTAGACTTTTGTGCTGTATTCAGGGCCGGTTCCCTGTTTCATCCACCAGCCCCTCTGTTTTCCTGCCCATACGGGGGATGATCTTAGCCTTTGTCCGCACTCCAAGGACTCCTTCTCTTTTCTTCACCCTTTTGTCTTTCCCCTCCCGGGGCGAGCGTGAATGTGCTCCAGCCTGAGGGAGCTAACACCTCCACCACCTCTCGACTCCCACTCCGACTTCCTTCTCCTTTGCTGTCCTCCTAACGACTCTCTTCTTTCTCACCTTTGTCCCCGGGTCTGAGACTGGGCCCACACTCCCGGGTCCGTCCACCATCCCTGCCCGGGGTCCTACGTGTGTGTTGCGGTGTCGAATCTCAAATTCACCGTCCCATTCCAGAGAACAGGAACAATACCCTCCCGCTAATGGAGGGGTGCAGGACTCCTGGTGGTGGCCAGACCAGTGGGGCGCCACAAATCTGGGTGGCCTGGAAGCAAGTTGAAGATCTCCTTCCCCGGTGAGTCCTGAGGCCTCCCTGTTGCGCTACTCTTGGCTGGTCCTGGCTGCCTGTAGCTAGCTGCGACCCTCTCCTCCTGCATAAAGTCTCTCACCCATATAGCAGGCAGCTCAAGCCCTTCCCACGCACCACTCCTCTGGTTACTGTCCCTGAGCTCTTTGATGCTGCTTTGCCTCCTGGGCTTTGTTGTGTCCGGGAGACTTGGAATCTCCCGCCCTCTGGTTTTGGCTGCTGGGCCTGGAATACCCTTACAACCTCGGACTCCGGTGTCTGCTTCTGGCATTCTGCACTGGGGTGAGCCCGATAACTGGCTCCACTCCCAGGCCTGCTTCTCTCCTTCCTCAGACCCTCTCCTACGGGTCCCTCACGCTTGCTAGTCTCTGTCCCGGGACGAGCCTTACTCTGTTCCAGTCCACAGGACCTCTACACAGTCCTCCTATGAACTGAACTAACTAACCCCACCCCGGGCCTGAATTTATAGGGGAGCTCCCCTGAACTCGAGTTTCAGAGTTCCCCCTTCAGGTCTGGAGTCAGGAAAGTGTTGCATGCTGTGGGCTTACCTGGTGTGAATACCTCTCCTTGCTTCCAAGCACAGCATCACCCCCCGAGGGAGGATATGCCATTGTGGCAACCGGACTCGGGGGTGCTACATTGGCACCTATAATTATGCCTCAAAGTCTCTATTAGTCTTCAGCTAATTGGCAGTATTATTTACACATCAAAACGGGCTGCTTTCTATAGTATTGAAAAAATGTGTGTTTTATCAGCAGGAGATTATCACTAGAGCACCAGTAAACCTGCTGCCATGTAATCCTCCATATTCATGAGTCCTGTATAGCCCCATCCCCACCACTGATTGACAGTTTTCTGTGTACACTGTGCATGGGCAGTAAGCTGCCAAACAGTGGTGTGGGCGGGTTATACAGAGCTCAGCATTCGGAGAACTCGTAGATCTGCAGCAGAGAAAACAGTGAATTTACCAAAATGACAGCAAGCAGCCAAGTAAGTGATACATCGCTGGAATCATGGTCTCTGCCCCAACTGCTCTCAAAGGGTATTTTCAGGAATGATTTTCTTACTTCATACTAGGTAAAAAGAAATGGAGCTTTACATGCTCTCCATTCCTCCAAAGTCAGATCTTTGGGGCTGCCTCCACCTTGTTGACAGGCTGCAGTGGTAACATCACGTCAACAGCTCTGCAGCCAATCCATGGGCTGTGTTCCTCTGCTGAAGTGGGGACAGCTGGACTATGACACTATTATTCTGAATTGAACTGACACAACTAGAAAAGGTCATTGACACACAGAGATCTACATCAAATGTTACATTTATTTTCCATATATCTTTCATTTTGGAAGTTGTCATTTAAACGGATCCTGTCATGTCCTTTTTTGTTTTTAAACTGTCCTCAATGTTCTTTAGATCAAGCATTGTGCCGCACTAATCTGGTTAAAAAAAATCCATACATTTATCATAAAATCAGCACTTTAGATGCTTAGATGTTTGTATTAGGTACCTGCACAGTCATTGAGGTGGAGACTTATGCTGGAATCAGTCATGTCAATCCACATTCAGTCATGCAGTTTTTTGAACATAACACCCTCTGCAGTGTAATATACTGACATCGATCACTGAAGGTCTGTGTGGTGGGGAAGTACCTGTAGTAATGTCACGGCCATATGACCATAATGGGCAGAGCTAAGCTGCCTGAAGTAAAAGACCATTTGGGCTTAGCTTCGCCCATTATGGTCACATGGACATGACATCACACACAGGTCCGGCAGTGATGTCAGTCAATTACAATGCAGGGGGCATGACGGAATTAAAAAAATATCATGAATGAACTTGACAGTAAGCAAAAGCACTACCTCAATGACTGAAACTAGGTATGTGTATGTGCAGTCACCTCCCCTATGACTGAAACTTGGTATGTGTGTGCAGTCACCTCCCCTATGACTGAAGCCAGGTATGTGTGTGCAGTCACCGTCCCTATGACTGAGGCCAGGTATGTGCATGCAGTCACCTCCCCTATGACTGAGGCCAGGTATGTGCATGCAGTCACCTCCCCTATGACTGAGACCAGGTATGTGTGTGCAGTCACCTCCCCTATGACTGAGGCCAGGTGTGTGTGCGCAGTCACCCCTCCCCTATGACTGAGGCCAGGTATGTGTGTGCAGTCACCTCCCCTATGACTGAGGCCTGGTATGTGCATGCAGTCACCTCCCCTATGACTGAGGCCTGGTATGTGCGTGCAGTCACCTCCCCTATGACTGAAGCCAGGTATGTGTGTGCAGTCACCTGCCCTATGACTGATGCCAGGTATGTGTGTGCAGTCACCTCCCCTATGACTGATGCCAGGTATGTGTGTGCAGTCACCTCCCCTATGACTGAGACCAGGTATGTGTGTGCAGTCACCTCCCCTATGACTGAGGCCAGGTATGTGTGTGCAGTCACCTCCCCTATGACTGAGGCCAGGTGTGTGTGCAGTCACCTCCCCTATGACTGAGGCCAGGTGTGTGTGTAGTCACCTCCCCTATAACTGAGGCCAGGTATGTGTGTGCAGTCACCTCCCCTATGACTGAAACTAGGTATGTGTGCACAGTCACCTCCCCTATGACTGAGGCCAGGTGTGTGTGTGCAGTCACCTCCCCTATGACTGAGGCCAGGTATGTGTGTATAGTCAACTCCCCTATGACTGAGGCCAGGTATGTGTGTATAGTCAACTCCCCTATGACTGAGGCCAGGTATGTGTGTATAGTCACCTCCCCTATGACTGAGGCCAGGTATGTGTGCACAGTCACCTCCCCTATGACTGAAACTAGGTATGTGTACAGTCACCTCCCCTATGACTGAGGCCAGGTATGTGTGTATAGTCACCTCCCCTATGACAGAGGCCAGGTATGTGTGTGCAGTCACCTCCGCTATGACTGAGGCCAGGTGTGTGTGTGCAGTCACCTCCCCTATGACTGAGACCTGGTATGTGTGCGCAGTCACCTCCCCTATGACTGAGGCCAGGTGTGTGTGTGCAGTCACCTCCCCTATGACTGAGGCCTGGTATGTGTGTGCAGTCACCTCCCCTATGACTGAGACCAGGTATGTGTGTGCAGTCACCTCCCCTATGACTGAGGCCAGGTATGTGTGTGCAGTCACCTCTCCTATGACTGAGGCCAGGTATGTGTGTGCAGTCACCTCCCCTATGACTGAGGCCAGGTGTGTGTGTGCAGTCACCTCTCCTATGACTGAGGACAGGTGTGTGTGTGCAGTCACCTCCCCTATGACTGAGGCCTGGTATGTGTGTGCAGTCACCTCCCCTATGACTGAGACCAGGTGTGTGTGTGCAGTCACTCCCCTATGACTGAGGTCCAGGTATGTGTGTGCAGTACCTCCCCTATGAACTGAGGCCAGTATGTGTGCACAGTCACCTCCCCTATGACTGAGGCAGGTATGTGTGTGCATCACCTCCCTATGACTGAGCCAGTATGTTGCATCGTTCACCACAGCATATTAAAGTGGTTTTTTTAGATAAATAAGGGTATTTGTTTTTAGAATCCAGTTAGATGGGCACAGTGCATCATTTGAAACCACATTGGGGCAGTTTATATCACAATCGACATGATAGTTTCCCTTTAGTACAATGAAGTAACAAAAAGTGAGATAAATCAATTTGCTGTGAAGACATTTAATCTTGTCCAAGCAGAAGAGAACGAGTGTCTTGTTAATGACACTTAGAGATCACGCCGTCCCTCCCACTTGGTATCATCTTGTGAGAATCAATGTAGACGAAAAATCTGACTTCAGTTTAAAAATAGCCAAATGCATCTTAACAGATGAAGAGCGCAGTTCCGTTCTTCAAGCCAGAGCCTGGCCTCTTGTGAGCTGACAAGTATGGAAGACTCTATCTGTTAAGACACACGAAACGAAACCGGTATTCACTTTCTCATACGAAGGATTCAGGGCCACTATTTCATTATATTATTATGTATTTATTTTTTATATAGGTAATACTCTTTTTCATTTCACCTTTATGTGGATTTTATATCATGTTCTTCCCTTTGCTGCTTGCATGCTTTAAATGAACTGTTGTTTATGATACTTTCTGGTAGTTGACTATTAGAACATTGTTTGTCTAATTGATACGTTTTCCGTGTAATGTGTGCATTTATTACCTGAGGAATATGTGCATCTAATGCAGTCCATGGGGAAAATCGCAAGAAATATCCTACAATGCAGGGGCATGACGGAATTAAAAAAATATCATGAATGAACTTGACAGTAAGCAAAAGCACTACCTCATGACTGAAACTAGGTATGTGTATGTGCAGTCACCTCCCCTATGACTGAAACTTGGTATGTGTGTGCAGTCACCTCCCCTATGACTGAAGCCAGGTATGTGTGTGCAGTCACCGTCCCTATGACTGAGGCCAGGTATGTGCATGCAGTCACCTCCCTATGACTGAGGCCAGGTATGTGCATGCAGTCACCTCCCCTATGACTGAGACCAGGTATGTGTGTGCAGTCACCTCCCCTATGACTGAGGCCAGGTGTGTGTGCGCAGTCACCCCTCCCCTATGACTGAGGCCAGGTATGTGTGTGCAGTCACCTCCCCTATGACTGAGGCCTGGTATGTGCATGCAGTCACCTCCCTATGACTGAGGCCTGGTATGTGCGTGCAGTCACCTCCCCTATGACTGAAGCCAGGTATGTGTGTGCAGTCACCTGCCTATGACTGATGCCAGGTATGTGTGTGCAGTCACCTCCCCTATGACTGATGCCAGGTATGTGTGTGCAGTCACCTCCCCTATGACTGAGACCAGGTATGTGTGTGCAGTCACCTCCCCTATGACTGAGGCCAGGTATGTGTGTGCAGTCACCTCCCCTATGACTGAGGCCAGTGTGTGTGCAGTCACCTCCCCTATGACTGAGCCAGGTGTGTGGTTAGTCACCTCCCCTATAACTGAGGCCAGGTATGTGTGTGCAGTCACCTCCCCTATGACTGAAACTAGGTATGTGTGCACAGTCACCTCCCTATGACTGAGGCCAGGTGTGTGTGTGCAGTCACCTCCCCTATGACTGAGGCCAGGTATGTGTGTATAGTCAACTCCCCTATGACTGAGGCCAGGTATGTGTGTATAGTCAACTCCCCTATGACTGAGGCCAGGTATGTGTGTATAGTCACCTCCCCTATGACTGAGGCCAGGTATGTGTGCACAGTCACCTCCCTATGACTGAAACTAGGTATGTGTACAGTCACCTCCCCTATGACTGAGGCCAGGTATGTGTGTATAGTCACCTCCCCTATGACAGAGGCCAGTATGTGTGTGCAGTCACCTCCGCTATGACTGAGGCCAGGGTGTGTGTGCAGTCACCTCCCCTATGACTGAGACCTGGTATGTGTGCGCAGTCACCTCCCCTATGACTGAGGCCAGGTGTGTGTGTGCAGTCACCTCCCCTATGACTGAGGCCTGGTATGTGTGTGCAGTCACCTCCCCTATGACTGAGACCAGGTATGTGTGTGCAGTCACCTCCCCTATGACTGAGGCCAGGTATGTGTGTGCAGTCACCTCTCCTATGACTGAGGCCAGGTATGTGTGTGCAGTCACCTCCCCTATGACTGAGGCCAGGTGTGTGTGTGCAGTCACCTCTCCTATGACTGAGGACAGGTGTGTGTGTGCAGTCACCTCCCCTATGACTGAGGCCTGGTATGTGTGTGCAGTCACCTCCCCTATGACTGAGACCAGGTGTGTGTGTGCAGTCACCTCCCTATGACTGAGGCCAGGTATGTGTGTGCAGTCACCTCCCCTATGACTGAGGCCAGGTATGTGTGCACAGTCACCTCCCTATGACTGAGGCCAGGTATGTGTTGCAGTCACCTCCTCTATGACTGAGGCCAGGTATGTGTGCACAGTCACCACAGCATATAAAGTGTTTTTTTAAGATAAATAAGTGGTATTTTTTTTTAGAAATCCATGTTAGAGGTGCACAGTGCATCATTTAAAACACATTGGGGCAGTTTAATATCACAAATCGACATGATAGGTTCCCTTTAAGTACAATGAAGTTGAAAAAAAGTGAGATAAATGCACTTTTGCTTGGTGAAGACATTTAATCTTGGTCCAAGCAGAAGAGAACGGAGTGTTCTTGTTAATGACACTTAGAGATCACGCCGTCCCTCCCACTTGGTATCATCTGTGAGAATCAGATGTAGGACGGAAAACTCTGACTTCAGTTTAAAAATAGCCAAATGCATCTTAAACAGATGAAGAGCGCGTTCCGTCTCAAGCCAGAGCCTGGCCATCTTGTGAGCTGACAAGTATGGAAGACTCAATCTGTACAAGGACACGGACACGAAAGCCGGTATTCCACTCCTCTACGAAGGATTCAGGCCACATATTATTATTATTATTATTATTTATTTATTTATATAGGGTTAATACTTGTGCTTTTTCATTTCACCTTTATGTGGATTTTTATCATGTTCTTGCCTTTTGCTGCTGTGCCATGCTTTAAATGAAGCTGCTTTGTTTTTGATACTTTCTGGTATTTGACTTTAAGAAAACTTGTATTGTCTATTTGATACGTTTTCCGAGTATGTGCATTTATTACCTGAGGAATTTCTGCATCTAATGCAAGTCCATGGGGAAAATCTGCACAGAAATATCCAGGGCTGTGGAGTCGGTAAAGGCCCTGTTACAAGCTGTGATATTACTAATGATATCGTTGCAACGTCACTGGTTTTGTGACATTGCAGGGACCTCGTAGCGATGCCGCTGCGTGTGATATGTACCAACGACCAGCTCACTGGTAAATGGCCAGGACCGTTTTTTGATCGTTGGCCTCTCGCTGGGCGGCCAACATCGGCGTGTGTGAAAGCGGGAGACCAGCGATCAACGATCTCCCAGCACCACACAGTACACACTGGGAGGCTGGTAACCAGGGTAAACATCGGGTAACTAAGTGCAGCGCTGCGCTTTGTTACCCAATGTTCACCCTGGTTAGCAGCATTCTCGCTGGTCGCTGATCACTGCTGAGTCTGCCTGTGTGACAGCTCACCAGCGATCAGATAACGATGTCCCAGTGACCCGATCGTTGGTCGGGTCGCTGGGACATTGTTATATGTAACGGGACCTTTAGCCAAACATCTGATTCCTCAATTTCCCTGAATCCAACTCCACCAAAATGGACACCGACTCCACGACTCCAACTCCACAACTAAGACAGTGAAGTCAGTAGGCCAAATATCTGACTCCAATGCCTTAATTTCCCTGACTCCGAATCCAACTTCATCAAAAAGGATACTGACTCCAACTCGACAACCAAGGCTGTGGATTCGGTCGGCCAAATATCTGACTCCAACTCCTCAATTTCCCTGAATGTGACTCCAGTTCCATCAAAATGGACACCGGCTCTGATTCCAAGACTACGACTCCACAACAAGGGCTGTGGAGTCGACAAGCCAAACATCTGATTCCAACTCCTCAATTTCCCTGAATCTGACTCCACCAAAATGGACACCGACTCCACAGATCCTGGAAAAATCAGCGTACCCGCATTGACATGTTGCAAATTTGAAAAACGTACTGTAGGTCAGCTTGTAAATTGGATTGGATTTATAGAAATCTCCTGCCCTCTGTGCTTCTTTTTTATGCTGAGTAAACTGACCTGCGGTGCATTTCAAATCTGCAACGTCGATTTCTCTGTGCAGATTTTCCCCACAGATTTGCATTAGATGCGATAAATCCACAGGTAAAAAAACGTACATGCATTTTTAGTGCTTTTCCTTGACAGAAATGCATCAAAAAAGATATACAAAACAAAGTATTCACTGATCTCAGGGAGACCAGTTCAAGAAAACACTGCGGGCAGCTGGCTAAAGCGCTCAACACAGTGAATTCCTAGGCCCATTGCCCCCTGGGAATATTGAATATGCAAATAGAGTCTTATTGATATTCTTGAGTTCATATACTTAGGTGCGGATTACATATCTTTTTTGAATATGCAAATAGAGTCTGTGGAGCCTCGTTTTGGAGTCTCAACACAGGACTAGCCAGATCTTCCTCTAGTGAAGGACCTAGCCATGATAACCACCATATTAAGTGGCCCTTTGAGTCAATATCCAGCTCTTTACAAGCTTAAAAATATGACAAGGGAATGCCAAGGCCAGGTATCCCTCCACAGACAGCTGTTTCGGGGTGTTGCCCCTCATCAGTGTGGAGTAGGATTCTGGCTAGGCGGGAGCGATGCCTAGTAGACCAACATCACAAAGTATTCACTCATCTCAGGAAGACCAGTTCAAGAAAACACTGCGGGCAGCCGGCTAAAGCGCTCAACACAGTGAATTCCTAGGCTAGGTCCTTCACTAGAGGAAGATCTGGCTAGTCCTGTGTTGAGACTCCTAAACGAGGCTCCACAGACTCTATTTGCGTATTCAAAAAAGATATGTAATCCGCACCTAAGTATATGAACTCAAGAATATCAATAAGTCAAATACAAGGAAGTTCCAAAAACAAAGCCGCTTTTTTATTAAAGCCTAACGCACCAAACAGAGACAAAAAACTGCAGCTCCAAAAATGCTATAAAAACATGTGAAATGCACACAAAAAACTATGAAAAAGAAACACTAGTAAGGCTGGAGTCATACAGGCGTCAGCCTTTTGGCTGACACTTCCGTCTAAAACTTAGAATTCTGCAGCCTGAGTGCATAGCGTTAATGTAAAGTAGCGCTGTGCTCAGGCTGCCCATATATCCCTATGGTCACTGGTGTTCCACTGCAGTCGGCCACTTGACACAGAAGGGCTGGATATGCGCTATTTCTGAGCGCACAGGAAAATGCTGCAAACTGCGCTTCCTGTGCGCTTATGAATAATGCATATCCAGCCCTTCTGTGTCAAGCGACCGGCGGCACTGGAACACCAGTAACCATAGGGATATATGGGCAGCCTGAGCACAGCGCTACATTACATTAACGCTATGCACTCAGTCTGCAGAATTCTACGTTTTAGACGGAAGTGTCAGCCAAAAGGCTGACACTAGTATGACCCCAGTAACCTAGATTACATAATAAGGTGGAAACAAACTATCCTACTTACATGAGAAAGCAAAAAACCACCAACAAACGTTTTTGCAGCGTGTTTTGCTGTGCTTTTGGTGAAGAAAACTAATTTTATTAAATGCGTATTGTGGAGATATCACAGATTTGTTCCGCAACCAAAAGAGATGATAAAAATGCAGTGAAAACACAGGAAAACATGCATTTGGAGTGCAGCGTGTTTACTACCAAAAGAGCAGGTTTTGGCCTCAGAATAAAATGCTGCAAAATCGCTGAATGAATATAACCTAACACCTACAGCAGAGGTCCCCAACTCCAGGCCTCAAGGGCCGCCAACAGTGCAGGTTTTCAGGATATCCTTAGTATTGCACAGGTGCTAATGTGATCATCTGCACAGGTAATGATTCCAAGCCCTGTGCAATACTAAGGAGATCCTGAAAACCTGCACTGTTGGCGGCCCTTGAGGCCTGGAGTTGGGGACCTCTGACTTACAGTATATATGGATGTCTCACAGTAGTTTATGGTCAACAACAGCAAAAGCAGGGCTGTGGAGTTGGAAAACCAAACCTCCAACACTGATGCATCAGTTTTCCTGAATCCAACTTAAACTTTGACTCCACCAAAATGGACACCGACTCTGACTCCAATACTCTGACTCCAATACTCTGACTCCACAGCCTCGGTGTGCAGTCGGTAAGCCAAAATTCCAACTCCAACGTCTCAATATCCCCGAATCTGACTTAAACGTTGACTCCACCGAAATGGACACTGACTCTGACTCCAATACTCCAACTCCACAGCCTTGGTGTGAAGTCAGTAAACCAAACCTCCAACTCCAACTCTGATGCCTCAATTTCCCTGAATCCAACTGTGACTTCACCAAAATGGACACCGACTCCACGACTCTGACTCTGCAGCCCTACAAGCCTTTGTATTGTTCTTTTCTCACCATGGGCTCAACAGCCTCCCTCCTACCCACCCTTCGCAGTGACCCCTGCACAGATTATAGAGCATGTCTAGAGAACTATTCTAGACTGCTGTTCCTATTGACATGTATGCCTGTTGTGGAGCAGCACTGTGGATGCCTTAACAGCAGCTCAACCAAGATGAATGACCTTTAATTATGCATACACGGTAATCATAAATAGAATTTAAAAGATTTTCCATAAGAAAACTAAAAAAATGGTCAAAAATATGTATCATCTGGTTTTAATTAAGAAAAAGTACGGTAAGTGAAACATTCCCTTTAAACATAGGTTAGAAATGGCATTATGGACACAGACATTGGTGGCATCCAACCCATATACTCAGCATTTTTGTTTCTTATGGCCACTTTACACGTCCCAACGTCAGTCCGATATTGGATCCGACGATGCGGGAGCGCGCTTTTTCGGGCAGATTTCCTAGATCGCATCGGAGATTTACACAGCGCGATATCGGCAGACAACGCCACTGCGATGTGTACGCCCCCTTGTACGGCCGACCTAGGAACAACCATTTAACATGGGACAGGATAGGGGGAGTTATACTCCACATCGTAGTTGGGCTTTTACACAGCAAGATCCGGCCACAACGTCCATCCAATATCGGGCTGTTGGAGAGCAGGCTTATTTCATCCCCGATATCGTTTTGGCATCGCTCGTGCATCGTATTGGGCGTTTATACCGTACAACGCACGAACGATATCGGGGACAACGCACGAACCACGTGACTTTTTATCAGAGTTGGACGCCAATATCTCGACGTGTAAACCCACCATTATTCATCTCCAAGTAGCATTTTCCGCCTTTTTTATGGTATGTTTTGTCTTCCTCCAGGTGTGATACTTGCTCAAACTCCGATAAGTCACTGGAGCAGACGTCTTGCGATGACGTGTTTCTTGACTGCCTACCGTCCCAGCACTCTGTAAACCAGACTGTCTACAACATAAACTTCCACCACAATCATATGCCGCCAGCCAACTTCATTGTTGTTAAAGACCTGGAATCGAATGGTTCCTCCAGTGACTTTTCCTCCTCTTCTCCACTGCTCGGACCTTCTTCAACACAGACATTTTCCGTTGAGAAAAACTACAGTGGAGTCAACGATAATGAGACATTACCGATCACCCCGCCGCCGAGACCGCCGAAACCAAACCATTTTCCTGAAGCGAGGACTGAGGTGATATCCAGTGGCATTCTCCAGAATGGACATTGTTTATCTGGAATAGTGCCCAGAAGAATTTCACTATCCAGTCTGGACAATGTTAGGAACTGGAAAGGTAAACATTGTATTTATGTGAAAATGGATGATCAAGTGGTTTATGTAAATGGTCGGTATTACACTTATGTTTCATCAAAAGTCAAAGAAAACATGTACAGGAAGGTAATAATAACTGTATGTTGGTCATTATTTTTAATTGACCATTTCGGGGTCTACAACATTCGTGTCTAATGTTTAAAAGGAATACACCAGTTATGTCATTTTGAAGGATCAAGAAGGGCAACATTAACAGTTAAATCAGTGTTATAACTCGGACATTCATGGTATGGACCGCCATCTTCGGAGCGGCTCTGCAAGTCTCCTGACCCAAAGTCAACAACCTCATATATGCCAACGAGGCTGTAGAGTTAGGTCAGGACACCTGTGCCGACCTCCAGCCTCTGCCGCAGGTCTTCTAACATCTACAGCATGTCCAAAACCTCGGCTTCCTATAGAGGTGAAGTGTCAATATCTCTCTAGCCCACGGGTGGGGAACACCAGGCCTCCAGGGCCGCCAACAGTGCAGGTTTTCAGGTTTCCGTTAGGCTGTGTGCTCACGGCCAGAGGAGCTGCGTGTTGGATGTAGCTCCTCCAGACATGAGGGAAGCCCGCAGTGACACCGCAGCCGCCCTGTACTCGCCATGTGGGCGGGTGCGGGCGGCTTCTCCCTGCAGTCACCCGATGGGAGCTGCTTCCACTCCGCAGCATGAAATGAACAGCGGACTGCCGGCAACCCGCAGCTGTCAGATCGCTGCGGTCGGGTAAAGCATAGTGAGGATGGGATTTTTTGAAACGACGCAGCGTTTTGGATGCAGCGGCAAGACGTTGCATCCAAAACGCTGCGTATACTGATCGTGAGGATGCAGCTTTAGTATTGCAAAGGTTATAATTCAATCACCTGCACTGGTGGTGATTCCAACCCCTGTGCAATGCTAAGGAAATCCTGAAAACCTGCACTGTTGGTGGCCCTCAAGGCCTGGAGTTCCCCACCTTTGCCCTAGGCAGTGACTTGTCAGTGCAGCTGGGTCAGAGAGACACAGAACATGATGTGCTTATACTGGAGAATGCTGTCTCTTATAAATTGAAAACTATATATGTGAAATAATATTTCCAAAATTAAAAAACTCAGGCAAAAAATATTAGAGAACCATTATTCTTGAGTTAAAAATGTATTTTTTAAAATATGCAAACAATACATAAGAACCAAAAAAAATACATCGATTAGATATCTACGGGACCCTAATATAAATAATGAATGGGTTACTGAGAGTAAAAAACGAATAGTATACATATACTATACACAAAAGAAAACAATGCAGAAAAATCACTGATCTATATTCACCTACAAGAAAAAAGAAATCAATAATTTCAATGTTTCCTCAAGTAGCAATTAATGATTCCTACTGCAGACAGGGACTCAAAGAGCCAAGGTAAGTAAGAAAATGTGATGCTATCTGAAATGCAGAGAAGTAAAAACCTGCTGACAGATTCCATTTAAAGACCAGACACATTTTTTTTATGCTCCTGGTCTTTAAAGGGAATCTGTCAGCAGGTTATTGCTACCTCATCTGACAGCAACATAATGTAGGCAAAGAAACCCTAAATCCAACAATGTATTACATACGTTACTGGATGAAGACATTCTGACAATATCAAAGTATTTAGTTCTAGAAACACAGCAGAGCTGGGAGAGCTGCCCACACCAGATTGTGCATTGACAGTGAAGTGTCAATCACAGCAGGGGGTGTGTTGGACTGCCATGCGCATGACAAAGTAGTCCAGTAATGGTAATCACAGGGTAATAAAGCCTTTAGTTTAATTAAACAATCACATAGTCTGTTAAGAGAAGCAAATTGCTATTTGTTTTTTAACCCCTGTCCTTAGCTTACATAGCGAAAACCTGCTGACAGATTCCCTTTAGACTCTTCCTGACCAGTAATGAGGGGATAAAATTGTTGAATCAGATGAAGATCATTGTGGTGGATCTGTACAGATCATTAGACCCATGATTGGACCAGGATTTGTAAAAGTACAATAGGTGGAAATAGGTGGAAAATTGCTTCTGTATCAAGACTTTATAAAACTTAGGATCCACCATTCGGGACACATATCTCGAATAGTGAGAAAATCCCTGAAAATGAGTTTCACGCCAAGGAAACCACTTCTTTCATTCCTATGTTAAAATTGCAATTCATCCGTAACAAAATGGATGCACTGTGGCTACGTATGATATCCATTTTTTTGAGCACCCATGGACTTGAATGGGCAAGTCTCTAGGAACTAGTGCATGCTGTGATTTTTTTTTAACACACTGATTCAGTCATTGAAACGAAAATCGCTCATCTTCACTGCCCCGTTGAGTAACACTGAGCTGTGTATTCTCCGTTTTTTCATGGTTACTGCACTCGGACCGAAACTACATAACATTAAAATTAGAACAGATCCTTAACGAGCTTTGGCCTGGGGTTTGTTGGAAAGTAGAAAAATGTATCATGAACATAAAAAGTAATAAAACTTCTGCCTTTTAGGTGACTTGGAAGACGGCTCATTAAGAAGTAGAGACAAGAGGCTCAGTCTAAATCTGGTTAGTAGTCTACAAAAAATACTTTACCTAATGACATGAAACCTTTATTATTTACATCAATGATAATATTGTTACCTAATAGATAAATGTTAACCTCTCCAGCAATCACCCGTTAGAACAGATCCTTCAGAGATCCGCGTGCAAACAAAACCTTGTTGTTATTTTTGCAATAATCGATTTTTGCAGGATCCGTTTTTTAAACAAGAGAAAAACTGATGCAGTAACTGATTGTAATTAGCAGTGGCTTAACTAGAGTCTGGTGGGCCCGGTGCGAGATTTAGACCTGCTTTCCCCTGCGCACACGTCGATCAGCTGTATGGGCCCTGTGTAACATTCTAAATACCTTAAAGACTCTCACAAATTGACCCCTCCCCCCCTTCATTATGTACTAATGTCCCTCATTCTGCAATATATGGTCCTCCTAGTGGAATATTATCCTTATCGTGGTGCATATGTCCCCCATCCTGGTTTATATGGTCTTCCTCTGCATGCCACCATAGTCCTCCAATTATTGTAATACATCCCCATATTCCTCCATATATTAGAATATACCTCCATAGTCCTCTATGTATTATAATGCAGCCCATAGTCCCCCATTCATAAGGTAGCCCAAATATTCATGCAACTAATATAATGCACCCCCATTATCCTACCTATAGTATAATGCAGCCTCATAGTCCTCCATATAGTATAATAGAGCCTCACAACCCTCCATATAGTATAATACAGCCTCATAGCCTTCCATATAGTATAATGCAGCCTCATATTCCTCCATATAGTATAATGTAGCCGCATATCTCTCCATATAGTATAATGCAGCCTCAGATCCCTCCATATGGTATAATGCAGCCTCATATCCTTCCATATATTATAATGTAGCCATATATCTCTCCATATAGTATAAAGCAGCCTCATAGCTCTACATATAGTATAATGCAGCCTCATAGCTCTCTATATAGTATAATACAGCCTCATAGCCCCTCTATATAGTATAATGCAGCTTCACAACCCTCCATATAGTATAATGCAGCCTCACATCTCTCCAAATAGTATAATGCTGCCTCACAACCTTACAGTCCCTGACATAAGTTATGTCGCTTATCTATGTTATGGAAATAAAAGCTTACAACCTGACGTTAAATTCATCCATTGGTTTTATAAATTATTCTTTTGAAAGCTGAGACCCTCCCCAATTTGGTTTAGGTTAAGAAAATAAATTGGCATCAATGCTGAAATATTGATCATTTAATGAACACAGAATGGTCAGATTTTGGCAAGACAAAAGTTTTGTCGCCCACAGAAAGTAATGTGATATTCAAACAAATAATTAACTTAAAATACAAATATATGTTGCATAACATTGGTGAATGAAGTTGTAGTGCTATTAGTCATATTTCATATTTTGTGTGACTTCCTTGAGCTTGAAGGACTGCATCTATGCAGTTCAACAATGATTCATACAATTTATTAATGAAGTCATCAGGAATAGCAAAGAATGCAGTCTTACATGCCTCCCAGAGTTCATCTAGATTATTTGGTTTTGTCTTCCAAGCATCCTCTTTCATCCTACCCCAAACATGCCCAATGATGTTCATGTCTGGTGACTGGGCTGGCTAGTCCTTGAGCACTTTGATCTTTGTTGCCTGGTGGAACTTTGTTTTAGAGATGGATGTATGAGATGGAGCACCATCCTACTGCAGAATGTGACCCCTTTTATGATTTGGAATGTAAGATGTAGCTAATACGTCTTGATATTTTAGGCTATTGATATTGCTTTCCACCTTGCAAATGTTTCGCACACCCCATACTGAATGTAACCCCAGAACCATGATCTTTCCACCACCATATTTAACTGTTTTCTGGGTGTATTTTGGATCCATACGGGCTCCAGTAGGTCTCCTGCAGTATCTGTGGCGGTTATGGTGTAATTCTACTGAAGATTCATCAGAGAAATCCACCTTCTGCCACTTTTCCAGCTTTTAGCAGGCTGTGGGACTTTGCAAATGCCACACAGCTTTTTATTTGCCTTTTGTTTAGCGCTGGCTTCTGGCCACTGATTCGACCATGGAGGCCATTTCGAGACAGAATCTTACAAACTGTTCTAGTTCACACAGGGACTTGAGGTGACCAGGCTTGTTGGAGCTCTGCTGCAGCGGAAGAGGGGCTTGCTTTGTATTTTCTAACCAACAAACGTTCCTCCTGAGCAGTTGTCTTATGTGGTCTGCCGGACCTGGGCTTGTCAAACACATCTCCAGTCTCTTCAAATCTTTTTTAAATTCTTTTTACTTGACGCTGAGACGCATTAAAGGTGCCAGCCACCTCTGCAGTGGATCTGGTCTTCAGCCTCTTGATAATCAAGGCTTTGGTCGCAGGGTGGATTTTTGGCATGTTGTCAGAGCTCAAGTTGCCATTCAATTAAAGGTCTGGGGTGCTGGATTTCTTTTTATACACACCTACTAATTAACCGATCATTTACTGAGCACAGGTGAGGATGTAAACTAGGATTGGGTGCATTATATGACTAGGCAACAAAACTTATGTCTTGCCAAAATCTGACCATTCTATGTTCATTAAATTATCAATATTTCAGCATTGATGCCAATTTATTTTCTTAACCTAAACCACATTTGGGAGGGTTTCATATTTCAAAAGAGTAATTTATAAAACCAATGGATGAATTTAACATCAGGTTATAAGCTTTGATTTACATAATATGGATAATAACTTTTGTCATGGACTGTACATATAGTATAATGCAGCCCCATAGCCCTCTATACAGCATAATGCAGACTCATATCTTTCCATATAGTATAATGCAACCTCACAGCCCTCCATATGGTATAATGCAGCCTCATATCCCTCCATATAGTATAATGTAGCCTCTTAGCCCTCTCTACAGTATAATACAGGCTCAATTCTCCATATACTGCAGCCTCAAAACTCTCCATATAGTGCAGCCTTATATCTATGTAGTGCAGCCTCATACATGCATCCTCATAGCTCTCCATATGGTGAAGCCTCATAACTCTCCATATAGTGCAGCCTCATAGCTTCGATATAGTATCATGCACCCCCCCTCCTCTTGCCATAGTCCTCTGGCCACCTTGCATTCACTTATTAAAAAAAAATCTATACTTACCTCTCCTGGTTCCCTCACTGCTCCATTCTCCTTACAAAAACTTAAGATATTGACTCAGGAGGAGGAGGTGCGAGGAGGAGGCACCAGCCTGCTAGATGTGTTCCACAGTGGAACGCAGATGGAAAGCAGGCAGTAGTAAGAGGAAGTGAGGGGATGGGTGGCAGCAGTAGGAAGCGGGAGGCTCCCCTCTTCACCTCTCCCCTCCTCTCCCTGACACACAGGCCCCGTAGCTGCGTGCATCGTGCTGCTGCACATTGCCGCATATCCATTTGAAGTGGGCGCTCGGCGCAAAGATCGGTGGTCACTAGGGGAGGAGGGCGGCGCGGGCTCCTGTACGTCCAGGACCCATTGCAGCCGCAACCCCTGCGACCGCGATCATTACGCCCCTGCTAATTAGCCATCCGTTCTTCTTTCATTTATAAAGGATCAATTTTTTTATTACTGGATAAGTAACAAATTAAAGATAACTAGTAATCTATAAACAGATTTCCATAGACTCCAATGTTAAAAAAACAGATCCTGCAGAAATCAATTTTTTCAAAATAGATAATAAAGTTGTTGCTGCTGGATCCATTCTAATGATTATTGGAAATGTGACATCAGCCTAAAGCAATAATATTCTTATTTTTTAACTCCCTTTCAAAAATTTGGGTGAGAAAATATAGTCCTGTTGATGAGAATATATATTCAGCAATTATGAGAATATAAGAATATACAGGCCACTACCTAAAGATTCAATAAATGATGAGTAATGCATTTAGGAAGCTTGTATATTCTCATCTTTACATAACACTCTATCCATGTGGTATCGTAATGTAGAATTCATATACATTAGGCTATAAGAGAACCACAAGTCCAACAGTGAGCAAAATAATAGCGACAACGGGTACCATTCTAAACTGGATGGAGGCCCCCTGTGGTGAACTGTGGAATTACATGTGTGAGTCTGGCTGTTATAATATTACATCACCGGCCTCAAACATGATCTGTTAAACAACTATAACTCCCACCATGCTCAGACCATGAACATCCACGCCCATAACAACTGTTATAAGGCTGTTATTTCCCCTTGCTTCACTTGCTGTAATTGGCTAACTGTATTATGTATTGCTTCAAAATCTAAAACGGCTTTGATATAGGCTAACTTCCTATTTTCAGTACAGCTGAGTTGTGCAATCATTTTATCAGCTCAGTGACAAAATGTGAGATCTGTAAATAATTTCCATGATTAAATGAGTTATCCAATTAAAATAAGTTATCACCACCTATCTAGTAGATATGTGATAACCCACTCCCCTATGGATATGTCGTGGGCTGTGCTTGGCTTTTTCCCCATAGAGAATGAAAAAAGGGGCAGTTGAGTGTCTGATCTGCTCCATTTTGCAAAGTTCCCTGTTCTGCCAACCGCTGCAGGTCCCTGTGGCTGGGCACCCACCGATTGGCAAGTCCTCATCTTTACTAAAGGTCGATGATAACTTATTGTCCTGGAAAACCCTTTAAGTCACTCTTAAAGGGAACCAACCACCTCAGATGACGACTATAAGCAGTTAATACATGTCCCTGCACCCTACCTAGACCGTTCCACCTATACTTTTGTTAAGAATATTGATAATCATAAACCGAAATATACACTTTGTAAAAATACTGGCCTGGCGACTTCTGGGCGTCTCCCTCGTTCTCAGCTACTAGTGGGCTGTGTCTTCTATAGCATTACTGGCTGTTCTAGCCCTCCCTCTTACTTTGCAGGACGTCACTGAAGGGCGTGATATTATCTTTCAGTGGGTGGGCACACAAGGCTGCTCCCGTCCCCGCACGTCATCGGAGGCAGACAGAGTCACGTGCACTCGCATCGTCACTTCCTGTCGGCTCCGTGCAGTGACGCGCAGCTGAGGGATACCGTATGAGCAAAACACATTGCGGCGAGCGGACGTGGTATGTTTCATTAAGCTGATACCACATCCACTCGCCGCAATGTGTTTTGCTCATACGGTATCCCTCAGCTGCGCGTCACTGCATGGAGCCGACAGGAAGTGACGATGCGAGTGCACGTGACTCTGTCTGCCTCCGATGACGTGCGGGGACGGGAGCAGCCTTGCGTGCCCGCCCACTGAAAGATAATACCGGTATCACGCCCTTCAGTGACGTCCTGCAAAGTAAGAGGGAGGGGTAGAATAGCCAGTAATGCTATAGAAGACACAGCCCACTAGTAGCTGAGAACGAGGGAGACGCCCAGAAGTCGCCAGGCATGTATTTTTACAAAGTGTATATTTCGGTTTATGATTATCAATATTCTTAACAAAAGTATAGGTGGAACGGTCTAGGTAGGGTGCAGGGACATGTATTAACTGCTTATAGTCGTCATCTGAGGTGGTTGGTTCCCTTTAAAGGGGTTGTGCCACAAACAATTGTACATTTTAATTATTAGATCTTAAGATAAAAATAAGTTCTACAAATAGATGTGTAAAAAAAAATGTTCCCAAGATATTCTTAGAAATGTGCCCCTGTGTAATGTGTCTGACCATGCTGGAACATGTCAGATATACCAAAGCATCTAGGCAGGGAAGGAAGTAAGAGTATGCAGACATTATAGCCGGAGATCACAGAATATGAGTATACAGACATTACAGCCGGGGATCACAGAATATAAGAATATACAGACATTACAGCCGGGGATCACAGAATATAAGGGTATACAGACATTACAGCCGGGGATTATATTCTGTGATCCCCGGCTGTAATGTCTGTATACTCTCATATTCTGTGATCCCTGGCTGTAATGCAGGGGCGGACCTACTGTGGTGTAGCTGGTTCAGCTGCACCAGGGCCCCGGCTTGGTAGGGGGCCCCTCAAGCATCAGTAGGGGGCCTCGTGATCCTGTGTCAGAGGAGAGGAGGGTAACTGAGGGAAACTTCCTGCTTGGCTGTTCCCGCCCCACCTCCGCAGCCCCGGCTCCCAGACCCTCAACGCGTGGCGCAGGCAGGTAGGGGCCGGCGAACCCCCCCCCCCCGCCCCTGCTCCTCACCTAGAGCTGCCACAGCACCCCCCAAAACCTACCCTCCGCCACTGCTGTAGCGTCTGTATACTCTTATATTCTGTGATCCCCGGCTGTAATGTCTGTATACTCTTATATTCTGTGATCCCCGGCTTTAATGTCTATATACTCTTACTTCCTTCCCTGTCCAGGAGCTGTGGTATATCTGACCTGTTCCTGCATGGTTGGACGCATACATTACACAGTGGCACATTTATAGATGATAACTATTGTTCGTGCCATGGTATAGAAGTCTTAAAATACAGTAGCAGCATGGATGGCATACTGGACAAGTGACCACTTGTTGTATCATAGAAAATATATATACATTATATACATCTTTTTCCTTTTCCTAATTCTTAATTGCAAAAGTATTTTTCCTTCTTTTTCCCTTATGTCTTTTAGCCAAGGTTCACACCAATTTACTCCTTTACATCAGACTGTTCAGAAGATAGTTACGTCCCTATGAACCCAAATGCCTCCCCATCAGTTTCTGAGTCAGACAGCAGCACCGATGGATATCTACCAATGAGTCCAGTAACTGCGGCTTTCACCTTCCCGACTTCAGTAAACTCAAAGGTTACAAGTCCTTTGCCAGAACTCCCTGTAGACCTAGAACCTCCCCCTGTGAATCGAGATCTCAAACCTCGTCGAAAAAGTAAGTCAAAAGGTCTATGGAGCTTTTATTTCTTTAATGTAGTTTCATGAAAGATTTTATTCTTTTGATCACTTGTCAGGCAATTATCTGTATTATCTGTAGGAACATTCCTATCTGCCGATCAGACAGACAGTCAAGTAGGCTCATCGCAGATTCATCCTACTAAAGATGCATTATTATAATTAAAATTGAAAACATTCATGTTCTCAGAAACCTGCGAGACACATAATATGCACACAGACTTATTTTCTAGGTGGTCAAAAAGAGTTATTTAATGGCAACTGCTTAGGGAAGCGCCTTTTTATTGGTGTATGTGCACACAAGGTCTTCTACAGGCTGTGTCCGCCTGAAAAAGAATTGCGAAAAATGAATGTGGTGCACAGCAATATCAAACTGACATTGCTGTGCACATATTTTGTTTTTTATTATTTATTTTAACGTTTTTTATTATTTATTTTAACCACTTATGCCTCTAATACCAGAAAGCAGTTAAAAGAAGTGACATGCTCACTACCATAGTGTTCAGCAAAGAGAAAAGACGCCCCCGGCCAAGTTGCCACAAAAAGCAACGGCAGAGTCATCACCGAAGCCACTCTAGGGAAGAGAGTGCCAACATTTTCCTGAAGCAGCTTTACCTAGAAAAACTCAGTAGCATCATCCCCAGAGAGAAAGTGTCATATCCACATACCATCGGGAGTTTTTGGTTGTCTTTTTATTAGGTAGTCTGCATTTGGTATCGTTTTACATCAGGAGATGCTGTCAAGAATGGACATGAACTACTAGAAAAAGCAGCATCAAAAAAAGACTTACCATCAGTGCCAAAGACAAAAAACACTACTGCCCTTACAGGATGCAGTTAGACCCCACTTGTGTAGCAAGCCCAGGTGCAGGCTTTGGCACTGATGGTAAGAATGGACATGCACTCTTGTCCCACTCGCCATTTATAAAAAACTGAAATGGTAGAAAGTCGGTTAGAATATAAATGAAGAGGCTGACCCTTTACTGATTATCTAAAGATATTTTTCTGATGTCTGTTGGAGCAGACCTGCTCTAAAAGACACCTCAAAAAACTCTGAATTCACACACCCTTAAAGAGGACCTGTCAACTCCCTGCTGCATGGAAATCTAAATGCTGCATTCAGGGAAGGGGTCCCCCATGTGTCTGTGTGCTGTGTACCCTGAGATATAGCCTTAGTAATACTTACTGTTAGAAGCCATGAGGGCATTCCCTGGTGCAGGAGCCAGCTCAATTGACGGGAGCCATTCCTTCCCCCTCTGCCTCTCTGTGCTGCTTCTGCTGTGCTAGCTCTGCCCTTCTCCTATCCGTCACTCATCCTGCCTCACACAGCATGCAAATCATTTGTCCTGACGTCAGCTCCAGATTCCTGCCCTGCTGTCTGAACAAAGTATAAACAGCACAGCAGGAGGTGGCACGGACAGGCAGAGGGGGAGGGAATGGCTCCCGTCAATCGAGCTGGCTCCTGCTCCAGGGAATGCCCTCTTGGCTTCTAACAGTGAGTTTTACTAAGGTTATATCTCGGGGTACACAGCACACATACACATAGGGGACCCCTACCCTGAATGCAAAAGACATGCTGCATTCAGTGCTGCATTTAGATTGCCATGCAGCAGGGGGGGTGACAGGTCCTCTTTAATGCCTTGTTCACACAGTGTGTTTTTGATCCGTTTCTTTGTGATCCATGTTGCATGAAAAACGGATCACTTCCTGTGATGGTCAGCAAAGTCAATAAGTTTTCAGAAATGCTGTTCTGACGCTGCAATATTTACTGGTCCATTTCTGGGGAAGAAAACATATAAAGAAAAAGAATGAGTGTGTCAATTAGTGATCTGTTCTCTCCATTGACTGCATTGTAATGGGGAAAAAAGCAGCAAAAACTGAGTATTTCTCCCAGAAAATCATTGTAACTTCACACGTTTTGTCATACACGTTTATTTCCTTTGTGTGCTTGGGAACAACACAAAATAAAAAACAATGTAAAAAAAAATAAACCAGAAAAACAGGCAAATACATAATTTCACGCAAAACTTCAAAATTTGGCCAGACAAAGTTGTTGGCACCCTCAACTTAATGTTTGGTTGCCCTATAGAATAAATAACTGCAATGAATCACTTCTTATAACCATCAACAAGCTTCTTACACTTCTCAGCTGGAATTTTGGACTCTTCTTTTGCAAACTGCTCCAGGTCTTTCATATTTGAGGCGTCTTCTCCCAACAGTAATTTACAGATCTCTCCACGAGTGATCAATGGGATTTAGATCCAAACTCATTGCTGTCACTTCAGAACTCTCCAGCTCTTTGTTTCCATCCATGTCTGGGGCTTCTTGAAGTATGTTTGGGGTCATTGCCCTGCTGTAAGACCCATGATCTAAGGATGCAAACCTAGCTTTCTGACACTGGGCACTACATTGTGACCCAAAATCCTTTGGTAATCTTTAGATTTTATCATGCCATGCACACAGTGCTAGAGGTAATAAAACATCCCCAAAACATCTCTCACCTCCACCATATTTGACTGTAGGTCCTGTGTTCTTTTCTTTATAGGCCTCATTCCATTTTCTGTAAACAGTAGAATGATATGCTTTGAGTAAATAGTAGAATGATGGACTAAGGAACATCAAGATCTCTGGAGATAGACTTGTAACCTTGAGATTGTTGATCTCTTTCAACAATTTTTATTCTCGAGCCCTCAGACTGTACTCTCCTTATTTTGTTCTCCGTGCTTAGTGTGGCACACAGACACACGATGCAAAGATTGAGTCAACTTCTCCACTTTTTATCTGATTTCAGGTGTGATTTTTATATTGCTCACACCTGTTACTTACTACAGGTGAATGTGAAGAGCTGATGCTGGAAACAAAGTTGTTTACTTACAATTTTGGAGAGGTGCCGACAATTGTATCCAACTAATTTTTGGGGTTTTGTGTCAAGTTATGTCCAATTAGCTTTTTTCTCCCTTTTTTTTGTTTTGTTCCAACATACACACATGAAATAAACATATGTATAGCAAAATGTGTAATTGTAATAATTTTCTGGGAGAAAAACCTCATTTTTTGGAACAATTTCAAGGGGGACAACACTTTCGGCCATAATGAATGTACATAATGTCATTTACAACTACACATACAATAAGAAAAGGCACAAGCAAGGTAAAATGAAATGCATGTGTACAGCACATCATGACGCCTGCTGCCAGAATGGGGGATCGAGCATTACATGACCAGTAGCTGGAACCATGGATCCAGTAGGATGTGAATAATAGGGTATTTTACAAAATATATAGATAACATTGGGATAATACCATTACATTTGAAGTCCATGAAACAGAATAAAACCTTGTGGGTTTAGACAAGGTCTATATATCCAAAATAGCCTGATCTAATGCTGTTCGAGACTCCTGCCTTTTTGTACAGACAAGATACATGGAGCTACATACATCTACTGTATGTCCAGACATGAACACAATGTTGTAATTATCTCTATCAGGGACCAAGTGTCTTTCGGTCCGCGCCGCTGCTCCAATGAGTATCAAAAGCACTGGAGTGCTTTGAAACAAGATATCTTCAGCTTTTTTTTCCAACGCGTTTTGGAGCTAACACCCAGCTCCTTCCTCAGGGAAGATTCCCTGAGGAAGGAGCTGGGTGTTAGCTCCGAAACGCGTTGGAAAATAAAGCTGAAGATATCTTGTTTCAAAGCACTCCAGTGCTTTTGATACTCATTGGAGCAGCGGCGCGGACCGAAAGACACTTGGTCCCTGATAGAGTTTCACCCCCACGTTTGTGGAAGTGCGGTCCCGGCTGCGGCTGCTGTGTTTGAGCGATCAAGCTAGTTGTGGGCTTCACAACTAAATCGGGTGAGCAGTTTTCATACTGTATGAGATTTGATTCCTATTGAGGATAAGACCCTATGCGCATTCTCATTTTATAGATAATGTTGTAATTATGACTGTTTAAAACTTTTACCAAAACTTTTTCATCATTATTAGAAGTTTCAATTTGCCAAATGGCATTATAAAGGAGCAATAGAGCGCATCAGTCAGAAGAAGACGTATTTTAGGATTTAGTTAGTGATCTGCGAGTACTATTATGCTCGAAGGCTCAGTACTTGTAACGAACTGTCGGAAGCTTGGACGGACTCAACTCCATGTGTCAAGTATAATGGAGGTAAAGGGGGACTTGAGAATTTCTCCAGAAGATCTTCCGGAGATCGTAACCAGCTTCCAACTGCTCGTTACGCGTACCGAGCACCCGAGCATAAGATAAGATAAGATAAGATAAACTTTATTGATCCCGGAGGAAATTACAGTATTACAGCAGCAGAACAAAGATCAAGAACATTTCACACTTTACAAAATAAGTCTATATGGACAGCAGATGCGGGTAGACTGGTACATGTACCTCACCTATTCCCCCCATACACATAGAACTTCACATAGTCTTGGGATGCTTTACACTTATACATTTGTTAAACATCCCCACAGCTGTCGGAAGAAACGATTTTCTGTATCTTTCCAAGCATGGTAGTGCTTGGCCGTCACTAGATGTAATGAATAAGTCATTTTAAATTATTATACATGAACTAAAAATCCTTTGTGTCCATAGTGCGTCCACCACCCCTGGACCTCCGTAATCTTTCCACGATTCGAGAGCATACTACGGTGACCAGAACATGGACAGTGCCTTAGTAAGTAGTCACAGGTTTTTATCGCTGCTGTACAAATTGTTAAAGCTTTGCCAAAATGTTCCTTACGTCCAAAACATTTATGCGGATGCATACAGGTACCAGTTCGTCATTGCATTCTCACCAGTTTTTTGGCGTTAATACATTTCAATTAGCGACTTTGAAATTTGCAACAAATTCATCAAATAATTTGCCCCTTTTTACAGTTGTCTCTTAGTTGTAGAGTTAGTTTTCTGGTTTTTACAGTAAACTGGCTTTTCCTAGATGTTTTAGACTGGCTCATCACATGCAATTTTGCAAAATTTGGCAAAAACAGACTTCACTCCCCTCCCCGGAGTGATTTAATGTACACCAGTTATTTTGGCGCATAATGTCACAGATGTCAAAGATAAACATAAAGCACATTTTTGGCTTTATGCAAAAGAGAAAAGGGACTTAAGGAAAATTGCAAATGATGAATCCGGACTTTTATTAACTGGGACCTACCTTATATCCAAACTAGGGCCAAGATGAAATGAAAGCATATCATCTGATTTAGGCTGCCCAAATAAAGGGCAGTATGGATCACAGCCTCTCTGCACAACTGCAGCCAGGTATACTCTCTGAATCACTCCAAGGTTTCTAAGACGATATAACTTTAATAAAGATCTCGCTGGAAACAATAGGACTAGACATGACTAGTCTAGCACCA
This sequence comes from Allobates femoralis, assembly GCA_033576535.1. NCBI lineage: Eukaryota > Metazoa > Chordata > Amphibia > Anura > Aromobatidae > Allobates > Allobates femoralis. The sequence continues at coordinate 138,982,605 of JARQOC010000008.1, read as the reverse complement.
CCCAGGTTCGGGGTCTTACAGCACTAGTGTAGGTGATTGACAGTTCTCTCTCTATCAATCGCCTGCAGCAGTGGGGATCTTTAAAGTATGTTTTATCTATTTCAACAATATATATAATTTGCTACCATTGTGCAGAGAGATTTGATTCATGCTGCCAACAGTTTGGCCAGCTGAATCGCTTGGCCGGATAACTCAACAGGGAACCAGCACCTTGGGGAATGTGATTTACCTGCAGATATTTGGTTAGTCTGTAGGTTAATAGCATTACCTGCTGTCTGTGAGTGGTGGCTATAGGCCCCCATAGTTTGATTGACAGTTTGCAGTGCACAGATGTGCAGCCATGTTGGTTGTCATACTGCCAGGGCATACTTACAGATGCCACTCATTGTATAGTGAGCATTGACTGTAACGGTTCTGTGCACGACCCCATGACTGAAAGCCAGAGGCTCCCAGTAGGAAATAAGTTATTTTTTTCTATCAGAAGCTTACAGTATGACGGCTGTGCAGCAATGTAATGCTTTTAAGGTACCTTTGCACACCGCCACTGTGCCTAGCAATCGGTATCAACCGCACGTGCACTCTCAAGTTTTTGATGGTTGATACCGATCGCCGATGCCACATGTACACGCCGCCATTGCGTTGTCAACTGAAGATATTGTGGTTCCCCGGAAGTTCCCATAGATCCCGGGGATAACTGCCTGTTGAATACCCTCGCCACTTCACACGCTGCAACCACTAAGGGAATGTGGGCGTACATCTTTGGCACCGCAAGTACATAGGTGTGACAGAATTGTGTATTCCGTGACGCAAAAACGTTGATTGGACAACGCAATAGCGTCATGATTGGGCAGCCTGCGCAGGAAGGCTGGCTAATACATGACGCCATTGCAATTGTGGAGTGTGAATGGTTAGCTCTTTAAATATGGCGCCCTGTGAAGGGACAGCCAATGGTAACACAGTAGCCGCCACCAATCATCACTGATGGGGCGCGGTATCCATGAGGCTGTGTCACGCCTCTGGGAATTCACTAGGCGACGGTGATTCAATCCCTGTGCCCCGTTTAGACGCCATTACCATGGCAATTGTGCCTTTGTGTTGCCTTGGGTTTTTGAACACGGCTCAGATACAGGTATCCAAGTCAACTGCAGGAAACCTGATCACTTTCCCAATTTACACGCCGCCATTTCGTAGCAATTTCAAGGCAACAGGCACAAAAATCACCATTGCTAGGCAGTTGCTACCACGCAATGGCGGCGTGTAAAGGTACCTTTACCCTACAGATTAACCCTAAATCTGCAGGTAAATACAGTTTTCCAAGGTGACAGGTTCCCTATAAATGCAGATGATGCACAATACATGATGGTGCTATGTCTCCATTCCGGCCTATGGGACATGACCATCAACTTTTGCACAGAGACGGATTTCAGAGTTTCAACTCTCCTGTTAGTTATTAATCGCCATTTATTTTTTGGTGGTGTTATTGTAGATCTAACCTTTGCATTAATAAAATAACATCATATTTAGTAGGATTCCCCTTTGCAATCAAAGACCAATTACAGCCACACCCGTCCCAGTGACAACTTGGCGGATCGGCGCTCCTGTTCTTCCTCCCACCCTATAATAGGCGACACTAATATTTATGATGTTTTAGTGCTTTGTAAATATCAGATCATAGAATCTCGTGCGTCAGTTTTGAGCACAGCTGCAAACCTAAACATTGGCAGGAAAATGATCGGCTCAGTAGAGCAGCCTCCAGTGTCTCGTAAAGCAAATATGACAAAGAGAAGAGAAATAGGCTAAGGTATGAATCAGACCCGGCCCTTGGATGAGAAGCAAATAAATATTACATGAGGACACAGCTGCTCGCACGCTCTAGACTGACACATCTCGTCTGAGTGTCCTGGAGCAGCCGGTGGACTGTCTTCAGGAGCCCGGTTGTCTCGGGGTGAGGGGGAGGCTCTGTTTACCACCTATATGCCTATATATACACCTATATGGATGAAGACCAAGCCCTGTTACCGCAGATCACCTCACATCCAAACTGTTATTCTTAGAGGCAGCAAATGTAGTAGGTCATGTTTATGGGACATATGTGCAATGTCAGGAGTTGGCTGGGTTTCAGAGCATCTGTAACATGCCTGTCTGACCTCTTCCATGTTTTCTTTCCTAGCAATCGGACCAGCTTTATCTCCCAGAAAGTGACGGTATTAGCTCAGCAAATATCTTTGCCAGTTCTGTCTCAGGAGAAGAGGAGGAGAGCTATATTCCAATGGTAAATGTCTTACGCCTGCACCGCTTTTGTTACATCAAGTGTAGACTTCCATAGCTATTTTACAGTGGACACAAGAAAATAGAATAATATACATAATATACAACAAAACAGTATATACATAATATAGTGCACAACAAAACAGCATATACGTCATATAGTAGACATCCAATAGCATATACATCATACAGTACACAACAAAAACAGCATATATATCATATAGTACACAACAAACAGCATATACATATTATAGTACACAGCAAAACAGCATATACATAATATAGTACACAGCAAAACAGCATATACATCATATAGTACACAACAAACAGCAAATACATAATATAGTAGACAACAAACAGCATATACATAATAAAGTACACAGCAAAACAGCATATACATCATATAGTACATAACAAACAGCATAAAGATAATACAGTACACAACAAACAGCATATACATAATATAGTAGACAACAAACAGCATAAAGATAATACAGTACACAATAAAACAACATATATCATCATTATTATTAACAACATTATCATCATAAAGTACACAATAAAAGCATATATGTAATATAGTATACAACAAATCATGCATAATACAGTACACAATGAAACAGTACATACATCATATAGTACACAACAAAATAGCATATATGTAATATAGTACACAACAAAACATGCATAATACAGTACACAACAAAGTATATACATCATATAGTACACAACAAAACAGCATATACATAACATACTATAGTACACAGAACATCATATACAAAATACAGTACACAACAAAACGGCATATACATAATATAGTACACAGCAAAACAGCATATACATAATATAATACACAAAAAACAGCATTAACATAATATAGTAGACAACAAACAGCATAAAGATAATACAGTACACAACAAACAGCATATACATGATATAGTACACAGCAAAATAGCATATACATCATATAGTACACAACAAACAGCATATACATGATATAGTACACAGCAAAATAGCATATACATCACATAGTACACAATAAACAGCATATACATAATATAGTACACAGCAAAACAGCATATACATAATATAATACTCAAAAAAACAACATATACATCATATAGTACACAATAAACAGCATATGCATAATATAGTAAATAGCATATACATCATATAGTACACAATAAACAGCATATACATCATATAGTACACAACAAACAGCATATACATAATAAAGTACATGCCAAAATAGCATATACATAATATAGTACACAACAAACAGCATATACATCATATAGTACACAAAAAACAGCATATACATCATATAGTACACAACAAACAGCTTATACATAATATAGTACACAACAAACAGCATATACATAATATTGTACAAAGCAAAACAGCATATACATAATGATACACAAAAAACAGCATATACATCATATAGTACACAACAAACAGCATATACATAATATAGTACACAGCAAAATAGCATATACATCATATAGTACACAACAAACAGCATATGCATAATATAGTACACAGCAAAATAGCATATACATCATATAGTACACAATAAACAGCATATAAATCATATAGTACACAACAAACAGCATATACATAATAAAGTACATAACAAAATAGCATATACATAATATAGTACACAACAAACAGCATATACATAATATTGTACACAGCAAAATAGCATACACATCATATAGTACACAATAAACAGCATATAAATCATATAGTACACAACAAACGGCATATACATAATAAAGTACACAACAAAATAGCATATACATCATATAGTACACAGCAAACAGCATATACATCATATAGTACACAGCAAACAGCATATACATCATATAGTACGAAATTTATACATTTCCGCTACCTTTGATTGGGTCATAAGGGGTACTTGTTACCAGGTTTTTGCTATGTAATCTAGAAGTAGCATGTTATAGGAGCAGAAACCTTGATTCCAGTGATGTATCACATATTATACTGACATATATATACTGACTGCTGCAGTTTTGATTCAATCAGTGTTTTATCCACTGCAGATCTACCAACTCTCTGAATGCTGAGCTTAAACAACCCTGCTCACACCAGTGATTGGCATATTTCTGTATACACTGTGAATAGGCAGGAAGCTGCCAACTAGCGATGGGGACGGGAATGCACAGAGCAGGAAAATTACATGGCTGTCACGCCGGGGCTAGGCAACACCCAGCACATGGCACAACATGAGGGGGTACACCAGGGAAGTTGCAAAGGAAGGCCTGGCGATAGGGGAAGAAGACAAGGGTAATCACCAACCTCACCTGTGGCTGATCCCTGAGCTCCCTGACATCATTAGCTAGGTCTTCACGTGTGTATGATCACATGCTAGGCCCTGGCTGACCCTGGACTGCACTGACTAGTGAGCACGCCAGCAGGATACTAGTTTACAAATAATTGTGAACTTCTGATCCCAGATCACCTGAGGTCTTATCAGTCTGCAACACAGTCGTGACAATGGCACAAGACAACTGCAGTGATAATCTCCTGCTGATAAAATACTGATTTTATTGAAACAACATACAGCCTAGTGACACATTCCTTAAATTAGGGTCTCTGTCCCTACATTATCCTGCTCTCACCTTAAACAGCAGAATTATAGTAAACCTGGAAGTAGGGCTATGTTCTTTTTTCCCTCATTTGTATGCAATACTAAATGCAAAATATCTAACAAAAACATTAGGGAATAGGCTAATAGGAAGGTGTAGGATAATGATACTGCCCTTAGATACTTTTTACACCTCACTTAACAAGGAGGCATAGTCTTAGTATTGCAAATTTGCACTGACATTTGGGCACAACAATTGTCTCAAGGAAAGCATCCAAGAACTGTTATATAGTTTATACAAGTCTCTATGGTAGCACTACATTTAAGATCCCGCATGAGTTACTGTAAAAATTTGGTGCATTCTTATTCCAAGATGTCTTAATTTAAGACCGTATTAAAGGGACTCTGTAAGGTCATTTTTCAGTATGATATTAATATTACCATTGAATACTGCCTGGGCAGACATGTTAAAAACATGTAAAATCATTATTGTACACATTCTAGTTTCCATGCTATAAGCATTTTCACACCCTGCAGGCATTAGTCCTCTCCATTATATTCACAGCCAAATAGACCAGCTGTATAAGTGCTATATAAATATTCACACCCACCCAAGCTGGCGTTTTGTCCCTTCCCTCTGTGCAGGGAGGTGTTCTGTCCTGCACTGTTTGCTATCTGTAATATTTCTATTATATGAAGGTTGTTTTTTTCTGCAGACATGTAATGTGTGTATCTGCTGAGCAAATGATCAAATATTTTTATAATCACATAGAAATATCTCAGACCGCAAACACTACTCATATGTCTCATACACACAATGAAGATCTCTAAGAGCACACATCTCCCCCCCCCCCTCCTTTCTGCTTTGCAATGAGTCACACAGCATACAGATCTCATGAGGGCAGGGCTGTGTAGTGATGCATGAGTATTCATTCATTGGGGAGTGGGCAGCAGAGAGCTCACTGTAATTGACAGATGAAATCAATCTTTTAATTTGAAGTTTACAGAGAATAGGAGGGAAGCATAAATAATAGAAATACATGAATAAGAGAGAGCTTAGAGAAAAGAATTAGAAAATTATATCAGTTACATATGGATTTTTGACCTGACAGATTCCCTTTAATAACTATGCCCCAATATGTTCGTTAGGGATTTGCTGGCATATAGCGTGGCTTTATGACTGTGCTTTACCAAATGCGGCACTTTCATTTAACTTGGAAATATAATAGTTGATGACCATCTGCATGTGCATTTGGTTTTCACTGAATATGCATACCCTATAAATTAAAGATTTTTGTTATTTTTTTTTTCTGTAATGGCCTAATTAAAATCCTGCTGCCTTTAGTATTCACCATCTGTCTGCCGTAATTATAGCTTAGATCTCAAAATAGTATGTTATGTCAGAAAAGCATTAACATAGAGATATACATTCTGATGAAATGAGCAATGCTGATATTACTAACGAAATGTAGTTATCAATGTACTGACATGAAAAGTGCTTTAGCGGTGTATGAAAAAAGAACAAAATGAGACTGAAAGCCCAACATTATCACAGTAATAGAGGCGATGAAGCCATTGCCTTAATATTCAACACAACATAGGTCATAGTCCTGGGTTAAAGGAACCCATGTGTGAAATAGATAGACCTTGCATGGCCACTTAAGGCTAAATTCCCACCATGACCATTTGGTGAGTTTTAGATGTTACAGATTGTCTGCAGGATTTCTGCTCCTATTAGGTTTCTTGTGTTTGCCATAGCATTTTTAGTGCATTTTTTTACAAGCATTCATATTGTGATTTTGATGCTGTTTTTGTCCCTTTTTGGTATCTCATGATTAAAATAAAGCTGCTTTATTTTTTATTCTTCCTGGTATTTGATCTTTACAAACCTTTATTGATATAGTCATGTTCTATATAGGCATTTTCTGCATCTAATGCAAGTCTATGGAGAAAATCTGCACATAACATAGTAACATAGTAACATAGTTTTTAAGGTTGAGGAAGACTTTAAGTCCATCTAGTTCAACCATAGCTAACATGTTGATCCAGAGGAAGGCAAAAAAAAATCTCGGCGTACATACTCATCGACAAGTTCTAGAGTCAGACTGCACCGCAGATCAGTTTACACTGCATAAAATAAGAAGCACAGTGGGCAGGAGATTCCTATTATTCCCATTCATGTTGCTTGGACTGTAAGGCCTTGTGCGTGCACACAGTGAGTTTTTTGGTGCAGAGTTGCTGCACTTTTGTCTCAAATCTGCATGCCTACCCAGAAGTCAGCAAAGTCAATGAGAATGTAAATATGAAAGAAAGGCACGGCACTTACCGTTACTATTGTTGCTGTAATGTGTAGTTTATTCCATGTCAAAAATACAGGGTGCAGGGAGGGAGGGAGTGCAGGGTCGGACGACGGTTAACCGTTTTATGCTGTTATGCTTCACCGGGTGCAGTGCACAGCAACAACAGTACCGGTGAGTGCCGCTCCTTTCTTTCATATTTATGTTTTGGCAACTTATGCATCGAGCTGAGCAATGCCAGATCTGCCTCCGACAACAGCAATGGGTGGACTATATGCCCTGTGAAATGGACTCAGGGGCTGGCTGGTACATAATACCCCGGTGGCACTCTACTTATTGCAGCCCCGAGTCTAAGTGAGGAGCGGGGGAAGGGTGGTAGCAGAAGGAGCCGAGTGAAGAGCAGGGAGGGAGGGGGTTTTGAGTTACTAGCAGCTACTGCCTAGTGAAGAGTGGGGGGGAGGTAATGCGGCCTGCTTCACTCCCCGCCCTCCGCCTCGCTGTCAGCCGCGGCCCGCCGCCTTCTTGACTGTAATTGCGGCAGCTGCGGCCGCATAGCACGGCAGCAGAGGCCTCAAAGCACGACCGCGTGGCCACAATCACTGCTGTGGGTGGCCCTACACAGGAACAATACCACCTGCCTGGGGGGCAGATGCCCCCCTGCCACCTGGGTAAGTCCGCCCCTGAACGGACTGATTGGTGCCCGGATTCCTTCTACATTGAGCAAAGTCAATGAGAATTCTGAATTGTTAGGCACATGGGGCTTATTTTTTCCTTGCAGATTTGCTTGCAGAAAAAATCTGCAGCATGTCAATTTTTGGTGCTGATTTCCTAGGTTTTTCAGCCCATCCGGCCATTGACTTCATTATGAAAAATGCATGACATAAATCTGCATCCAATCTGCACTAAAAACGCATTGTGTCTTTGGTTCGTTTTTCTGCTAGATGATGCAGAATTGATGCAGAAATTTGCTACACCAAATACTCAGCGTGCAGACATGGCCTAAGATGCTGCAAATTTTATGCATTGCAAATCAAAAAGTCATTGAGGGAACTTAACCTTAGAGCAGAAATGACATAGGGATTGAAAAACGGCCACAGAGAGACTTCTTGTGTAAGCTCTTGCACCAGAGATGTTACATTAACATACCAGGGACCACTACATATTACCTACTCTTTACCAGTCATTTACTTAGCGTTGGCTTATTCTGCAGCGTACTAAAGGAAATGTATTTTAATCCGTAAACCTGCATTCAATCACTTTTGGGCAATTTCAGAGGAATTCGATTGACCTCAACATGTAATTTTTTTTAATAGTAAAAGTAAACTAAAGTTCAAGTATAAAACCTACAGCAATGCTTCCTAGTAAAACGCACATGTGGCAATGCCAAGATGGAAGCCAGACAGCGCCTACAGTGAACAGGGTTCTGACAAAAAAAAAAATTGGCAAATTCAAGAAAAACCTTGACCTGGCACTCAGTGGACATCACCCTATCAATGTGATCCTTGGCTTAGTTTGGCATCTGGCCATTACTACTTCCTATAATACAACCTCTGACAGATCATTTGTTTCCATGTGTACAGTATAATTCTTAACTTTTTTTGGAAATGTGTAAAATTTCTAAATGTCCAAAAATAGTTTTATATATTATGTTTTAAGTATCACTAAGTTCATCATAGTATAATAATAATATAATAAGTTATAGTTAAGTTAGTTATAGTTAACATTTATTACTTTTAATCATATATTATAGATGCAGAGAATGGAAAATGTTCCCACCTCTAGAAAACAAAAGATTCTGTAAATCAGAATCCACCCCGACCACGGGCCGCCCCTATAGAAGGGGGGGCTGCTTGTAGCCAGAGCTACAACCATGTTCATGCCCAACTTGGTGCTGCTTATCCTGATATCTGGCACCACATCTAGTTGATGAAGAGCAGCTATTCCATTTAGATGACTTCTCATTTTGCACTTTAGTAATCACCTTGTTTAATTTGTTAAAAATTCTTAACTAGACGTTTGGTGATAATAAATCATATTGTGACAACACAGCCTTTTTTTAAACAACCATGAGTTAACAAACAACAGAACAATACATCTGGCTAAATTAAGAATATTAACCCTTGACACGCATTGAAAATAATGTCACTTATTGTAGCATTCAATGACAATCTGTCCTCCAGTGTGCGTGTGTAGAGTTGGCTGCCAATCAACATGCAGGGGAGTGATTACAGCACAATCATAGCCACTCCCTGCACCGCCCTGTTAAGTAGAAAATAGCAGCTACAGGGAGAATAAAACTTCATGTTCTCCAGTTAGCCGCTGCTCCATTAAATCAGCCAGATGTGATTTAAATGCTATGTATTTACAGATAAGTTCTCATATCTGCAGGTAAATAGCATTTTTGTATGTGACATTTAGTAGGGTGTATGAAAGTGAGTTTTGTTAATTGAGCAACCCCTTTAACTATGTTTTCATTTCCTACAGGAGCAGAGACAAGGAGTATCTCCCAGCAGTGGCAGTTTCCCGTGGCCTAGAAAGTTTAATCTTGATTATCTGGCATTAGACTTTAATTCTGCATCTCCATCTCCTGTACAAAAGGTAAGATATCTACAGAAATGTGTTAGGTGATAGCCCATGTGTAAAGATCTACATTAACCGTGGAATTATTCCCATTAATCCATTCTAGCCGCATTTGTTCAGAGATTGCAAATATTCTTATTCTGTGATAGGATGAATTGAATTGATTCACAGATGTAACTTAAAGCCCCTATCTCCTCTGTAATAAGGCACAGTGACTATTGTCATTCTTTGTTACAAGGAGACTTTGGGTCTATCAGGCTTTGTGACACAGATGCATCTGCTAATTCTGCAGTTCCATGATTATGATCAGTTTATCAAATACATTTATATGAGTGCATCTAATGTCTGAACCATCAAAGGCTGTCCAGATTACCAGCCATAATCATTAGCCGTTCAGAATAAAGAATGAGAACATTGTTTCCTGACCATATAAAACCATTGCCAAGTATCCATGGCCAAACCCAGGACATATTACCTCCCCTCAGGAGCTTAAAGGGATTGTCCAAAAGCCAGACAACCTCTTCTCAATCACGTTTTCCTTGGTAAAATAACAATGCTTATACTCACCTCCGATGTCGGTGCTGTTCCAGTGGTGTTGGCACTTGCTCACCTGGGGCTCACGTGACGTTGTTACATCACATGAGCTCCCAATGAACATTGGCTTCCCTCGCCCCGCTTTTGGATGTATCAAAGGTGAAGAGGAAGTGAGCGGCCACCACAATTATGACTATTGATGTTAGAATCGTCCAAAAGGGGCGAGTGAAACCAGCACTGACTGGGCGCAGAGCTCACATGATGTGGCAACGTCACATGAGCTCAGGAGAGAGAGTGTTGACATCATGGGAGGAGAGTATCAGCACTAAGATTTTAACAGGGAAAACATGAGGATTTAGAAGGTGTTGTTCAAGTAGTGGACAAGCACTTTAAATATAGTGGAATCATAGATTGTAGTCTAACCTGCACCCTGGAATCTATGGCCCAAATGAGAAGACCATTACCAATAAAGATCCATCATAATTTGGGCCCCTAATGCACATTTTGCACTAGCCACACATCCTCTCCACCTTTGTCTCCTCTAATATGATAATCTGCCTGCTTGGTTAGATACTCTGCTCCCTTCCTTTGTTGACATGTCTGCATGTAGTGCTGTGATGATCCATCAGGAGCATGGTACCTGTACATAAAGTGTGTGTGTGTCTGACCATAGGTGGCCTCGCCAAAGGGTGTCTGTAATATTTACATTGAACCATGTAATATATACCGTAAGTTAAATGAATATGTAAACTAGAAACTCAGACTGGTGGGTGAAAAAACTGCAAAAAGGAGCAAATCTGGCAATCCAACTTGTGCAGCGGTGAACCTGCTCCAGTGACTGTAGAGTAGACCGGCGGCAACAGTGGTGTCATGATGAGAGTGACCACTGCAGCCAATCACTTAGAATGAGCACAGGTCAGGTCAACAGAGAGACTGATAGCAGTGGCAGAGAGGAGGGCTTGATAGTATAGCTGGATTTTCATATTATCTCAGTATCCTATGGAGTTTAAACAAAGGGTATAAATGGAAAACCCCTTTGTATCATTTTGTTTTTTTGTATATGATTTCTGCACCAAACCTTTTGTTTCTTGTAAATACAATTGTATTGTTTGTTGGTATCTGACAACATTTCTCGTTGACCGCAGAAACCTTTTTTGTCCGAGGAGCAGCGAGTGGACTACGTACAAGTGGATGAGAAGAAGACCCAAGCGCTGCAGAACACTAAGCAGGAGTGGTCTGATGAGAGGCAATCTAAGGCGTAAAGCCGGATCATGGGCATTTTTATGTTTTGCACTAGATTGACTCATTTATATTGCAGCTAAATGGACATTTTTTTTTATCACTTGCCTTTCAAGCTGCCGGGGAAAAAAAGGAAAACCAAGGGACAAACTGTATTTATTTCCCTAAATCTCTTCTGTGGAAAGTGCTGAGAGGTTTCCACTCGCATCATGCATCTAATGCAGGCACTGATTGTATACGAGAGTATGCCACAGGTACAGAATGTATGAAGGATGACATGTATCTGGAGTATACACATTACCACTTCATTTTTGATAAGCCATATGAAATGCAGCGTATCATGTAATGATGCTCTTCCTCCGGAGTACAGGACGATGCTCCCATCACGAGGAGTGCTCACCTGCGCTCGGTTCTTAAAGTGCACATTAGACCTCTCGGTTTTAGAATAGGTGCAATCTATTCCACGATGATTTTGATATGTTTATATTAGCGGCACTGTAGTTTATGCACTGCACTCTCTTTTTTTATTATTGTGATCTATTTTTATGTTCTCTATGAAACTTAATGATAAATTTAGGGGCTGAAAACTTGCACCACTGTGTTTAGCCATAGCACTGAAACTCTAAATGTGATCACCATCGCGCGGTATCTCTGAAAGTCACAACTGACGCCTTAGCTTGTGTCTGGCAAAGGGAGGAGGGCCGATTATGTGAGTAATTACGTATAAATAAGACGTTGGCATCATGTACTACTATTAACAATGTATCCATATAATATTAGATGATGTGTATAAATGTGCAGAAATGCAGACTTTCTGAATATGCAAAAACGAGATTACAGATCTGCTATACACTGATTGCTACTGATTTAACAGAGAACAGCTCCCCTGCCTTGTCTGTATTAGCACATTCTGGCATTCTCCAATAAAACAAGAATTCTGGATCATTTTTTCTCATAATTCGACCCTGTGCTAGTCCTCTGTTACTCATCCTGGAAATGTATTAATAAATCGACCCATGTTCTTAAAGGCCCCCATCACACACTATGATATTGTTAACGATATTGTTTGTATGTCACGGCTTTTCGGGTGGAGCAACGACGTCGTAACGACGTCGTTGCGTGTGACAAGTACAAACGATTAACGATAAGTCGGTTGATTGTTGATGGGAGGTTTGTGAACCGGACCTTAAACCAAATGATAATCGTCCATCCAACCTGCAGCATAGGTCTGTGTGTGACACCTCGATAACGATGTCGTTAACGACCTCGCCTATTGAGAACTGAAGGACGTAGGCGATCAAACAACCGCAAGTATGGTTCGCTTGTCGGGGACGATGTTGCTGCATCGTTAAAGATATCTGTACGTGTGACACTTCACTAGTGATCATTGAATGACGTTCAAGCGATCAGGTCAAGTCGGATTGTTGGTTGGATCGTTCAGACGTTGACCTATGTGACTGGGCCTTTACCTTTCCCCATGTTAAATGGGATTGACCCACCACTGGCACAATCGGCACTGATTGGACAGTGTCAGACAGAGAAGGGACCCCCCAAACTGATAATATGTGGTCATAAATGTATCCTCTGAGAGGAATAACAGAGGAATGGCACAAGAAATGTGTTGTGTTATATATATATATATATATATATAATAATATATGTGTATATATACTTTATTTATAGTTTGTGCCAGAATTGTTATTTTATGGAGATTATTTCCAGATAAACAGATGTGAATTGTAAAGCGCTGTGGAATATTTTGGTGCTATACAAATAAAAATGATTACTACCTTTACTTGTCGAGGAGCTGGCTTGTCCACTTTGAAAGAACTCCTTTGAAAATTGGGTGTTACAAGTATTTGTGTCCATCATCAGAAGAGCTAATATAAACAGAGAATACAGCTTATCCAAATACAAACCAGTTCCTACAAGTGTCACAACTAGAGATGAAGGTTCAGTTCGGTCGCTGAACTTCCTGGTGTTGAGCAAACCTGTTCGAGTTTGGAGTTCGGGTGCTTTACGTTTGCAAAGCTCTGGAGCGAGCATCGCTGTGGTCGGGTACAGTAAGGTGCTCAGCCTAGGTGAACCATGTAAAGGGTTTGATCTGTTTCTATCGGGCGTAAACGCACAGTTTTTGGGTGTAGTGCGTCTCCAAAATTAATTTGGAAAAAGAAAAACCCGTTCTCCAACCCCCGAAAGTGTTTTCCGTATGGCTGTATGTGGGCGGAGGGCTGAACTGCCAGTGAGTTACTTTGATTGAGGTTCAGGTCAAGGTCAAGGTCACGAATGGTGCCCAAAAAGTTTGGCTGCATTGACCAAACCGAATTTCAAAAGTTCACTCATCTCTAGTCACATTCTCTGTTGTGGAATGCTTGACAAAATTGACCAATCTCTTGTATCACCGATCCTAAGCTGACGGGATAGGCACCGACACTAGTTTAGACAAAGCCGCGTGACACTGATTCTGTACTTGAATATTATTTTTACTGAAGTACTAAGCATACCTTTCCATAATTTATCTGTAATCTTATTTGTATGATTTAAAAGTAGCACATGAGTGACTAGAATGAGGTATCCACAGCATACAGATACGGAACTGTTTTCTGCAGCATTTAAGGTCAACATTTCAGTATTGGCATTATCCTCCTTTAGACTTGCTCTTTCTATATGCATACCGGTTTTATCCTTAAAGGGTTTATCCATTAATATTTTATTTTTTCTTCTAGTCCTAAGAAGTGCCCAGTGCTGTCTCAGAGCGGTCACTGACGTCTTATGCTTCTTCATACTAACAGAGCAGCCCTTCATTTTCCGGTCTTCTCTGTGAACGGTGCGTCACCCTTGATATAATGCTCATTGATAGGCGGATCCCCACAGTTGGGATGCAGGGAGCCAGCTGTCAATCAGTATGACATCGGCAGTGGTGCCCCATCCACAGAGCAGAAGAGAAGCAGCAGCTCTGTTCACGTGACATCAGCAAAAGCCACAGAATCACCGACAGGAGCGGACCATGACTACTCTGAGCCGGCAGAGATCAGAACGGGCAGGAAGTGAGCAACTGCTGGCCTGTAAATTCTTAGACACATAAGAAACAATAAAATAGCCCTGATAACCCACTTAAGAAAGATTGTGTATGAATGGCTGTTACATTGAGTCTATCCATATCTGACACATTAATATTATGTCATGTGTAGTCCATTTACTATGGATGGTTAGTATTGCGATACTAGAAAAATATTTACCAGGATCCTAATGTTTCATATAAAGTGGCAGCCGATACTCACATTATATAAAATAAATAGGGAATAGACGCTACTGACAGACACCAATGTGTGTACAGATATTTACATTTATCTGAGGCCAGATTGACAATGACACACATAACAATAAGATGCATTTATACTGCATGATTATCGGGAGTCAGTGTAGGAACGCTCTTCACTTCCAGGATTCGTGTAGCCTAAACAGGCTGCCGATCACACAGTGAACAAACTAAATGCTTTTTGGGGGGTGAAATGATGTTTTGGTTTGCACAGAAGATCATTGTTCTCGGTAGCACATCTTCCCATGTAGACAGGACCTGTGCTGCCGAGAACAATGGCCGCCTGTATGCACTGATCGTTCTTCGCACATCTGAAGTGTTGTATGCCTGTGCAGACATGTTGCGATCAGCGGTGGTTTATCGGGGTGCATCGTACACTGTAAATATGGGCCCTGATACGAAAGCTCCAACTGGGCCCCCAATTATTGCAAATCTTTAATAGTATTAGTCTTTTTCTATGGGCCAAAGGGACTTTTGGGGCCCCCCTAGGCTGCTGGGCCCGGGTGCGATCGCAACCCCTGCACCCGTTGTAGTTACGCCTCTGCTTTAGTCTTGTTTCAAGGTTCGTGAATGACTCAGACACTGCCTTACAGGTTAGTTGCCTATAGGTGGCACTAGAGAGACAGCTTTGTTCCTTTTGAAGAAAAGCCTAGTTATAATCGCTATATTGTAGGGTCGGATTATCTTGTGTCCAGTAATGTTGTTTTTAGGGCATATTAATGTGAAAGTCTATGTAATGCTGCAGACTTGTTACTATTGAAGGGCTGGACCTCTGGACCCGCAGGGTCTTACAGGGTTGTTTTAAGGTAACAGTGTGTAGATCCCACCAGTTGTATTTTCTTTGCTGTCTGAGGCTATAAGCCTTTCTGCTTGCACAATATAGGGGAGCCCAGGTACGCGCTTCTGTAGAACCGGTTTAGTGTGGCGCTATATGTCACTCGTACAAGAAGAATCTCTAATTTGGATCCAAAAATAGCTGTTACACAAAAGCCAGTGAACGTCAGAAATGCACCCGTCCCACTCCCAGACAATCATTGCAAATAGTTTTCTTAAGGCTGCGTCCCACGATGACTATTTGGTGAGTTTACCTTGTTGCAGAATTTCTGCACCTATTTAGTATTAGGTTCAGCATTTTTTTCATTGCATTTTTTAGTGTATTTTTTTACTTGCCGTTTTTATCTAGTTTTACCTGCATTGTATTTTTTGATTTGTCATGTTTTAAATAAAGCTACATTGTTTTTGATACTTCCTGATATTTTCATTTGGCAAAACTTTACTGACACAGTCCTGTGCACAATGTAGGCATTTTTTAAGTCTATGTGAAAAATCCGCACAAAAACTCGCCAAAAAAGTTGCGATGTTGTGGGTTTGAAACCTGCACCGCAGGACAGAGTCAGTCAGTAAAGCACAAGCACAAAGGGCAGGAGATGGCTATTAATCCTATTCATTTTGCTGGAAAAAACTCACTAAAAACTCATTGTAGGCGCACAGCTGAAAGGATATTGCCATTGCGGTGTTTTTTCTAAGTGCATGTTTTTCATCTAAAAATCATTTTTTACATTTTTTGTTTTTATTATAAATGTTGCACTGTTTGCCTTCCGTAGCTCTGTGCTGCACTGTCTATTTCTGGCTGCACAATAAGTTAAAGAGAACCTGACCTCTACAAATAACCCCCCAGCCTGCTTTAACCTGTCCCTGCACCATAGTAATCCATTCCTAGCCATCCCTTTCTGTCCCTAAAGCGCTATGTGAAAGTTTATAAAAGTAGTTTAATCACCTATTATTCTGCAGCTTCTCATTATATGAAAGCCGCAAAAGGCGGGCTTATGTGTCTCTCCCGCTGCCGGCGTGTTAATTATGCACGCCCCCATGGGCGTGCTATACAGCAGAGACTGTGCTTGTCTACAAGGGGGCGGTACAGGCGATATGACGAAAATTGCATCATATTGCCTGTACCGCCCCCTTGCAGGACAAGCAAATAAATATGTGTAAATATGTTGAAAGTAGAGAAAAATGCACTCGCCTTGAAGGGTTGTGTAGACAAAACTTCTAGAAGAATATCGAGCCAGAAGCCACGGATCCTGCAGTGCAAGGCCTTGTGCCGACACTGCGTTTTTTGCAGCGTTTATGTGTTACCTTTTGTCACAAACCTGCATGCCTAGGCTTAACCCGCCAAAGTCTATGAGATATCTAAAGTGCTGGCCCATGATGCTTTTTTTTCCTTCCAATTCACTGTAGGTGCAGATTCTGGTCAAGACAAAAGAATGAGCCATCAATTCTATTCATCAATAGTTAGGGCGTTTTTTGCTGTGTTTTGTAGGCTCCAGCCATAGACTATACACACAAAAGCACATGACCACAATCTGCACCACATCGCAAGACCACAATCTGCACCAACAACGCAAGACCACAATCTGCACCACATCGCATGACCACAATCTGCACAACATCGCATGACCAATCTGCACCAACATCGCATGACCACACTCTGCACAATAACGCATGACCACAATCTGCACCAACATCGCATGACCACAATCGCACCAACATCGCAAGACCACATCTGCACCATAACGCATGACCACAATCTGCACCAACATCGCATGAGCACAATCTGCACCAACAACGCAAGACAACACTCTGCACCAACATGCATGACACAATCGCACCATATCGCATGACCACAATCTGCACCAACATCGCATGACCACAATCTGCACCAACATCGCATGACCACAATCTGCACCAACAACGCAAGACCACAATCTGCACCAACATCGCATGACCACAATCTGCACCAACAACGCAAGACCACAATCTGCACCAACATCGCATGACCACACTCTCACCAACATCGCATGACCACAATCTGCACCACAGCGTGACCACATCTGCACCAATAACGCATGACCACATCTGCACCAACATCGCATGACCACAATCTGCACCAACATCGCATGACCAATCTGCACCAACATCGCATGACCACAATCTGCACCAACATCGCATGACCACAATCTGCACCAACAACGCAAGACCACAATCTGCACCAACATCGCATGACCACAATCTGCACCAACAACGCAAGACCACAATCTGCACCAACATCGCATGACCACACTCTGCACCAAAATCGCATGACCACAATCTGCACCAACAGCGTATGACCACACTCTGCACCAATAACGCATGACCACAATCTGCACCAACAGCGTATGCATTTTGTGTTGCGTTTTTCAGCCACAGTATAGTTTAGCAGCATTTTTGTTGCAAAAAAAGTGTGCACCAAAAAAGTAGCGTCGGCACCTAGCCTTAATCAATGAATGTCGGGAAGACAAGGACATGTTGTGCGAGTCTGATCATCCAAACAGTATCACACCGGGCAAGGAGGAGATGATGGGGATTATTTCAGCCTATGCGTTTCAGAACCCTGTGATTTCTTCATCAGGACAAAACACCCTGATTAAGAGGGTTTTGAAACGCATAGGCCAAAATAATCCCCATCATCTCCTCCTTGCCCGGTGTCATACTGCTTGGATTCTCAGCCTCACAGGACATGTCCTTGTCTCCCTGATAGTCATTAATAATGAAACGTTTGCTTTTTTCAAGAAACATCCCCACTCTTTTTCCTGGGATGTGCATGGTAATGTAGCTCAATACCAAATGAACTGCAATACTAGATACAGCCTATAGACAAAGGGGGCGCTGTTTTTCACCATTTGTACTTTTTTTTGTTTTTTCTTTCTAAATAAAGCTAACACATTTTTACAACCTTTCTTTTAATGCTACTAAGGCTTTTGTGCTTCTTCACTGATATTGTCATGAGACAGTATATAACATTATGCAAAGCTGAACACTACCAGCTGCTATATCGTTACCAGACCTGCACTTTCCGCGACTTGTATTCCGGGCCTGATGTCTAGAGAGCCCTGTCTTGCCCTTAATAACAACTCTGTGTTGTTACATTCATATATGAAGTGTCCCGGGTCCCCCATGGCCGGCTCGCTGTCTCCTCACCGTGGATGACACTTGGGGGACGGCGGACAATCTCCAGTTGGTCTCTGTCAGCTTCATTGTGGTGTGGAATGTTTGTGAACGTTCTAGAATTTATTGATGGAATTTGCACAGAAGTCTGAATTCTGGAATATGTTGTGGCCTCCTACACACTGTGAGTGCAACTGTCACTTTTATAGGATGCATAAATCATTCTATTCCATTCATTAATATTTTTGGCATTGATACATGCTAAGGTTACATTAGATGTCTTTTTCTTATGGGGACTGATCAAAATTTAAAAAAGAAAGAAGAGGTATACATTTTTTTCCCCAGAAACAGCGCCTCCCCTGTTATTGTTCGGTATTGCATCTTAACCAAATACACCAAATTTCACCCCTTTTCCTTAAATATATTTCCTAATATTCAGTAATAAAGTTTGGCACACCCCTGTCCACACTGGGTACATTAGCAAAGATATATAATTAGATTTTAGTTAAAAAGAACAGTCCTTTTCTTGTGGCAGAAATATATTCTGAGAAGTTGTCATTGTCACATTGATGTCAACCAGAGGAATATATGACTGTATATAAAAGGATTTTAGATGTGCCCGTCACAGGAGCTTTAGGGACGAAATATTCATTTGCCGTTTTTTAAACAGAACCTGTCACCCCCCCTGGTCTTTCCAAAGTGACAGCACCACTGAATGCGTTGTCTATGCTGCATTCAAGGAAGGTGTGTACCATGTCTCTACCCCCCCCCCCATACCCCGAAAAAAACACTTTGGAAAGTTCAGAGTTAAGAGGTCCAATGGGTCTTATCTGATTAAGCCATCCTCGCCACCGGCAAGGTCCTCCCTGTCTCCTCTATGTGTGTTCCGCCTCCTCTTCTGTGGGTCTCCCCTCCTCTTCGGTGCCTGCGCCTATGCGTGTAAATTCACGCAGACGCACACTTTGCACTTGGTGTGAGTGGGGCCCAGCTGCTGTAACGGCGCATGCGTGCGATGCAAGCACCAGAGCCCGCCCAGCATACAGCACAACATTTAACAGGGCAGGCTCTGGTGGTTGTGTCAAGCGCATGCGCTGTTACAGCAGCTGGGCCCCACTCACACCAAGTGCAAAGTATGCGTCTGCGTGAATTTACACGCATAGGTGCAGGCGCCGAAGAGGAGTGGAGACCCACAGAAGAGGAGGCAGAACACACATAGAGGGAGCGGGGAGGACCGGCCCGGAGCAATGGCCACAAGTAAAGATAAGACCCATCGGACCGCTTAACTATGATCTTTCTATAGTGTTTCTTTCAGTGTACAGGGGAGGTAGAGAGATTCTAAACACTGTCACAGAATGCAGCAGACACGCTGCTCAAGGTGCTGCTTTCACTTTTGAAAGCATTGGGGGGGGGGGTGACAGGTTCTCTTTGTCCCATTTGTTTTTCTGTTTGTGGAATTGATTGGTTCATGGGGTTCATTAATTTTCACGCAATATAAAAAATATCTCTTATTTTTGTCTTTTTGCAACTTTTTAGAGTAAAATAAAAATTGCATTTTCTACTAAAATGGCACACAATTTGTGCAAAAATTTTAGGTATGTATAAAATCACTGTAAAGGGGGGACAGGCATGTGGAAAAAAAACAAACTACATTTTTTTAAGGTTTGAAAAGATAAAGGCCGCGTCACACACTTCAACGTCCGAGCGATCCGATCAACCATCCGACTTGACCTAGATCGCTTGAACGTCGTTCATTGATCGCTAGCGATTTGTCACATGTACAGATATCATGAACGACGCGACCAGCGAATGATATTAGCAGTCGATTGGATGCCTATATTCCTATGTCCTGAATAGGCGAAGTCGTTAACGACGTTGTTATCAAGGTGTCACACTCGCCGATGCTGCAGGTTGAACGTACGATCATCGACTGATATATGGCCCAGTTCATAAACCTGCAATCAACGGTCAGCCGACTTATCGCTGGTCGTATCTACGTGTCACACGCAACGACGTCGTTTAACCGTCTCAAAACCCGTGACGTATCAACGATATTGTTAACGATATCGTAGTGTGTGACGGGCCCTTAAATCAGCCGAAAACATCTGTAAATCCTAACATCTGCCCACGACGATGAGCACAAAAAGAGGAAAGACATAAAATAGAATCTTAAGGGTATGTGCACACTGGGCGGGTTTTCGGCGGTTTACCTGTGTAAACCGCCGTTTTGCATACATTAGTTTTATTTAAATTTATGTTAATCCAAACCGGCGTTTGGATTAACATTGAAACTAATGTAACCCGCCCAAGCCTGTGCACATACCGGCGGTTACCCAGCGTCATCCGTTGCTAACCCGCAGGTTTCCCAGCGGGTTAGCAAAGAATGACCAAGTTCTAAAAACCGGCCGGTTCTGCAGCGGCTGCAAGCAGAATCATGTGCTGCTTCCAGCCGCTGCAGAATCGCCGCCGAGAACCCGCTGGGCAGCCGCCGGATACCGCCCGCACATACCCGCCAGGAAGCCGGTGGACGGCGCCGGAGCTTCCTGGCGGGTCCCGCCCAGCCGCCGCCGACAAACACGCCGGGTAATGTGAACTTACCCTAAAGACTCAAATTGAAAGAAGAATAAGATGTAAAATGAGCAAAAACTAGAAAAAAGGCTCAAAAACAATAATGAATGAGACCCTTAACCCCTCTGATTGCACCGTGTAGCACCATTGTACATATAGGGACTTTTGTCGTATTTCTTTGTAAAAACATTTCAGAACGTTATTCGAAGCAGGAGGATTGTGAAACCTTTGTTTTCTTTCCTCTGTTAGGAAATCAGATACAACGGTCTGATTTTGGCTGTTAACGGCAGATTCTCCTCTAGTATGTCTAATATAATCCTGCCATCACTGCCATCACTGTGCTGCAATTTACAAGCAATAGTAATGTAATCAGTGATGTAGTAACGGCAGTTCTCTGTCACTATATGATTTTACCGTAAAATATGACAGTTTTACACCCTAGATGTTGTTACCATACACTAAAATATTCTACTTCTGAATTCATTGTGACCTGAAACTGGACTGGACAGTATTTGTAACCATATTTGATACTGGATCTCAAAACATCTGTAAATTTAAAGGGGTTCTCCTGTCATATGATATTATTCTATCCCTTGGAAATATCATCAATATCAAAGCAGGTTGTCCAATACCAATCCATCAAACCGCCTTATGTGAACTGTTGATCGCAGCGGCACTGCACAGCGCCACTCATTGCGTAGTGGCCGCTGACCAGTGCTGCAGATCAGATGCAATTCTGAAGGTGTTCTGCAGTGTTCAGCAGCGGCCTGTACACAATGAATGGAGCAGTGCACTGCTGCCGCGTTCAGAGTTTGCATCCGGCGGCTGATTAGTAGTGATACAAGGTGTCAACACCCCCCCCCATCGTATGTTGATGACCAATATCATATACCCTGGGAACCTCTTTATGATTAAAGACAGGAAAGATAAAAGTTGGCGATGGAAAGGCGCTATCTCAAGTAAAGTAAGAAGACTTTATCAATCAACAAATTCCTAGAGCGGACCTGTTGAAGAGAGGGGTCCACAATAGAGACATATTGCTTGTTAATAAAGTCTTGTTGCCTTATTTGAGAATGCACCTTTCCATCTCCAACTTTTATCTCTTCTGTCTGGACCCATTATCCCCCTCTTGGGGTCGATGATGCTGCATTCTCCACTCATCTTCTATATGTGACCGCACAACCTATCAAGCCGAACCATTCCATCATCTAGCTCCCTCCCTTTAAACCCAGATGACTCACACCTATAAGATTAAAATTATATTTGAGATTATAATTCACTGGTGCCGAATAAATAGAATTTACAGTATTACTTTAACACATGCTAAAAGACATCTGTCATCACGTTTTTTCATTATCCCATCTGAGAGCAACATGATATAGGAAAAGAAACCCTGATTCCAGCGGTGTCACTTACTGATCTGCTTTCTGTCATTTTATTACATTCCCTGTTTTATCTGCTGCAGATCTACTCGGTCTCTGAATGCTGAGCTCTATATACACTTGCGCATACCACTGATTGACAGTTTTCTGCCCATGTACAGTGTATCTAAAAAGCTGCCAATCAGTGGTATGGGTGGGGTTATACAGAGCTCATAAATATGGAACTGATAATCTCCTGTTGGTAAAACAGTGATTTTATCAAAACTATACTAAGCAGCCCAGGATGTGAGACATCGCTGGAATCAGTGTCTCTGTTACCAGGTTTGTGCCACTTCTGGATCCCTGTTCAGCCTTACACGTTAGATGAGGCTGTCAGCCATCATATCGCATACTGTTGTCTTCTGACTGCTGTGAGATCTCATTGACATGAAGCCTCCTAGCTACTAGTGCATCTCATTGATAAGAATATCATCATAAGTTAATTTATTTAAGTAATTCAATACACAAAGTGAAACACATATATTATAGTCATTGCAAACAGTGATATATTTCAAGTGTTTATTTCTGTAAATGTTGATGATTATTAATGAAAACCCAAAGGTCATCTCAGAAAATTAAAGTAGGGAGGATGAAGGGTTAAAAACTGTGCTGCCGTATTCCATGAGACATCAAAGGCTGAATATAATATTGATTCATTAGTCAACGCATTTCAGGGCTCCCAGAAACGGGAAACATGGCAATATGACATTTGATTTTTGTGATATTCTAATTCATTAGTATATCCAGCCTTCACTATAAAGTATCCCTGCATATTCTTCTCCCCATGGTAATGAATTTGTGCCTAAACTTATAGCAGCGGGCGGCTGAGACAAATGGAAAACTCCTAGCGCCATTCTTAGCATATTCTGCACTCAACCAAATGCTCTGCCGACAATCAGGGGCTATTAATAACAATCATAAGTGCTATTAATACCGAGCATGTGATATAATACAGATACCCAGATCCAAATACTGCACACGTTCTTGTCACCGCAGCGGTATTCATGATGATGCATGTCCGCACCGCCTTGTGCTGAGTGACAATAAGGGCTATGTATATCTCCGAGGCGGCTCCATTCTATCTGAGCGCTGCTTCATTGTTACATGTGTGGACTGTTCTATACCTATAGTACATGTGTGAAGGGACACACCCCGTCCTTCTATATTTCTCAGAGGTGTCTTATATAGGATTCCCAGGCTCTAAAAATATTTTTTTATCTCTCTGGACATATAAGTATCCAACAACCAGAAGTGGTGTAGAACTATTCTAGTTATTCCTCCAGAAAATGCATGAGTTCGATAATTTATTATTTCTCTTGTCAATAAGGCTTTTTCCATATTCCAACACTGACTCAAATCACAAGGGGAATACTAATACCATTTATCGGTTTATTTATACATTTCCAGGAGGAATAAGAGAGTAGCAGCGCAATGCAGAGTATTGCAGAGTCAGCACAGCTAACATAAGCAATAAATGATCAATTGTCCAGAATTCCTGCTCTAGTGCAGGACTGGAGTATTACCATGCATTTAGAGTAACGTGTCAATCACATTACACAGTGGGAGCTCTATGGTCCAAGGCTTAAAGTATTACATTCTCTTGTAATTATGCAAGTAAACATTGTGCAAACATGAAATACTGCTTTGCCTTTGCATTGTGTATATAGCATAGAAGTATCCTTTTGTGACATTTAGGATGTGTGACTAAAGCTGTATGATCACACGATTCTTTGACGCCAGTAACAGAGGTAGTCCATCCAGAGGTGGGCAGTAGACAGTCCAGGGGCCTTGATATAATTTCTTCAGAGCTGTTGATGTTTCTTATTTCTAGGAATATCTATGTCCTTGTTATATGATTTCTACCAGGCTTTGTGGCTTAATATTGCACAGCATGGTGGCTCAGTGGTTAGCATTGTTACTTTGCAGCACTGGGGTCCTGGGGTCAAATCCCACCAATGACATCTGCACTCAACCAAATGCTCTATTGACAGCATCTGCAAGGAGTTTGTTTTCATTATATTTGTGAGGGTTTCCTCCGGGTTCTCCCGTTTCCTCCCACACTCTAAGGACATACTCATAGGGAATGTAGATTGTGAGCCCCAATGGGGACAGTGACGATAATGCCTGTAAAGCGCTAAGGAATATGATGGTGCTATATAAGACAAGCATAATAAATAATAAAGTATTTTTCATACGATATTAGATCAATGAAATGAACGAAAAAGGTGCACTAAAGTGTTTAGCTGGCTGTTCGTATGTATATGTTGTCAATGTATATATTAATGTGTGTACATAGATGGACGAACTAAAAGAAAAAAAAAGCATTACCTTGAAGCCCTGGTACACCTCTCTACTGTTTTCTCCCAGTCTTGGCTTTTTGGGTGACCGATGGAGCCTATCACAGTCTTCATAGATAGACCTCACATGATTGACCAAGGTAACTCAGTGTCTTAAGGTAGTGTCACACGTGGCGATGTCGCCCGCGACATCGCCGAAAAGTGACGTAACAGCGATGTCGCGGGCGATATCACAAGTGCGTCGCGCTGTGTGACAGCGCGACGCAACTGCAAATTATCGCTGGTCGCAGGTTGACAGGTTTATGAACATGTTCATAAACCTGTCAACCTGTGACCAGCGATTAGGCTGGATCGCACCGTCTGACACTGTTGGCGGCGCGATCCAGCCTATATCGCAGCGTTGCTGAGGATCGCTCGCTGGGCTGAGCCCAGCCCAGCGAGCGACGGCTCCGCCCGCATCGCCGCCACGTCACCGGCAACGTCGTGCCGTGTGACAGCTGGCCTGCGATGTCGCCCGCAACATCGGTGTACGTCACTTTTCGGCGATGTCGCGGGCGACATCGCCACATGTGACAGTACCTTTATAGTCATGGGTCTCATGATGTAGTCACCGAGCTGTTCAGCGTCTTATAGTCATGGGTCTCATGATGTAGTCACCGAGCTGTTCAGCGTCTTATAGTCATGGGTCTCATGATGTAGTCACCGAGCTGTTCAGCGTCTTATAGTCATGGGTCTCACGATGTAGTAACCGAGCTGTTCAGCGTCTTATAGTCATGGGTCTCACGGTGTAGTCACCGAGCTGTTCAGTGTCTTTTAGTCATGGGTCTCATGATGTAGCCACCGAGCTGTTCAGCGTCTTATAGTCATGGCTCTCATGATGTAGTCACGGAGCTGTTCAGCGTCTTATAGTCACGGGTCTCATGATGTAGCCACCGAGATGTTCAGCGTCTTATAGTCACGGGTCTCGTGATGTAGCCACCGAGCTGTTCAGCGTCTTATAGTCATGGCTCTCGTGATGTAGTCACCGAGCTGTTCAGCGTCTTATAGTCATGGCTCTCATGATGTAGTCACCGAGATGTTCAGCGTCTTATAGTCATGGGTCTCATGATGTAGTCACCGAGCTGTTCAGCGTCTTATAGTCATGGGTCTCATGATGTAGTCACCGAGCTGTTCAGCGTCTTATAGTCATGGGTCTCATGATGTAGTCACCGAGCTGTTCAGCTCTCATAGTCATGGGTCTCGTGATGTAGTCACTGAGCTGTTTAGCGTCTTATAGTCATGGGTCTCATGATGTAGCCACCGAGACTGTTCAGCGTCTTATAGTCATGGGTCTCATGATGTAGCCACGAGTGTTTAGCGTCTTATAGTCATGGGTCTCGTGATGTGGTTATAGAGCTGTTCATCGTCTTATAGTCATGGTCTCGTGATGTAGTCACCGAGCTGTTCAGTCGTCTTAGTCATGAGTCTCACGATGTGGTCACTGAGCTGTTCAGCGTCTTATAGTCATGGGTCTCATGATGTAGTCACCGAGACTGTTCAGCGTCTTATAGTCATGGGTCTCGTGATGTAGCCACCGAGCTGTTCAGCGTCTTATAGTCATGGGTCTCATGATGTAGTCACCGAGCTGTTCAGCGTCTTATAGTCATGGGTCTCATGATGTAGTCACCGAGCTGTTCAGCGTCTTATAGTCATGGGTCTCACGATGTAGTAACCGAGCTGTTCAGCGTCTTATAGTCATGGGTCTCACGGTGTAGTCACCGAGCTGTTCAGTGTCTTTTAGTCATGGGTCTCATGATGTAGCCACCGAGCTGTTCAGCGTCTTATAGTCATGGCTCTCATGATGTAGTCACGGAGCTGTTCAGCGTCTTATAGTCACGGGTCTCATGATGTAGCCACCGAGATGTTCAGCGTCTTATAGTCACGGGTCTCGTGATGTAGCCACCGAGCTGTTCAGCGTCTTATAGTCATGGGTCTCGTGATGAAGTCACCGAGCTGTTCAGTGTCTTTTCGTCATGGGTCTCATGATGTAGCCACCGAGCTGTTCAGCGTCTTATAGTCACGGGTCTCATGATGTAGCCACCGAGCTGTTCAGCGTCTTATAGTCATGGCTCTCATGATGTAGTCACGGAGCTGTTCAGCGTTTTATAGTCACGGGTCTCATGATGTAGCCACCGAGATGTTCAGCGTCTTATAGTCACGGGTCTCGTGATGTAGCCACCGAGCTGTTCAGCGTCTTATAGTCATGGGTCTCGTGATGTAGTCACCGAGCTGTTCAGCGTCTTATAGTCATGGGTCTCGTGATGTAGCCACCGAGCTGTTCAGCGTCTTATAGTCATGGGTCTCGTGATGTAGTCACCGAGCTGTTCAGTGTCTTATAGTCATGGGTCTCATGATGTAGTCACCGAGCTGTTCAGCGTCTTATAGTCATGGGTCTCGTGATGTGGTTATAGAGCTGTTCAGCGTCTTATAGTCATGGCTCTCGTGATGTAGTCACCGAGCTGTTCAGCGTCTTATAGTCATGGCTCTCATGATGTAGTCACCGAGATGTTCAGCGTCTTATAGTCATGGGTCTCATGATGTAGTCACCGAGCTGTTCAGCGTCTTATAGTCATGGGTCTCATGATGTAGTCACCGAGCTGTTCAGCGTCTTATAGTCATGGGTCTCATGATGTAGTCACCGAGCTGTTCAGCATCTCATAGTCATGGGTCTCGTGATGTAGTCACTGAGCTGTTTAGCGTCTTATAGTCATGGGTCTCATGATGTAGCCACCGAGATGTTCAGCGTCTTATAGTCATGGGTCTCATGATGTAGCCACTGAGCTGTTTAGCGTCTTATAGTCATGGGTCTCGTGATGTGGTTATAGAGCTGTTCATCGTCTTATAGTCATGGCTCTCGTGATGTAGTCACCGAGCTTGTTCAGCGTCTTAGTCATGAGTCTCACGATGTGGTCACTGAGCTGTTCAGCGTCTTATAGTCATGGGTCTCATGATGTAGTCACCGAGCTGTTCAGCGTCTTATAGTCATGGGTCTCGTGATGTAGCCACCGAGCTGTTCAGCGTCTTATAGTCATGAGTCTCATGATGTAGCCACCGAGCTGTTCAGAGTCTTATAGTCATGGCTCTCGTGATGTAGTCACCGAGCTGTTCAGCGTCTTATAGTCATGGCTCTCGTGATGTAGTCACCGAGTTGTTCAGCGTCTTCTAGTCATGGGTCTCACGATGTAGTCACCGAGATGTTCAGCGTCTTATAGTCATGGGTCTCATGATGTAGTCACCGAGCTGTTCAGCGTCTTATAGTCATGGGTCTTGTGATGTAGCCACCGAGCTGTTCAATCTTAGGCTGTTTGCCTATGATGCATTTTTCCTTGCAGATTGTCACAAATCTGCAAGGAAAAATGTATGCCAGCAAAGTGAATGAGAATCCTGAAGTGCTGTGCCCATGGTCCATTTTTTCTTCCTTGTAGATTTTGGTTTAGAAAAAAGAAGCAACATGTGAATTGTTTCTGCGTTACTCCCCTTAGTTTTTCACATATGCTGCATGAAAAAGACGCACTGAAAAACTCACAAAAGTAACGCGTTTTTCCTGCCAGGAGATGCAGATTTGGTGCAATTAAATTTGTAATGTGGGCACACAGCCTTACAGTATACACACATGGGTCTCATGATGTAGCCACCAAGCTGTTCAGCCGTATAAAACATATGGGTCTTGCAGTTGCAATAAAAGTTTCAGTAACAAACCAGCAATACCCGGCCCATCTAGAGGTAATAAATCATTTTCCAAAAATGCATATCATCTACTGCCTTCTGACATGCATGTTACAGGCCTCTAGGCAGCTAACCTGTCAGGAATTTTATTTATTGTTTTTTTTTTTAACATATATATATAGAAAGAGAGATATTTTTTATGATAATGACCATGATATGTTACTTAAACTGTGAGACGAATTTACAAAACATTGCTGTATGGTGCATATGATGAAAACAATAGCAAAATAGAACAATAATACAAGAAAACAACACAATGGACCGAACAAGGGCTCATTCATAAAAGCATAGTACAGTGAAGTATTTGATAGCTGATTTGAGCCACAATGTGGCACCTATGGCTTTCCCCAAAGGGGCTGGCTGGCCCAGGGGGCAAAGAGGCAGAAGCCCCCCAGGCCACTTGTTAACCAGCAGTTTTGGGGCCGCCCGGCCATCTGTCATGTTGATCCTGTTGGTCTCGGAGGCCGCTCTGCCCCTGAAGCTCACTGCGGATGTGGCTGCCCCACAGGCCGAAATTTGCCAGCCAGCCCCTGGCTCTCCCGCACCTCTGTATGCCTCTGGGTTCATACAGCGCCATGTGTCGTGGAATGCTTTACAATCCATGTATTTGGGTATTCTTCATTATCTGGCGCCATATGGTGTCACACAGGGAGCCTGTAGCTCTATATTACAAGGAGAAAGCTTTACAACACTGATGGATATGGATTTTCAGTTTCTAGCCTTCATTCTTCAGAAGAGTGAAGTGAATAGAGGCAAAAAGGTCAAGGAAGGGGAATGATTATTGTATTTGAAATGTCCCAAGGATTCTTGGATAAAAGTTGTTCTAATTTTATGGGGAAACGTTACTTCTGATATATTTGCGTTGGGTAATATTGTCTGATTTCTTTGTTGTTTTTCGAACAGTAGGAGTCAAATGAAATAATTCTGTCCTCTTACAATAAATGATGCAAAACATATAGAAAACAGGGGATTAGGTGTGAGAGATTAGCTCTTAATCTGGTATCGGTCTGACGGCCTTATGAAGGTGTATGAAGTATCCCAGAGGACTCTGTTCTCTATGGATGCAATCAGATTACGTCTGCTCGTCTACAATGGGTTTGAAGTATCTTTGCAGTTTCTAACTTCTCGGCAGACTTTCTCAGGGTATATCATGAAGGTAAAGCAATGTAATAAAGGGCAAGCAATGGCAATTTACACAGTATGTCTTAAATGTTATTGTATATGATTTCTGAAGTTACTATTACAAGTATACAAGCATTTATTCCAAATACTAATTTAAGCATTACACTTTGTACATAATCCTATCTATATCAATCACTGGAATAGCATTAATTTTCATCTCTTGAAGATATTTGTAATAAAGAGCATAATATAAATTTCCATTTTGTTTAAATTGTTACCTTTGTATATATTTGCATGTAAATTGTACGTTTTTTTAAATAAAAGATTGATAACATTGTTTTATTGAACCTGTATCTGTCTTTATCTAACTAACATGGAGAGCGAGAGAACTACAAATGACAGTACAGCCCTACTATAACATAGTGATGTTTGATGGGTGTAGTATTGTATTGTGGGTTCCTGAAGACAAAGCAGTACTGTACTCATGTTTCTTCGTCCCACCATAGAAAATTATTCTAAAAGCCCACTGTGAAGAATATTGGAGATATACAGTCATGAATCAATCATAATCAGATATGTCCCTCAAGAGGGGAGGAGTGAAAACTATGGAGTTCAGCTACATGCACCTCTAGAGCCTCTGGTTTAGAGTAGCCGTCTGAAACGGGATCCATTGTCATCCATTGTCACAGACCGTGAGTTGATGAAAGTAAGTAAACCGGGTCAGTACATTTGGTTTCTGACAGTGAAAAACCTCTTGCTGAACTCAAAGCCCCAAAGGACCTATTAGACTCACTGACGCCTCAGGTATTATGCAAAATTATGAAACTACTGTATATACCAGAGCTACAGAAATTATATTCTTTGAATTGTGGAAGCAACTGTACACACACCTGGGTCCCAATTCTTTCTAGCACCCTGAGTTGGGGAGATGCAGAGAAGGCTAGCACAAGCCAGGTAGGGAAAAAGTGGATGGCCTCCATGTGTAGAGGGACCAAGCCAGATCTGACGGCACCAGGACCATTCTCCTAGGACCATCCAGTGGGAAGTTATGACCCATAGTAGTTTTTTAACTTTCCAGCCTCAGAGATCAGGGGAGGGAATACGGGACGGCACAGGCGCGTGGAGGGTTTGACCAACTAAGGGGATAAACGGTACCTGCCATATTTTTCCAGTGTTCTCTGTCAAGGAGGTCACATCACGTCACGTGTTGGTAGCGACCAAGAAACCCTCAAACTCTATTTCGCCTCCGTGTGGCTGCCAGCAACAAGGGTAACTGTCTTATGTATGTCTGCATATACCTTTTGTACTATTACCTTTATTTGCATATCTGACTGTAATATCTGTATACCTGGTAAATATTGTTTGATCTAGTGTGCCATATGGCTATTAAATATATAACTTAATCCTGGGTTGTTCTTTTATGCGAATCCATGATCCCACATGTCTAATATTATACGCTTCTGTGAGCTGGTTTCTAGCCTGATATAACCTGTTATAGACCGAGCTTATATCTAACGAGGAACTGGTAACAACTGTACCAGGCTGGCAGGACTCTGTTTCTCTGGGCAGTTAAAAAGGTCTCCTAGTTTGTCAGGGTTGTGAGCGAGTGTGGTGTCACAATGGAGAATAGCGTGAATCGCACTGATTCACACCCCGTGCATCCATGTGAACGTGTGGACAGGGCGTGTCAGTGTTAAAACTGTGCCAAGCTGACCTTACGTGTTCCTGGAGATGTAAAACATCATGTGTTGGTGGAAGTGACAAGACATTATCGCGTGACTCTGACGTATTAGAGACATCATGGTGGGGCTGTGAGGTGCACTTTCAATCACGCCCACCCTTGTGATCTATATCGAACTTGTGCAACCACTGGTAATCTCATTATAATCGTTATATGTATCAGTGCACATATAGGAGATATTATTAAGGTCTAACTGGAGAATTAACCAAGAAAACTCTATGAATAAGTGATTGGCTCTAAAGTCAGCCTTAAATCGGGTTATCTTCTGCCGTACCATTAGGGACTGTTATAGAGGGCTTGGGCCCTCTACAGAATAATCCTATACTCTAACTGCCAGTAATGTGAATATAGTTTACAAATACTATATTTTTTAAATGGCATCTGTACTTTCAACAACTTTGCATGAATCAATAGTACAAGTAAAAGTAAGAAAATTTATAATATATCTTCTAAGAGATTTATGTTTCTTTCCTCACTTATAAGACCCTTTTTCCCTTCTGCACTTCCACATGAACTCACCATCCACTTTACAAAAAAAACAAGTCAACTCCTTCTTGCTCAAGACAGCCACATTAAGGTGACAGGTCAGAATCCTATAATTCTCTATGAAGGAGTGAGGAGTTGAAAAACGAGGAAACAACAAGCAGAAAAAGACACACAGAAAGATTGTGTTGAGCTTTCTAACAAGTCTTTTTCTTCACCCCAGAGCTGGATTCACATCTGAACTTCTCAGTGATGTTGCATCATTTCATTGTCAATTGCTGCTTTTATTTGGGTGCAAATTACGGGAATAAAAGCAGGAATCAATCTCAGCATTCTGTGTTTGATAGATATCATAGCAACTAGTCTCCTCTCACTATCTAAGAGTCAATTGTAAATTAACCCCTTCACTACCCAGGAATTTTCCTCCCCTTGTTCCAAGAGCCATAACTTTTTTTTATTTTTCCATCAATATAGACATATGAGGGCTTGTTTTTTGCGGGACGAGTTATGCTTTCAGATGAAAATCATTTATTTTACCATATAGTATACAGGAAAATGGGAAACCAATTCCAAGTGTGGTGAAATTGCAAAAAAAGTGCACTTACACATTTATTTTTTGGGTTTTTTATTCACCATGTTCAATAAATGGTAAAACTGACGTGACGGTATGATGCCTGGGTTGGTATGAGTTTGTAGATACCAAACATGTATACTTTTACTGTTATCTAAGTGGTAAAAAAAATGCAGAAATTTGCACTTTTTGCACCATGTTCCATAACCCGTAGCATTCTCATTTTTTTGGATCTAGGACTGTGTGATGGCTTACTTTTTGCGTCTTGAGCTGATATTGCTAATGATACCATTTTTGGGTGGATTCGCTGTTTTGAGCGCCCGCCATTGCATTTTATTACAATGTTTCGGCGATCAAAATAAGTAATTTTGGTGTTTGTACCCTTTTTTCAGTTTATAGCTCTGATTATTTGATTTTACATCTTGACAGATCGGGTATTTCTGAACACGGCAATACCAAATATGTGTATTTTTTTAATATTTTTATTTTGAATAGGGAAAAAAAGGGTTGATTTGAACTTATTTTTTTTCATATTTTTAAAAACTTTATTTTTTAATTTATTCTTTATTTTACAGTGCCCCATAGGGCACCACAGTACTGCACAACAGTCCAATCGCTCTTGCTATGTCCTGATGAGCTACAGCACATCGGTGCATAGCACAAATGATCACTTTCTGTGGTTGTCAGCGCTTGTCAATCACTCACAGGAAGTGATCCCTGATAGCCCCAGATTCTGCAATGACCCTGGATGCTATCAGGTGACACACGGAGATCCCGCGATCCTATTGCGGAAACTCCCATCTCAGCGGGGAACGGCGCAATCTCCGCTGCGGCACTTTTGGATCGCACTGTCAGTGAGTGACAGCGTTATTAAAAGGGTTAACAGCAATGATCAGATTGCTGATCTGATCAGTGCTGTTAGCCCCACATCTCAGCTGATGAGATCAGCTGAGATGACGGGGGAATGATGTAAGCTCACTGCCGGAGCTCACTCAAAATGAGGGCGCTGACCCATGACTTACATGTAGGTCATGGGTCGTGAAGGGGTTAAGAGATAATGCAGAGGAAAAACTGGTAAAAATTAAACATACAAGTAATATTTCCAGAAATAACTGTTCTTCATTCTACACACATCAGTCACCTGCTGCATTGATATACAAGTGTAAAATCCTGGTGGTTGGTTCCCTTTAAGCACTGCTTCTTCTTTTGCAGAGAGACAAACACACACACTGTTACCCAGCATCCCCTAGGTTACTGCTGGATACTTCGTATCTTCAGCCTTAAAGGAGAAATCCGGGATATGTAGCAAAAAAAATGTGCCCAAACACTAACAGGCAGGTAACTGGCACCTACCTGCCTGTTGCCGGCACCAGTCCCCAATGTTCACCCATGGCACAGAGCAGTTATAGACCGCTCCTGCCGGGGGCAGCATGGTGGGGTAAACAGAGCAGAGGCGGCTTTTCTGCTCTGAAGTAGGTACATAGCTGACATCAAACTGATTCACAGCAGGCTCCCCAGCTACCTGATTGGGGGAGGCGGCTGTCAACTAGCGTGACATCAGATACCGCACCTTCAGCGTCACCCACTCCCACACATCCTCCTCACCCTACCCCCTATCTGTCGGGGTCCCCCAGGGCTCGGTTCTTGGACCATTACTGTTCTCAATCTACACTCTCGGCCTAGGGCAACTCATTGAATCCCATGGCCTCCAATACCACCTCTACGCCGACGACACCCAAATCTACCTGTCTGGTCCTGACATCGCCTGCCTTCTATCCAAAATTCCACACTGCCTGTCCGCCATCTCATCGTTCTTCTATGCTCGCTTGCTTAAGCTGAACATGGACAAAACTGAGTTCATAGTCTTCCCCCCCAAGACGCTCCCCCTCACTACCTGACCTATCCATTGTCGTCAACGACTGCTCTCTCTCCCCAGTCCCCCATGCCAAGTGCCTTGGGGTTATCCTTGACTCTTACCTCTCCTTCAAGCCCCACATCTAGGCCCTCGCCACGTCCTGCCAACTCCAGCTCAAAAACATCTATAGGATTCGCACTTTCCTTGACCACGACACTGCTAAAACCCTTATTCATGCTCTCATCATCTCCCGCCTCGACTACTGCAACCTCCTGCTCACGGGCCTCCCCAATACCTCCCTTGCACCTCTCCAATCTATCCTGAACTCCGCTGCCTGCCTAATCCATCTGTCTCCCCGCTACTCCCCTGTCTCCCCCCTCTGCCAAGCCCTTCACTGGCTCCCTACTTCCCAGAGATCTCGGTTTAAAACATTAACCATGACATACAAAGCCATTCACAACCTGTCCCCTCCATACATCTCTGACATGGTCTCCCGATACCTACCCTCACGCAACCTGCGATCCTCCCAAGAGCGTCTCCTCTACTCCCCCCTCATCTCCTCTTCGCACAACCGCATACAGGATTTCTCCCGTGCTTCACCCATACTCTGGAACTCACTGCCCCAACACATCAGACATTTTCCTACCCTGGGAACCTTCAAAAGAAGACCCACCTCTTCCGCCAAGCCTACCACCTGCAATAAGACCCGATCCACCACACCGCCTCACGACTGGAATTTGCCCCTCCCACTGTATCCCCACCCGCCCCTCGTAGACTGTGAGCCCTCGCGGACAGGATTTCTCCCCTCTTGTATCTGTACAACCGAATTGTCAACATTTATTGTTACTTGTATTGTTGCTATGTTACTTGTCCTAGTCTGCCCTTTTAGCATGTAAAGCGCCATGGAATATAATGGCGCTATATAAATAAATAATAATAATAATATGTGTCCATCTACCGAGTGGAGGGAATCCTCCCCTCTGTAGTTGTGATATCAGTGAAAACATCAAAATTGCCAACCGGAGTGGTGTTAGTCTTACACCGCTCAGGTTGGCGGTGAACGATGCTGAGCACAACACGCAGGTCGGTGCCAGCTACCTGCCTGTTAGTGTTTAGGTACAATTTTTTTCCAATTATCCCGGATATCTCCTTTAACTCCACAGTTGCTGGATGATTTTAGATCACCAGTGCAGATCCTACTTGTCACATATGGCGTTTGGCACATCCCAGAGTGACGTATCCACTAAAACTATTATAAAACTTATCCATAGGCTCATCTAAATTGAACCGGATGGAGGTTAAAGAAATGTATGTATCACCTCCACAAAGACAGTATGCGCCAGTAAACTATTTTTTATGCGGTGTAGAATGGCATAGTTGACTATTTTATACAGAGGTATTTGGGGTAAAGAAACATAAAATCTCTTAACATTGTAGTCTATGGGTGGTATAGGCCACTGTATGTCTAAAGATCTGCATATTTCGGAGGCATTCTATAATAAGGTCTCTTTGCCTCCTTTCCAGCTGTTATCTGTTTTTTTTGTCTGTACAACTTCTATTTTCCAGCCAAAAAATACATGGATAGCGGCTGAATCCTATTTTTGTTTGTTTTTTACATTGCAGCCTCTGGGAAACTGATCATAATAAATGAATAAATAATAAATTTAACGGATCTGTTTTCTTTGGTACTGCACATGCCCAAAACACTGAAAGTGTTCATAGACATCTCCAGTAAAAATGGATCCATTACAAATGGAACAAAGATAGATGCACAATGGAAACCAAGGTGTCTGGTGTTTTGGTTTACTTATAAAACGTGTTCAAAACATGAAACTTTGGCGTCCATTTTGCATCCATTTGTAATAGATCTACTTTTTTTATATAATACTGAGTCTGTTACATACAGATGACAACTGGGCATGTGAGCAGGGCATTTAAACCCAACATGTGTGGGTATCTGATGGGAACATCTTTAAAGAATAGTTGGGGATAATGCTTTTTGACCAACCAATTCATTGACACGACGTCTGTATTATGCCCATGACTCTAGACTAACAGGTAGTCAGAGAAAATAGCTGTATAAGGGCCCTTTCACATCTGCGTTTTTCGTAATTCGCGGCAGATGCGGTGAAAAAACCGCATCTGCCGCGTTTACCGCATAACCGTTCCACTTGCGGCGCGGTTGCGGTTTTTTCTATGCAAAGTATAGGCATACTTGCGGCAGGTGCGGCAAGTGCGGTTTTGCACTTGCGGCAGGTGCGGCCGCGAAAAAAACCGCAGTAAGCCGCGGTTTTTTTCGCGGCCGCACCTGCCGCAAGTGCAAAACCGCACTTGCCGCACCTGCCGCAAGTATGCCTATACTTTGCATAGAAAAAACCGCAACCGTGCCGCAAGTGGAACGGTTATGCGGTAAACGCGGCAGATGCGGTTTTTTCACCGCATCTGCCGCGAATTACGAAAAACGCAGATGTGAAAGCACCCTAAGGGCCCTTTCACATCAGCGTTTTTTTAAATTTGCGGCAGATGCGGTGAAAAAACCGCATCTGCCGCAACTGCCGCATAACGGTTCCACTTGCGGCACGGTTGCGGTTTTTTCCATAGGAAGTATAGGGGGACTTGCGGCAGATGCGGCAAGTGCGGTATTGCACTTGCGGCAGGTGCGGCAGAGAAAAAAACCGCGGCTTACTGCGGTTTTTTTCTCTGCCGCACCTGCCGCAAGTGCAATACCGCACTTGCCGCATCTGCCGCAAGTCCCCCTATACTTCCTATGGAAAAAAACGCAACCGTGCCGCAAGTGGAACCGTTATGCGGCAGTTGCGGCAGATGCGGTTTTTTCACCGCATCTGCCGCAAATTTAAAAAAACGCTGATGTGAAAGGGCCCTAAGAGGCATAATTTTGTGGTGCGCAATTTATACCTTAAAGAGGACCTGTCACCCCCCTGGTGCTTTCCAAACTGAAAGTACCCCTGAATGCAGCGTGTCTGCTGGGGTCTCTGCAGGGGTCTCCCATGTTTCTACCCACCCTGCATCCTGTAAAAAAACCCTTTATAAAGTTTAGAGATAAGAAGTCCGGAGGGACTTACTGATTATGCAGTCCTTGCTGTTCACGAGGGTCCTCCTGCCCCCTGCCTCTCTGTGCCGCCTCCTGCCTGTGATGTCAGCACTGGAGCCCTGCTGTATGTATGCACCATAATCTGTATCAGGGCGGGCTGCAGCACTGACGTCACAGGCAGGAGGCGGCACAGAGAGGCAGTGGGCAGCACAGAGAGGCAGGAGGGCCCCCGTGAACAGCGAAGACTGCATAATTCAGTAAGTTCCTCCGGACTTCTTATATCTAAACTTCATAAAGTGTTTTTTACAGGTTACAGGGGGTAGAAACATGGGAGACCCCTTCACTGAATGCAGCAGACACTCTGCATTCAGTGGTGCTTTCACTTTGGAAAGCATCAGGGGAGTGACAGGTCCTCTTTAAGCAAAAAAAATAACAAAAACAAAGTTCTGCCTTCAAGGAACTCATCTAACTGATTGGGGAACATATCAGAGACCACAGATATTAGAGATATGACCTTTAAACACATACACCATGTTCCAGATTATTATGCAAATGTTCTTTTTCTTTGATTTTTCCTAAATGGCCTGTGCAAATGACAGTCGGTGTAATAAAAGTCATCACCTGTTAGCGTATACATCGAATTTTATTGAAGAAACCTCCCAATGATAACAGTATAATCTTCAAAATTAAAAAATACTCTAACTGCACTGTTCCAAATTATTAGTCACAGTAGAGTTTCTAAACATTTGATATGTTTGAAAGAACTGAAAATGCTCATTTGTTGAATTTGCAGCATTAGGAGGTCACATTCACTGAAATAAAAAGCTATTTAACTCCAAAACATCCTTAGAGGCCAAGTTACATGTTAACATAGGAACCCTTCTTTGATATCACCTTCACAATTCTAGCATCCATTGAACTTGTGAGTTTCTGGAGAGTTTCT
This sequence comes from Allobates femoralis, assembly GCA_033576535.1. Classification (NCBI taxonomy): domain Eukaryota; kingdom Metazoa; phylum Chordata; class Amphibia; order Anura; family Aromobatidae; genus Allobates; species Allobates femoralis. The sequence continues at coordinate 138,943,958 of JARQOC010000008.1, read as the reverse complement.
GCTTATATTTCTTTTTATGATGTCAGAATAGCCTCCCTGAGCTGCTGTTTTGATGTGAACTGCCTCCCACTCTCATAGATCTTTTGCTTGATTATGCGCCAAAGGTCCTCTATAGGGTTGAGGTCAGGGGAAGATGGTGGCCACACCATGAGTTTATCTCCTTTTATGCCCATAGCAGCCAAAGACACAGAGGTATTCTTTGTAGCATGAGATGGTGCATTGTCATGCATGAAGATGATTTTGCTCCTGAAGGCACGTTTTTGCTTTTTGTACCATGGAAGAAAGTTCTAAGTCAGAAACTCTCTATACTTTGCAGATGTCATTTTCACACCTTCAGGAACCTTAAAGGGGCCTAACAGCTGTTTCCCAATGATTCCGGCCGAAAACATGACTCCTCCACCTCCTTGCTAATGTGGCACCCCAGGGGTTAATGTGCCACAGTAACATCACACGGGTTCACTCCCCACACAACACTGGACACTATACTAGCACCTCTGGGCCAGAAGGGGGAGCTAAAGCAGCTCCCTTATATACTCTGGGTCAAGAGGAAGTAGTTAGTTCAGTACGTAGCAGTACTGTGAAGAGTTCAGTTCCTGGGAGAACTGAGGAAGGGAGACTGTAGTGTAAAGAGGCTGTGTCAGGCTTCTCTACAGTCTGCTCCTCGATTCCAGGCCTAGCCAGGGTCTGAGGGAAGGAGCACAAGAAACAGAGGAACACATCTGGGAGATTGAGTGACTTCATAACTCACCCCGGAGGAGCGCACAGACTGGATACCGGATCCGAAACTGTGACTGACACACGCAGCACAGTAATCACCAGAATAGTGGAGGCTGTAGATCTACACTGTACCTCAGCGAAGCAACATGGCGGGGTCAGAAGCACATGGAAGACTCGAGTTGCCTAGCAAAGGGGGTACCTGTGAGGAGAGATAGTGCCAGCAGCCCAGCTAAAGCAGCCGCAGGGCCACATACACAGCGCAGCAGTGGGAAGCTGAGGACCCGGTCAGGGTGGGAGCAACCCGGTACAGACTCTGTGGACAGTTCTCTGCTAAAGAACATCTGCAGTAAAGCCTTGGAAAACTTCAAAACTGTGAGTGTGTGTGATCCTTGTACTCGAGCCTTACTTTCCCTCACAAGCATCCACCGCCTCCACTATCATCCCTACCCTGCAGCATCTATAGCATCCACCATAGACTTTAACTATCACTGCCCCGGGGAACCAGGCTCTACCTGCGGAGAGCCGTTCCATCTCCAGCTGCTCAACATCATCCCCGGAGGTTCTGCAGCTGCTCCATGTCTCTTTTAATTGCTCAGACTTTTAGCACTGCTGTTTTTCCCAGAGCACTGCCAGTACTAGTTTCAGCTCTGAGGTGCTAAGTTGGTGTCCTATATCTGTGCTCTGGGAATTGATCTTTTGACTTTATTTGACCATTTTTTTGTCTTGTCCCTCTGTTGTAATCCGCTCCTCTCCAAGTAACTGACATCAAACCATGACTCAATTACGCCTCTGTTTTATCCTCTCTGTCTTGACGTGTTCTCCTGGTATCTGACCTTAATGTTTGACTATTCTACTTCTTGTCCATGTGGTAACTAGCGTCACAGAAATCATTTGAAATTTATGCACAAACACTAAAGTACACAAAAGTATTTGTAAAGCTGTTCAACCTTTATGTGGATTGAAACAATTAAATCGTGCTATAAAATTACCAAGGGTGAGCTGCAGCTGAAATATTGGCATTTGATTAAGTTTTTTTGAGAAGTATGGAAATAGTTATAGTTGATATCATATCCGTACAATATGTATTTTATTTTTTAAAAGCAGTAGTAGCAAACCTAAACTGAACCCACTTGCATGTTTTGTAGGATTTTGATTAGATTTCTAAATCTGACTCATTTCCTCTTGTAGATTGTTTGTGCCACATTTCTTGCATCAATCTGCAAAAAAAAAGTGCATAGTCTTTTCCTGCTTAGGGAAAAATTTCACATTCATCCATAAACAGGGGGCTGAAATGAGATTATTTCACTGTACAACTTATGTTCTCAAACCCTTTTTAGAAACATGCATCTGTTACAGATAAAAAGTTTAGATACCAACATCACTAGGATGTCAATGATGACCGCCACCAGTCATTGAATATAGGCTGTCATGATATTGCAAATATAACATGGATTTATAGAATATAATAAAGTAAATATATTTATCTCCTTCTTGTACCCATCTATATTTCACAAATACAGTAAATTATAGAGTTAACTTGTTTTCTCCACAGTGGTTTTGTCTCTCCAACATTTAACAATTAGGACTTCAGCAACGCATAAGGTGATGTTGCCTTTGCATATTTCAGACCCCATTCACACCAGCTTTTCTGTCCGGATCCGGCAGAACTGGACAGAAAACCGCATCTTCCGCATTTGCCACCTAACGGCCACACTTGAGGTGCACTTGCGGCAAGCCCCATGCATTCTCTATGGGGCTTGCGGCAAGTGCGGGATTGCCGCGATCCGGCAGTTGCGGCCGTGAAAAAAAACACAGCCGACCGCGGGTTTTCTCCCTGCCACAACTGCTGCATCGCAGCAATACCGTACTTGCCGCAAGCCCCATAGAGAATTCATGGGGCCTGCTACAAGTGCTGCCATTAGGCGGCAAATGCGGTTTTCTGTCCGGATCTGACAGATCTGGACAGAAATGCTCATGTGAAAGGGGCCTTAGACATTAGCATGGCCCCATAATTTTTGAAGCATTAGACGCTTCAGGGAAATGCCAACAGTGTCTTTCCTGGAACATTTTTTGTAGCCTTTCTGGTAGTTTTGGGGGGCAGCTTTGCCACAGCATCTTTTTCTTTTCACTTCAAAAAATAAAAAGTTGGCGAATCCAAGCAGTAACCATCAGAAGAATGATCGGGTCATCGCAGCTTTCAATACCTGAGACAGCACAAAGAAGGTGAAACAGGCGGAACATAAATACTGAAAGTCGTTTCAGCACTGCTGTGTATATACGGTAACCTTTTTTGGGGGGGTTTTATAGGGGGGTCAGGGCAGAATCTGCCTGCAAAACACACTGTATGCACATATCATTATGAGTGAGAGATTATTGAGATATTATTTAAATTATTTTATTTTAAATGTATTGTTATTTAACCCCTTAAGGACCGAGTCACTTTGCAGCTTAATGACCAGACCATTTTTTGTAATTCTGACCACTCTCCCTTTATGAGGTAATATCTCTGGAACGCTTCAACGGATCCTAGCGATTATGAGATTGTTTTTTCGTGACATATTGGGCTTCATGTTAGTATTAAATTTAGGTCGATAATTTTTGCGTTTATTTGTGAAAAAATAAAAAATTTGGCAAAAATTTTGAAAATTTAGCAATTTTCAAATTTTAAATTTTTATTCTGCTAAACCAGAGCATTATGTGCCACAAAATAGTTAATAAATCACATTTCCCACATGTCTACTTCACATCAGCACAATTTTGGAAGAAAAAAAAAATTTGGTAGGACGTTATAAGGGTTCAAAGTTCATCAGCAATTATTCATTTTTCCAGCAAAATTTACAAAACCAATTTTTTAGTGACCACATCACATTTGAAGTCCCTTTGAGGGATGTACATGACAGAAAACATCCAAAAGTGACACCATTCCAAAAACTGCACCCCTCAAGCTACTCAAAACTATATTCAAGAAGATTATTAACCCTTCAGGTGCTTCACAGGAACTAAAATAAAGTTGAAGGAAAAAATGGACATTTTAATTTTTGTAACAAAAATGTTCTTTTAGCCTCAATTTTTTCATTTTCACATGGGCAACAGGATAAAATGCATCCTAAAATTTGTTGGGCAATTTCTCCTGAGTACACCGATACCTCATATGTGGTCATAAACCACTGTTTGGGCGCACGGCAGGACTGAGAAGGGAAGGAGCGCAATTTGAATTTTAGAGCCAATTTTCCGTTCAAAAAGTGAAATGGCGCTCCTTCACTTCTGAGCCCTGCCGTGCGCCCAAACAGTGGTTTATGACCACATATAAGGTATCGGTGTACTCAGGAGAAATTGCCCAACAAATTTTGGGATGTATTTTATCCCTTTGCCCATGTGAAACTAAAAAAATGTAGGCAAAAAGAAATTTTTTGTGAAAAAAAGTGTTTTTTTAATTTTATGGATGAATTTGTGAAGCATCTGGGGGTTCAAAGTGCTCACTATGCATCTAGATACGTTCCTTAGGGGGTTTAGTTTCCAAAATGGGGTCACTTGTGGGGGAGCTCCAATGTGGAGACACACCGGGACCCTCCAAACGCGACATGGAGTCTGCTAACAATTTGAATGGAAAATGAGCTCAATTTGTTAGCGGACACCATGTCGCGTTTGAAAAAAGCACTTTTTTTCCACAAATAATTTCTTTTTCATTATTACGGATCAATTTGTGAAGCATCTGGGGGTTCAAAGTGCTCACTATGCATCTAGATATAATCCTTTGGGGGTCTAGTTTCCAAAATGGGGTCACTTGTGGGGGAGCTCCAATGTGGAGACACACAGGGACCCTCCATACGCAACATGGTGTCCACTAACAATTGGAATTGTTAGCGGACACCTTGTAGGATATGAAGAGCCCCTATGTGCCTAAACATTGGAGCTCCCCCACAAGTGACCCCATTTTGGAAACTAGACCACCCAAGGAACGTATCTAGATGCATAGTGAGCACTTTGAACCCCCAGGTGCTTCACAAATTGATCCGTAAAAATGAAAAAAGAAACTTTTTGTGGAAAAAAAAGTGCTTTTTCATTTTTATGGATGAATTAGTGAAGCATCTGGGAGTTCAAAGTAATTACTATACATCTAGATACGTTCCTTCGGGGGTCTAGTTTCCAAAATGGGGTCACTTGTGGGGGAGCTCCAATGTTCAAGCACACAGGGAGGGGCTCTCCATACCCGACATGGTTTCCGCTAACAATTGGAGCTAATTTTCTATTGAAATTGTTAGCGGACACCATGTCGCATATGGAGAACCCGTGTGCCACCAGCACAAGGGCAACTGGTAGAGTTGGGGTACAGCACCAGAAAATGCTGCCTCTAATGAATGCGCTATTTTCTTGGATGGCTGTGGGTTGAAATTTGCAGCGTGGGGGACCCACAACATTTGAGTCTCTCCACGCTGAGGATTCCAGTCAGCCAGCTACCAAGTTGTACATGGCTGACTACAAATACAGCGAAGGCCTTTTTTTATTTCTAGAACTAATTCTAGAAAAAAAAAATGACGTAGGGCTCCGCCATATTTTTGGTCCAGCCAGGTACAACTTGGCAGCTACAGACTGCCAGCAACCCTCAGCTGCCTCGTTGTACCTGGCTGCAACCAAAAATACAGCGAAGCCCATTTTTTTTTTATTTCTAGAACTAATTCTAGGAAAAAAAAATGACGTAGGGCTCCGCCATATTTTTGGTCCAGCCAGGTACAACTAGGCAGCTGGGGGCTGGAATCCTCAGCATGGAAAGGCCCAAGCGTTCTGGGCCCCCCCATGCTGCGAATTGCAGCCCGCAACCACCCCAGAAAATGGCGCATTCATTGAAGCGCCATTTTCTGGCGCTGTACCCATGCTCTTCCAGTTGCCCTGGTGCCGGTGGCAAACTGGGTAATAAAGGGGTTAATGCCAGCTTTTTATTGGCAGCTGGCACTAAGCCCGAGATTCATAATATAGGGCCAATGTTAGACCCGCCATTAGGAATCTCTGGTAAATAGTCAGAAAATACACACATAGAAAAATCTTTTTATTTGAAAAAAAAAACACAAACAAAATTCGGACTCCATCTTTATTATAAAGATCCGACGTAGTCCACAACGAAGGTCCCACGACGCTCGATCGCCTCCGACGTAGTCCACAACGAAGGTCCCACGACGCTCGATCGCTTCTGCTCAATCCAGAGACTGCAGCAAGGGATCAAGTGTCCTCTTCTTACAGTCTCAGGGGTCAGAGTTATGGTGCACTGTATGACAATGATCAGTTATACAGTGCACCATGACTATGATCCCAGAGACTATAACAAGAGGACACTTGATCCCTTGTTGCACCCATCATCCACGCATCATGGTACCTATGCACCCATCATCCACGTACGCACACATCTACGCACGCACATTCACACACGCACATCCACGCACGCACATTCACACGCACACTGACATTCATGCACGCTGACATCCATGCACACATCCACGCACGCACGCTGACATCCACGCACGCACATCCACGCACGCACATCCACGCACGCACATCCAAGCACGCACATCCACGCACGCACATCCACGCACGCACACATCCATCCATCCATTCACCCATCCATCCACCCATCCATCCATCCATCCATCTATCCATCCACCCATCCATCCATCCATCCACCCATCCATCCATCCATCCATCCATCCATCCATCCATCCATCCATTCATTCATTCATTCATTCTTACCCAGCGATGAGCCCCTGAGAAGAGGAGGGGCCACACCGGACTGCAGAGGAGGCCGACGGTGCGGGTGGGTGCACCGCGCGTGCAGCCCGCCAGAATAGGTGAGCGGGGCTGGGGGCCGGGGGCTGGGGACCGGGGGCTGGGGACCGGGGGCTGGGGACCAGCAGGGAGGAGGAGGGGGCCCTGCAGCTTCGCCGGCAGGGCGCATAAGCCCGCCGGCAGATAATCTATGCAAGGTGGAGGGCGGGGATGCACAGGACACAGGGGGGGCTGCACAGGGGACGGGGACAGGACACAGGGGGCTCTGGACACAGGGGGCGGGGACAGGACACAGGGGGAGCTGGATTATTAGTTCATGGCCGGCGGGTGCGGTGCAGCCCGCCGGCAGATAAGTATGATTGGGGGGGGGTGAAGGGGTTAACAGGGGTGCCCACACCTCTGCCCCTGACCCTCAGCTGTCACTGACAGCTTTTAGAATTGAACTGTCACTGTTCGTTTAGAAGCAGTGACAGTTCAAAGCCATGACGAGTATACTCGTCATGATGCGGGAACTGACATCTTTTCATGACGAGTATACTCGTCATTAGTCGTAAACGGGTTAATATTGATGTGAGAGGTTAAGATTAAGTCAAGTTTATTTAAGTGTGATCTCTAAAGTAAAGGATGTCCTCACTCCGTTTGAAACCTTAATCACTCAAGTAGGTCATTGTAGTAAACCTCTATCTTGGATATACAATGCAATTCAAAGGTGCACATTGCACAGGGAATTTTGGGAGAAAAGGATGAAAGGAACTTGGGCCCCTGAACTGCCTCTCAGGCTAGGGGAATCCTGATTTACCTTATCTCAGGGGTACCCTTGTGGTAGAGAAGCCTGAGTCTCCGACCTGACTCTTTTTCCTGTCCAGCCCTGAGCTAAACCCCAACCACCACCCCAGGAGGTGAACCGTAATGGAAGCCACAGATAAAGATAGACAGGGATAAAGTAAACAATACTACACAGCAGACAATCAGGAAGATATAATATGGGTGTAGGGAGAACACTAATACAAATAGGGAATAAAAAAACAACAAGGTATACTTCACCAGATACCAAGCAACGATTAGAGTTTAAACAGCAACTCCAACACAGGACCGGTATGCAAAAGGATGCAAATGCTATTGTCGGTATCCAGGAATGTTCTGAGCCATACTTAAAGGGTGAAAGTGTTCCAGCAGCCTCAACCTTCCATTGACACTAAACAAAAAGTTAACTCCTGCAAAGCTGAACACTAGTGAACTAACCACTGCCGAAGCCCTAACTCTGGCAGAGCAACAAAGAGGCTTAAGGCTGCACATCAGACTCCCTAGTGTGAACAGAGTCTGAAGCTGGCATGACACACATGCAATGACCCCCTAACTTTTACTGGCGGAGGAAAGGGAAATGAGCCAAATTTTGGAGGAAGATTGGCAAAAAGCATTTATATTTTCTCACAAATTACATATTACTTGCTGTGCTCAAGAGAAAAATTATGAGATCCTATTTAGACAGTACCATTCCCCCACTGTACTGCATAGGATCTTCCGCTCTGTGTCAGACTTGTGTTGGCATTGTGGCAATGCAGCTGAGAATATGTTACACACATGGTGGGAATGCCCATTGGTTTAGGGGTTATGGAATTCATTTTTTTCACTCTACAATAGCCTCACTGTTAGCAGAGTCACATCCTGTCCCCAAATAGGCTCCATTATTCAGGATTCAATCTCAAAGGCAAAAAAAGATATCTTTCGGCACTTCTTAACAGCTCTAAAGTCAATTATTCCACAGCACTGGAAATCTACAAAAATGTCCACCTTGGGTGAATGGGTGGAAGAAGTTGATAATATCATGAGAATGGAAAACATGATTGCACATGATAATAATCATCTCGAGGCCTTTCATCGCCAACGGACATGCTGAATATTATTCAGTGAAGGGAATGACCTGCCAATTTGGCTGACAGATAATTATACCTAAAATAGAGAGCTGCGGTATGTGCGAGTCCCTCTAAAGTGATGGCTCCATTAATTTGTGTCCCACCTCCATCTCTGTTTCTTCTCTAATGTTTCTCTTTCCACAATCCTTTCTTCTTTATATTCCTCTAGCAGATACATAGTTGTATGATTTATGTGAAAGCATATATTTTTACTTCATCAAGCCAATTATACAGGGTGGGCCATTTATATGGATGCACCAAAATAAAATGGGAATGGTTGGTGATATCATCTTCCTGTTTGTGGCACATTAGTATATGGGAGGGGGAAAACGTTTCCAGATGGGTGGTGACCATGGAGGCCATTTTGAAGTCTGCCATTTTGGATCCAACTTTATTTTTGTCAATGCGACCTTCTTCTATCACTCTTGCCACTGAATATCTGAAATTGCTACATGATTCAGATATCCAGTGGCATTGAGGTTTCCATTGATGCAGAATCGCTCCACTATCTTTGTACCCCATATACCACACCATACCAACAATTTTTGTGTTCCAAGAGTCTTGGAGGGATCAGTCCACTGTGGGTTAGTGTCAGACCAATAGCGCTGGTTTTGTTTGTTAACTTCACCATTCACAAAAACGTTTGCCTCATCACTCATCTGAAGGCAATTGTCTATGCTGTGAAGATACGAGTGTGCAGCATCTGAAACATCGGATACTGGAAGCCTGTGCTAGCATTTCTTCTGTGGTGTTGCTATCAGTGTGTCAAGAGTGGGAGAAGAGGGTTGCATTGACAATCCAACACAATGGGCAGCACTTTGAACACAGTTTATAAGTGGTCATAAACCTTTAAATAACTCATGAAAGTATAAAGTTACATTAAAACCAAGCACACCATTGTTTTTCTTATAAAATTCTCAATAAGTTTGATGTGTCACATGACCCTCTTCCAATTGAAAAAAATAAAGTTGGATCCAAAATGACAAACTTCAAAATGGCCGCCATGGTCACCACCCACCTGGAAACATTTTCCCCCTCCCATATACTAATGTGCCACAAGCAGGAAGTTGATATCACCAACCATTCACATTTTATTTAGGTGCTTCTATATAAATGACCCACCCTGTACTTCTAATGTTTAACGATAACATTTTCACACTGTTAGAATGTAATTGGAATGTTCTATACTCTTATTAACAATGTTAAAAGTTAATAAAAACATTTTAAGCAAAAAATGTTTTAAGTGTAAGGATTATTTTTGTCTCCATACTTAGGTTGATAATTTGTTGAATTTTGGCATAAATAGAATGGCAAACATACCTTTGATTCCTTGGTCTGAGGTATTCTATGGCTTGTCTAGAATTCGGCAATCTGAAATATGTTTGTACCTATCACCATATTTTGACTTTTTTTGTTATGTCATATACAGATTGTAATACAAGTGGGTTGTCCATTATGTCAGAACTATATTACTTTACAATTACTATTCCCCGCCCCAACCCTTAATGCTCCTATTGTATGTGTGCGCGCGTGTGTGTGCGCGTGCGTGTGTATAAACATATACATAGACAAATGCATGAATGAAATACAGCACAAGGATACTCTGTCTTGGAAGCTACAAGCAAAACAAATATTCTCCAATCAAGGTCATTTATTTCATTTGTTTTAGAAGTCAGTATAATGGACCTAAATATCCACCTACTATTTTACCTATCATTGTGCTACAATGTTACCGGTAAGATCATGTGGTCAGACATTTGATAGAGCAGAAAACAATCTTCTCCATAGTCAGCCTCACGAACTGGTCAACTATTCCAATTTTGCCAGGTCAATCGAGACAATGACCAGTAAGAGTGAGATTTAGCAAATCATGTACGAATGAGGGTGTTTGGAAGAAGATAGTGTGGGGGTTGAGCCACTGATGGACACAACAGAAAATGGTCCCTAGTAAAGACTATATGTAGGCCCTTTTCAGTCCACAAAGGCTATGTTCACACACATTTTTTTTCAAAGAATCTTTATTGAGGCATAAGACAAACAGCAACCATACAGATTCCCTAATCAAATACAAGGCAATCCCCTCGTGGAGCTTCCTCGCGAGGAGAAATAAAACATATAAAACGAATCTGGATCCACATGGTTCGATTACAGGTATAAACCAAACACAAGTAGTAAGTAAAATATCACATATCAGTGAAATTTACATCAAAGTAAGTCATAACTTGGCTATAATAAAGAGCTTTCATCTCTTGTAAAGGTCATTGTAATTAGGGAAAATGGGAGAAAAGGGGTCAGAATACAAGAGGAAAAGAAAGGGGAATCAGAAGGGAGAGAAAAGAAACCGGAAAAGAGCAACGGTAAAGCTAATGTGGGACAAGGGCAGAAAGGGGATCGCAGGCGGGACACCCCCACCACAGTGCGACCGCCCACAGACCCCCCCACCTCCCACCCTAACGCGTCCCCCCGTAAGCAACCATCAGATGGCAAGAAGATTAGAGAACTCGCCAGATTCCTTAAACGTGAGCCATTCCTGCCAAGTACTGAAATAGTTCTCTAACTGGGCTTCGGTGTGGGCCGAGAGCCTTTCCATCCTACAGATACGATCCATCTCCGATAGCCAGTCAAGAAGGATAGGAATCGTTTTGACTTCCACAGTCGTGGGATAATCGATCTGCAGGCAGAAACATAGTGTCTCAGCAAATCATGTTTGATCACTTTAAAGAATCCCGGGAGAATGGACCGGCGACCGACCCGTGGCAGGCAAGAAGCAGAGGTCCCAGTAACCCGCTCATAGATCCGGAAAACCTGGCGCCACAAAGACTGAATAGGGGGGCAACTCCACCAGATGTGCAGGATGGAGGCACCCGATGCTCGCATTTCAAACACAGTTTTGATCCATTTTTTTTTATCCATTTTTGCAGTGAAAATGCAGTGAACGCATCACTCAAATGGAATCCCAGCAAAGTCAATGGGTTTTTAAGTTTTACTGTTCAGTCTGTGCTTTTTACACCTGCTTCGTTTTTTTGGGTGACAAAGTGATCCGTAAAAGGAATGAGCATGTCAACTATTGCTGTGCTTTTCTAATCTGCTTTTCCAATTGAATTCATTGTCTATGGGCTAAAAAAATGCACCAGAAAAAACAGCCAAACCAGATCTGATGCGTTTTTTTAAAAGGTGATCCAGATTTTCAGCTGAAAAAGAGAGAAAAATGCACCAGAAAAAAAAACAGATAAAAAATGCAGTGTGAAAATAGCCTAACTCATCAAAATATACAATTCCACCTACTTTGGAGGTAAAAGTGACCCTCTTACCTGTTGGGCCCTTGTGAGGCTGCATAGGTTGCACCAATGATATGTCCGCCCCTGGTTTGAGCACTTTCTGGGAGCATGGCATTAATGTCCTGAATTTTGCTTTCTCAGTATTGGTAAATGAGGCTTTAGGCTGGGAATTTCTTTTGGCCATCTTTATGATAGCTTGTAGGCTTGTGACATGAATTTGGGCGACTGGTACATTCATCTGAATAGGAATTGCAGTAAAGTATGAGCTTAGGCCGGCTTCACACCACGATTTTTACCTGTCAGGTTCTGTCCGGTGTTTTGCAGGATGCAATGGACAGAACCTGATCAGGTTTTACCCCCACGTTTCCCTATGGTGCCGGATGGCAGTTATTTGCCGTCCGGTTTTGTGTCTGTCCAGGAGGATCCGGTTGTTTTCGTTTTTTGCCCCGGACACAAAATCAGAGCTTGCAGCATTCTTTGTGTCCGGGGCAAAAAAAACTAACCCGGATCCGGGGCGATTCGGCACCCATAACATGGGAGTCTATGGGCGCCAGAGAGCGCCGGATCCAGCAAAAAAGCGATCCGGTTCCCGGACGCCGGGTGCCGAAAGAGCGGCGACTCTGAAATTCAAGCCGCGCTCGTTCAGCACCTGGACAGTGCACCTGAAATAGCTGCCACTGTAGTTCAGCACCTGGAGAGCTCCAAGCTGAAATTTCAGCACCGCGGCTAGCTCCCCTGCACCCGCAGTGCTGGAATTTCAGCACTGGACAGCGGCACAGGCGCACAGGAACGAGTCTGGCACAAAAAAGGATCAGAGGGCATATTTGCCCTCTGGTTATGTTAATCCGGAGCTGTCAGGTTGTGTCCAGTGTCTCCTGCAAAACGCCGGACACAACCTGACAGGTAAACATCGTGGTGTGAAGCCGACCTTACTAAGAACATCTCATAGGTGCTTAAGAACTATGGTTTACTCTCTGAAATTTCTGCAACATATCTGGCACGTGTGGATAAATCCATATTCTTTGTGCATTTATTATCCACTCCTCTCTTTTGTGGCTGAAATAAAAAGATCTTATCTAATCCTAAATACGTAATCTATATAATTATTACTCGTACAGTATGAGATTCAACATGCAGAAACTATATATCTAGCAGGCACATGCTATACTACTTCTGTTTAGTCCCTCCAATTTGTCCCCTAATGACCGTTGGTGATATTTTTTCTTTTTTATGGTCATGATACATTTTTCTTTCAGATAGCAGTATCTATCCTTTGCAAATTAGCTACATAACCTTACACGCCCTCTTATTCCACATACTTTACATCTGACCAGTAAACAGAGCACCTACCTCTAACTGCTTGGACTTTTTATACTTTCTTTTGCCTAACTGCACTGTATTAAATACTATCAGTTGTGATTTATATAAGTAATATACAATAATATTGCTGTGCAAAAGTTTTAGGCAGGTGTTGATAAAAAGCTTCCAAGTGAAAATACTTTACAAAATAGAAGTGATAATTGTTCATTTTTTAGCAATAAACAAATTGCCAAGTGATTGAAGAAAACAGAAATCGTGATCAAATCAATATTTGATGTGACCACTTTTTGTCTTCAAATTAGCATCAATTCCTCTAGGTTCACTTGCACACAGCATGTGAAGTATCGCGGCAGTGAGGTTGTTCCAAGAGCACTAACCACAAATCTTTACCAGAATGGAGTGACTCAGGATAGGCAGGCTGTGGTGCAGGAAATGAAGAGCCTTAGAGCTTCAAATAAGGTTTTTCTTAGTAATAACGTGTTTCCGTACCACACTGATGCCTTTCTAGAGGTTAAAAAAAGTCAAATGACTATTTGTTTTTATAATCTTCAGAAAGGTGCTGGTCCAGTGCTGAAAAAGTATTGAACACACTTAATAAAACTTATTTAATAATCTGTACTAAAACCTTTGTTGGTGATGACAACTTCAAGACGCCTCCTGTATCGAGAAACTAATTGCATGCATTGCTAAGGTGTGATTTTGGTCCATTCTTCACACAAACACTCTTCAAATCCTGAAGGTCCTGTCAGCTCCTTCTATGAATTCTGAGCTATAGTTCCTTCCATAAATTTTCTATTAGATTCAGGTCAGGTGATTGACTGGGACATTCTAAACACTTTATTTTCTTTCTCTAAACCCAATTGAGAATTTCCTAGGCTGTGCGTTTGTGATCATTTCACAGGCTGTCTAAACATTGTTGAGCAAACTTTAAACATGCTTGGCAGTGGTGCACAGACCAATGGTGTCTGACGCACTACACAAAACAGCAGACTGAGGAAACGCCAGTGGGGGGACACAAATAAAAATACAATGGAGGGCCCTGTTCGTAGGGAACAGGGGAAAGGAGACCTCCTGCTCTCATCTGCGGCTATGCCCTGATCTCCCTACCATAACCCAGTCATCAAGCAGGATACCTAGTCCATCACTGGTCCTGATGTTAACCCTAAACAGGAAGATGGCCGGTGGGAGCACTAGTCCCAACCGTTGCACTGATAACAGCAAGAGAAGAAGGGGAGACAGGCAGGTAAATAACAAAAGCAACTCTACGCCTGCTGCCACTCTCCTATGCAGCAGACAGCTTGGTAGTAATAAAATAAAAATGAACTGCATAATTTGTTATGAAACTTCTCCAGAATGGCTGTTGGAGCCAGTGAGGTTACCTGGAAATAACCCATACAATCTAGCATCTTTTTTGTGTAGATGCTAGAATGTATGAGGTGTTTCCATGTTACTGCACTAACTCCAACAGCCAATCACAGATGCCCTCTCTCTGTGACAGCATCTACACCAGATTAATCAGGAGGTTAATGAGTGGCAATGGATGCACAAGTGTGCAGACCCCAGTAAGTATGAGCTGATGTTTCATCAATGTTTTCTGTCTTTTTACCGCCCTCCAGCCACCATTTCAAAAAGTTAAAGTTCGGGTTTGGAGTTCAGGTCAAATCCGGTCCCTAACCTGGACTTTAAAGAAAGTCTGGCCAGGTCCCTGAAGTTCAGAAGGCATGCATAAGATTTCAGGTTGCCTCTAAAAAAAAACCTATTAAAAAAAAAGCATAAATTTTGACATGATTTTGTGAAAACTGCAGCAGAAACAGTGACATGAGTGTGATGTGTGCGAAAACTTTATTATTGTGATGACAATTGCTTTCCTCTTAGAAGGAAGATAATGATGTACATTATATAGACAAAAGTATGGGTACACCTACACATTACACCTACAGGAGCTTTTATGACATGCCATTCTGAATCCATAGACATTAATATGGAGTTGGTCTCCCCTTTGCAGTTAAAACAGCTTCAATTCTTCCAGCTGTTCTTCATAACTAATCTGCTTTGACCATTAACCGGGGTCAGACTGGGACTGAAATATAGCCCTAGCATTTAAACGCACACAAGCCTATGCAGCCTCTCAGATGGGAGTCTCTATTACATACAGCGGGTGACATAGGTATTGAACACATCACCAATTTCGTAGGCAAATGTATTTCTAAAGGTGCTATTGACATTAATTTATCAGCAGATGTCAGTAACAACCCATCCAATCCACACAGGCAAATAAATCGAATTATAGATGTCCATAAATTTAGTCATGTGTAACAATGAGAAAGGAAATCGGGAAAAATAATTGAACACATGAAAAAAGAGAGGTGCAAAAAGCCATGGAAAGTCATGACACCAGCTGAAATCTATTAGTAAACAATCCTGCCACTCAGTGAAAAATGTGCCAACGTGCAACACAAGAAACATCTCATGATAGGTGTGACGACCGTCCGCTGTAAGGCTGAGCTGCTGGTAAGGCAGCACCCCGAGAAACCCCGAGACCCTTAACCCCTATACAGGGATCTGGAATTATAGCGGAGCCCAGGGGGTAGCTGCCTATGGGAGCAGCAGAGCAGGGAGGTCGTCTAGGAAGGGAAAAAATCAGGAAGCGAAGAACGTAGTCAGGAGTCCGAGTCAAAACCGAGAGGGCAGCGAAGGTACAAAATCGTCAGGCAGTAGCAGAGTCAAAAATCCAGGCAAAGGTCAAGGGCAAAACCAAGAGGGCAGCTGAGGTACAAAATCAATAGGCAGAGGCAGAGTCAGAAATCCAGGCAAGGTCAGAGACAAAACTAAACATACACTATATCACTGGGGAACCAAAACTATATCTGGCGGCCTGCAAGACAGGCTCCAATGTATTTGAAGGGCGCGGTTACCTCCCATAGGCTGGAGCTCACAGCCTGATGACCTCATCCGAACCGCCCCTAGAGCCAGGCCAGATGGAGATGCACGACTGGCTCCACCCAGCCCACCTCTGACTGAAGAACGCAGGCTGCGCCTAATGGACACCTCTGCAGGGCCCGCTCTTCTGCGACCAACACCACCCAGAGGGGAAACACAGCGGCGCTCAGCGACAGAGGCAGACGTCGCTGGAGCAGGTCCATATGAGGACAAGGCCTTCCTATCACCAGCACCACCAGACGAAGGAATCCAGCTCCTCCCAGCGGCCGAGGCAGGAACACCGGCCACCGAGTCTGATGGCGATGCGACAATAGATAAAACCAATGAGCTGTCTCAAGACCTTTGAAACCTTATTGTTGTATAATATACTGATTAAGAAGAATTTCTAAACTACTGAGGGTTCCAGTGAGCACTGTTGGGGCCATAATCTGGAAGTGGAAAGAACATCTTTTTACCATAAACTGGCTATGACCAGGTGACAGAGTAGTGAAAATAATTATCAGAAGAGTTGTCCAAGACCAGCTGTGGGGAGCTACAAAAATACCTGGAATCAACAGGTACAATTGTTTAAAAGAAAACAATAAGTAATGCACTCAACCTCCATGGCCTGTATACACGCTCACCGTGCAAGACTTCATTGCTGAACTTAAAATATGTTCAAGTACAGTAAAAGTTTGCTCAATAACATTTAGACAAGCCTATGAAATACTTGTAGAATATAGTCTGGTCAGATAAGATCAAAATGAAACTCGTTGGGTGTCGTAATGCACACCATGTTTGGGGCTGAAATGTACTGCATATCACCCCAAAAACACCATACCAACAGTGAAGTTTGGAGGTGGGAACATCATGGTGTGGGACTGTTTTTTAGCATATGGCACTGGCACACTTTCACATGATTGAAGGAAGGATGAATTAACAAATGTACCAAGACATTTTGGGTACAGAAAGTATTCAGATACCTTTAACTTTTTCACTCTTTGTTTCATTGCAGCCATTTGGTAAATTCAAAAATTCATGTTTTTTCTCATCAATGTACACTCTGAACCCCATCTTGACTGAAAAAAAACAGAAATGTAAAATTTTTGCAAATTTATTAAAAAAGAAAAACTGAAATATCACATGGTAATAAGTATTCAGATCCTTAGCTCAGACACTCACATTTAAGTCACATGCTGTCCATTTCCTTGTGGTCCTCCAAGAGATGCTTCTACTCCTTCATTGGAGTCCAGCTGTGTTTAAGTAAACTGATAAGACTTGATTTTGACAGGCACACACCTGTCTATATAAGACATCACAGCTCACAGCCCATGGCAGACCAAATGAGAATCGTGAGGTCAAAAGAACTGCCTAAGGAGCTCAGAGACAGAATTGTGGAAAGGCACAGATCTGGCCAACGTTACAAAATAATTTCTGCAGTACGCAAGGTTCCTAAGAGCACAGTGGCCTCCATAATCCTTAAATGGAAGAAGTTTGGGACCATCAGAAGTCTTCCTAGACCTTGCCAACCAGCCAAACTGAGCAATCGTGGGTAAGAGCCTTGGTGAGAGAAGTAAAGAAGAAACGCAAGATCACTGTGGCTGAGCTCCAGAGATGCAGTAGGGAGATGGAAGAAAGTTCCACAAAGTCAACTATCACTGCAACCCTCCACCAGTAGAGCCTTTGTGACAGAGTGGCCCGACAGAAGCCTCTTCTGAGTGCAAGACATATGAAAACCCGTATAGAGTTTGCAAAAAAAACACATGAAGGACTCCCAGACTATGAGAAATAAGATTCTCTGGTCTGATGAGATGAAGATAGAACTTTTTGGTGATACTTCTAAGCGGTATGTGTGGAGAAAACCAGGTACTGGTCATCAACTACCCAATATAATCCCAACAGTGAAACATGGTGGTGGCAGCATCATGCTATGGGGGTGTTTTTCAGCTGCAGGGACAGGACAACTGATTGCAATTGAAGGAAACATGAATGCGGCCAAGTACAGCGATATCCTGGATGAAAACCTCTTCCAGAGTGCTCTGGACCTCAGACTTGGCCAAAAGGTTCACCTTCCAACAAGACAATGACCCTATGCACACAGCTAAAATAACAAAGGAGCAGCTTCAGAGCAACTCTGTGACCTTTTTTGACTGGCCCAGCCAAGGCCCTGACCTAAACCCAATTAAGCATCTCTGGAAAGACCTGAAAATGGCTGTCCACCAATGTTTACTATTCAACTTGTCGGAACTAGAGAGGATCTGCAAGGAAGAATGGCAGAGGATCCCCAAATCCGGGGGTGAAAAACATGTTCCGTCATTCCCAAGAAGACTCATGGTTGTACTAGCTGAAAAGAGTGCTTCTATTTAATACTGAGCAATGGGTCTGAATGCTTATGACCATGTGATATTTCAGTTTCTTTTTTAAAAAATGTGCAAAAATGTCTACATTTCTGTATTTTTCCAGTCAAGATGGGGAGCAGAGTGTACATTAATGAGAAAAAAATGAACTTTTTTGAATTTACCAAATGGCTGCAATGAAAAAGTGTGAAAAATCTAAAGGGTCTGAATACTTTCTGTACCCCCTGAATTTGCTGCCTTGTACCAGGATGATAAATATGGAATGAGGGTGGATATTTCAGCAAGACAATGAAATAATAATAATAATAATAATAATAATAATAATAATAAATAACAATAAATCTTTATTTATATAGCGCCAACATATTCCCCAGCGCTTTACAATACATTGATATATAAACGGTAATAGGTAACAATGAAAAATATACAATACAGTAAGTAATTACAGTAGAGAATCAATGTAAAAATTCAATACACTAACCAGAGAATCAATGTAAAAACTACAATAAATAAAGCACAGAAACAATGTAAAAAATACAGTACAGTAATTAGATACAATACAATAGGCACAGAATCAATGTAAAAAGTACAATGATCCCAAACACGCAGCCAAGGAAACTCTCAATTAGTGAAGAGAAAGAAAATTAAGCTGCTACAATGGCTGAGCTAATCACCTGACCTAAATCCAATAGAAAAATTAGGGTACCTTTACACGTCGCAACATTGCATGCAATTTCACTTGCAACTTACTGGTTGCAGTGAAATCATGGACACATTGTTACATTCTGTTGCCGTGTACAAATGGAACAATGTGTCCATGATTTCACTGCAACCAGTAAGTTGCAAGTGAAATTGCATGCAATGTTGCGACGTGTAAAGGTACCCTAACACTGCCTTACATTGCAGGACATAAAAATTTCCTGCAAGATTAATAAACCATGAGCTAAAGGAGTAGATAGGAACATATAAGGTCTGATTTGGGTGATAACATACAATGAATGGTCAGGGAACCACTCACTTGGGCAGGTTGAGAGAAAGCTTGATCGGTATGCTGCACGTGACCCTCAGGTATCAAAGTCCAGGTATGTAGGTTACTGTAATTCGAGTTTACCTACCTATCTGCAAGATTAATGGTACCAATAATACCGTTCTTTAAGGTTAAATAATACCACTACACAATAACTACCACATAGTGAAGAAATGCCACCATACTGATCATTACCAAACATGACCGTACCAAAACTGTGAATATCCATCAATACTGCAATATAAGAGACAAATCATAACAACTTATAGTACTGTGGAAAAGTTTTTGGGATTTCTTTAAGAAATGAACCAAAAGTAAAATTACTTAAAATATAATTAATAGTTCCTTTTTTATCAATTAAGAAAATGCAAAGTGAATGAACAAAAGAGAAATCTAAAATCAATATTTGGTGTGATCACTAGGAATGTAAAGTTTGGGGTCCGTACCGAACACTTAGGGCCGCTTTACAACACACCAACTTCTGTGACCAACTTCTGAACAGATCTCTGGTTGCAGTGAAATCATGGACACATTGCTCCATTTTGTGGCTGTGTACAAATGTAACAATGTGTCCATGATTTCACTGCAACCAGCGATCTGTTCAGAAGTTGGTCACAGAAGTTGATGTGTGTAAAACGGCCCTCATGGCCTTTACACACACCAACTTATCTGTCCAACTTCTGACCAACTTACTGGTTGCAGTGAAATCATGGACACATTGTTCCATTTGTACACAGCCACAAAATGGAGCAATGTGTCCATGATTTCACTGCAACAGTAAGTTGGTCAGAAGTTGGACAGATAAGTTGGTTTGTGTAAAGTGGCCTTTAGTGTTAGGGCACCAACCACAAACACGGACTTCCCTGAGAAGTCCATGTTGCAGTTTGGGCTTGTATTCATCTGGGAGGCTGTAAAAATAAAGAAAACCCTAATTAAACATAAGCATCTGTGTGCTGGTACTTCTGGCCTGCTCATTAACTTCCTGGGTATTCACTACTGATGGGCAGCAAACCAACCACAGACTCTGTCACTGAGAGATGGCGTCTGTGATTGGCTGTTTATGTAATCTGGAAACAGCCCATACATTTTATCATCTACTGTGATCCAGGAAAGTTTACCCGAGGTCAGAGCTCAGCCACCTCGCTGGTGCTGACCTCAGGTGAACCTGACTTACCAGGGCTCCCCACGCAGTGAACTCAGATGACCCACTGACAGAGTTCACTGCCGCAGGTGACATCACTCACTGAGTCACTGAGGCCCCACGGTCAATGTGATTGCAGACTCTGCAGGGGAGGAGACTTTTTTTTTCTCTCCCTGCAGACTCTGGATGAAGGATCGTGGAGGAGTTATTATGTGGGAGTAATATAGATAGAGTCAACATATGTGATTGTGTATTTTGTTCAAATATAATGATATTTCTCTGAGTGTTGTGCATTATTTAATATTTTCTAGAGATTCATAATGACCGGTCTAACATTGGCCCGACATTATGAATCTCGGGCTTACTGCCATCTGCCATACAAAGTTGGCATTAACCCCTTTATTACCCAGTTTTCCATTGGCACCAGGGCAACTGGAAGAGTTGGTTACAGCACCAAAAATGATGCTTCTAATGAATGCACCATTTTCTGGAGTGGCTGCAGGCTGCAATTCGTAGTGGGGGCAGAATTCTTGGGCTTCTCCATGCTGAGTATTCCAGCCCCAGCTGCTTAAGGTACCATTACACGCATGACATCGTTAACAATGTCGATGATATGTCACGGGTTCGGAGGCGTTCCAGTGACATCGTTAGGACTGTCATCACGTGTAACGTCGAGATTCAACGATAAGTTGTTGGATCGTTGATCGCAGGTTTGAGAGCATGCTCTCAAACCTTACGATCAACGATCTGCCAACCTGATAGATCGTTGTGTGTGACACCACGATAATGATGTCATTGACGACTTTGCCCATTCAAAGCAATGAGCAGAGATTGTTCACAGGGTTTGCGAACGACACCTGCTCACAACATCGTTGGTGAGTTGGCCACAATATCTAGATGTGTGACATCTCACCAACGATGTCAAAACGATATCTGCAACGACCGCGCGCCCACGAGAACGTTGAGGACATCGTTCCAACATCGTGCCGTGTAACGGTACCTTTAGTTGTACCTGGCTGGAAGCCAAAAATACTGTGAAGCCACAAGTCTTTTTTTTAAATCATTTCAAATAATTAAAAAAAATGTATGTGGGGCTTTGCCATATTTTTGGTTGCCAGCCAGGTAAAACTAGACAGCTACAGGTTGCCAACCACCTCCAGCTGTTTAGGTATACCGGGCTGGCAACCAGAAATACAGTGACAGCCCCACATTATATTTTTTGTAATTATTTAAAGAAATAATTACAAAAAAACAACGTGGGGCTTTGCTGTTCTTTTGGTTGCTAGCCAAGTACATCTAGGCAGATACGGGCTGCCAATCAGCTCCAGCTATCTAGTTGTACCTGGCTGGCAACCAAAAATAAAGTGAAGTCCCATATTGTATTTTTATAATTATTTAAAAAAATAATTACAAAAAAATAACGTGGGGCTTTGCAATATTTTTGGTTGCCAGCCAGATACATCTAAGCAGCTGGGGGCTGGAATCATTAGCATGGAGAAGCCCGAGCATTCTGCTCCCCCCCTTTGCCCACTGTAAATTGCAGCCCACAGCCGTCCTAGAAAATGGTGCATTCATTAGAAGCATCACTTTCTGGCACTGTACTCAATTCTACCAGTTGCCGTGGTGCCAGTGGCAAACTAGGTAATAAAGGGGTTAATGCCAACTTTAAATTGGCAGATGGCACTAAGAATGTGATTCATAATGTCAGGCCAATGTTAGACCTGGCCATTATGAATCTCTAGTAAATAGTAAATAATACGCTACAAACAGAAAAAAAACATTTTAATAGAACAAAATACACAAACACATTTTTATTACTCCCACATAAGAACCCTCCACGATCCTTCATCCAGAGTTTGCAGGGAGAGAACAAGCATCCTCTCCCTTTACAGACTACACTCACACTGACCGAGAGGCCTCAGTAACTTACTGAGTGACGTCACCCACAGCAGTAAACTCAGGTGATCCGCGACTGTGGGGTCACGTGAGTTCACTGCTGCAGGGAGCTCTGGTGAGTCAGGTCAAGTGACATGGCTGAGCTTTACCCTCAGGTGAACTTTCCTGCGTCACCTCACTTGGTAGAAGATACAATGAATGAGTTGTTTCCAGTTTATGCGAACAGCCAATCACAGATGCGCACTCTCTGTAACAGCGTCTGTGATTGGCTGTTCTGCCAATCAGCAGTGAAAGCACAGAAAGTTAATGAGCGGCCATGATAGTACAAGTGCGCAGATGCCGGTAAGTATAACGCTTATGTTTAATCAGTGTTTTCCTTCCTTTTACAGCCCTACTAGCCCCCATCTCATAACTTTAAAGTCAGAGTTCGGGGTTCAGACTCAAGTTCGAGTCACGTTTGGCCCCGACCTCAGACTTTATAAAAAAAAGTCCTGTCAGGTCCACCACACCTCAACTTAGGTGGGTTCGTCTATCACTAGCTTTTGAAGAAACCCAACAGTAAGGTTGATTCAAACATCTTGGAGAACTAACCACAGATCATCTGTGAATGTAGGCTTGTACAAATGTTTTGTCTACTTATGTAATCCCTGACAGATTCAATGAAATTGACATCAGAACTCTGTAGGTGCTATGTCCTCACTTACAAGACTCCTTTACTCATTACACTAAAGATGGTACTTTATGACATTGGCTGTATGTTTGGCGTCGTTGTTCTGCTGCACAATAAATTTGGAGCCAATCAGATGCTTCTCTGATGGTATTGTATGATGGATAAGTATATGCTTGTATTTGTAAGATTTGAGGACACCATTAATCCTGACCAAATACCCAAATCCTTTGACTGAAATTCATCCCAAAACTTCCACCATGCTTTACTGTGCCTGCAGACCGCTCAGTTCCTATGTTTACATGCATAGTCACGTCACTTTGCTTTGTTTCCATGTAGAAGGTAAGGTATTTGGCCACAATTCATCCATGAAGACCACACTTGGCCAGATTTCTTCAAAGAGTAGGTGATCATAGCTGGGTGTACTGTTTGCTGCCAGTTGGATATCTTCCAATTTCAAAGGGAAATAAGCATGATGTCTTTCAACTACTTCATTAATTTTCCTTATTTGGCATTTTGTCTATGATTCTTAATTATGCCCAGTTTTTGGTGTCATCAATGCTGAGGGATAAAGCAGATACTTATATTATGAAATAGCATCAGGGAGGCGTCTGACTTCTAATTTATTCTGCAGTATGATAACTCCAAACTTACAGCCAATGTCAGCAAGAACTCTTCAGCAATAAAAAAGAACAAGGAATGTGTCACGTACTAACAGGAAATATATCCGCAGCATAGCGCGACAACAAAGGACAACGGGATTGTAAAATGGGAAGGCAGGCCTTAGCAGTAGCAAGAGGGGAATATGGACACCTCCTGACATTGGCCTGTGTTTGTCCTTTACTGCCCTGACCAGACTAAGCAGGTCCTCCCCTTGCAGCTATCACGTGCCTAGCCCTGTCAATCACCTAAGGCAACCCTGGCTAGTGCAATGGGCGGTGCGGGCGCTAGCTTCGCCACTGTAGATTGTAAGACACAGGGAAAGTAGACAGACAGGGGAAACGACAATAAGGATCTTTGTAATAGTCTGCAAAACTCTAATGCAGAGAAAGGGGGTCACTAGGAAGAACTTCAGCAGCAGAGCACTACTTCTAGATAGCACAATGGTCAAGCAGAGAATGAACTCGTTAACAACATCAAGAGATGGGCTATGAGACTATTTAAAGGTTTTTGATACTTTTTTTTGATAATCTGCTTTTCAGCTGCAAAACTGGATCAGCTTTTCAAGAAAACTCATAAAAAAACAGATGATTCGTTTTTGACGTGCTTTTGACTTGTATTTTTTTAAGCTCATAGACAATGGTTTCAATGGAAAAAGCGTATCAGAAAAATGCCACACAAACTGACATGCTCATTTTTTTGAGGATCCGTTTTTGAGCGAAAAAATGCAGCACTGCAAAAGGTTGTCTGAATGACAAATCTTAAAGTCATTGACTTTACTGGGAAACTCAGAAATTGATCTGTTTCCCTACATAAACGGATCCTCAAAAAAAGCATCAAAAATGTTGTATGTGAATGTAGGCTAAAGGCCCAGGTACACGGCATGACTTTGAAACGATGTCAGCAACGATCACAGGGGCGCGCGGTTGTTTTTGGCATCATTCGCTGGTGAGATGTCACACGTCTAGATATTGTGAACAACTCACCAACGATGTTGTGAGCAGGGATTGTTCACAAACCCCTCAAACGATCCCTGCCCATTGCTGTGAAAGTGCGAAGTCGTCCTCAACATTGTTATCGCGGTGTCACACAGAACAATGCAGCAGGTTGAGTCGAGATCTTCAGGTTTTCCAGCATGTTGGTAACTCCAACCCAACGATTTATCATAGCAATTTGCCAGAGTCACACGCAATGAGGTCGCAACGACGTCGCTGGTACGCCTCCAAACCTGTGACATATCA
Organism: Allobates femoralis; assembly: GCA_033576535.1. Taxonomy (NCBI): domain Eukaryota; kingdom Metazoa; phylum Chordata; class Amphibia; order Anura; family Aromobatidae; genus Allobates; species Allobates femoralis. Next base: position 138,919,047 of record JARQOC010000008.1, on the reverse strand, counting down.
GTGATGTCGTTGACAATGTTGTGCCGTATAACGGGGCCTTTAGTGTATGTAGACAAGTTTAGGATATTTTGAAGGCAAAAGGGTGGTTACATCAAATATGCGTTTAATTTCGATTTCTCTTATGTTCATTCACTTTGCATTTTGTTAATTAATAAAAAAAAATTACCAACACTTCTAATTTTGAATGCATTTTTACTTTGCAGCATTTTTTACACACCTGCCTAAAACATTTGCATAGCACTCTATTTTCAACATATACAGTAGTGATAACACCACCATTGACCAATAGCCAAAAACAGTGTATTAAGACTGATATTACCACCATACAGTGACCATGTAAAGTTTGATATCAATGACATTTTTGCTAATCATAATAATTCACTTTACCTTTTCCAATAAGCCTAGAAAGCTATGAGCACTCCTTCCATACATGACTCATCTCTGCAGAATGTAACATACAGACATCTTTGCTTATTGCTTTTCCAACATCACCACCTCACATTCCCCAACCTCTGCACAAACCACATAATGCTATAAAAAAACAGTGCCCTAGACAGTAAAAGTATCCTCCTTTTCTACCCCACATATTAACTACAGCCCCGCTGTGTCCTTAAATATATAATAATTCCCACTATGCCTCCATATAATAATGACCCACCGTTGTGCCTCCTTATAATAATGACCCACCATTGTGCCTCCTTATAATAATGACCCACTATTGTGCCTCCATATAATAATGACCCACCATTGTGTCTCCATATAATAATGACCCACCATTGTGTCTCCATATAATAATGACCCACCATTGTGCCTCCATATAATAATGACCCACCATTGTGCCTCCATATAATAATGACCCACCATTGTGCCTCCATATAATAATGACCCACCATTGTGCCTCCATATAATAATGACCCACCATTGTGCCTCCATATAATAATGACCCACCATTGTGCCTCCATATAATAATGACCCACCATTATGCCTCCTTATAATAATGACCCACCATTGTGCCTCCATATAATAATGACCCACCATTGTGCCTCCATATAATAATGACCCACCATTGTGTCTCCATATAATAATGACCCACCATTGTGCCTCCTTATAATAATGACCTACCATTGTGCCTCCATATAATAATGACCCACCATTATGCCTCCTTATAATAATGACCCACCATTGTGCCTCCATATAATAATGACCCACCATTGTGCCTCCATATAATAATGACCCACCATTGTGCCTCCATATAATAATGACCCACCATTGTGCCTCCTTATAATAATGACCCACCATTGTGCCTCCATATAATAATGACCCACCATTATGCCTCCTTATAATAATGACCCACCATTGTGCCACCTCATAATAATGACCCACCATTTTCCTCCTTATAATAATGACCCACCACTGTGCCTCCTTATAATAATGACTCTATTGTGCCTCCATATAATAATGACCCACCAATGTGCCTCCTTATAATAATGACCCACCATTGTGCCGCCTCATAATAATGACCCACCATTGTGCCTCCTTATAATAATGACCCACCATTGTGCCTCCTTATAATAATGACCCACCATTGTGCCTCCTTATAATAATAACCCTCCATTGTGCTCCCTCATAATGATTTCCCATTGGGCCTCATTTTAAAAGTCACCCATTGCGTTCCTCCACTGCAGACACCGGGCCAATGAAGGCAGTGTGATGAAGTGATGCCATTGTGCCACATGATGTCCCCTTCATGAAACCAGCCAGAGCAAGTCGGAAACACCCGGTGGCCTGCCTAAAGGCACAGGATGGAGCAAATGGCTCTGTGCTACAGTTGTTAATACGATGCTATTAAAAGTGTTGTGGTCAGATGTGCCCCACTACTACACCAGCCGATCTGTCATCTGCCAAAATTGACAATTCCGGCCATGCCATTCCCAGAATACAGGCACCAACACACTACATTCAGTTTGGTGACTATGGCATAGGAGCAGCTGCAGTGATTTAGGATTATATTAGCCTTCCCAAATCAATCAGCCATTTTTAGGTTGTAATTATAACATGTATTCTATCCATCAAACGTATCCGACTTGCTGCTTGGCACAAAAATAACTTTGGAAATTACAGTTTTGCCAGTGATCTACATGAGGTAAGAATCCATGGATCATCATGTCAGAGTTGGGGACTAGAGATATACGAAGCTTTGGAAGGTTGAATTCTGTTCGGTTCGCCGAATGGGCAATATTCGTCAAAAAAGTTCAGATTCGGTTTGTCGAATCTTAAAAACCTCTTTGAAATCAATGGGAGGCAAAATCAAGGGCCTAGAAAGGGGCTTCAAAGGGCCCCAAAAGCTGCCAAAACAGCACAAATTAGGGACAGACACCAGAAAAAGTGCCATCTATTCCCCAAAGTTAAAATTTTCATTATTGTGCATTATGGATGCATGGGACAAGGCGTGGCTGCGAATTTCAAGCTCCAGGTGTAGGCATAGTGCTTCAGAGAGCCCTGCTAAATTCAGGAAACAGACAAGGAGACCCCAAAAAGAGTCTTCACGTTTCAAAAAATTAGGGCCAGATACCACCAAAGTGGCATCAATTGACCCAGAATACAAATGGTAGAATGGTACAGCCTACATGCTTGGCACAGTGTCTGGAGCAGGGCCTGGCCTAGCATTTCAAGGTCAAACATTCACGAGTAACAGGGGGATGAGTGACATGTGTAGGCATTGTACTCACAGAGCCCTGATGATTCAAGAAATAGACAAAAATACAGACTCAAAAAGAGTCTCCACTTTTCAAAAAATTAGGGCCAGATACCACCAAAGAGGCATCAATTGACCCAGAATAAAAATTGGAGAATGAGATGAATGCAGCACACTGGAAAGTACAAAATCGCCTAATCTGCGAAGTCTGCCATGGGGTAGAAAAGTTGTTGAATATCCATGACTTGTTCATGTTAATGAAAGCTAGGCAGTCTACACTTTCAGGAGACAACCAGATGTGCTAATCTGTCAGGAAACTACCAGCAGTGTTAAAGACACATTCTGAGAGAACCCTGGATGCTGAGCATGACAAAACCTCCAAGGTGTGATTGGTGACCTCAAGCCACTCCTCCATTTTTGAAGCCCAAAATTCAAAAGGGTCCATATGCCCCCTGATGGCATGGATATTGATCTCTAGATACTTCTGCACTATCCTATCCTCTCCAGTTGTTCACTATGTGTCAGACTTGTACTCAGTTCTGCCGTTGGACAAGTTGAAAAATTTGGTCAAAGAACTTCAAGAAACAGCTGCTGACAGTTACATTGCTTATACTAATGTTTCTACACTGACGACTTGATGTAGCCCGGGTTTTAAGTGTAGATCGGCGATGCGTACTGTGTCCCTCACTTATGTGTTGGGGAAAACCAGTCCTAAGCTTGTCTACCAGCTTTTTTTGATACTCCAGCATGTGTATGTCCCTGTCCAGGGCGGGAAGAAGCTGGCTAAATTTACTCTTGTACCACGGTGTGGCAACCCAGTAGTCGTCGCTAATTCGAATCCTAATGAAACTGGTATTATGTTGCAGATACTGCAGCAAGCAGGTGCTCATGTGTCTGACGCATCCATGAGGCCCAAGTCCTTGTTGGTCTGGTGGTGGCAGGGTAACATTCCTGCTTGCTTCCTCCGTCCTCTCCCGTCAACCTCGGACAACAGAAAGGGGAATCATTTCTTCCTCCTCTCTTGACTATTCTATGCCAATCACCTCTTCATCCTAGTTCTCCTCCATTTGTTCCTTAACTCCTGCACCTTCACCACCAGTTTGTCTGGTACTATAAGCTCCTCCCATTCGCTCTACTCCACCCTGTATACAGGTTATCAGCTGCACACTACACATGATAAAGTTTATTTGACTGAGCACCCTCCACCACCCGATAGCCAGTCCAGTTTACCAACTAGTTCATCACCTTGTTTTGTCAAGTTTCCAACCACACCCAGGGCCGGCTCCAGGTTTCTGTGGGCCCCGGGTGAAAAATTCTCAGTGGGCCCCCTTTAGTACATACATATATCCCTCACAGATTTAATCCCTACCATGCTGTCTCTCCCCCCCCCCCCAAATGCTGTCTTTCCCATCCCGTGCACTGTCTCTCCCCTCTCTGTGCTTATCTCTCCCCTTGTGTAGTCTTTCTCCCCTGTATACACCTCGGATGCCCCTGTGTACACCCCACGCAGACCCCCCTGTATACACCACACGCAGCCCTCCTGGATGCCCCTGTATACACCCCACACAGCCCCCCTAGATGCCCCTGTATACACCCCACACCACACACAGCCCCCCTGGATGCCCCTGTATACACCCCACACAGCCCCCCTAGATGCCCCTGTATACACCCCACACCACACACAGCCCCCCTAGATGCCCCTGTATACACCCCACACCACACAAAGCCCCCCTAGATGCCCCTGTATACACCCCACACCACACAAAGCCCCCCTAGATGCCCCTGTATACACACCCACACCACACAAAGCCCCCCTAGATGCCCCTGTATACACCCCACACCACACACAGCCCCCTGGATTTCTTCTCCCACCTCAGTCCTCTCCAGATCAGCACAGCGCTGCTCTCCTTCCACTCAGTCCCGGGCACAGGCTGCTCCAGAGGCTGCACAGCTCAGCACAGGATCAGGAGCTCAGCACAGCCTTCCCGCCCCACACAACACACTCTGACTGAGCACGCTCAGGCTGCAATAGCTTCCATTGGACGGAGGAGGCCACGCCCATTCCAGTGACATCATGATTTCATGAATCACTGCGCCCCCTCCAAAATTCAACTCCAAACTAGACGCTACCCTCCCCACTAGGGGAGGAAGGAGACCCCTGCGCTGGCTCCCACTGGGAGAGGAAGGAGACCTCCGGCGCTGGCTCCCACTGGGGGAGGAAGGAGACCCTTGCGCTGGCTCCCACTGGGGAAGGAAGGAGACCCCTGCGCTGGCTCCCACTGGGGGAGGAAGGAGACCTCCGGCGCTGGCTCCCACTGGGGGAGGAAGGAGACCCCTGCGCTGGCTCCCACTGGGGGAGGAAGGAAACCCCTGCGCTGGCTCCCACTGGGGGAGGAAGGAGACCCCTGCGCTGGCTCCCACTGGGGAAGGAAGGAGACCCCTGCGCTGGCTCCCACTGGGGGAGGAAGGAGACCTCCGGCGCTGGCTCCCACTGGGGGAGGAAGGAGACCCCTGCGCTGGCTCCCACTGGGGGAGGAAGGAAACCCCTGCGCTGGCTCCCACTGGGGGAGGAAGGAGACCTCCGGCGCTGGCTCCCACTGGGGGAGGAAGGAGACCCCTGCGCTGCAGGGAGGCTGAGTGCGCCCTCCCTGCAAATGACCCCCCCCCAGCTGCCCCCTGGATACGGCCCTGGCTGGGGGGGGGGGCAGTACTCAGGGGCCCCTGACGGCTAGGGTCACACTTGCATTGTGACCCTAGCCTGGTGCAAGTATTTTCAGCTGCAGCGCATAGCGTTTAATGCTATGCGCTGGAGCCCATAGAAACCCGCTGTTTACCTTGCTAACCACTGGTTGTCAATGTAAACAGCGGGTTTCTATGGGCTTGTTGCTAGCAGCGCATAGCATTATACGCTATCCGCTGCAGCGGACAATATTTGCGTCAGGCTAGGGTAACAATGTTAGTGTGACCCTAGCCTCAGGGGCCCAGTGGGCCCCCTCCAAGCAGTGGGGCCCCGGCACTTGCCCGGGTGCTGACGCCGGCCCTGACCACACCCATACACGCAGGTTTTAAATGCACTTAAAGCGAACCTGTCACCCCCCCCGGGCATCAAAAGCTCTAATAGCCACCTTCTGCAGCACTAAGGCTGCATTCAGGGAAGGTGACTATAGCCTTTTGATGCCCTTTGTAGTCTGAAATATGAAGTTAGGTAAATGCTTACTCTTAGAAAGAACAGAGACCGCGAGGCGGGGTTTCACGCTGCTCCGGCCCGCCCCCTCTTGTCAGTCATGGTGCTCGGCTGCTGCTGCCTCCCATGACTGTGTAAAATGAACGCGCGTCTCCGTTCTCATGCACGGAGCCGCGCATGCGCTGTGTGCCCGGTGTTGATGACTTCCTGGACACCGGGCGCACAGCGCATGCGCGGCTCCGTGCATGAGAACGGAGACGCGCGTTCATTTTACACAGTCATGGGAGGCAGCAGCAGCCGAGCACCATGACTGACAAGAGGGGGCGGGCCGGAGCAGCGTGAAACCCCGCCTCGCGGTCTCTGTTCTTTCTAAGAGTAAGCATTTACCTAACTTCATATTTCAGACTACAAAGGGCATCAAAAGGCTATAGTCACCTTCCCTGAATGCAGCCTTAGTGCTGCAGAAGGTGGCTATTAGAGCTTTTGATGCCCGGGGGGGTGACAGGTTCGCTTTAAAGGCACTTATATCCTCACATGCTTTTTTATACCGCAGACAGAGGCATACGGTTAGGGACCCAATAAACATGAGAATACCTTGCCGCTAGTTATCGGGCTCACGTGTAATGCATTACATTAGCTATAATTCTCATTTTTCATTGTATATTTTTCGCAGTTCCTGCATTTTCCTCATCAAAATTTGCATTAGTTTTATTCACTTTTAGCCATTATGCTATACCTTGTATACTTATACTTTTTAATGTGTAGTGTGCAGCGGATAACCCGTATGCAATAATGTTTTTTTCTTGCTAGCACCTTCACTTACAGGACTGCCAGTCATTTTTGTTAATATAGCTCTACTCCACCCTGACATGTTACCAGCCTGTGTGACGAGAGTCCAGTCCTTTGAAGTATTAATCTTCTTTTCGCAACCTCCTCTTCTTCCTCCTCCTGAAGGAGGTGCAGACCCAGATGTTATGGTGAGTTGACAAACAAGTGGTGTGCTCTGTGTCTGGGATCTATCAAAATTACCAGCCGTGTCCACTTCCATAACAGCTGAGGGTCCGTCAAGTGCCCCGACTGTGGTAAGCAAACAAGTGAAGGTCCTGTGGTCGGACATGAAAACACGTGCCATGCTGACAGAGGAGGAAGAAGCAGCAGATGCGTTTAATACAGTGGATGGTGTTCGGTGAGGCCCCCTAGGCACAGTTTTATCACAGTAATTTGTCCAGACTAATGCATAGTGCTGGCTCATGTGGCAGTTCATGCATGTAGTAGTCAAATTGTGGAGGTTTTTGCCTTTACTCAATTTTGGGATACGAAGTTTGCACATGATGTGTGTTGGGTCATCTTTTGCAATTTCAAAAAAGGCCCAGGCTGGGCAAATCTTAACTCCTTGGACAAAATTTGCAATCACTTCTGTCCGGGGGCTGAGTTGTGGCTGACAATGCTGTGCTTGCAACTGTCAGTCTCTATGTGGGAACACGCAACCTAACCTCCTCAATCTTCCTCCTCCTCTGCTGAGCTACTCAGCTGCATTACTCTGGATCCATTCAAAGTAGGATCTAGAACCTCATCATCATCATTCAACAACTTAAGAAGAAAACTATGCAGCTCTCCAGGTCCTTCATTATGTCCAACTTTTATTTTTAACGGTAAAAACACATCAGGGAAAGGTGCGGTGTATGGGACTACAGACTGTTTCGAGCATTGTGGCTTTTCAACCGTTATCGAGGCGGGATTGGTTGAAGAGCCACAGTGCTCAAAACAGTCTGCAGTCCCATACACTGCACTTCTCCCTGATGTGTTTTTACCATTAAAAATAAAAGTTGGACATAATGAAGGATCTGGAGAGCTGCATAGTTTTCTTTTTACCTAGTTGAACATTGTAGCTGGACTACCTGCTGCCACCCATAAATCCTTTGTGCCATTGAAAAAAACTACAGCAGGATCTAAGGATTCTCCTCTGTTATAAAGGCATAAGTAGTGCCTGGGGCACCTCTCTTATTATTGTATACCTCATCATCATCATCATCCTCTCTGTTGCCCCACTCCTCGCCATGAGAGTCCCCTTCCTCCACCTCCTGCCCTGAACGCACAGTACAGTGCATGTGTTCCTCAGATATCTGATTCTCATCATCATCACCTCCACCCCGGGGGGTCAACATCTAGTGACAAGGGTCTGGATTCTGCTAGGACCATACTTCCTCCGTCCCCAGGTTCAACTCCAAAAGATTGTAACCATCAGTGCAGATGCTTTCCATCCCTAAAGTATGTTTGGGGCAGACCTCTGATGCCCATGGAATAGAAAGTGTGAACACCTCTGCAGAAGCACCCATCTGTTTTTTCCCCACAATCAGTTGTGCAGTTGGAGATTTGCTGAGACAAAGGGTGACACATTGGTAATTGAGGCGCCACCTCTGAGGACTGTACTGTATGTGATGTTAAGGTGGAGGAACAGGAGGACAGGCCCCTTGATTCAACGGTTTCCAAGAACTGTAGCAAAAGCTGGGCCTCATCCACAACTTGTATGACTCTACTGCTGGAAAACAAAGAGGCTGTACAGTAACAGAAGTTGTCACTTGACTTGGGATACAACAACGAGCCAATGTTTGATTACTACATCTTTCAGTAACATTAGCAGTAGCATCAACCCCATGTACACCTCCAACACCAAGCTTACTCCCCTTTCCAACAATATTTTTTCCCTTCCCCTTTTCACCACGACCTTGGGATTTCCCAATCATCTTTTATGCACACTGATTTGTTTGAGGCCAAACAGAGCCTTTTTAGAGGAAGCTAAAAATTTCAGAATCACAGGTTACAGGCAATAAAGTGTATTTTTAGGAGAAACAGAAGGAATTGAGATTCACAGGTTTCAGGTCAAACAGAGCCTTTTTAGGGGAAACTGAAGGATTTGAGATTCACAGGTTACAGGCCAAATAGAGCTTTTTTTTTAGGGGAAACTGAAGGATTTGGCAATCCCTTCCTGTATGCAAAAAATGGGGCTTTAGCAACTGTGAGGCAGCACTCACTGAACGTATTGGGGTACACTTGTTTGGTAGCTAGATTGACTCACATAGCAATCGTTTCTATATAAATAGTCCATTTGCTATATTATCACACATAAACCACTTTTGCAAAGTATGTATCACAGAACCGACAAACAGTCCTTTATCTTCAGTGGGTTTGTCTGCACGCTTTACAAAAACGTTAATGATCTCTAGTCTGTTTCAACCGCAGATACGTCCGCACAGTTCATTTACTTACCACCGTCAGTACACGTAATAAATTCCCATTTCTCTGGGGTTCTCTGCTAAGTAGCACTAGCATAGCAGGCTACTGATTGGCTACTAAGTAGGATAGCAGGCTACTGGCTCCAGTCAGTGTCATCATCCAGGGAATCACTACTGGCATCACCATCCAGGTACCTGGACTTACTCCATATCGACCCTCTGGCTAGTCCAGACCCTCATTAGCTTCAGTTGCTTCCTATACTCTCGGGAGTTCCAGCCAGCTCCAGAATCACACATGGTCTATACACCATGTACTCAAACAGGAAGTCTGTAGGACCTGTCTAACATCAGAAATCATGTGACATAACAGCAGTCTCATTATATGCATGAGACACGCTCATGGGAGGTTTGTGGTTAGCCAGACCCACCCAACCTGTTCTGGCTAACCTATAAAATCCAGCCCTTAATACTATGGAAGCTTGGTGTAACAACAAGTCCTAGCAAAACACCCTTCATTTTTACATTGTAGCAGACCTCCGCCTATGCGAAATACACCGGCCATTTACAACATTACTGGTTGATACCTCACACAACATACACAGGTTTAGGAATTACACTTGTTCTCAGTACAAAATGCCTATATCCGGATGGACATTTCCACCCTCCTATGCTATCTAACAAGTGATGGGGTATCTATTTAATTGTGTAATACAGACAGAGAAGCAGGAAGCAGCACAGAGAGGCAGCAGCACTGTTCCTAGCATTAAGGCTGGCTTCAGACTTGCAGATGCATCTGCAGCGTTTTGCAGATGCATCTGCATGCAGACCGCGGCCCCTATGTTTATAATGGAGCGCACGGCGGTCTGCAGATGCTTGCAGACCGCCGTGCGCTCTCATTGCCCGCCATTAGTGATCTGTGCGCACGCGGATGCCTGCGCACAAATCACACACTCCCGCCCGCACCATGGACGCGAGATGTTGCGTCCCTGGTGCGGGCGGGAGTGTGTGATTTTTGCGCAGGCATCCGCGTGCGCACAGATCACTAATGGCGGGCAATGAGAGCGCACGGCGGTCTGCAAGCATCTGCAGACCGCCGTGCGCTCCATTATAAACATAGGGGCCACGGTCTGCATGCAGATGCTTGCAGATGCATCTGCAAAACGCTGCAGATGCATCTGCAAGTCTGAAGGCAGCCTTAAACTCTGAAAATGGCGACAATGGCAAATGTCCACTTCTTATATCCCTAGGGACATAAGATAAGATAAGATAAACTTTATTGATCCCGGAGGAAATTACAGTATTACAGCAGCAGAACAAAGATCAAGAACATTTCACACTTTACAAAATAAGTCTATATGGACAGCAGATGTGGGTAGACTGGTACATGTACCTCACCTATTCCCCCCCATACACATAGAACTTCACATAGTCTTGGGACGCTTTACACTTATACATTTGTTAAACATCCCCACAGCTGTCAGAACAAACGATTTTCTGTATCTTTCCTTTTTACACATTAGTTGGATTAGACGCTTGCTGAATGTGCTCTTCTGCTTCGCAAACAGTTCAGAGAGCGGGTGTGTATTGTTGCTCATTATAGCCTTGCATTTCTTATTAATTCTATCCTCTAATACCTCCTCGAAAGTCCTAAGTTGTAGACCCACCGCCGCACTAGCCTTCTTGATAAGTTTATTCAGCTTATTAGCGTCAGCTGTGCGCACACTACTACCCCAGCATATTATTGCAGCAAAGATTGCACTCGCCACAATAGATTGGTAGAACATTTCAAGCATTTTGTTACACACATTAAACGACCTTAATTTCCTTAGGAAGTAAAGTCTACTCATCCCTTTCTTGCAAACCTTCTCCATATGGCACCTCCAATCAAGCTTGCTGTTCAGGTGAACCCCCAAATATTTGAAATTCTCCACCATTTCCACATCCTGACCATCAATAGTGATAGGTAAGCAATCCTTCATGCACCTTCCATAACTCAACACCAACTCCCTGGTTTTCTTTACGTTGAGTTCTAAATGGTTAGCCTGGCACCAGTCAACAAAGTCCGAGACCACCCTTCTGTATTCCTCCTCCCCCCGGCCTCTCTCAATACCTCCGACTATCACTGAGTCATCAGAGTACTTCTGAAGGTGACAAAGGTCTGATTTATACTGAAAATCAGCTGTGTATAACGTAAAAAGGAATGGCGACAGCACCGTTCCCTGAGGGGCTCCAACACTACTCCGAACACTATCCGATATAGCCGCCCCCAACCTTACGAACTGTGGCCTGTCCGACAGGTAATCAATGATCCAATTCACTAGTCCCTCATCAACCGCCATTTCAACCAGCTTTTTACATAATAATAGTGGCTGTAAGGTATTGAATGCACTGGAGAAATCGAAGAACATGGCACGCACAGTGGTTCCATCATTGTCCAAAAAGGAATGTACTGTTTGTAGCAGATACGCTACAGCATCGTCCACCCCCAGACTCTGCCGATACGCAAACTGAAGGGGGTCCGTAAAAGCAGACACCCTCGGACACAAGTAGGCAAGTACAATTCTCTCCAAGGACTTCATCGCATGCGATGTTAAGGCCACCGGTCTATAGTCGTTATGGGAGCTCGGGAAGGTAGTCTTGGGAACCGGCACCAGGCAAGAAGTCTTCCATAGAACTGGAACTCTCTGTGATTGTAAGCTCCAGTTAAACAGGTGCTGGAAGACAGTGCACAACTGATTTGCACACACTCTGAGGACACGTGGACAGATACCATCAGGCCCTGCTGCTTTACCAATAACCAGCTTACTAAACTGTTCCCTCACATCATTTTCTGAGATCAAGAAAGTCTCTACCTTCCTCCCCCCAGTTGATATTGCTTGTCGCTCCCCGGCCTTCTCCCCGGTTGACATTGCACATTTATCATTGAATCTGTTGAAAAACTCATTCATTTCATTAGCCATGATCAGCCCCCCATCCCCCTGATCTGACCTTGCCTTAAACCCAGTCAATAGCTTCATTCCCGCCCACACTTCTCTGGAGTTGTTGTGTGACAATTTATTTTCCAATTTAATTCTGAATGCTTCACGGGCAATTTTAATTTTCCCCTTTAAGTCTCTCTGTACAGTTTTCATCTCCTCCTTGTCTTTGCTGTTAAAAGCTTTTTTCTTTCTGTTTAGTAGATATTTCAATTCTTTTGTAATCCAAGGCTTGTTGTTTGCATAACACCGAATCTCCTGAATAGGTACAATATTGTCAGTACAAAAGTTGATATAATCAGTAACTCTCCCAGTAACCTCATTAACATCATCATTATGTTCCCTGGCACATAACACCTCCCAGTCTGTACAATCAAAGCAGTCTTGTAACCTCTTCTCTGCTGCCGGAGACCACTTCCTTATCTGTTTAATTGTCACTGGTTGTTTGCAGACAACTGGTTGATAGGCTGGAGACAATAGTATGAGGTAGTGGTCAGATTTCCCCAGGGGGGGCAATGCAGATGATGAGTAAGCATCCTTATCACTGGCATAGAGGAGATCCATGTGACTTTGGCAGCTAATAAAAGATCCAGTCAATGACCCAAGCCCTTGTGTCTTTAACGTGTGGATGTTTTATACATCTTGCTTGGCTGCAAACCAGGAACATCCACACAGAAAAAAATGGAGTCCAACGCTACTCTGACCTCTTCCTACCCCCTTTCCTCATCAAACACATCACGCCCGCTATCCTACACTGTCAGATGGTAGGAGTAAAGCATCACTTCAATGCAGTAATGCTTTTTTTTAATCCGATCACTCAGCGAACAAATCCAGGTTTCCCTATTTTTGGAGAAATTGCTCAGGTTTCCGAACACGAACCGAATCGACCATATTCACTTGAATTTGAAATTGGCGAACATGTTGGAGCAAAGTTCGCTCATCTTTATTGGAGACTTGTAAGATTGGCATCAAGAGATCACCGCAATATTATGTCCTAGAATGTGACACCTCATACATTAGCTCCCAGGACACAGTACCTCGAGGTCCGCGCTGCCACTTCAGAAAAGGAACAAAAGAAGCCAGTACAAGAAAATGTCTGGATCAACGATTCTTCTTTATTATCCTACGCGTTTCAGAGTTATCGCCCACCTCCATTCCCTGATGAAGGAGTTGGGAGATAACTCTGAAACGCGTAGGATAATAAAGAAGAATCGTTGATCCAGACATTCCCTTGTACTGGCTTCTTTTGTTCCTTTTCTGAAGTGGCAGCGCGGACCTCGAGGTACTGTGTCCTGGGAGCTGATTACACCACAGGGATCTGTGGAGAGTACGGTCCTGCAGCAGCTACTTGTATCTGAGCGATCATTGCCAGTTGTGGGTTTTCACAACTACATCAGGTGAGCAGCCTCTTTGTATAACCTTTTGTCCTTCTTCAAAGAAGATATCACCCTATGTGCGCATTCTTGAATTTTATAGACACCTCATACATTGTCCCCTATAACATAACTATTATCTTGGAAAATTAGGGCTACCTTTATGGTGCTACGTATACACAAGGAAGTTACAAGAACAACAGCAATATTATATTATGAAGTTAGCTTAAAAAATAACACACCCAATGATATCATAATCAGTTGCTATTGGTGTATAGATGATCTTAGTATAGACCTTATTATGAAGCAACATCTCTATTTGTTTGGCTGCCTTGTACTCTGCACCACATCTAGCTTACAAAATGTTACCGAGAATTTCAGTCTGTTTCCGACCAGTGACTGATAACATTTAAGGTGGAATGGGGATTGAAGAGAATGAATCAGCTTTTCTGTAATGGATGTTATAGTTTGTATCTAACGTATGGGGAATACTTGCATGATCATAGGAATCCTGACAGTGAGTATAATAAATGCTGTTAGGATTGGATATGCTACGGTGCTTAATGTGACAGTATATTTATATTGGTTGTCCAGGTTTGTGATAAGTCTGTAGTCACCCTATATGTCTGCAGACTTCTGACTTCTCACAGCATATGAACTGCCAACTTTCAGGACTCTCCCATACCAGCACCAAGAGTGGGCAGTTGTGTGAGGGGAAGTATGTGATTTACCGTATATCCTTCCAGCCACATTCCAACTAGACGTGTCTGGCATAGCTCAGATCACTTGTACTGAGTGAGGCCACACATGTCTAGTCGTCACATGACCGTATGCAAATAACATAATTGTGGTTTCATGGCCTCCGGCTCTCACCAGATAATCTTCACAGCAAGCAATGTGTGCGCTGTGAGAATTCAGTACTCTGCATACACCTATAGAGACTGCAGACTTTCATCACAAACAGAAAAGCCATCCCACTGCAACAAGGTGCCCCCCAATTGGGACAGTTCTACAATCTAGAATTAAAACATCATCTTTTGTCAACTGACCTCAATGTAGATGGGGCAGAGCAGGAGCGATGCCCGACTGCTCGGACACCTGCCCATGGGAAGCTTTATAAATGAAATGCCTAGCTCAAAGACGGCACACCTCTGTTTGTACAAAGCACAAGAAACTACAGCAAAACCAAAGAAATGAGCCGGAGCATAAGGTGGTATACATGCAAGATGTAGGAGTATATTCACACTGTTGTCATTTAACAGAAAAACCTAAGACAGAAAAAAATGAACATATAACCTGCAGTAAGTAAATAGTAATAGTACATATAAATAACATAGGGTACTTGGTAAACAGTTTTTAATCAAAATAGCATAAAAGTCATCCCACCATGACAAGGTGTGCCCCAATCCTATCCTCTAGTATCAAAACCTCACCTTGTGTCTGGTAAATGGCCACAGTGTGAACATGCTACTTTACGCTGCATGTATACCAACTCATACTCCAGCTCATTTCTTTGGTTTTGCTATAGTTTCTTGTATTGTACAAACTGGGGCATGGCTCCCCCTCTTTGAGCTAGGCATTTCATTTATATAGATTCTCATGGGCAGGTGTCCGTGCAGTTAGGCCCCACCCTGCTCTTCCCCATCTATATTGAGGTCAGTTGACACATGGTGAAGTTTTAATACTACAGGGTAGGACCATCCCAATTGGGGTTCACCTTGGTTCTGAAAAGGTTTTTAGTGTTTTTCCACATTGTGCTTTGCAGCCTTTTGAATTGTCATATTTGGTGCGGATTCCGTGACACGTT
Source organism: Allobates femoralis (assembly GCA_033576535.1). Taxonomy (NCBI): domain Eukaryota; kingdom Metazoa; phylum Chordata; class Amphibia; order Anura; family Aromobatidae; genus Allobates; species Allobates femoralis. Next base: position 138,903,780 of record JARQOC010000008.1, on the reverse strand, counting down.
GCTCCTGTTTTTCTGCTACCTTCAAGAAAAAAAACACTTTCTGATAACTCACTATATGAACAGTGTGTATTTTTCATTGACATGAATAGGAAGAGTTTTCACATAGAGTATTTTGAAACAGATTTGTTTTAAAATCCTCAAAAAACCTGTGAGAGAACATTGTAAAACACGGAGTGGAAAAAGAAACTATTTAAAACCCTCTGGGGATGTACACAGAATGTCTTTTCCAGGTGGGTGAATCAGAAGGAAGATGATTCAGGAAACTCTGGAATTTTTTTTCTTTAAGAGTCTTACTGTGTTTTTAAGTCATTTTCAGAGAACTTTATCAACATTTGTGACCATCAAGTTTTTTTTTGAGCATTTTTGAGGCATCTTCTATTGTCATTCAACAATGAAGAATCAGCTAGTGGTTTTAGAAACAAAAAGGCTGGCAAAATCTGAAAAAAGCAGCTGGGTATCTTCTGATCACCCCATGCCCTTGTATAGTATGGGGCATCGGCTTTGCCCATCATGGACTTGTATAATATGGGGCTTCTTCTGATTCCCACATGGCCTTGTATAGTATGGGACATATTTTGAGCCCCCCATTCCCTTGCATAGTATGGGGCATCTTCTGAGCCCCCCATGCCCCTGTATAGTATGGGGCATCTTCTGAGCTCTCATGGCTTTGTATAGTCTGGGGTGTCTTCTGAGCCTCTTATGACCTTGTATAGTGTGGGTGTCTTCTGAGCCCCTCATGGTGTTGTATAGTATGGGGCATCTTCAGAGCCTCTCATGGCCTTGTATAGTATGGGGCATCTGCTGAGCACCTCATGGCCTTGTATAGTATGGGGAATCTGCTGAGCCCACCATGGCCTTGTATAGTATGGGGCATCTGCTGAGCCCACCATGGCCTTGTAGAGTATGGGGCATCTGCTGAGCCACGATGGCCATGTATAGTATGGGGCATCTGCTGAGCCCCCATTGCATTGTATAGTATGGGGTGTCTTCTGATCAACCCCATGACGTCTTTCTGCTAAACGATCTACCCCTGCAGTGAGTACCAGTATACTGGGGCCTGAGAACTTGGTAGCATTAGATGTGTTAAGATCGTTAATGGGGAAGGGTGGCAAGGTATACATGAACTCCCAGCTGTGTCAAGCAACCCAGCCTTAAAAGCCTGCTCCTGCATACCACCCAGATTTGCATAAAGATGTTTTCTTTTGTGAGATGACGCCTTTGGGATCCTACTTAGACCAAGAAACTAGAGAGAAAATTTGGGCCAATAACTATATTGACTTTTGGTCATTTGTGTCCCCCGACCAACATACCATCGACTGGGAGCATCTGACGCACCCCCCCAGGGCTGTGGGGGTACTCAGAAGCAGGTTTTGGTGCTTTGGGGAGTCACGGGGGTCAACACCTGGCTCCATGACCCTGGCAATGTCAATAAATGTTTGAAGGGGAAAAACGGGTTTAGGGAATGGTTGTTGTGATGCCACCTGTGATATTTGGCTATTAATGGCCAACGCTGCTGTGCGGGACCTCTGGGGATGATGTGATTGCATCTGAGATGGTGTTGCTCCCCACAGGTGGAGCGGTTCCCCAGGGCAACCGGAATAGTCTATGGCAGTGATAGGCCTTTTGTGGTGCGGAATAATCTCGAGAAAATTCTGCCCATGGGCCTGACCCGACATGCAAACATGAGGAGGACTTATGGTGGGTTTACACACTAGAATATCCTGAACGATATCCTTGAAACGTCATAGATAAGTGATCGTTGAAAAGATATCATTCGGGCGTCGTTGCGTGTAAACGAACGATAAAATAAGAATTTCTGCTTCCTTTAGGGAGGACCTTTTAGCGTGGGACAAGTTTCTAAGAACTTGCAACGGCCATACTTTTTTTCAAACGACCGCAGGCCAATAATGAGATTGCCCCATTTTTGGACGCAGCCGGCTCCATGGGTTTTGTTTGGTACTCAATAGTGCATGAAGCGATGGCCAGAATCTTGGTTTTCCAAAGGAGCAATGAAAAAGCTGACTCTTCTAGAGTTATTCCCACTGATCTTGGCAGTTGACATCTGAGGGTTCATCCTTCAGTAATAGACGCATTTGCTTCTGGTCTGATAACATAAGCGTGGTTAACGCCATTAACCATCTGTCCTCGTCATCTTTACCAGTGATTAGGTTAATCAGATTTTTGGCTTTACAATGCTTGACTCATAACATCTGGTTTAGGGCTAGGCACGTGACAGGCATGGAGAATGATATGGCTGATGCATTGTTGCGTTTTAGTATTCAGAAGTTCAAGAAGTTGCATCCTCAGGCCAGCCAAGAGGAATTATCTTGTTCAGGGCACATCTGGGAAGTGCAGGGGATTTGATGCTATTGATCCGTTCATTGGTAGCACCGTCAATGTAGAACGCTTACGATAAGTCGTGGTATGATTGGTTGGCATTAGTGGGTGAGAGTCCAGTTTCGTCTTCTGATTCAGCCAGAATCACCATTCGTTATAGGATTCAGCTAAGAAATGCGGTCATATCTGGAGTGGTGGTACAAAGTTGGCTATTGTGATTAGCTTTCCATTTTAAGCTGTTAGGGTGGAATTTTTGGTTCGCCAAGCCATTAAGAGCTGGTGCAGAGGGGATACTCGTGCAGATACTATGAGCCCAATTTCATTCTCACTACTTAAACAGGTGATTGATAGTGCATCAGTAGAGTGTGTTTCAGATTTTGAGGTTATTCTCTTTTTGGACGCTTATGCCTTGGCCTTGTACAAGTCTTTGCACATTAGTGAATTGGTGCCAATATATGCGACCAGGTCAGGTGATTTGCAGCATAATCATGTCCTGGTTTGCCACGACGGGTTGCTGATCTGGATATGCAGGTCCACAATGGACCCCAGTAGGCAAAGTATTTGGTTTTCTTTCTATTCCAGGTCCCATTTGCCCATTACGCTTGGTTACCAGGTAGTTAGGTCAGCGATCAGTGGGTAGGCCTTTTTTCGTTCATGAGGACGGTTCCCTGCTGACATCCTATTTCTAGCTATGTTAAGGAAAATAACATCCTCAATAGGCTTGCCTCCCAGGGATTTTGGGATTCATTCTTTTAGGACTGGTGCAGCTACTGGGCCTCCCAGGTGGGCATGTTCAATGAGGATATTCAGAGGACAGGTAGATAGATGGTGGTCTGCCTGTTTTTCTAGGCAAATTTGTGGATTGAAAAAAAATAATGAATAAAATTCCGCCTGTTTTTCTAGGTACATTAGGTTAAATTTTTGATTGGATAAAAAAAAAAACTAAATATAAAAAAAACTAAATATATTGATACGTAATGGATTGTGCTGTGTATTGGCAACAATGCCATTTGGTTATAAGGTTGTAGGAGTTGTTTCTTTTCACACGATGTTCGTCCCAGTATATGTATTCTTGGACATTCTTATGTATACTGGGCAGCATGAAGAGCAGAAGCTCGGCCCGGCAGGAGGTTGATGAGATTTTTCAATTTGGATGTTATGGAGAGGATATGGGTCTCATTGACCTCAGTTGTGCAGGAGGTATCACTATCGAGGTTGATCCGCTCTGTTATCTATAATAAAGTGATGCACAGCACTGTGGTTAGTGCTAGGCCCCTCTTCTCCTGACTGGACGCACGTCCAAACGGAGAGTACATCGGACATATGGCATATCAGATAAAACGGACGGTACAGACCTTGATGGTGAAGAATCCTTGTTTTATTCCATGGTAAAGGAAAAAAGCTTTTCCTGACCATGGAATAACAAGAGGATTCTTTCACATAAAGGTCTTGACGTTCCGTTTTTATTTTTACCTGTATCTAGTCATCCATGCTGGGGGTAACAACCTCCCCTCGTACCGCCTAGTTGAACTCCTCATTTTAATGAGGTCTGACATCGGTAAATTCCCTGGATTATTTTCTGAGTTGTGGTTGGTGTTGTCTGAGGTTGTCCCCCATGTGGTATGGTGGGGTGCCAGGGAGGTTGCACCCTTGGAGTAGTCCAGACATACACTGAATAACCAGATCTCTCGTTTTGTTTGTTTTAAAAATGGGATTAGTATAATTAGCATTTTAAATTTAATTTGTTTGAATCTAGATATTGCAAGTCACCGCACCTGTCCAGAACTCAGTGCAAAATGCATTGCTCAGAATTACAATGTTGCCGGATCTGGAATTTTCAGAAAAAAAACAAAAACTTAATTCTGCCTGATGTCAAAAACACAGATGTGAAAGTACCAAAAAACCTGAAGTAGAAAAGATTTGGTTTTGAGTGAAAATCTGGATTTGAAACAAACGCAGATGTGAAAGTCCACTTAATTTGCCTCTGTTGTGTGTGGTGAGGAGGATAGGAGGGGTGGGGTATCAGCAGTCTTTTTCAGTGGGTTTCAGATAGGACCTGACAATGTTGCTGTGAGCACATATAATAAGGCCTGTGTTCACACTCTGGTATTTTATCTTAACGTTTTTGGAGCAGAACGTCTTCACCTCTCCAAGGAAAGCTCCTGGTTTTTAGACAGTTTTTGCTCCAAAAACACAGCAAACACCCATAGTGCGAACATACCAGGTGCATGGGAGAAAAGGCAGCGATTACACAAGAGTTGTTACATTTTTTTGTGCCTGTAAACTGAGCACAGAAGGAAGAGCAAGAACCACAGAGCACTGCCAGGAGAGCCTCAGGGGCTATGGGGCCCTCAGTGTGCCCGCACAGTTGGCACATGTGTCCTGAGCTGTGTATGGAGACGCCACCCCCTCAGGGACACAGAGCACTGCCAGGAGAGCCTCAGGGGCTATGGGGCCCTCAGTGTGCCCTGCACAGGTGGCACATGTATCCTAAGCAGTGTATGGAGACATCACCCCCTCAGGGACACAGAGCACTGCCAGAGAGCCTCAGGGGCTATGGGGCCCTCAGTGTGCCTGCACAGGTGGCACTGTATCCTAAGCAGTGTATGGAGACATCACCCCTCAGGGACACAGAGCACTGCCAGAGGAAGCCTCAGGGGCTATGGTGCCCTCAGTGTGCCCGCACAGGTGGCACATGTTCCTAAGCGGTGTATGGGACATCACCCCCTCAGGGACACAGAGCACTGCCAGGGAAGCCTCAGGGGCTATGGGGCCCTCAGTGTGCCCGCACAGGTGGCACATGTGTCCTGAGCTGTGCTGGAGACGACACCCCCTCAGGGACACAGAGCACTGCCAGGGAGCCTCAGGGGCTATGGGCCCTCAGTGTGCCCGCACAGTTGGCACATGTGTCCTGAGCTGTGTATGGAGACACCACCCCCTCAGGGACACAGAGCACTGCCAGGAGAGCCTCAGGGGCTATGGGGCCCTCAGTGTACCCGCACAGGTTGGCACATGTGTCCTGAGCTGTGTATGGAGACATCACCCCCTCAGGGACACAGAGCACTGCCAGGGAGCCTCAGGGGCTATGGGGCCCTCAGTGTGCCCGCACAGGTGGCACATGTGTCCTGAGCTGTGTATGGAGACCCACCCCCTCAGGGACACAGAGCACTGCCAGGGGAGCCTCAGGGGCTATGGGGCCCTCAGTGTGCCCGCACAGGTGGCACATGTGTCCTGAGCTTGTATGGAGACTCACCCCCTCAGGGACACAGAGCACTGCCAGAGAAGCCTCAGGGGCTATGGGGCCCTCAGTGTGCCTGCACAGGTGGCACATGTATCCTAAGCAGTGTATGGAGACATCACCCCCTCAGGGACACAGAGCACTGCCAGAGAAGCCTCAGGGGCTATGGGGCCCTCAGTGTGCCCGCACAGGTGGCACATGTATCCTAAGCTGTGTATGGAGACATTCACCCCCTCAGGGACACAGAGCACTGCCAGAGAAGCCTCAGGGGCTATGGGGCCCTCAGTGTGCCTGCACAGGTGGCACATGTGTCCTGAGCTGTGCATGGAGACACACCCCCTCAGGGACACAGAGCACTGCCAGGGGAGCCTCAGGGGCTATGGGGCCCTCAGTGTGCCCGCACAGGTGGCACATGTGTCCTAAGCTGTGTATGGAGACATCACCCCCTCAGGGACACAGAGCACTGCCAGAGAAGCCTCAGGGGCTATGGGGCCCTCAGTGTGCCCTGCACAGGTGGCACATGTATCCTAAGCAGTGTATGGAGACCCACCCCCTCAGGGACACAGAGCACTGCCAGAGAGCCTCAGGGGCTATGGGGCCCTCAGTGTGCCCGCACAGGTGGCACATGTATCCTAAGCTGTGTATGGAGACATCACCCCCTCAGGGACACAGAGCACTGCCAGAGAAGCCTCAGGGGCTATGGGGCCCTCAGTGTGCCCGCACAGGTGGCACATGTGTCCTGAGCTGTGCATGGAGACGCACCCCCTCAGGGACACAGAGCACTGCCAGAGAGAGCCTCAGGGGCTATGGGGCCCTCAGTGTGCCCGCACAGGTGGCACATGTATCCTAAGCTGTGATGGAGACATCACCCCCTCAGGGACACAGAGCACTGCCAGAGAAGCCTCAGGGGCTATGGGGCCCTCAGTGTGCCCGCACAGGTGGCACATGTGTCCTAGAGCTGTGCATGGAGACGACCACCCCCTCAGGGACACAGAGCACTGCCAGGAGAGCCTCAGGGGCTATGGGGCCCTCAGTGTGCCCGCACAGTTGGCACATGTGTCCTAGCGTGTATGGAGACATCACCCCCTCAGGGACACAGAGCACTGCCAGGAGAGCCTCAGGGGCTATGGGGCCCTCAGTGTGCCGCACAGGTGGCACATGTGTCCTAAGCAGTGTATGGAGACACACCCCTCAGGGACACAGAGCACTGCCAGGGGAGCCTCAGGGGCTATGGGGCCCTCGTGTGCCGCACAGGTGGCACATGTGTCCTGAAGCATGTGTATGGAGACGACACCCCCTCAGGGACACAGAGCACTGCCAGGGAGCCTCAGGGGCTATGGGGCCCTCAGTGTGCCCGCACAGGTGGCACATGTGTCCTGAGCTAGTGTATGGAGACGCACCCCCTCAGGGACACAGAGCACTGCCAGGGGAGCCTCAGGGGCTATGGGGCCCTCAGTGTGCCCACAGGTGGCACATGTGTCCTGAGCTGTGTATGGAGACATCACCCCCCTCAGCGGACACAGAGCACTCCAGGGGAGCCTCAGAGCTATGGCCCTCAGTGTCCCGCACAGCCGTGCACATGGTCCTGAGGCAAACATGGGACGCACCCCCCTCAGACACAGAGCCACTCACACTCCGGGACGCACGCTGGTCCAGCACACAGGGCCCGCACACAGACCGCACCACTCACTGGCCGCACACAGGGGCCCGCACAACTGCACCGGCTCCCCTGACAACAGCCGGCGCTCTGCGGCCGCGGTCACATGACTCGGTGCCGCCATTTTGTCTTGTGAGTGAAGTGAGGTAAAAAGAGAAGGGAGAGAAACCGGAAAGGAAGAGGGAGGCAGCGAGTGACACGGAGCGGGGCCGGCCGTCACCAGCAGCTGTCAGGCGCCTCCGAAGGGACACCGGCGGACGGGCAGGCGGAGAGGACAGTTGCTGGAGGAGCCGGCGGTGACACGTCCTGTATCCAGGCCGGAGGAGGGAGGACAATGTCGGGGCAGTCCATCACCGACCGGATCACGGCGGCCCAGCACAGCGTCACCGGATCGGCCCTGGCCAAAGCCGTGTGTAAGGCGACCACACATGAGGTGATGGGGCCCAAGAAGAAGCACCTGGACTGTGAGTGATCCAAAGAAGAGGGACAATGGGTGTGTGTTGTGTGTGACACTATGTGTGTGCTGTGTGTGTGTGACACTGTGTGTGTGTGACACTGTGTGTGTGACATGGTGTTGATGAGACACTGTGTGTGTGTGACACTATGTGTTTGTGTGTGTGTACTGTGTGTGAGACACTGTGTGTGTGTGACACTATGTGTGTGTCACTTGTGTGTGTGTGACACTGTGTGTGTGTGTGACACTATGTGTGTATGTGACACTGTGTGTGTGTGACACGTATGTGTGTGTGACACTGTGTGTGTGTGACACTTGTGTGTGTGTGTGACACTATGTGTGTGACACTGTGTGTGTGAACCTGTGTGTGTGTGACACTGTGTGGTGTGTGTGTGTGGGGTGTGGTGGTGTGTGGACACACTGGTGTGGGTGGACACCTGATGTGGTGATACGTGTGTGTGTGTGTCGACACTGTTGTGTGTGACACCTGGCCTGTGTGTGTGGTTGTGTGTGTGACGGTGTGTGTTGTGGGGTGTTGTGGACAGTGCCAAACTGTGTACGGTTGGCTGGCAAACTCTGACAACTGGTGTGGGGCCAAAAGAGCACTGGTGTGAGTGATCACGAGGGACACGGGTTGTGTGTGTGACACTGTGTGTGTGGCATTGGTGTTGTGGTGACACTTGACACTGTGTGGTGATGTGTGTGTGTGTGTGCCTGTGTGACACTGTGGTGTGACTGTGTGATGTGTGACCTGTGGACACTGTTGTGTGATGTGGACCGCGGTTGTACTGTGTGTGTGTGCCTTGGTGTGTGTGACACTTGTGTTTAGTGTGCTCCTGTTGACGATCTGGACAAGTGCTCGTGTTCGCGCGTCGGACAGAAACCAGCACAGAAGTCTGGCAGCTACAGCCATTTTCCGAGCGTTGGCCCCCAGTCTCCGGAAAAGCCCCGGTGTCTAAGGCGACCACACATGAGGTGATGGGGCCCAAGACGAAGCACCTGGACTGTGACTGATCACAGGAGGGGACATGGGGTGGTGTGTGTGACGTGTGTGGGGCACTGTGTGTGTGTGCACTGGTGTGTGTGTGTGACTCTGTGTGTGTGTGTGTGTGAACTGTGGACTGGTGTGTGTGTGTGTTGAGACACTATGTATGTATGTAACACTATGTATATATATTCTGTGTACACAATGTATAGAAACTCTGAGGTATATGTATACAATGTGTCCAGGGGGGTAACTACAACAGGTGCAGGGTTACAATCGCACCAGAGCCCTGGAGCCTGGGGGGCCACAAAAAGTCCCTTTGACCTGTAGAAAAACACTAATGCTATTAAAAATTTGCAATAATTGAGGCCCATGAGATTCAAGTTACACCACTGAATGTGTCTATACACTAATATGTATGTAGACACATTATATACATATACTGACACCCTGTATGTATATAACCTGTATAGTGTATGCTGCACTGTCCATGGTGGTGCTAGAGACTCATCTATAACTGTATATATTACATATCCTCACCTGTGTATAAAGTAATATAATGTATCACGATGTGCCCCTACCAGTGTGTGGTGATACATTATATAGTGTGGTCTGTATACTTACATTCAGCACCTATGCCCCTATATCTGTGTATATAGCTGGACAGGACTCGAAGATATATAATCATACAGAATATACCTCTCACCACAGGTGATATACACATAATCTATATTAGATAAGTCACTGTGCCCTGTTGTATAGGCCCCCTATATAGAGCACATAGATATAATTAGTTCAGGAGCCAATTTCTGTTCTATACAATCTGCCCCTCTATATACATCAATAGAAAACAACTCCACAGGTTAGACACAGATTGCTGATGTTTCATCAATTTCTATAAACCAGGCCCTATTATGTGTGTGGTGTTACCTGTGTATAAGATGTGAAAGTCATGTGCATACATACCGTAATGTATGTGATGTGGAAAGACTATGATGACCTTTTACTATGGTGATTCAAAGGAATTATCCAACTTTTCTCAACACTGCTACAAATACTAGGACCCCCCAATGATCCAGGGCTGACCCTCCGCTGGTCGCCATGCTTGTTTGTGATCACTGCAGTAATATAGACCTAGTGTTTAAGAACTTAAGAAGAAAACAGCGACACTCCGAGATCCTTTTCCATGAACAGCTTTATTCCAAAAAGTTTACATCAGTGAGGTCAGAGAAAGGAGGACAGAGGGACGACGGTGACCGTTTCGCGTGCTCTGCACGCTTCAGCGGGTCCTGTGTGCAGAGCACGCAAAACTGTCACCGTCGCCCCTCCATCCTCCTTTCCCTGCCCTCACCGATGTAAACTTTTTGGAATAAAGCTGTTCATGGAATAAAGGATCTCGCTGTTTTCTTCTTAAGTTCTTAATTGATCCCTGCATCTACAGCTGAGCAACCCAGATCCATGAATGCCTCTGCACACAGGACTTCAATGCAACAAGGTCAGTGCCTGGTTTCTCTTCTCAACTAGACCTAGTGTTTAGGCTGTGACCACCGAGGGCACTGACTGTATGCAGCGGCCGGGACGTGACCACGAGGGCACTGACTGTATGCAGCGGCCGGGACGTGATCACCGAGGGCACTGACTGTGTGCAGCGGCCGGCCCGTGGCCATCGAGGGCACAGACTGTGTCGCAGGGGAAAGGAGTCTTTCTCTTTCTTTTGGAGCTGTTTTTACAAAAGTTACAAGTTGTGTAATCCCTTTACAATATAAGCAGCGGTCTGTTGTTGAGGTCACTCACCTCTCCTGTCAGACATTGCCCAGAGAGCAGCAGATAATAGCGGATCTATGGCCAGGGTCACATCTCCGTTTTGACCCTAGCCTGCCGGATTCCGGTTTCAACTTAGAACTTTTTCCAGCACCGCATAGCGTTACCGCTATGCGGTGCTGGAAAATGCTGCCCCTAGTTACCCGATGTTTACCTTAACTACCTGTCACACAGGCAGCTGCTTGGAGTGCGCTTTACAGCGCCGCACAGGAAAGTTGCAGACAGCGTTTCCTGTGCGGCGCTGTAAAGCGCACTCCGAGCAGCTGCCTGTGTGACAGGTAGTTAAGGTAAACATCAGGGTAACTAGGGGACGCGTTTTCTAGCACCGCATAGCGGTAACGCTATGCGGTGCTGGAAAAAGTTCTAAGTTGAAACCGGAATCCGGCAGGCTAGGGTCAAAACGGAGATGTGACCCTGGCCTATGTCTAGTTTTTCTGGCGACCTGTTAGCTGTCGTGTCTGATAAAACAAACCTTTAAGGAATAAGCACTCCCATATAGCCTCATAATACAGGGCACAAAGTGGGAGACCATAGATACTTCTTGGGGGTAATACTTGTGGGAAATGGGATGTTTTGGTGGGCTTGGCTCAAGATGCTGAACAAAAAGTATGTCCCAGCGCCTTCATTTTTGATGGCATAAGTGCTTTCTGCTTTATTTGTCTGATGCTTTTTCTTATAACCTGTAGCGTCGATGTGTCTGGAGGGGGCTCTGCTGGGATTACAGGTTGTAGATGGGTGGTTGGGGCATGACATGCAGTGTGAGGTAGTAATCATCTCACTTGTCTGTATTGCAGGCCTGTATGATAATGGCGTATAATGTTTTGTCGATAACAGAGGAGTCTATATGATCAGAATTTTATTGATCATGTGAAGAGATCACGATCATCATGCCAGCGCTATATTGGACGGCTCATATTACGGCTCTGAAGTCACTCCTATCTATTATATAATTGCGAATGCTGCGAGTGCCCCTTTGTCGTCATGTGGATACGAACGAAGCATTGGCCGCGCAGCGGCCATTGCGAGCCGGCGAGTCGCTATGCCCGCGCAGCGGGCATGGCGAGTCGAGCATTGGCCGCGCAGCGCCATTGCGAGTCGCTCTAAGGCGACTCGCTATGCCCCGCAGCGGGCATGGCGAGTCGCCTTAGCAGCGCGAAGCATTGGCCGCGCAGCGGCCATTGCAGAGTCGCTCTAAGGCGACTCGCTATGCCGCGCAGCGGCATGGCGAGTCGCCTTAGCAGCGCGAAGCATTTGGCCGCGAAGCGGCCATTGCGAGTCAGAACTACGCTCTGCTAGAATCCCGATGCATTGTGGCATCGGCACCCATCTATAATAGTATAAAGACGAGTGAAAAATGGAGCAGGAGATGTGGTTCAGCACTCTATGGTGTATTTTTACATGTGGCTTTTTTTTTTTGCTCCTTTGCAGACATGGCAGGAGAATATTTTTATCATTTCAACAGGAAATTCAGGGAAAAATGTGACAAAAATCCACAGCTGCAAATATACCACATGAGTGAGCCAGACCTATGCTCTGGAGGAAGCCTTGTCATTTATCAAAATGATTAAAGGCTTATGCGAGACTGTAATATTTATGGCTTATCCTTATTTTGGGCTTCAGTCGACCAGCTTTCTGCACATTTGGCAATGCTGGTTTTGCAGCTCATTTCAATTCACTTGATTGGGACTTTGCTGTAACGTTGGGCACAGCGGCTACTGAAAGTAGTGAGCCCTGTCTGTAAACAACGAGGAAGACGAGGTGTCCCTGTAGTCCCTCCACTGTCTTTTTATTTGGCTGATTAGGTGCCAGGCATAGGACCCCCACTGATCTCGTATTAATGGTCTAATCTAAGGACACTTCATTATTGTCCTACTAACCCTTTTAATGGAATCTGTTAGGACTGAAGGAGAATAAGCTTATTAAACATGGCCCTTCATAGTGTAGTTTTTACTTTTATTATAATAAAGAAGTTTTAACATAGTATGCAAATTATTACTAAAGAACTATATGGCAATGATGCCTTTGTTCAGAGGAGTCGTGCTGGCCGGTCCCTAATTGTGCCTTCTCTGACTTGATTGACATCCCTCCAGCTGGGATACATTATCACAGGCCATGTACGGAGTAAAGTGCTGGACACTGCTTCCTTTTCACAGAGGTGGCACCAGTGCCACTTTTTGATGACTTATCCCGACCTCCTGTGCAGTCTGACAGCGGTTCCATTACTTGTTACTCTGACTTCTTCGATCTTTCCATTGAGAAATAGGTTATATGCTTTATGGGATTTTCGAATACTGTTCCCAAATATATTGTGGTTTACAATGCTAATTGAATTTTATTTTTGCTTTATGCATTGCTAATTTATTATCTTTGTTGTGATTCTACAATAAATCTGAAGCTACTATTGCAAATTTGGTCGACACAGGTTATTCGGCGAAATATCACTTCATCAAAAAATTATTCAGATGAATGTCATCACATTACAACAAACCCTCACAAGGTGCTAAAGCAAGACATAAGACATCCATGGCTCTGAATATTTATAACTGATTTTTGCTTTAATTTGTGGTTTGCAATGTATCCTCATTAACCTGCATCAATCTGCCATGTTACATAGAGCAATCTGTGCCCGTGTGACCCAGATAGCCCCTACCTAAAGATGACAAGTAAGAATTGTGGTATAGGCGGTGCGTTTATATTGAGCGATCATGAGATTATACGGTACTAGGGATAGTAGAACAGTACTTTATGTTCTTGCTCCCCTGATCTTTTCCCATCTTATCTGGTTATATTTGACATGTAAAATCCCACACTGCAGTGATGTACTGTAGTAACCCCTTAGAACTCCTTCCCATACCATAGGATTTATTTATTTTATTTTTTCAATGGACACTCTATCACTTGCATTCTGCATGTGGTGACATCCAATTGCTGCCTGATCCAGCCAAAACCGTCTTTTTACAAGACCAAAAAAACAGAACATGTAGCTTTTTTTTTTTTGTTTTTTTTTTTTAGCAGGGCTGTGGAGTTGGTGCCAAACATCTGACTTCTCAATTACTACTGAATCTGATTCCAACTCCACCAAAATGGATACAGACTCCACAATTCGACTCCGACTCCACAGCCCTGTTTTTCTGGTCTCGGTAAAAAAGAAAAATGCTTCCAACCGGATGTGGCATGATTTATAATGTATGGTATTTCATTGGGTGCTGGATCTGATTTTGCAGGTTCATTCCTAGTCCTGTAAAACCAGATCTAGCATGCCTACTGAGCATGCACAGTAATGTCGCACACATAAAGTTCAAGGGTTTGTACCGAACTCCTGTGTGTTCAGGCACGGACCCAAAACAGTGACTTCACTTACCGTAGAATTCCGTCATTAAAGCTTCATACTCTCCTGTCTCGCCACTGTGGTCCCTTCCAGGTACCGCGCATTTGCCTCATGTAATATTCACTGCCTTGACTCCCTGAACAGCCAATCACTCACCAGCCAGCAACCAATCATAGAGGCAATGGGTTGGTCGCAACAGCCAATCACGGATGCTGTCAATGAGAGTGGGTGTCTTTGATTGGCTATTCAGCAGGCAGTGCAGAGCAGGCCTGGAAGTGACCGCAATGGCAAGACAGGTGAGTAGAATTGTTTAACCATAGACTTCTCAATGAAGTCCCTGTTTGGGGTCTGTGCCTGAACACTCAGGTGTTTGGTACAGGCCCAAAACAGGCAAATGGATCCAGACACAGCTGGATGAAACTGTACTGGTATTGTAATGGAAGCGGCATACTGATTTATTATAATACCAATTTAAGGTTTCTTTAGGCAAGTTTAGGGTGATCTGTTTTGCATTTACCGTATATACTCTTGTATAAGCCGACCCCCCCCCTACATTTGCCCCACAAACCTGGGAAAACCTATTGACCTGTGTATAAGCCGAGGGTGGACCCCAGCACAGGTATACAGCCCCCAGCAGTGTGGTATACAGACCTCCGCAGTGGTAGTATACAGCAGCCTCCCCAGCAGTATATACAGCAGCCTCCCCAGCAGTATATACAGCAGCCTCCCCAGCAGTATATACAGCAGCCTCCCCAGCAGTATATACAGCAGCCTCCCCAGCAGTATATAGCAGCCCCAGTGGTGTGGTGTATAGCAGCCCCAGTGGTGTGGTGTATAGCAGCCCCAGTGGTGTGGTGTATAGCAGCCCCAGTGGTGTGGTGTATAGCAGCCCCAGTGGTGTGGTGTATAGCAGCCCCAGTGGTATACAGCCCCCAAATGCTGGCACTCGCCCCCTCCCTCTGTTGTAAGGCCCCCCCCCTGCTGCTTAACTTACCATCCCCGGTCTTCTGCACCGCGCCGGTCTTCTGTGCTCCGTCCTCCATGCTCCCATCCTTGCTGCATCCGGGGTCCCCGGCCGTCGCAGTAACGGTTACTGTGACGACCGGGGACCCCGGATGCAGCTGAGGACGGGAGCATTGAGGACGGAGCACAGAAGACCGGGGATGGTAAGTTAAGCAGCAGGGGGGGGGCCTTACAACAGAGGGGGGGCGAGTGCCAGCATTTGGGGGCCATATATTTAGATATGCACTGCTTCCCCCTGCCGCTGATTGACAGGGGGAAGCAGTGCATATATAATGAGCGGCCCCACGTGACGGGGCGCTCATACATCAGCCTCCCCCCGCCTCCAGCCTCCCCAGCCCAGACACAGCCCCCACCACACCATGTACCGTATTGACCCATGTATAAGCCGAGGGGGGGGGACTTTTCAGCCCAATTTTTGGGCTGAAAAACTCTGCTTATACACGAGTATATACGGGTATTTCTAAAAATCTGCAATATTCAAACTTTCATCTCTGCAATTGTGATAGTCACACCCCATAAAATGGTTTATAAATAACATTTACCCCATGTCTGGTTTACATCTGCCCCATCAGTATAACGTTTCTTTATGTTAGGATATTAGAAGGTTTATAATTTGTAGCGATAATTCTTCATTCTTTTTTTCTAAGAAAGTTACTAAACTTATTTTTTTAGGAACCCACCAGTATTCAGTTTTGAAAAAATTTTTTGGGTACCTACATATTGGAAAACCCCCAAAGTGATACAATTTTACAAACAACACCCCTTAACATATTCAGAACTGCGGTCAGGTAGTTTATTAACCTGTCAACTGATTTTCTGGAATTAATGCAAAGTGGCATGAAAGGAAAATATTATTTTTACCACCTAAATGATGCCAATGTCTGAACAGATCACTATAGCCAGCAGACTCTAAGGCCTTTATTTGATCAGAAATTGCCTTGGCAAAACCATCAGGGCCACACAATAATGATCCATGGATGCAGATGAGAGGAGCCCCCATGTTCTGTTCACCATCTAGATACCGTACTCACTATTGACTGCAGCATCTAAAGGGTTAAACGCATATGGTCGGTGACAACATCGATAGTGACTGATACAGCAAATTGTCAGCTATAGTGTATATAGCTGAGAGCTGCTAAATAGTCAACTGTAGAGTGATAATGATAACTCAGGGCAGTTTTAAGTCATATTGTGTTCACTAAGGTAATGGTGCTTGTGTCATATGACCACAGATGGCGTGTTATCGCCTATAACATAATGTGTCTAGTGGGGGCAAGGGCTCAGGAACATGTACAAAAGGGCAACACAAGTTGCATCTCCAGGGTCTTATACTGTACAAGATAAAGTGGCTGCACAATAAACTATTTACTTGCATCTTAGCTTACACTCAAGATGCTTAGAAACATCAATAACTTCACTAGTGACAGTAATGGTAGACAGATGCAAGTCAATACAAGGCCGTATTCACACATCAGGGATTTCTCTGGTATGCACAGATGTGAACTGTTGTTCATCAGTGTTTTGGATCCCAGTGTCACCAGTATATTGTTAGGCTGGCTTCACACCACGTTTTTGGGGATTCTTGTGTATCCGTTTTGAAATGGATAGGCAGGGATCTGTTTTGGCCTCCCATGTATCCCTATGGGCACGGATTGGTCCTATACGGCCATCTGTTTGTGTCGATTCAGTCAGGGATCCATTTGTTTCATATTTTTCTGGTCGTCATAATGGGAGACCCAGACAATGGGGTTTAGGGCTCTGCCCTCCGGAGGTCACACTAGGTACTACAAATTTGTAGACACCGCCTCCTCCGCTTATAAACCCCCACCGTAGGAGACATCCTCAGTTTTAAACTTAGTGTGCTCGGAGGATCACGCTTTGCTTGCACTTCACTGCATTCTCACAGCTTACGTGATGGCGTATGAAGACAAGGTAAAATGGTCCCGCTCGGGACCCCCGACAGCCTCCCCGCTCACCCTCTGCGGAACACGCTGGTGGAGGTACCGGAGGGCTTTTAGCCTGGACACTTCAGTGTTCTCCCGGTACGCTGTCGCGCTCCTTCCTTTCCATCCCTCCATGGAGGCTCTGGTAAGGGGGAGCCTGGAGCCTTGCACAGCTCCGCTCCGTCCGAGGCCTCCCTAAATGGTGCTTACAGACCGGACGGAGCCAGCCCAGTCCGAGGCCTCCCTAAATGGTGCTTACACTCCGGACTGGTGCTGTACCCCCGTCCGAGGCCTCCCTAAAGGTGCTTACAGACCGGACCGGCACTGAGGCACCTGGTGTGTCTCCTGTGTGCCTGGGGTAGTGTCTGTCACTGTGGTGTCATGACACTCAGACCGCGCGGTTACCCTCGGGTCCGCGGTTCTGGCGGTGACCCTGTGCTGGGGTCTCCCTGGCTGACCGCCCTGTGTATCACAGGGGCTGAGGCTGTAGACTGCGTGTGTTTTTATGTGTACATGCAGTCTGAGAGTGTATGTGGTGATATTCACACTCTTTTCCCGCGCTGCGGGCTCCGGCACCTCCATTGCTGAGGCAGTCTGGAGGAGGAGGAGGCAGCCCTTATGGTGACATCACCGCTGGGCGTGTTGTGTGTTCTTCCCGCGTGTTCCTGGCTCCGCCCACATCTTCACTGTCGGCGGCCATCTTCTCCCTCACTTCCCGGCTGGGATCTGGCTGCAGCGCGTGTCTGCACTTACAAGGGAGACCGGAACTCGCGGAGGTCACACACACACACCGCTTCCTCCTACCGCTTTACTGCGGTCGGTAAGCCACCGGGATTCCCGGTTTGTTTGTGAACTTTGGCTTATATTCCCCTCACTGTGGAGATGTCCTCAGTTGGGAAGCATGCTGCTAAGGCGGCGGTGGTCTCCATTGCCTGTGTTACATGCAACGGGACACTGGTTGAGGGGTCCTGCAATAACTGCGGACGCCCAGAGGCCCGATCTGCTACTACTGAGTCTGCAAATCCGGGATTATACCCTGAGGTTCAAGTGATCCCAGGGCCATGGGAAACGCAGAATAAGATCAATGAATCTCTGCTGTCCCAGATGTCCTCCATGTCGCAAACCCTGGAGGCACTGCATAGGAGACTGGAGAACCCAGCTACTCCTAGTTACCCCCGGGTGTCTCTTACTTCTGCTGTAAGACCCCCTAAGCGAGCCCGTGAGGCCTCTCCTGAGCTCCAGACTCTCTCTGAGGAGGAGCGTTCCTCTGATGGTGAGGAAGATGATGGGGGTTCTACTCTTGGGTCTATGTCTGAACCTCCAGATGGGGTGGAGGATCTGGTGTCCTCCATCAATGAGACATTGCGTCTTGTCACTCCTCCTGAGGAGGTGACGGTACACCCCAAGGAGATATACCAATGGCTGCGGCCAGAGGCTAGACCAAGTGGCTCCTTCATGGACCACACTAATTTCGGAAGGGTGATCAAAGCTCCCAGGTTGCATCCTGGGCGGCGTTATGTCCGTAAAACTAAGGACAATCGCTTTCCCTTTCCCCAGGAGGCGCTCCAGGAATGGTCGCAGTCTCCCAAGGTGGATGCTTCCATGACTAGGATTGCTGCGCGCTCCTTGTTTTCTGCCTCTGATAGCTCCTCGTTGAAGGATGCTACTGATAGACAGGTCGAGCAACTCGCCAAGTCTTCCTATGAGGCTGTGGGGTCTTCGTTTGCCCCTAATTTTGCCGCGGTCTGGACCCTACAAGCGATTACTATCTGTTTGGATGGTATCACTGATCTAGCTAGGTCCAGTCCAGAGGTCCTGGCTCTCACTGAGAGAGCAAGGGCCTATGCGGATTATGCCAGGACGGCATCTTTGGAAACTGCCACTCGCTCTGCTGTGGCCTCGGCCAATGCAATTGCGATCCGCAGGCTGTTGTGGCTGCGTCTTTGGGACTCAGATGCCACATCTAAGAAGATTTTACAAAATCTTCCGTTCGCTGGTGACAGGCTTTTTGGCACCGAACTGGACAAATTGATAAAGGATTCTGCTGAGTCTAAGATCCCGCAGAATAAGCCTAAGCCACGGTACACCGTGAAAAGGAACCCTAAGCAGTGGTCCTTTCGCTCCGGTTCACAGTCATCAACGGCGTCCACTCGCTCAGACCGAGGGGGCAAGCCTGCTACTCAGTGGCGTTCCAAGAGTCGTCAGAAGAAGCCGGCAGGGGCAGCGGCTGCCACCCCCAAGCCCGCTTCGACATGACTCGCTCTCTCATCCTGCCTCCCCACAGGTGGGGGCCGCCTGTCCCGCTTTCAGGACAAGTGGCTTCTTCACATTCAAGATCAGTGGGTTCGAGACGTGGTCTCAAGAGGTTACAGGATAGAGCTGACGTCACAACCAATACACCGATTCCATCGGTCGGTTCCATCCCCAGAAAAGGCTCAGGCTTTTCACCTGGTGTTGGAGGGACTCCGCAGAGACGGAGTGGTGGTCCCTGTGCCCACGGAAGAGAGGTTCAGGGGTTTTTACTCCAACCTCTTTATTGTCCCAAAGAAGGACGGCTCTTTTCGCCCGGTGTTGGACCTCAAGTTGTTCAACCGTCACGTGTTGGTTCGGAAGTTCCGCATGGAATCCCTGCGCTCAGTGATCGCGGCTGTGTCACAGGGAGACTTCCTAGCGTCCATCGATATCAGGGACGCTTACCTTCACGTCCCCATTGCACCAGCTCATCAGCGCTGGTTGAGATTCGCAGTGGGGGAAGAGCACTTCCAATTTGTGGCACTGCCATTCGGGCTAGCCTCAGCACCACGGGTGTTCACAAAGGTGATGGCCTCCATGATGGCTCTCCTGCATGCGCAGGGACACGCCGTCATACCCTATTTGGACGACCTGTTGGTCAGGGCGCCATCGGAAGACCTTTGTCGGGTGAGCCTGGAGGTGACCATGAAGTCCCTGGAACAGTTCGGGTGGCTTATCAACATTCAAAAGTCGACCCTAGTTCCGACCCAGTCATTGACATATCTGGGCATGGACTTCCACACGGACTCGGCCCTGGTGTCCCTACCTCAAGCCAAGCAGCTTGCGATCCAATCAGGAGTGCAGAATGTCCTCCTGTCTCCACAGTCATCCCTACGGGTATTGATGAGACTGGTGGGTCGCATGGTAGCGGCGATAGAGGCGGTGCCGTTCGCACAGTTTCACCTCCGTCCTCTCCAGCTGGAGATTCTTCGCAGATGGGACAAGAGGACGATCTCTCTGAATCGGCTGGTGACACTGTCACAAGCAACCAGGGACTCTCTGCAGTGGTGGCTCCAGCCACATCACCTGTCACGGGGCCGGTCCTTCCTAAAACCGTCATGGTTAGTGGTGACCACCGACGCCAGTCTGAAGGGCTGGGGGGCGGTGTTCTTGCACCACAGGGCTCAAGGCCTCTGGACTCAGTCGGAGTCGGCGTTGCAGATCAACGTGCTGGAGATCAAGGCGGTCTATCTGGCGCTACTGGCGTTTCAGAAGTTCCTGTCAGGACAGCCCATTCGGGTACAGTCCGACAATGCGACGGCCGTCGCCTATATAAATCATCAGGGAGGGACCAGAAGTGCTCAGGCCCTCGCCGAAGTCCACCGCATTCTACTCTGGGTGGAGGAAAACGGCTGCCTGATCTCCGCAGTTCACATCCCAGGGGTCGAGAACTGGGAGGCCGACTATCTGAGCCGACAGGGGATGGACGCCGGAGAGTGGTCCCTACATCCAGACGTCTTCCGGGACATCTGCGGCAGGTGGGGCACTCCGGACGTGGATCTGATGGCCTCACGGCTGAATCATCAGGTGCCCCAATACATGGCGAGATCTTGGGATCCCCAGTCTCTGGGGGCGGACGCCCTGATCCTGAGCTGGTCCAGCTTTCAGCTGCCATATGTGTTTCCGCCTCTGGCTCTGATTCCCAGGGTCCTGTGGAAGATCAGGACAGAATGCAGAGTGGCCATTCTAGTGGCTCCAGATTGGCCCAGGAGGTCTTGGTACCCGGACCTGTGGCAACTGTCAGGCGGACACAGGTGGGCTCTTCCAGAACGCGCAGATCTACTCGCGCAAGGCCCATTCTTCCACCTCAATTCCAGGGCCCTCAGATTGACTGCATGGCTCTTGAGGCCTGGCTGCTGACATCCAGAGGTTTCTCTCCTACGGTGGTTGCCACTATGAATCGGGCAAGGAAACCTGTTTCCAGGAAGATATACCACAGAACGTGGAAAATCTTTTTTACCTGGTGTGCCTCTGGTGGCAGCTCTCCGTGGCCTTTGTCTATCCCGACATTGTTGGCCTTCCTACAGTCGGGGTTGGAGTTGGGATTATCCCTTGGCTCTCTGAAAGGTCAAGTATCAGCACTTTCAGTGCTGTTTGACAGGCGCTTGGCGCTCCTCCCGAAGGTACGTCAATTTCTGCAGGGGGTGTCTCGGGTGGTCCCGCCCTACAGACGACCTCTGGACCCTTGGGACCTAAACATGGTCCTGGCGGCACTGCAGAAACCGCCGTTTGAGCCACTGAGAGACATCTCTCTCTCTCGTCTGTCCCAGAAGGTGGTCTTTCTGGTAGCGATTACGTCTCTGAGACGGGTCTCAGAATTGGCTGCACTTTCGTGCAAGTCACCCTTTCTGGTGGTTCACCAAGACAAGGTGGTGTTGCGCCCACGGCCTGAATTTCTGCCGAAGGTGGTTTCAACGTTCCACCTAAACCAGGAGATTGTTCTCCCATCATTTTGCCCCGCTCCCGTTCATCAGGTTGAGCGCGACCTCCATACTCTGGATCTCGTGAGAGCTGTACGCATTTATGTGTCCAGGACCGCCTCCTTTAGGAGTTCGGATTCCTTATTTGTCCTCACGATGGGTCGCTGTAAGGGGGCCGCGGCTTCAAAGTCGACCTTGGCCAGATGGATCAAGGCTCCCATTCAGGAGGCGTACCGGTCTTCTGGTTTGCCTCTCCCGGTGGGTTTGAAGGCACACTCTACGAGAGCTGTAGGTGCCTCTTGGGCCTTGCGACATCGAGCTTCTGCTCTACAGGTGTGTCAGGCGGCCACTTGGTCCAGCCTGCACACTTTCTCTAAGCACTATATGGTGCATGCCCATGCCTCTGCGGATGCGAGTCTGGGCAGGCGGGTTCTCCAGGCGGCGGTTGCCCACCTTTAGAGGGAACCGTGTGTTATCCGTCTTGTTGAGGAACTCTTCCCGCCCTGGGGTATTGCTTTAGGACATCCCCATTGTCTGGGTCTCCCATTATGACGACCAGAAAAAAGAGAATTTTGTTTACGTACCGTAAATTCTTTTTTCTTTAGTCATCAATGGGAGACCCAGCACCCACCCAGTTGTTCCGTTGCATATTTTGCACTTGTTCTGTTCTCTGTTGAGACAGTGTTTGCCGGGTTGTTGAACCGTCTGTGCACGGCATTCTTCCCGATGTTTCGGGTGTGGTTTAATTTCTCCTCGCAGCTTATGGACTAAACTGAGGATGTCTCCTACGGTGGGGGTTTATAAGCGGAGGAGGCGGTGTCTACAAATTTGTAGTACCTAGTGTGACCTCCGGAGGGCAGAGCCCTAAACCCCATTGTCTGGGTCTCCCATTGATGACTAAAGAAAAAAGAATTTACGGTACGTAAACAAAATTCTCTTTTTTTTTCCTGTACCCAGAATCGGAGACTGCACCGTTTTTGGTCGCAGCTGACAAAGATGGACAGAAATGAATCCGGCGCGGTGCGCAGCACATAACATTAGGGTTTATGGAGAATCCGGAGAAAAAAAGGACAGTTTTACAGATCTGTCTTGCAAATTTTGTTTTCCCGGATCTCTCTCTATCTCTCCCTGTTTTCTATAGTAAAACCGGATCCGTCAAATAAAGGATCTAGGAGCATAAGTGCCTTGTATAAGCCTGTGTATAAGAAAACCGTGTAACGGTACCTTAAGGAAGACCCATGAAGCTACCGCCCCATCTCCCTACTGAACTGTAATGTAAAGATATTTTCCAAGCTTTTGGCGTTTTTGGTGCTTCTGTTGTTAGACGCAAAGAAAGCATTTGACAGACTACACTGGGGCTACCTCAACTCTGTCTTGAAGAAATTTGGTTTTGCCGCCCAATTTTTGTCGGCTATTCTATCATTATACTCAAATCCCAATGCTCGGGTGCTCTCCAAGTTTCTTGTCTTCCCCTTTTCAGATCAACAATGGCACCTGCCAAGGCTGCCCCCTGTCCCCGATTATCTTCTCATTAGCTGTAGAACCCCTGAATCTATCAGGTCCAACAAAAATATTACTGAATATCACATAGGCTTCCATCATCACCTGATTGGTTTATATGCGGATGACATCATAATTACCTGCACCAGTTTGACCACATCTCTGGAAGCTGTTATGTCTGCCCTATCCACATTCTCAACAATCTCCTTGTACAAATTGAACGCAAGCAAATTCCTTATCTTTCCCATCGCTGTCCCGGTGATACTACGTGAGAGATTGAAACTAGAATTCCCTTTCACTTGGAGGCTAGATGGAATCCCTTATTTTGGAATAACCCTTACCTGTTCGAGAAACATCGCCTCTACTAACATGGGAAACTTAATTTCTTTGCTAAACTCCAAAATCTCCAGTCATCCCCTCCACAATTTGTCGTGCATTGCTCGAATCCATGCCTTTAAAATGGTTTTAAAAATTTATGTTTTTTTTTCAGGTCTCTTCCTATCACTATACCGTCCAAATTTCTTACAACTCCAAACACTGACTAACGGATATGTCTGGACAAATGAAAAACCCAGAGTGGCAGGGAGACTCATGTTCCTCTCTTCCGGATGGGGGCATTGGAGTACCTAACATACCTGGATATCACAGAGCCATCATATTAGAGGCTTCAAAACAATGGTGGTACTCTCCGCCTGAGAACCTTAGCTGGGTGCAGATAGAATCGAACTTCCTCAGAGGGTTCTATCTGCTTTTCCTTTTGGAAGCAGAATCCCTCCACCCTACGACCTATTGCCCACCTCTCCTAACTATGCAAGCCCCTTGAAGGCTTGTGGCGGATGGCGAAAACCTGCATCTCTCTCCCAACCGGGTTTATCAGTGTGAAGCCCTTTCCTTTCATATACCTTTTTCTGAACCTCCTACCCTGGGTTGAAGCTGATATCCAAACAGTAGGAGATTGGTTATGGGAAGGCTCCCTCCCCTCATTCTCCTTTCTTTGCTCTGAAATACTTGGTATGGAGAATACCTTCTCTCAAAATCTCCAAGTTAAACATTTTCTGTCCTCGATGCAACGCCTCTCCTTTCCTCTAGCCCCAACGTGTCCTTCTTCTTATCAAAAATGTCTCCTTTCTAACATTTATAGGAATTTCAATAACCTACTTCTCCCATCGAGACCTAGTTACATGATCCATTGGAGAGGAAGACCTGTCTTTTCACGCCTCAGAGGAGGAGTGGAAGGCTGGAATAAAAATGTTACAACAGGCTTCTAGATGTATTAATCATTTAGAAACATTAAAGAAGATCCACCTCAGATGGTATTACCCCCCCCAATTTACTTGGCTCTGTTTTGCACTGAGCAGTCTCCTCTGTGTTGGAGGCAATGTGATGGAAGGGGTACACTGGATCATATGTGGTGGACCTGTCCCAAATTGTCATCTTTTTGGTTGGTTATTCCTAATCTATTCAAAACTGACAGGCATTGATTTCCCTTTGACTCCCCAACTTGTGGTCCTAAATGTGAGCATTGTCACGCTACCCCATGATTTTGCACCTATGGTCTTGAATGAGCCTTGCTGCAAACTGGAAGTCTCATTTTTCGCCTACTTTTAAGGAAGTTGTAGATAGACTTAATTCTACATTTCAGCACAAATCTTTTCTTTTGTTAGACTCATTGTCAAGAGACAAAATTCTGAAGAACTGGTCGGGTTGGATCTCTCATCCTCTAGCCTCTCCTATTTAGTCCTGCTCATCGGGTAGATTTCTTATGCGTCCTCCTAGACCCATACCCCCTTTTCCCTCCCACCCCAATTTCTTCTGGTTGTATTTCATATATATATATATCTTAGGGTGCTTTCACATCAGCGTTTTTTGCCGTTCGCGGCAGATGCGGTGAAAAAAACGCATCTGCCGCGATTACCACATAACCGCTGCACTTGCGGCACAGTTGCGGCAAGCCCCATAGAATGTCTATGCGGGCTTGCGGCAGGTGCGGCAAGTGCGGTATTGGCACTTGCGGCAGGTGCGGCCGCAAAAAAAAAACGCGGCTGACCGCGGTTTTATTCGCGGCCGCACCTACCTCAAGTTCCGAAACCGCACTTGCCGCACACTTACCGAAAGCCCCATAGACATTGCATGGGGCTTGCCACAACTGTGCCGCAAGTGCAGCGGTTATGCGTTAATCGCGGCAGATGCGATTTTTTTTCACCGCATCTGCCGCGATCGGCGAAAATCGCTGATGTGAAAGCAGCCTTATGTGTATCTGTAGATTTAGTTCTTCTTTGTTCTTGAAAATTTCAATAAATATTATTGGATTTAAAAAAAAAAAAAAAAAACCTTTGAACAAACACTTGTGCCTTGGCAAAGCTATAATTAAATAATATTAATGAGCATTGTATTTAATAGAGGGGGAATTCCACTTTCAGGACTCTCGCCCATTCGTCAGTTTTGGGTATGTTTGTGCTTTCCATAGGCGGCATGTTAATATCTTCAGGACCTGTGCCATGCTGTGCCAGTGGGACGTGAGCTCTCGCTGCCAGGTTCTCCCACAGAGTTTTGCTGATCGCTGTGGGCTTCTATAGTGTGGTGAAGTGTTCAGAATCAGACAACACTTATCAATTTTATTTTTCTTTGTCCTAAGATATTGATTGTAATAATAGTTCTGCTCTTTATTATGATGTAGAATTGTACAGTAATCTGGATTCCCACTAGAACCAGCTATAAGTCTCTTCTTACAAAACAAGGGGCAATTATGCAATATTATATCTGCATATTTTGTGGGGGTTTTTTTTTTAGGTGTGTTTCCTTACAATGAAATTGCTGATACATTTAATAATCTATATTTGTAAAGCGGCAAACATTCTGCAGCGCTTCACAATTCAGAGGGTCAAATACCCTATGTTACTTATGACTGTTTGTATGTGCCCACTGTGCATTTGTACTGCTTTTTTTTTGTTTTTGCTGTGTTTCTGCACCCACAGCTTAATCATGAAAGTCAATGTGATTTTCAAAAAGCTGTACCCGCATGTGCGCTTGGGCTGCAGAAATCGCATGCGTTATAAATGTCCGTCAATTTACTTGCCCATCTTTTGGCTGTTTTCCCCGTGGACTTCATTCTAACTCCCCCCCCAAAAAAAAAGCATCACAAATAAATTGGTATTCCCACAGGGAGGAGATCTATTGACGCGCTGTACTGTGCAGAGCTTTTTGTGTGAGAACAAGCAACTTGAATTGGATCCTATAATGTATGGGCAGCCAGTGCAATGATTAGCAAAGAGCGGGAAGTATCCGAGAACTGGTTAGCCAAATAGGTGATCCTGGCTGCTGCATTCATTAATGATGGACTGGAGAGGGGAAAGCCTAGTGAGGGGGAGGCCAATTAATAGAGAGTTACAATAATCAAGGTGGACGTGAATCAGGGCAGTGGTGAGGGGTTTTGTAGTTTCCATGGTGGGAAAGAGGTGGATTCTAGAGATGTTCTTCAGGTGCAAACGGCAAGAGCGGGCTAGAGATTATATAGGAGGTGAAGGAGAGATCGGGTGCAAACATAACGCCTAGGCAGCAGGCTCGCTGTCCAGGTGTTATCGTGGTGCCGCGCACTGAGAGGCAGATGTCCGATTTATGGAGGTTAGTGGATGGCAGGAGCAGAAGTAGTTCAGTTTTGGAAAGGGTGAGTTTTAGGTAGAGCAGTCATGATACTGGAAACAGTCACTGGTGTTCTGTAGAGATATTGTAGGTTATTGGATGTCAATTGTAACTGGAAAGCAATGTGATGTGTAATCATTAGATACTCTGTCTCATCAATGATTGTAAAATACTATCGTTTGTGTTTTATCAGATCTTATCCAATGTACAAATGAAATGAATGTTAACATCCCGCAGCTGGCTGACACACTCTTTGAAAGGACCGCCAATGGTAGCTGGGTTGTAGTATTCAAAGCCCTGATCACAACACATCACCTGATGATGTATGGCAATGAGGTAAGATTACCCTTTTTATTAGGCCATAGCTCTGCAGTAAGCCATGATCAAGTCTGTATATAATGCTATAATTGTATTGTTAACTTTATTATTTGTTGCCTGTCCTTATTATGGGACCCCTCTGATCTGACTGACACTGATGACCTAACACGCTTATTTTGTAGGTCTTGCATTGGCCAGATGTACACCGTTTTAGACATAGAAAATGAAAGCTTTGTACACTGTGTCTTTGCTGTTCGCAAGTACTGCTACTCCATGAAAGTGATTGAGAGTTCTGCTTCAGCCCTGGAGAATGGCCATTACAGTGTACAGAGCTGTACCATCACTGCACCATTACACTGTATAGATCCGCTGTGTAGTGAGCTGGTAATAGCTGATCAGTGGTGTCAGTTCATCACCACCTGGGAATTTTTCGTTTTTTGCTCCCCTGCTTCCAAGAGCCATAACTTTTTTTTATTTTTCCATCAATATAGACATATGAGGGTTGTCTTTTGCGGGACGAGTTGTACTTTTAGATGCAATAATTTATTTTACCATATAGTGTACAGGAAAATGGGAAACAGATTCCAAATACGGTGAAATTGCAAAAAAGTGCAATTACATGTTTGTTTTTGTTTTTTTTTATTTGCCATGATCACTATATGGTAAAACTGTCGGGGACAGTGTGATGCCTCAGGTCAGTACGAGTTTGTAGATACCAAACATGTATACATTTACTGTTATCTGAATGGTGAAATGAAAAAAAAAAATAAATTCAGAAGTTTGAAAAAAAAAAAAAAAAAATTTTTTTTGTGCCATTTTCTGCGACCTGTAGCCTTCTCATTTTTCGAGATCTGGGGCTGCGTGACAGCTTATTTTTTGCGGCTTGAGCTGACGTTTCTAATGATACAATTTTTGGGTTGATGCGCTGTTTTGATCGCCTGTTATTGCATTTTATAGCAATTTTGTGGCGACCAATAAAACGTAATTTTGGTGTTTGGACCTTTTTTTCCGTTGCGCAGTTTACGGCTCTCATTAATTGATTCTATAAATTGATAGATCGGACGTTTCTGAACGCGGCGATACCAAATATGTGTGTTTTTGTTTTTTTTTTTTTTGTTTTTTTTCATACTTTTTATTTTGAATAGGGGAAAAAGGGGGTGATGTGAACTTTTAGTTTCTGTTTTTTTTTTTTTTTTTCATGTTTGTAAAAACCTTATTAATTCGTTCATGTTTTTACACATTCCCATAGGGAGGCACAGGGCTGCAGCATCCGATCGCTTGTGACCGGTTTCGATGAGTTGCAGCACATCGGGACCTGTCACAAATTCGTACTGTGAGTGGTTGGCAGCACTTGCCAACCACTCACAGGAAGTGATCTGTGACAGCTTCCTGGGTCAAGCAAGGACTCCGGGCTGTCACGTGAGCGCCGGAGATCTCATGATCATATCGCGGGATCTCTCATGAAGGTGGGAAACAGCGTGTTCCCCACCACAGCGGTTTTGGATCCTACTGTCAGTGTTTGACCACAGGATCCAAGGGGTTAACGGCACCGATAAAAACCCGGATCTGATCAGTGTGTACTGGAAGCCCGACATCTCAGATGAGATGTCGGGTATTTGATGTGAGCACCGCATCGGAGCTCACTTCAAACACCAGGACCCAACCCGTGACGTTCTCCTACATCATGGGTCGGGAAGGAATTAAAGGGAATCTGTCAGCAGGTTTTTGCTAGATAACCTGAAGACAGCATGCAGTAAGGGTTGGTGGAAACAATTCAGTGATGTATCTCTTATCAAATTTGTTTTGCTGTTTACCATTAATGCTTGTTTTAGCACCAGTAGCTCATTGCTGAGACACAGCTTCTTGGTCTACAGAAATGTACATTATAGAGCCTAGTGTGGTTGGGGGCAACTTTTTCAGCTCTGCTGCTTGACTAAATCTAATAACTTTTGTGTCAGAGCTACTGCTGCCCAGTTATCAAAATGATACATCGTTGGATTCAGGGCCTCTTTCCTACATCATACTACTCTCAAATGAGGCAGTAAAAAACACCTGTCAGATTCCCTTTAATGACGTAAAGATAGGCCATCATTATAAAAATTTTGGGCCACTGCTTTAAGTAAGAACAATAGCATAAAGAATTATGTAATCTGAATTTGCTTCATCTTATCACAAATGTAAAGTGAAAAAAAAGTTTTCTTCTATAACAGACACTACATTGGTTTTGGTGGACATCTTCTGTGGTCAACCTCTGTATCAGTAGATCCCACATGGCTTCTACTGGTATAGCAAATAAAATGGAGATCAGTGATCCAGTTGTGTATCACCGTTAATAAGATAAGGCTTGTTTGGGTACAGTTAGGCTATGTGCCGACTAGAAAATAATGGTGCAGATTCTGTGCTTCCATAAATCCGCACCTGCAGAAAAATGGCTGTGCCAATGGTGTGCTTTTGCGGCGTGTTTTTTTTTTTTTTTTTTTTTTTTTTTTTCTGTCTAGCTTGTGTTCACTTTTGTGACTGAATAAAGCTAGGTTAGGCTGGGGGAAAAAATGGTTTGGTTTGAAGATGTTCTAATGTGTCGTGGGGCTCCGCTCTATTTTTGGTCACCAGGCCAGGTGGCCACCCATCCACACCTGCCTAGATTTACCTGGCTCGTAATTAAAAATACATTCTTTTGTATTAATTCTTTATTAAATTAAAAAAACAAAAGACATGGGGCTTCATCATATTTTTGGTTTCCAGCCAGGTACAACTAGGCAGCTGGGGGCTGGAATTCTCGGCGTGGAGGGCCCTAGCATTTGGCATTCATCATAATGCCATTTTCTGGAGCTGTTCCTGGATCTTCCAGCTGCCCTGTGGCGATGGCAGACTGGGAAAAAGGGGGTTAATGCCAGCTTTGCATTGCTAGCTGGCACTAAGCCCCGAGATTCCTAATGTAAGCGAGAAAGTTTATATGAGATCAGAGAGCTGTGTTGCTCTAACTGACCTCAGGTGACAGACTGTGACATCACCCCATTTACTAAACGAGCCAATACTCATTTAGTTTCGGGACTCGGCCGGAACGGATGTCACCGAGGATTGTAGATGGATATGTGGGAGTAATAAAGATGGAGTCTAAATATGTATTTGTAGTTTTTGATATAATAAAAATATTTTCTCTTTGTGTATTCTTTACTAGAGATTCCTAATAGCCAGGTCTAACATTGGCCCGACATTAGAAATCTCGGGTTTTAATGCCAATTGGCAATACAAAGCTGGCATTAACCCCTTACAATCCAGTCTGCCATCACCATAGGACAGCTGAAAGAGCTGAAAACTGCTCCAGAAAATGGTGCTACGATAAGTGCGCTATTTTCTGAGATGGCTGCAACTCACAGAGGTGGGGGGGGGGGGGGAAGGTGGGGAAGAACGCTTTGCCTTCCCCCACGCTGAGGATTCCACTGCTCCGTTACATTTGGCTGGAAACCAAAAATGCAGCAAAGCTCCACGTCGTCTATTTTATTTTAGTTCTATCAAGAAATAAAGGGGGGCTCCTCTATATATTAATTGTAAGCCAGGTAAAAATAGGCAGTGGGGGTGGGGGTGTGTGATTTGGAGCCCATACTTGGCTGGTGATAAAAAGTACAGCGAAGCCTCATCTCATCATCGCAGAATATGCTCATTAAATACGCAGCAAATACGCACTGTGTGAACACTGCTACATATCTGCTGCGTATTAGGAGCTAACAATGATCTATGTGTGAATATCCGGCAAAACCGCAGCAATAATCAACATGGTGCAGATTTTCCTACATAAATTTGCTGCATTTCTGCTGCTGAAAAACCTGCAGCATGGGCACAGGTATTCAGCGTTTACATAGACTTTTATTACAATAAATGCTGCTGCAGATCTGGGACAGATCAGCAGCATATCTGCACTAAAATTGCAGCACAACCTGCGATGCATACGCAGCACGGGCACATAGTCTTGCATTTCAGTGTACTTCGATGACCGTGGACTTCTGCGTGGTTTTGCTATGTATTTCACATGAAGACTGCCCAGGTATAACACTAGAGTCAGCTGGAAGGGAGACGTGAATTCTGATCTGTTCTGTAGCATGCAGGGAGGCAGATACCTCCATCACTTGGAATGAGACGTTGGGCTGTTGCTTGTCCCAATCTGTGTGAAATCCAAAGGCTTTAAGCATTTACCAGGAGCGAGAGAAATACTTTGTGTTTTAGTCACATGGGTAAACTACTTTTAATGAATATTTTATACTAACTTGTCATTTCAGGAGAATCTTATGATGTTTGAAATAATTTTAGTTTTTCTTTTCTTTTAAGCGATTCATTCAGTATCTTGCATCTAGAAATACATTATTCAACCTCAACAACTTCTTGGATAAAGGTGCTATGCAAGGTAAATAAACCGGATCTTTATGTCTATATTAGAGAAGTATTCTCCTCGCCCCCACTCATCAGTCATTTCTTCTTTCCTTACAATTATAACAATCCATTTTCAAAAATTGCTCAGAGCTGTTCACAATTCTCAGGGGATCACATTACAACTTATGCCTATGGGGTCTATAAAGAGGAGATGCTAGAAAAAGACAGGGCCAGAGAAAAGGATAAGACTTAGTGCAAAGGGTTAAAAACTGCTAAAATACAGGATTCAAGTTATATAATGGGCAGAAATAGTGATATTCCTCATCTGCACATAATGCATCTAATTCTGAAAGGACAGATACACTTAAATGTCCTTTTATTGGCATCTTTTCTCTGCCTCTTTGTTTCCTCTATGTAGAAATCAATGTTATCTTGGTTCTAAACCTTTTCTACCATCTTCCAGGGTATGATATGTCAACCTTCATTAGGCGCTACAGCAGGTATCTGAATGAAAAAGCGCTTTCCTACAGACTTGTGGCCGTGGACTTCACCAAAATGAAAAGAGGGTGTGTAACACAAATTGTGTACTTGAAAGTTTGATTTTTTTTTTTTTTTTTTCTTATTTCTAAACATTTTTTTTTCTTCCATATTTTAGAATAGACGGGGTCATGAGAACTATGGCCACAGAAAAGTTATTGAAAACTCTTCCAATCATTCAGAATCAACTGGACGCTCTGCTAGATTTTGATGTAGGCACATGATTGCTTTGTGATGAATGTCTATTGTCTATAATATAATTTTTTTTTTTTAATGTTTTTATAACTGTTTTTCTATATATTTTTATTTTAGGCAAACCCAAATGAATTAACTAATGGTGTTATAAATACTGGCTTCATGCTGCTGTTCAAAGACTCCATACGATTATTTGCTGCTACAATGAAGGAGTTATTAATTTGTTAGGTATGTCATCTTCTCAGTAATTTCTCTCCATGTTTAGGTCTCAAGATTTACTACATTTTATAAATTTGTTAAAGACAAGGGACAACATACAACACCTTTTGTAAGTTCTTGATCTGACATTGCGCCTGTTCATTCACCTCTTGTATACTATAACAATTATCAACAGGTAGAGGATGACCCCACTCACGATATACACCCAGCGTCTATACTTCATAGCAAACACACGAATCACAGAATCCAAAACCGTGTTTAATAGCTTAACTTTCTGTGTTTGTAAAACATGCTTTTTTTTCCCCTTCTTAAGGCCCTGTTTACTTATCCGTGTTTCCAGTATGTGTGGTGTCCATTTACACACGCATTGTAGACACGTTTACTGATACTAATTAAAATCAATGGTGATCTTAACACCTTCATGTTCTCGTGTGAACCACACGCATGCACATGCGATCTGTATGGTGACATGTCTGTTTCTTTTACCTGTAGCACGGATGAAACACACATACAGCATATGGATGACATCCGTGTGACATGTACTGGAAGAAAAAGCATCACACTGAAATAATTTTTTCTTTCCTTATATAGCTTTTACAGTATTAACCAAATAAATAATTACATACAAATGCAACATGGGGTCCCCTCATTTTTAGTAACCAGCGAAGGTAAAGTAGCCAGTCGGGGGCTGATATTATCAGGCTGGGAGGGTCCATGGTTATTGGACCCTTACCAGCTTAAAAATGCCAGCCCGCAGCTGCCCCAGAATAGGCACGTCACATAAGATGAGTCAATTCTGACACTTCATCTTGGCTCTTCCTGGTGCAGTGGTAATCGGAATGATATTTTTGGGGCTTGATGTGAGCTGGCATCAAGCCCAGGGGCTAGTAATGCAGAGGTGTCCATCACCCCCATTACTATCCCAGTAATGAAAAAAATACAGACAAACACACTCACACTCTCTTAGTTTACTTCAATAAACACTCCCCAAAACTTTCACTCGCTAACTATTTACAAATAAAAAAAAAACATGCAGCTCCACCATAGTCAACAAAAGGATATCTGAAAAGAAGCAACCATGCAAACACACAGACATAACCCCATTTACCACTTTATTAACCCCCCCTCCTCCCAAAAGAAAAAAAATCCCAGCTGCTCTGACATAGTACAGAATGAGCAGGAACGTCTGGAGACTGATGTCACTGCTGTCAATACCCAGCGCCTCTGAAGAGCGGTTATATCACTAACATTACCGCTGTTTAGGGTCGCCAGGTCACTCTTGGTGACTCTGCTGTGCGTGAGACCTGGAGAATGTGAGAGGTGAGGAATGTTCCTAAAGCGGCCGTCACACGCTACGATATCTTGAAAGATATCGCTTGAACGCGCCAGATTAAACATCGCTTGAACGATGTCTGTGCTTGTGACGGCAAGATACGACGAGCGAGAAATGAGAAAATCGCAAAATCGAGATCTGAGCTCCGGAGCTCAGATCTTGCGATGAACGATTAAACAATCTGCTTCATCGTGGTGTATAACACCACGATGAACGATCTCCCAGCGGCAGAGCCTATGCTGGGAGATGGTAACTATGGTACACGTCGGGTTACTATGCGACGCGCGGCGCCTAGTAACCCGATGTGTACCATAGTAACCAGCGATCTCGCTGGTCCACATCGCTGGTGAGTCTGTCTGTGTGACATCTCTCCAGCAATGTGAGCGATATTGTAAGCGATCGCGCGTGCACGTGATCGCTAACAATATCGCTAGCGATATGGAAGCGTGCGACGGCCGCTTAAAGGTACCTTTACACGCCGCAACTGTGGTGTAGCAACTGAGAGGCAATCAGGATTTCAGTCACGGTTGCCTTGAAATTGCTTCCAAGTTGCGGCGTGTAATTGGGGAAATTGATCGTGATTTTCGCAGTTGCTCCCGGTTGCGGTTTCAGAGCATTGTTCTAAAACCAGAGGCAACCCAGAAGGTGAATTGCCCTGATTTTGGCGTGTGAACGGGGGATAGGGATGGAATCTGCGTCGCCTAGTGATTTCCCAGAGGCGTGCCACAGTGTGCTGGATACCGCGCCCCATCAGCGACGATTGGTGGGGGCTACAGTGTTACCATTGGCTGTCCCTGCACAGGGCGCCATATTTAAAGAACTATCCATTCACACTACACAACTGCAATGGCGTCATGTATTAGCCAGCCTTCCTGCGCAGGCTGGCCAATCATGACGCTATTGTGTTGTCTAATCAGCGTATTTGGGGCGCGGAATACACAACTCTGTCACGCCTATGTTCTTGTGGCTCTGCACAGGTACGCCCACATTCCCTTAGTGGTTGCGGCGTGTAAAGCGACGACGGGATTTCAACGGATGTTTCACGCAGGATCAGTTTAGACTTCCGGGGAGCCATGTTCCCTTAGGTTGAAGACGCAATTGCGGCGTGTACATGCGGCATAGGCGATCGGTATCAACCGTCAAAAACGTGCACGCACACGTTCGGTTGCTACCGATCGCCGGTGATGGTTGCAGAGTGTAAAGGTACCTTAACCGCTAATCAGTCGCCAGGTCTCCACCCTCCTCACTTCTTTGATTGACAGATCTGGCTTTGTAGAGCCAGAGAAATGCAGATATAGATGGCAAACAAGCAGGTCGTAGGGTCCATATAAATGATTAGCACCGCCATGATACATCAGCGCCTATACTTGGTTTAAACAGTCATTCTGTGCTGACAGTCCCATTAATAAACATTGCCCATTGTATTTTGTCAGTAATGCACATATGTGATTATCACCACCTTATGCCTTTCCTGTCCTTTGATGTGTATCGAGCAGGCTCTAGAGCTACACCCACCCCACCCCTG
Source organism: Allobates femoralis (assembly GCA_033576535.1). Taxonomy (NCBI): domain Eukaryota; kingdom Metazoa; phylum Chordata; class Amphibia; order Anura; family Aromobatidae; genus Allobates; species Allobates femoralis. Next base: position 138,868,651 of record JARQOC010000008.1, on the reverse strand, counting down.
ACAGATGCTGGCTGTGTTACACATCTGGCATGTTCCTGTAACAGCAGCGTTTGGATTTCAATCTGATTGCTGCTTTTTAACCACTAACCATGCCACAATTGCTTATGCATTGCCTCTCATCGGCGAGGTGCCTGAAGCTTTATAAATTTATACTTTATATAAATCATACACTTTCATAAAACAGTACATTAATTTTAAAAAAATTCAAGTTATCGCAGCTTTAACTCCTCCCATAGAGACTATTTTCAGATACTTTAAAAATGTAAATCTCGCACCTCCTTTTACCCATTAAAAAGGAAAAAATGACATATTATAAGCATATCCATAAAAGTTCCAATTTTATAAAAATATAAAATTAATCTACCCATGTTTTAAACAGCATAAAGAAAATGAAAGAGAGAAAAAGTGATCAAAATATCACATGAGCCCTGAAACTGTACAAAAAGTAGTTCAGCTCACTGTGCACAAATCAAGCTCCAGCAATGGGGAAGAAAATTTACTGGTGTCAGAAAATGGTGACGTGATTTTTAGTTTTCCTCGATTTAAGCAATGGGGTCATGGTACCATGGGTGTCAGTCCTGTCTGTCATTGGGTAGATAATGTTAGTTGTGCCCAGTGCACTTCACAATGATGTGATTCTCTGCGGGTATTACATTCTCCTGGTCACCCATCCCCCGTTTTTGCTGGTCACAGTGGAGTGTTCATGTCATTGCATTCATTCAAGGCCACCAGGGTGACCCTTTTAGACGCCAAAGACGTCACATATTTCTCTACTTTCTAGTCCCTTCTCTTGTCAGGTTTGTCTTCTGGGGAAGCTTTAAGGCCACGTCGCACGTAACGATATCGTTACTGATATCGTTCAAAAGTCACGTTTTCTGTGACGCTTGAACGATGTCGAAATGACATCGTTGCGTGTGACACTACAAACGATGAATGATCAGTCGGCTGATCGTTCATCGTTAGATTTGAGGTCCTGTCCTCAAATCAATCGTTGGTTGCCCGGTGGACTCGCAGCATCGCTGTATGTCCACCGGGCGACTGACCGATAAGTCAGCTCCCAGCGTCTCTCTGCAAGCACTGGGAGCTGGTCTCCAAAGTAAACTGCGGGTATATAGGCAGCGCGCGCTGCCAAGATACCTGATGTATACCTTGGTTACCAGCCTTCACCGCTCACCAGCTGGTATCCAAGGTACACAGTGGGTAACTAGGGACCCTAGTTACCCGCTATGTACCTTGGATACCAGCTGGTGAGCGGAGAAGGCTGGTAACCAAGGTATACATCGGGTATCTAGGCAGCGTGTGCTGCCCAGATACCCGCAGTTTACCTTGGAGACCAGCTGCTCCCGCTTACCACAGCGGGAGCAAGACATCGTAGAAACGATATTTAAATCATTTCCATGATGTCTCTGGTCCGTTGATCGCTGGTGAGTCTGCCTGTGTGACAGCTCACCAGCGATCTGAACGATTTTGTTAGCGATTGCGCGTGCATGTGATCGCTAACAAAATCGTTCATCAGATTGATGCGTGTGACGACACCTTTAGGTTCCACTATGTTGCATTGTCCTCAGGATGGACAGTGGAACCACAATTTTCCTCAGCCGAGGAGCACTGGATCTGAGAAACTTCTGGATATCTCCTCGTCTCCCCCACAACTCGCCAACTGTCATTGGTGGAGTTCCCCCTATGGGTATTATTCACACTTTCCATACAGATCACAGGGTCTAAACTTAGGCACAAGGTCCCATCTTGTGTGACGGGTACCTGGATGTGTATTCCGTCATCACTTGGGGAGTGCTATCTTTCTGTTCTTACCCCAATCTCTCCAGTTGGTCAGTGTGGAGGACATTCCAGTGATCATTATCTTCAGTCTAGCCTCCTGTTTCCAAGTAATTTCAAGCACGTGGCACTAAAGAAACAAGATAAAAACAATGGCAGAAGTCTTATTGAAAGGTCTTTTTTCCACCATTTCACCCTGTTTGAAATTTTGTTTTCTCAAAGTAGATTTATAAAATATTGTTAAATGGGCTGTTAATCTATGTTCACGTTTTATATTAAAGTATTTTTGTAATTTTGGTTTTATTAAAAATTGTGGCACAGTTTTTTTTTTTTGTAGGCTTCTTGTTTAACTACACATTCAACTTTGTGGTAAAAAAATCAGCTGAGAGTAGCGAGCACAAAATGTAAGATAAAGCGTTAGACTCTCCCATTGGACTTTAGAACAAGCTCATTGAACAATTCCCAGATAACTCTTCTGGCAGCAATAGGCCGTGCCACAACCAGGATATAGGAGGCAAATGGTGAATCATCATTAAAGGGGTTATCCGGCTTAAATCTATCTTTACACTAGTGGGCTACACAGATACAAGTAGGTAGATGGTAATTACCTACCTGATCTGCTGTAAGCCCTTCTCTCTCAGCCAGGTAATGATAGGAGAGGTCACATGACCTCTCCTTCAGTGATTTTATTGCTTCCTGTGATGTCACGTCCCGACACCTGAGCTGGAGCTTATCCCCCGCCCTGTACACAGCATGACAGCTGATGTCACCGTGAGTGACAGCAGCCAGTCCCCTCCTACTAACTCCGCTCATGCCTGCTGGCTGAGTAGTGAGGAGCTGTGTTAGACACCCAGCAGCTCCTCAACCCCCTCCCCCACCCCGAAGCTTCAATGATTCCTCCTTCCCCAGTGCTTTCAACAATGTCAGGAGATATTAACCCATCTGCTGCTGGATTTACTGCTAGCAGCACTGGGAGGAACACTGTTTGTGTTATGTACAATTCTGGAATGATGATGGAGATCAACTTACAGGCAGCCAATGAGTGCGCAGTGGGCGGTGCTGGGCACTGAGGCTAGGTGGGATCAGCTCTGGCTGTGAATTAAGCAACCAAGCTCAGTGACATACTGTCAAGTTTGGTTAAGCCACAAGTAAACAAAGTGTGTTCTGGGAATAAAGTGAGAATTCAGGAGGAAACAAAGTTAGAAACCTTTTTTTTTTTTTTTTTTTTTTTTTCTATGGGGGTGTTGTATATTACAATGCAGCTCAGATTAGCTTAAGAAATTGTTTTGATTTCGGGGTCGGAGAACTTCTTTAATGAAGCCCAATTGCAAAACATTATTAGCCCCCAAAAACAAACTACCGTATATACTCGTTTATAAGCCGACCCCCCTACTTTTGCCCCCAAAACCTGGGAAAACCTAATGACTCGTGTATAAGCCGAGGGTGGACCCCAGCACAGGTATACAGACCCCAGCAGTGTGGGATACAGCAGCCTCCCCAGTGGTAGTATACAGCAGCCCGAGTGGTAGTATACAGCAGCAGCCCCAGTGGTAGTATACAGCAGCAGCCCCAGTGGCAGTATACAGCAGCAGCCCCAGTGGCAGTATACAGCAGCAGCCCCAGTGGCAGTATACAGCAGCAGCCCCAGTGGCAGTATACAGCAGCAGCCCCAGTGGCAGTATACAGCAGCAGCCCCAGTGGCAGTATACAGCAGCAGCCCCAGTAGTAGTATACAGCAGCAGCCCCAGAGGTATATACAGCAGCCCCTTCCCCCCCTCCCCATATCAGTATACAGGGCCCCCCCTCTTGTGTAGCAATCCTGTAAAGGAAGAGATTAGTATACTTATCCCTGCCGCTGTCCCGCCGCCGCTATCGCACTCCTCCGGCTTCATCCAGCGTCTTCCGGCTTCCTCCTCCGGCGCGCAGACAATGACGTCATTGCCTGCGCCCACCGGAGGAAGCCGGAAGAAGCCGGAGGTGCTCGATAGCGGCGGCGGGATAGCGGCAGGGATAAGTATACTAATCTCTTCCTTTACAGGATTGCTACACAAGGGGGGGGCCCTGTATACTGATGGGGGGGGGGGGGGGACTGTATACTGTATACAGTGTATACAGTGACTCGCGTATAAGCCGAGGGGGGGACTTTTTAGCCCAATTTTTGGGCTGAAAAACTCGGCTTATACGCGAGTATATACAGTACATTTAAAGGACTTTTCCCATGATCAAATTTCATTTTAATCAGTAGATTTTGGAATAATAATTTCCACATGTTTTAAAATGTGTTTAAAAAAAAAAGTACGGTATCCCTACTAAAGATAATCCTACATATGTGTCCATGCTACCATATGTACTGTGTAATGGATGGTCTGACCGGCACGAGCTTGGTTGATCTGGCAGGAAGGGCGCAAAAGAGTTTACAGACATTACAACACGGATCCGCTCCCCTTTTTTTTTTTTTTTTAAGACAAACATTTCTTCGTTTTTTTAAAAAAATCACCAAAAAGAAATTATTAGCAATTCTGTTCCTATTGTCTCATTACTCTTTGCTCCTCCCTGCCAAGATCAACATGCTTGTGCATGGTCAGACAGGCCATTACACAGTACAAGAGATACACACACATATGAGATTACTCAGCACAGAGATGTGTATGATCAGATCATGTCCCTGTACGTCAGAAATCATTACACAGTACATAGCAGGAACACATATATAAGATTATCTCCACACAGAACTTTTTTTTACACATCCAGGAAACTTATTATTCCAAATCAACTGATTAACCCTCACATCCTGTGAGTATAGGACATCATAGGTTGCTGCCGTCCCTTTGATCGAGCTCACGCACTGAGTTTGTCAATCACTGATGGCGCGATACAAAGCACTGAGGCGGATCGCGCTAATCTTCGCTGTATCGAGATCTGTGATGCGATCACGAACCTGATGCGTTACCATGACAGCTCGAGTCCTGTAAGGACCCTTGAAGCTGTAACTACTCACTGTGATGCTGGCGAACCCAACATCTGCAAAAGTGCTAGTTTCCCCTGTTCACAGACGTGCAGCCCTAGTGATTGCACTGTGCATGCTGAGGCGCCCTACGGAGCAAGTAAAATAAAAAAAGATAAAGTTTTTTTATGTTTGTTTTTTGTAAAAAGCTTGAGTCAATACCCCTTGCCCATGAAAATAAAAAATACACATATTTAATTGACACATTAGAAATCCCTGATCTATAAACTATAAAATCAATAAATCAGATCTAAACAGCTAATGAAAAAAAATAAAAAAATTTTTTTGCGTGCCAACATTACAATAAATACAATAATAGTGATGAAAACATTGTATCTACCAATAATGTATCATTAGAAAAATCAACGTGACTTTACTGATGCATTGGCGATCCATTTCATTCTGTGAGACTAGATTGTGTCAAAGCATGAAATGCTATTAGTGCCTCCATACTTAAAAACATTTTGAATTAACAAATATTGTGTCCTATATTCCTTGAGTATCTTGTAAGTGTATCCAGCCTCAGGCTCAGATTTATCAATATTGACATTTAGTTTTTATATTCTCCTTCTTCAGTTAATGATATATCATTTTATCTGAATTTGTTACTGGGGTCATTTGTATACATGTCGCGGTAATGCGTTTCTACTGAATAGGATTCTATATAGCAATCTAATGGGTAAGTCATTTTCTCTAATAACCTAACAACACATTCATCTTTGATTAGAATATAAATAACTTTAGTGTTATTTAATTATACCCTTCCACTAGTCAAGGCCAAGCATCCATAATGCATTACATGAGCATTTCAGAATTGACCTGGTATTATAAATCTGACTAACGTAAATATTTTTTATGTAGAACCATGTGTTTTGTACTTTCTATGAATATAACTTGTGATAATCGTGGACCTCAATAATGATAAATGTGATTAATCCTAGAATGTATCAAAATTGTCATTTGTCACCCAGCTCTTTTAGCATTATTTCGACTGGCATTGGGTATTTAAGTATCTGTGATAAGAATAAAAAAGGATAAATACCATATGCATTTTTCGATTATCCTACACACATAAAGATTATATTATACATTAATAATATCTTTGTGTGTAGGGATAATCTAAAAATGCATCAGTTAAGTGATTGACCCAATATAATTCTGACACTTGTGTATCCTTCATCTCGTCTACTGTAGAAAAATACTTTGATATGAAAAAGACCCAGTGCAAAGAAGCCTTGGATATTTATAAGAAATTTCTTGCTCGAATGACCAAATTGGCAGAGTTCCTGAAGGTGGCAGAGGTCAGTATTGTCTTTCCTGAGTTAAGGGGCCTCATGTAGCTCTTGGCACTGGTACAGTAGCATGGGTCATGCATGATACAAATTGAATGCTCTTACAAAATTTGGATATGCCGATGGTTAATGTAAATATAACCGCACTCAGCAAATGCATAATTGCTTGTTGCCATTCTCGCTTTGCCTCAGATCTTGTCTTGTGGCCAACAGCAACTTGCAATTTTTTTTTTTTTTCTTGCTTGTCTTATTTTCTTCATCCTTTTGCTCCTTTTAAACGTCTGCATCATTCTTTGACAGATGGCATGACGCTTGGCTCCTCTGATCTTTGCATTTGGAATTGCACTAACAAAAACTGCATGAAGTTGGCACATTTTTGCAAGTATAAATTGCCTGGTCCTTCTTTGCTTTTGCTTTTTTTTCTTTCTTAGCTTTTGCAAGTGCCACTGTACCAGTCCATTAAGTTAATAAAGGCCCTTTTTACCTTCATACTGTGTGTAAGCATTCGATATCCACAGCCCTCTCCATTGCCGCTGCATGAAGTAATGTACACTTTTCTCCCCCCCTTCCTTTTTTGTGAATTCAGCAAGTTGGAATTGATCAGGGTGACATTCCAGATCTTACTCAGGTCAGTGTGCATTTCACATTCATTTAATTCTTTTCTTTTCACATTCCTTCCAAGTCTCTGTATATTTTTTATTGCTTTATCCATAAACCATAATCATGAGAAGTTTTCTCTTCCATATACATCTTATATGGAAAAACATTCATGTGAACTCGTGACTTCAGATATCAGACTTCAAATAAGTATATGCGCTTTCCATGATAAAAAAAAAAAATGAACCACTCCTCAGAATATTACACCTTTAACTAATGGTTTGGTGGTAAAGGATGTTTAATGATTAATAAATCCTTTCTTTGCTTGTAGAAATGTGAACATTTTAAAGAAATCCTGTGTCTAAATGCAGCAGGGCAGTCACTACACCTACAGCTCTCCTGCTGGCCTTGTTTTTCCATGTCCACCTCTGGCCTCCACTCTGTGATGGACAGGTCACTCTTGCCTCTGTAACACACTGGTATTGCCCGGAGTCGTCTCCTTGTGGGACGGCGGTGCATTGCATAGTATGTGTTTGATGACATGAGAGCTATTGATCTGCACATATACTGCCTCCTTTGTGGCAGTAAGGATTTATTAAGCATTAAAGGGCATTACACACACGTTATTAGTTAAGATATCATATCCTGACGACAGGTTCCCTTTAACATCGCTCTCCTGTGTTCGTTTATTGAAATAGCAGAAATTTATGTAACGAGTGCAGTTTTATGTGTGGTCATTTGCTGCTAAGTAGTGCAAACACCTACGTCTATTTGGAGTCAATGTGGCTGATTTACTATAGCTGTCGTCCTAAAATGCTGCTGATCATCACAGGTTCATGCTGTATGATAACCTTGGTTCATCTTTAGAGTGTCTGGTCTAAGTTTACTCCATCTGTCAATCCATTACTGTGATCCATCAAGATAAACAAAATTGTTGTCCCATTTTGGTGCACAGCATCACTCTTTAGCCCACACCCTTTCTTTCCCATTAAAACTATGCTAATTTCTCAAAGACCAAATTCCTTGCTGAGCTGGTCTACAACGTGATGAATGTGGTGCAAAGCATCTAAGATAGTTTGTTGGCACAAAATCCAAATACTGCTGCTGACATTTAGGTTAACGTTATTTTTCTCTTAAAGCATCACCACTGCGTGTTTTCTTTAATGCACTGCTGTAGTGGTGCTTTAAATGTAAGTCTTTTGCCCCCTGTCTTGTACTCTCCTTACATTGAGTTCATCCTTTTCCAGAGATGCTCCAGTTGGTCTGCGTCAAAGTGACCTGCCGACAGCTCCAGTGTTTCATGGAGCATGCCGGAGGTCACAAATCAATACATCTCTGAGAGCATTGTCCTACTCTCATAGAGATGCACTGAGTGCTTGTGACGTCACTTCTGACTTCCAGCCAGTCAAAAGTACGGATAGAAGATGGCACTGCGGGACCGGAGCGACGTCTGTATAAGTATGAAAAATGGCGGCAGGTGGTGGGGACCTAAATTAAAGCACCACTTAAGTGGTGGAAAAATAAAAGGGCTGTAGTGGTGGTTCCAGCAACCCTGGAATAGTGCCACTATTGTAAGTTTCCTTCACCAACTGTTATACTCACCCCCTGCTGTCATTAGCTCTTTCTGGCGCTGCTCCGGTCCAGGTCCACCATCCTGTGATCACAACTTCTGAATGACTGAAAGTCAGAGGTAACGATCACAAGCTCTCAATGCAAGTGTATGAGCCTCATTCTGGCTCTCATAGACTTACACTGAGCAACGCCTATAAAAGATGAAGACGGCCACTGGTAAGCAGGAGACTAACTGCAGGGAACTCACATTAGGAGCACCACCTCCAGAGGTAAAATAGAGAATGCTGGTGTGGTGCTTTCAACAGAATCGCTCATCAGGTTCGCACTGTCCAATCTGAGAGTGGTATGATTTGGGGGCAAAACCTGATTCCAGTGCTGTCACTTACTGGGCTTATTACTGTAACTGTGATAACCTTTCTCTTCTGCAGCTCTACCTGTCCTCTAGGTGATAAACGTCTGCTATGTAATCCCTGTTGTTCATGAGCTCTTGTTATCCCCTACACTGGACTAGCAGCTTTCTGTCTATGCACAGTGTAGACAAGAAGCTCCCAATCTGTGATGTGGGCTGGTTACACAGCACTCAGCATTCAGAGGACTTCTGTATGTTCACAATATATCAATACTACAGTGAGGTCTTAAGTGCTGGAGTCAGAACTTGTCTCCGTTTCTGCTGTCCTTTGATGGACAAGCCTAAGCCTGGGTACAGATACCCTATAGTAAGTCTACATGATCCAGACTAGGTGCCAAAATGTGCAGAATTTGGTGGATTTCCTAGCTTTAGAACAGTGTAAACGGTCTGAAAATGCACCAAATTTATGACAAAGGTACTGTTTACTCCATCACTTTGCTGTCTTGACAATGTTTTATTGCCACAATTGCTGCTAAAATTGTTGCATCCAGCCTTGTAAATGTCCCCTAATGTAGGATACCTAATACTTCTGTTGAGATACATTAGCCTGTGTGCAGATAGGCTCAGTATCCAGCATCTTCTAGTAGTAAGTGTAATCACGTGAACTTTGCAGTGCCATTTCTTAAAACGTACACCTTTTTTGTATGACTTTTTCTGTTTGTTTTATTTTGGTTTTTTTTCTATCATCCGTTTAGTTTCCCACATTTTTGGACTAGGTTTATATATCAGTGACCACATTTGAATCCCCGAAAAAAGTACCCTGATGAAGCTATTGATTATAATGAGGCAAAATTAGTCCCTCTTTGTGTCCACCTTTTAAGAAAGAATGACACTGCCAGAACAGTATGGGTACCGCTGTCCTGTGCGCAGCACAGCTCAAAAGGTGATCCCAGCCTAAAGCAAAGTCATCCAAATATTGTGGACCTGTTTGTAGAAATAGTCATTATATCATGTCGTACATACGATTACAATATGCTGGAGATTGGTGCTAATAATAAAGCTTTTCCTTGGCTCTTGAAGTTTGGGCAGTGACCAGATTTTGTTATCATGAGCCTCATGAAGAGACATGAGAAGTCTAAAAAGTTGGTACTTTTTACCATTTTCTCAGTTAGCCAATAAAAGGCATTAACCACTGAGGACTCTGAGATGGTATCTTTTGGCTAACAAAGTGGAAAGATTACATTTGTCTTGTATCAAAAAAATGATTATATCTTTCCAAAGTACGGTAACTGCAACAGCCTCGCAATGTGTGATCTACCCCTTCATTAATCGATTTATCATGTAAATTTTGACCAACCTGCTTTATGTTAGTAGTATCCTGAGCGCGCCCTTTAGTGACCACCAATTAAAACTTCACCGAAGAATTTGGCTGATTTTATTTGCTTACTTTTTTGTGTATTCGTTTTGGTGTCTTGTCTAATTCTTTCTGAGATGTTGGTTGGTAAATCATGATTCATATTTTAAGGACTTGTCTGTTGAAGCATAGAACAAACAGATATTTAAATGCATCCACTAGTATGATACTCATTTTTTTTTTTTTCCAAATGTTTTTTCTAGTTGCTTAATAACCTATAATTTTATGTCAAGTGGTTTTAACCATCTAATGCAATTTATCTAAACGTTCTTAAATTAAGTCCTAAGTCTAGTCCACTTTCAAAGCGATTGTCTGGAACAATTGATATGATCGGATAGGTTGTCAATACCAAATAATGTGGGTGCGACACACATTACCCCCGCTGATCAGCTGGTGGCGGCTGGATCTGATCAGTTGTGGAGCTTCATTGTTGTCTCAGCAAGGTACTGCACATCCTGATGATTGAGGGGTCTGCATTGCCCTCTGCGGACACTGTGCAGGTGACACAGCTGTGCTGTTCTGCTTTGCAACCTAGCACAATCGGCCAGCCCTGGGTTCATTTCACCGTCAGGAGTGCGAGGTGTCACACCCCCACAGATCTGGTATTGGTTACCTATTCTAAGAATAGCTTACCATCAATGCCAAAATCAAAAACCAACACTGCACTTGCAGGATGCAGTCAGACCCCACTATGTAAAGCAAGCCCAGGTGCAGGCTGATAAAAATCACCTCTACCTACAACAAAATGTGGGGGACCTGCCATGCACATAATGGGCTTGCTTAGGACACCATTGACACTGATACAAATGATGCAGAGTGTCTGAAAGCTACCTACAGGCTCTGCCACCTAACCAATGGGCTGCCCAGTACGATGCTTCTGCACCACTAGATGAACGGCGCCCCATGGGGCCCAGCTGCACCCCGAAAATGATAAATAAGTGCACTTTTTTTTATCCTATTCGGGGTGCAGCTGGTCCCATGGGGCGCCGGTCACCTAGTGGTGCAGAAGCATCGTACTGGGCGGCCCATTGGTTAGGTGGCAGAGCCGGTGGGTAGCTTTCAGACACTATGCATCATTTGTATCAGTGTGAATGGTGTCCTAAGCAAGCCCATTATGAGCTTGGCAGGTCGCATCCCACATTTTGTTGTAGGTAGAGGTGATTATCAGCCTGCATCTGGTGCTTGCTTTACATAGTGGGGTCTGACTGCATCCTGCAAGTACAGTGTTGGTTTTTGATTTTGGCATTGTTGGTAAGTTTTTCTAATGCTGCTTTTTCTCAGTAGTTTTTGTACACTATTCTAAGAATAGGCCACCAATACTAAAATTACCAGACAGCCCCTTTAGGTTACAGTGAATGCTTTACATAGGAAAGACAATACAGTGTTATGTGCAGGTATTTTTGTCTTGTACAAGTTTTCAGCAACTTTTAGTGAGAGTATCTAATTAATGACTCTTCATCTGCAGGCACCCAGCAGTTTGCTGGAAGCACTTGAACAGCATTTGGCATCCCTTGAAGGGAAAAAAACAAAGGAACTTTCAGCTGCTAGTCGGTGAGTTGTATAAAATTTTGTAATGCCAAGTGCAATTAGTTGATTATGAATTTCACTTTAACTTTGCATTTATTTTTATCGCAGAGCTAGCACCTTGTCCAGTGCGGTATCGTCTCTTGCCACAACTGGGTTATCCTTTTGTAAAATGGATGAAAAAGAGCGACAGCAGGCACTGGAGGAGGAACAAGCGAGACTCCAAGCACTTAAGGTATTGATGAAAAAAAATAAAAAATTGTGTACTAAGTTTTTTTGTGTAAACTCTGATGTTCACCTTGTAGGGCTTGTCTTGTGAAGACAACCTCTGCCCATTCACCTTATAGATACCGTATATACTCGCGTATAAGCCGAGTTTTTCAGCCCAAAAATTGGGCTGAAAAGTACCCCCCTCGGCTTATACGCGAGTCAGTGCGGGGGCTGCTGTATACAGCGGTATACAGCAGCCCCCGCATCCCCAGTAATGCAGGGCCCCCCCCCTCATGCTCCGGTCACCTGTAAAGCAAGTTATACTTATCAGTGCCCGCTGCCGTCCGCGCCCGCCGCTGCCGACATGCGATCCTCCATCTTCATTCATCTTCTTCCTGCTTCTGTACGCGTCGCAGGCAATGACGTCATTACCGGCGACGCGCACAGGAAACAGGAAGAAGATGCATGAAGACGGAGGATCGGGATGTCGGCAGATGCGGGCGCGGACGGCAGCGGGCACTGATACGTATAATTTGCTTTACAGGAGACCGGAGCATGAGGGGGGGGCCCTGCATTACTGGGGCTGCCTGTATACTACCACTGGGGCTGCTGTATATAGGGGCCCTGCATTACTGGGGCTGCAATACCACTGGGGCTGCTGTATATAGGGGCCCTGCATTACTGGGGCTGCAATACCACTGGGGCTGCTGTATATAGGGGCTGCAATACCACTGGGACTGCAATACCACTGGGGCTGCTGTATATAGGGGCTGCAATACCACTGGGGCTGCAATACCACTGGGGCTGCTGTATATAGGGGCTGCAATACCACTGGGGCTGCAATACCACTGGGGCTGCTGTATATAGGGGCTGCAATACCACTGGGGCTGCAATACCACTGGGGCTGCTGTATATAGGGGCTGCAATACCACTGGGGCTGCAATACCACTGGGGCTGCTGTATATAGGGGCTGCTGTATACACCACTGGGGCTGCAATACCACTGGGGCTGCTGTATATAGGGGCTGCAATACCACTGGGGCTGCAATACCACTGGGGCTGCTGTATATTGGGGCTGCTGTATACACCTCTGGGGCTGCATATACCTCTGGGGCTGCATATACCTCTGGGGCTGCTGTATACTACCACTGGGGCTGCTGCTGTATACTACCACTGGGGAGGCTGCTGTATACCTCACTGCTGGGGGTTGTATACCTGTGCTGGAGTCCACCCTCGGCTTATACGCGAGTCAATAGATTTTCCCAGGTTTTGGGGGCAAAAGTAGGGGGGTCGGCTTATACACGGGTCGGCTTATACACGAGTATATACGGTAACTTTATAATAGGTGATGTCTGTTATTTTTAATCCTGTGATTATATGACTGTAGAGAAGTGATCGCATTGCAAGAGTCAGTCAGAAAAGTAAAGAATTTCAGGAACTTGATTCCAGATGGCAACATTAGAGATGGGGAATGAGAATAAAAATGTAATTGCCTAAGTGTAATGTTTTCTGCTAAAATGAATATATTTAATGGTAAAAGTATGTTCATTTGAATAATTCGACATGAACATTTTTCGGAGCACTGTGAATCACCAAATTGCTCCTGGATTGTTGGGAGAAGTTGGTCTTTGAGAATCTCTAGATCCGATTATTTATTCATGGCAGTGTTCTTAGGCAAAATTGTTAGTAAGCCCCTCACTTGGCTGAAAGCCCCCACACATGAATGATTGCAGGAGGCTTTACTGTTGGCATGACACAGAAGAAAAGGTGAGTCCATGGTACAACCCTTCTTCCAGATACCCCAAACAGTCCAATAAGGAAAATAGGTTTGCAGTCAATAGAAGGAACTGGAGGGGAAAGTTTTCTTTCATTGACTCTCCTTCAAACTGTTAAGGACATGATTGTCTGGACAAGAAAATGTGAGCCCTAATATTTCTGTTTTCCTAATGTAAGTGTTTTTTTATTTTCAGGAACAACGTCTTAGGGAAATTTCTGTAGTTTCAAATTCTACACCTGGATCAACGTCGCCAAGCACTTTATCTGGCAAAAGTGTTAATACCACCTCCGCTGTGGATTTATTCTCAACGCCTGCACCAACAACTAATAGGTGAGCCCACAAATGTATGAAACAAGACCACTGTATAAAGCAGTATGTAGGTCAGTGTTTGCAAGCCAAAGGCTAAAGTGGATCTTCGCAGAGAAAATGTTTAAAGGAAGGTTTGTATCTCTATTTTTTTTTTTACCCACTCATTATGATTTCTAAGTCAAAATGAGGCGTTAAAGACCAAAATACTATCATGTGAAAAGTATCCTCTAAGGCTATGTGCACACAGTGCATTTGTGATGTGTTTTTTTTTCTTTTTATGCTTTTTTAGTGCAGTTTTGTCACAAAACTTAATGCCATCGTTAAACCAGAAAGCTCAATGAGAATCCTGACATTTTGTGCACATGTTGCATATTTTTCCCTTGCAGATTTGGGGCATAACTAAATCTACAGGATGTCAATTCTTGCTCTGTTTTTTGCAGCATATTTACATGAAAAAGTATGCCAAAAATGTACTAAAATCGCATCAAAAACTAATTTTGGTGCGTTTTTCTGCCAGTGGATACAGATTTGGTGCAGAAATGTCTGCAACCAAATACTCAACTTGTGCACTTTGCCTAAATATTTCCAAAGGGCAACAACAGGCCACCAGTATTGGTGAAGAAAATTGGTTAATTGTGAAGAAAATTAAATATGTACAGTTAGGATATATTTGTACTGTGATAGGTTTTAACATTTTTGCTGTTTACCAAAACATATTCAGTATAAAGTTATATAATCAATATGGGATAAAATGCAGACCCTCATCTTTAATATATGCAGTGCTTTGCAAATTAATTGGGACAAATCAAGTTTTCTTTTTCGCTCCATTGGGAGACCCAGACAATGTGTGTCCTCCGGAGGCGGAAGCTATACACCCAAAGTATTACACTTAAATAAAAAGTGTAACTCCTCCCCTACTGCCTATACACCCCCTCTAGGAGAGCTCCCATCAGTTCTTAGCTTTGTGTTGAAGGAGGCACACTCTGCACTCATTCACTCTCACTTAGTCTTACTCACTCTCTCTGAGAGTGTCGGATGGAAGAAAAGTGGATCCTTAGGGATCCCCAGCATGTCTCCTTCCTCACCCAGGCAGAGGCGGTTGAGGTACCCTTGGGGTACAACGGGCTGGAGCCCTCATGCTGTATTTTTCCTTCTCCATCCCTTTGGGGCTCTGGAGAAGTGGGATATAATCATGGGCTTCCATATCAGCTGGAGCTCAGACTCCATCCACAGTCCCCATTGGGAATCGGCTGGCCGGAGTTGCGGACCCCCAGGGATCAGCCCCTGCACCTATTAAGGTACTCTGGGGCTTGTGCTGCTGCTGCAGCCCGGTCTGGCTGTGTGGGTGATCATTGGGTCTCCCCTGGGCTAGTGGGGTCCAGTACCTGCAGCGCCACAGGGTTTGCGGTGTTTCCGGGAGGCACCGCGCTCTCCCGCTACCAAGCGCCGGCCGGCCGCAGAAATTTAGTCCCCGGCTTCATTGCGGCCTAGTTTTTCGGCTGGAGCCCGGGCTCCATAGGAGGCAGGTTCGGCCGCCTCTGTGGGCGGGCTTAGAGCTCGGGTGGTGTCCGCCTCTGGGGGCGGTTTTGGTGCTCCGGCCGCTCCCATCTCTGGATGGCTGCGGCTGTGGGGGCGGTCTTGGGGCTGTGGCCACCCCCATCCGGGTGGCTGCCCCCTCTGTCAGTCAGGGTCTGCTGTGCCCTCCGGATTCCCGCGCCATGTGGCCGCGCCCCTTTTCTTAGCTCCGGCGGCCATCTTTGTGGGTCTGAGACTGTGCTCAGCTTCTCTCATTCTCCTGCAGCTGGTAGGAGGGCGCGCTGCTTCCGGAGGGCACACAACCTCTCTGTCGGCTGGTAAGTCACCCCAGACTCTCTGGTGGTGTCTCCCTTTCCTTGGGCCCCCCTTCTAGAGCTCCCCTTCTTGGAGGTCCCTGCTTGGAGGCGACATGTCTTCCATCAGGAGCAAAGCCCCTAAGGTGCAGACATTTTATGCATCTTGCACTGCTTGCAAGGTCTCGCTGCCTGCTGGGTCGGTATTCCCTCATTGCTCTGCCTACATTTCTCATGAGCCTGAGGTGGACCACAGGGCTTCCCCCCCAGCTCTGCTGCATCAGAGCCTTCCCCTAGCCAGGGAGACCAGCCTCTGCCACCAGCTTGGACTGTAGCCTTTACTAAGTCGTTTTCAGACCCTTTTGCCCAGTCTTTGACGGCTCTAACCAAAGTCCTGCAGGAGTCTTTACAGGCTAGTCACCGGGACAGTGCTCCCGATCCCTCTGCCACGCGCCGCAGGCACTACAGCGAGTCGTCCCCTTCTAGGGGTCTGGATTCGGGAGACAATACAGGGGTCTCTGACTTGGCTCCCTCTCCTCGGCCCCCTAAACGGCCACGTAGAGATATCTCCCCTGATTCCTCTCTTCACACCGAGTCTCATGCTGAGGGTTCCCAGATGGATGGGGAAGATAGACGGGATTCTGTGAGGCCTTTGGACGAGACCTCAGAGGAAGATTCCTTAGTGGATGACTTAGTGTCCTCCATTAATTCCGTTCTGGACCTATCTGCTCCCCCCCAGTGGAGACTTCTCTCTCGGAGGAACTGTATCAGTTCCTTCCTCCATCCAGGTCTCGGGGTTCATTCTTCGATCATTCCAATTTCCGATCGACTGTTCAGGCGCCCAGGGCTTGCCCTGATAAACGCTTTTCCAGGAGGCAGAAGGATACTCGGTATCCTTTTCCTCCTGATGTTGTAAAGGGTTGGTCGCTCTCTCCTAAGGTGGACCCTCCAGTCTCTAGGCTGTCGGCCAATACTGTCATGTCAGTCGCGTATGGCTCCTCTTTGAAGGATCCCACTGAACGTCAAATTGAGCTTCTGCAGAAGTCCATCTACGAAGCCACGGGGGCTTCCTTTGCCCCAGCTTTCGCTGCAGTTTGGGCTCTGCAGGCTGTTTCTGCCTGCTTGGCGGAACTGAATGTTGTAGCTCAGGATATTCCCGAGGTGTCTACTCTTACATCTCAAGCCTCGGCATTTACCGACTACGCTAGGTCGGCAATCATGGAGGCCGCCAGTCGTACCTCTGTAGCTTCGGCTAACTCGCTCGCAGCCCGCAGAATTTTGTGGCTGCGGGATTGAAAGGCTGACGCCACTTCCAAGAAGTTCCTCCAGGTCTCCCATTTGCGGGGAACAGGCTTTTTGAAGAACAATTGGACGACATCATCAAGGAGTCCACAGGCGGCAAGTCAACTTCATTGCCTCAGTCTAAGGTTCAGAAGTCTGGCCAGCATCAGATGCAACCCAAGTTTCGGTCCTTTCGTCCCTCTTCAAAGTCCTCTTCCTCCTCCTCCTCTCGTTCAGACAAGGATCAGAAGTCAGGTCGGACGTGGAGGTCTAAGGCTCAACAGAAGAAGCCAGCTGGTGTCTCAGCCACCAAGCCCGCTTCTTCATATCTCTCCGCCTCTCCCAGCAGCATCCTCGGTCGGTGGCAGGCTCTCCCAATTTGGAGACGTTTGGCGCAGTCTTATCCAGGACCGATGGGTAGTGGATGTCATCTCCCACGGATACAGGATAGAGTTGTCCTCGCGTCCTCCGACTCGTTTCTGTCTTTCCTCGCCCCCGCCGGCAAGGGCCTTGGCCTTTCGTCAGGCGCTGGACGCTTTGTGACAGAACGGGGTCGTGATCCAGGTCCCCTCCAGGGAGCGTTTCCAGGGGTTCTATTCAAACCTCTTCACGGTACTCAAGAAGGACGGGTCGGTAAGACCGGTTTTGGATCTCAAGCTTCTCAACCGGTATGTGAAGGTCAGATCATTCTGACTGGTCTGTGATAGCGTCTCTATCTCAGGGGGATTTCCTAGCCTCGGTGGATGTCAAGGATGCCTACCTACACGTTCCCATCGCTCCTGCACATCAACGCTGACTGCAGTTCGCAGTACGAGAAGAGCACTTTCACTTTGTGGCTCTGCCCTTCGGCCCTTGCATCGGCTCCGAGGGTTTTCACCAAGGTGATTGCAGCGATGGTGGCGGTTCTGCATTCCCAGGGCCACGCAGTAACTCCGTATTTGGACGATCTGTTGGTCAGAGCCCCCTCTGCGGAGCAGTGTCAGCTGAGTCTCTCAGTTACTCTTCTCACGCTGCAGCAATTCGGGTGGTTGGTCAACGTACCGAAGTCTGTTCTCCTTCCTACTCAAACGATAACTTATCTGGGCATGGAGTTTCATACTGCTCCGGCTCTGATCATTCTCCCGGGCAACAAGCAAGCGTCTATCCAGGAGGAGGTCCAGTTTCTCTTGTGTTCAGACTCGGTGTCTATCAGGCGTCTGATGCACGTTCTGGGGAAGATGGTGGTGACCATAGAAGCAGTACCCTTTGCGCAATTTCACCTTCGTCCGCTGCAATTGCAGATCCTGCGCGGATGGAACAAGAGTCCCTCCTCTCTCGACCAGCACATCCCTCTGTCGTCATCGACGAAGGAATCTCTTCACTGGTGGCTGCTTCCCACGTCTCTGTCTCGAGGCAGGTGCTTTCTGCCCCCCTCTTGGTTGGTAATGACCACGGACACCAGCCTCTTGGACTGGGGCGCCGTGTTTCTTCACCACAGGGCTCAGGGCTTGTGGACGGAACAGGAGTCCTCTCTGCAGATCAACGTTCTGGAGATTCGGGCCATTTATTTGGCTCTTCTGGCTTTTCAGAGTTTCCTGGCAGGAAATCAAATTCGGATACAGTCCGACAATGCAACCGCGGTCGCTTACATAAACCACCAGGGAGGCACGCGCAGCTCTCAAGCCTTCGAGGAGGTCCATCGTATCCTACATTGGGTCGAGGACACCGGCTCGTCCATCTCGGCAGTTTTCATTCCCGGGGTGGAAAATTGGGAGGCCGACTATCTCAGTCGGCAAGGCATGGACGAGGGCGAATGGGCTCTCCACCCGGACGTGTTTCAGCACATCTGCGACAGATGGGGAACTCCGGACGTGGACCTGATGGCTTCCAGGCTGAACCACAAGGTCCCGTCTTCATGTCTCGCTCCCGAGACAGCAATGCCCTGGCAGCGGACGCTCTGGTCCCAGTTTCGTCCTCCCTACGTGTTCTCCTCCTCTTCCTATACTGCCCAGGGTTCTGCGGAAACTCAGGGCAGAATGTCGACAGGCTCTGATCATAGCCCCAGACTGGCCCAGGAGGGCCTGGTATCCGAACCTGTTACGGCTTTCGGCGGGGGATCCGTGGAGACTCCCGTCACGGCCAGACCTCCTGTCACAAGGTCCGTTCTTCCGCCACAATTTCTCGGCCCTCAGCCTGACTTTGTGGCACTTGAAGACTGGTTGTTGACGTCTTGCAGCTTTTCTTCTGAAGTCGCCTCAACCATGAAACAAGCCAGGAAACCTGCGTCGTCGAAGATATACCGCAGAGTTTGGAAAATCTTCTTTTCCTGGTGCCGTCTCAACGGAAATTCTCCTTGGCCTTTCTCTCTTCCAACCCTTCTTGGCTTCTTGCAATCAGGTTTAGATAAGGGTTTGGCGCTCAGTTCGCTCAAATGGCAGATTTCAGCACTGTCGTGCTGTTTAACAAACGTCTAGCTAGCCTTTCTCAGGTTAGGACGTTTCTGCAAGGGGCGAATCACATTGTTCCCCCATACAACCGTCCTTTGGACCCCTGGGATCTTAATCTGGTCCTGGCAGCCTTACAGAAGTCGCCTTTCGAGCCTCTAAGAGAAGTGTCTCTCTCTAGGCTCTCTCAGAAAGTTGCCTTTCTTGTAGCCATTACCTCCTTGCGGAGGGTTTCTGAGTTGGCAGCCTTGTCTTGCAAGTCTCCTTTTCTGGTGGTTCACCAAGATAAAGTGGTACTCCGGCCTGTGGCGGAGTTCTTACCTAAGGTGCTGTCTCCGTTTCACCTGAATCAAGACCTTGTTCTGCCGTCCTTTTGCCCTAATCCTGTGCATCAGTATGAGAAGTCTTTGCATACTTTGGACCTGGTTAGGGCTGTCAGGATTTATGTGTACCGCACGGCTTCTTTTCGCCGTACGGATGCCCTGTTCGTTCTCACGACTGGCGAGAAAAAAGGAGCTCAAGCCTCCAAGTCTTCCTTGGCTCGGTGGATCAAGGCTTCTATTCAGGAACCCTATCTTCTCTCTGGTACGCCTTTACCTGCAGGGATTAGGGCGCATTCCACAAGAGCTGTGGGTGCCTCGTGGGCCTTACGTCATCAGGCCACGGCACAGCAGGTGTGTCAGGCGGCCACTTGGTCCAACCTACACACCTTTACAAAACATTATCAGGTTCATGCATATGCTTCGGCAGACGCTAATGTGGGCAGACGGGTCCTTCAGGCGGGGGTAGCTCACCTTTGAGGTTACTGCCACTCTTGGGTCTTTTCCCGCCCAGGGATAGCTTTTGGACATCCCAATATCTGGGTCTCCCAATGGAGCGAAAAAGAGAATTTTGTTTACTTACCGTAAATTCTTTTTCTTCTAGCTCCTAATTGGGAGACCCAGCACCCTCCCTGTTGCCGTTTGGGCTTTGTTTTTTTCTGTTTAAGTGACTGGTGTTGTACAAGTCGCTTTTACGGCCCTATGGGCCGAGAATTCTTACCGGACCTTTTGGTCTTGGTGTGGGTTCTATCCTCCTTCTTGCTTGTGCACCGAACTGATGGGATCTCTCATAGAAGGAGTGTATAGGCAGTAGGGGAGGAGTTAAATAAAAAGTGTATGTGTAATACTTTGTGTGTCCTCCGGAGGCGGAAGCTATACACCCAATGTCTGGGTCTCCCAATTAGGAGCTAGAAGAAAAAGAATTTACGGTAAGTAAACAAAATTCTCTTTTTTCTTGCATTACTTTCACTATTTCTTATAAGTGTTTTATCAGTTCTTGGTGTCGTTTTCCTTTTTCTTCCACATTTCCCTTTTTCGTTTTGGAGAAAACGATCCAGTTTCATTGTGTGTCCGAATTATTCTTGAAAATCTAGATTTTCCAATACCAACGGTGGAAGCGATTTCTCTTACAGTCAGACGTGTATGTTCATTAAGAGTAATATAATTCTAGACCTCTTCCATGGAGTAACATCCATTTTTACAGGCACGAATCACACTGAGAGAAAAAGTACACTAAGGGTAAGTTCACATTACCCGGCGGGTTGGTCGGCGGCGGCTGGGCGGACCCGCCAGGAAGCTCCGGCGCCGTCCACCGGCTTCCTGGCGGGTATGTGCGGGCGGTATCCGGCGGCTGCCCAGCGGGTTCTCCGCGGCGATTCTGCAGCGGCTGGAAGCAGCACATGATTCTGCTTGCAGCCGCTGCAGAACCGCCGGTTTTTAGAACATGGTCATTCTTTGCTAACCCGCTGGGAAACCTGCGGGTTAGCAACGGATGACGCTGGGTAACCGCCGGTGTGTGCACAGCCTTGGGCTGTTTACATTAGTTTTAATGTTAATCCAAACGCCGGTTTGGATTAACATAAATTAACATAAAACTAATGTAAACAAAACGGCGGTTTACACAGGTAAACCGCCGAAAACCCGGCCAGTGTGCACTTACCCTAAACCACTCCTCACAGAAACAAGCTCTCAACTGAAGCTGAGTGGACAGCCAGCTGTTATTTTCTGACTAAAACCAGTCAAGCCACATTTTGTTACTCAAGGTTGTACACTCACACCTGTTTAAAGCAGTTAAAACTGGTTTGAATCACTGACTGGTAACCCCAACTTACGATTTTACTTAAAAAAATGCTTTGTCCCAATTAATTTGCACAGCACTGTAGCTGCTTCTTTTCAAAGGACCAAAAGTAGTTGGACAATTAACTCAACAGCTTTCTAATGGGCTACTCATTCGTTAATTTATCATCTATTAATCAAGTAAAAGGTCTGGAGCTGATTCCATATATGGCATTTGCTTTTGGAAGCTGTTGCTGTGAACCCAGAACATGAAGAAAAACAGGCAATCATTAGGCTAAAAAAAAAAAAAAAAAAGAAATCTATCTAGAGAGATAGCAGAAAGTGTAGGAGCTGCCAAATCAACAGTTTAATGCAGTCTGTAAAAAAAAAGAAATTAAAAAAAAAAAAAAAAAGTGCATTGGTAAGCTCAAAAAGGCCTGGACATTTATGAAAGACATGATTGCAGAATCCTTTCCATGGTGAAATAAAAACCCTTCACAACATCCACCCAAGTGGAGAACAGTCTCCAGGGAGTAGGTGTTTCAGTACCTAAGTCTACCATTAAAGAGAAGACTTCATGAGAGCAGATACAGAGTTGTGATCATAAGGTGCAAACCCTTAATCAGCCTCAAAAATAGAAAAGTCAGATGAGAGTATGCCAAAGTACATTTAAAGAAGTTGCGCAGGTCTGGAAAAGCATGTTGTGGACAGATGAAATGAAGATTAACCTGAAGAAGAAAGTATGCAGAGGGCTTGGAACACCAGGTGGAGAGAGTGTGATGGCCGGGCATGCATGGCTTCCGATGGTTCTGGATCCAGAGTTTGAGGATGTGATGTAAGACAGCAATTTAAGACAGCAGCAGCTGTATGATTTCTAAACTGTACAGGGCGATATTTTCTGCTCAGATCCAACCAAGTGCAATAACATCAACTGGACGGTGCTTCACAATACAAAAGTACAATAACCAAAACCATACTGCAAGAGCAACCCAGAAGTTTAAGGCAAAAAACTGTAATTTCTCATTCGCCTCATTGGGGGACACTGGACCATGGGTGTTATGCTACTATCTCTAGGAGGCTGGCACTAAATGAATACAAAAAAAACAGATTAGCCCCTCCTCCTGTAGTATGTACCCTCTGGCTGGGCCAGGCCAAATCAGTTTCAGCTTAGTGTCTGTAGGAGGCAGATGTGGTCTACAGACCCACATTCTCTTTTTTTTTTTTTTTTTTTTTTTTTTTTTACCTTTTTATTCTTGATTTTTTCCTGAATTTGTATACACAGTTGATGATTTTAGACAGGTGATGGCTCCCTTAAGGGCACCGCTCTCCCACAACCATCAACAGACTGGAACGTGGAGTGTCGCTTCCACGTACCCCCTTCTGTGACATTGGATCCCTTGGGGCTACGCCTTATCTGCTTTGAGATTTTTAAGGGCGACGATTCCCCCAAGGGAGCTAATCTCCCAAAAACATCAACAGGAGGGCATGCGGAGTTTCGCCTCCCTGTATCCTTCTCTGCACCTGGCGTAGACCCCTCTGTTTCTACTTCCATCTGGGACTACAATCTGCTCTCTTCATCCTCCCAGCAAGGAGCTTGGGTAGTAGGCATCCAATACTACAACGTCCAGGGACAGCAGCATACCTCCCCAGCATCTTACCAAGGAGCCTGGGTAGTAGGCACCCAATACTGCAACCTGCAGGGACAGCAGCACAACCCCCAGCCTCTCATCAAGGAGCCTGGGTAGCAGCTACCTGGAATGCAGATCATATCTGCTCCAGTATCCCAGCAGACTGTGCTGGGGGACACTCCATCAGCCTTCAGGTGAGACCTGGGACCCACCACCCAGCCCGAGATCGGTACAGAACTCGGCAGAGGGCTCTCCTAACCATTATCCTTATCTGTCCCACCGGGCCCCTTGTCTTTTCCGCCCACCAGTCGCCCGCTACGTTTTGGCCGCCTTCCTGTGTTTCCCCGGCCACACCCGCAAATTTAGGCCCCGGCTTTGGCCTGTGTGTGGCTCCGCCCCCCAGGTGACACGATAATCACATTCACGTCCCCAGTCTGCCACCCTAATGATGCGATATTCCTGTGCATGCCCCCGGGATGACGTCACCGTAGGCGCGCACCCGGCTTCATTCCCAGGTACAGCCACACTTTTAGTGTTTCTCGCACATCACTAGTCTCCTCATCGCGCCTTGTTACAGAGCACATCTCCCATCACAGTATTCCTCTCACGTGGGGTATTCTCTCTACTAGTCAGCACCTGGGGCACTCTTCGGCACCAGGGATACAGGACCAGGCAAGTGAAAGGGGCTCACTACTCCTTGTAAGAGCTAAAATCTTTTTTTCTCATTCTCCGCAGAGTCTTCGCTGCTGCTTTGCTTAGGCTCATTACTTCTCCCACATTATACCTCCCTCTGTTCAGTGAAACAGACCAAGTATTAACATGCTGTTCTCTAAGTCCTCAAAGAAAGCCCCTAAGTCCCATACAGTCTCATATGCCTCGTGTCACCTTGGTCATGATACCCCGGAAACCAGGCCTGCACCCCCGCAGAGATCCAGGAGCCCTCTGATGACACTGGAACAACTAGTGAGCTGAGCCCACCCGACAGGACACTATTCTTTTCCCAATCCATGGAAAGGCTATCAAACTCCCTGGTCCAGGCTATGCAGTACCATAACACGGGACAGCACACCCTGCCAGAGCAGTGCACGTACAGCTGATCCCCCATGAGAGGGCCCATCAGGAGGGAGAAGCTCCCTTCCCATAACCTCGAGCACTATAGGAAAAAGGCTCACAGAAATGTATCCCCCGTTTACTCACAAGGCTCTCATGCTTGCCCACACGGGAATCGGCACCCGGGTTGCCTATGCCCGACAAATGCCAAGATCTCGTTTTCCGACCCAAACCTGGATGATTCCTTTGACTTAGACTCCACAGATGTCCAGGCGATGGTTGACAATCTGATTCAGCAGTCAACCAAACACTTAAAGTAGTCGACCCTACTACTATGGTGCCGGACCATAATGTTTCCTTCAAAAGAGTAAAACGCTTGCACATGAACCACTGTGAGTTCCAGGACATTCTGGCAAAACAAAGAGAGCGACCAGACAAGTGGTTCGGTGGTCACAAGCCCATTGAAGCTCGCTATCCCTTCGCACCCGCTCCCACCAAATATTGAGTAGATTCCCCGCCGGTCGATCACCCTGTTTCACTGTCCTTACCGGACCGGTCCTCCATTAAGAATCCAACTGACAGCAATTCACTCGCTCAGCATTGGAGGCAGGGGCTCATACCTTTCGCCATCATTCACCTCGGTTTGAGTGTCCAAGGTGATTATGATCTGGGTGGAAACTCTGCAGAAGTCTTTTCAGGATACGACCTGCCTCTGGAGCGGTTGAACCTGATCGCCAAAATAACGATGGCTGGTGAGTTCCTAATACATGCCTCTCTGCATTCAGTCAGTTGTGCAGTCCTTGCGGCTTCCAACGCGATTGCCATTTGCAGAGCTCTTTAGCTCAGACAATGGCGGGCAGATTGAGCATCGAAAAAGTCTCTAACCAGTCTTCCCTATCAAAGCGGTTGACTCTTTGACAAACGGTTAGACAAACATATTTCAGACACAGCTGGAGGAAAGAGTACCTCACTTCCCCAGCACAAACTGAGTCATCCCCTCTTTAGGCATCAACAGATGCGTTTTCGCTCCTTTCGCAACTCCCTGAGTTGGGCGCGTTTCCGCACTTCAGGTTACAACATAGAATTTCCTTCCCGTCCTCCAAACTGTTTTTCCTCCAAACTCAGGGAAAAGGACTCGTGCCTTTTTTTTTCACGCCAACTCCTCACTACAATTCGCTGGGGTAATTGTTCCCGTACCAACCTCCGAAAACATCAGGAGTTTTTATTCAAACCTCTTTGTCATCCCCAAGAAGGACGGTTCAGTGCGACCCAACCTAGCCTCAAACATTGAACAGATACGTCTGTATCCATCGGTTCAGAATGGAGTCCCTACGCTCCATAATCGCGTCTATGGAGGAAGGAGAATTCCTGGCCTCCATTGATATCCAGGACATGTACCTCTATATCCCGATATACCAACAAGAGAAGTCTGGTAGAGTTTTTCGGTGCAAAGTGTAATTCGATTTGGAGCCATAAGGGGACATTCCCACCGATCCACCACAGCTGAACCTGTTCCAAAAGGGCTGCATGGTGGTACCCTCTCCGGAGTAGGGCGAAACATTAGGTGATGTGCTATTCGGTGGGGTTTGTTACTCCAAATGAACTGGTTAATGATAGATTGAAACAAGGAAAGGGTCGTGCGAGGGAAACGGAGGGGAAGGCAACGGAAAAAGTAAATAAGCTTGGGGCGAATTAGCATTTTTATGGTTTGAATTTTAGCCATTCAGGAGAGAGTATTAGAGGGCAAGCGAGATAAGTCCGAGCAGATTTCCTGAGTAAGCAGGTCACAATTGCGCTTAACTAAGTTGGCGGTATTGGTCATGAAAATCCCCAAAATTCTGCCACAACAGTCATAACCTCTTTAAGGGAGAGCAGCACCTCAGTGCACGTCAGGATGATATCATCGGTGTATAAACCGATTTTGTGAGTCTTGGACCCCACATTTATCCCATGAATGTTTGGGTTAGCTCTAATAGCGGCCGCTAACGGTTCCATTAACAGGGCTAAGATTAAGGGAGACGGGTCAACCCTGTCTGGTGCCATTGGTGATAGTAAGGGGGGAAAGAGGAAGCCGGAAACTGACACAGTGGCGTTGGGTTCCAAGTAAAGGGCCATAACGGACGAAAAGACCCTTCCCAGGAAGCCAAATTTGCGCAGTACCCCGGCGAGGAATCCCCAGTGTACCCTGTCGAAAGCTTTTTTTGCGTCCAATGACAGGAACACACTGGGGATGTGCACCCTCTCAGCCAAAGTAACTTGTGCATAGGGACATTGAAATCTCCAGCTATAATTTTGTGACCAATAGTGATGGAGCAAATTTTGGACAAAAGAGTATGTAAAAATTTTAGTTGACCGGTGTTGGGGGCATAAAGGGAGGTCAGCACATATGGCACTGAATTAATGGTACATGAAACTGCGACGAACCTGCCCCTCGGGTCCCTGACGATGTCAGTGTACTTGAACGAGCCAGAGCCAAAGATCAAAACACCAACTCCGGCTTTCTTTGCCATACCACAGGAAATAAATTGGTGAGGGTATGATCTAGAGGCCATCCGGGCCGTATCACTGTCCAACAAACGTGTCTCTTGGAGACATATTATGTCCGCCTTTGATTTTAAGCAATTGCCTCCAAACCAGAGAACACTTCCCCGGCGAGTTGAGGCCATTAACATTTTTGCTAAAAAACACCAAGCTCATGGTTATAAGGGTACAAAGGTGCTCGGCGGGACCTCACAGCAGGACCTGAAAAGGAAGAACACCTAATACACATAGTGCACATTGCAAGCGGGGGTAGGAGAAGAGGGGGAAGGAGGGGACAAAACAGGTAAATAACAGTCATAAAAGAACGCCAAACCCCTAAAAAGATAAGCAGGGGTGGCAAAGGCAAAAAGGAAAGAAAAGGGGAAAAAAAAAAAAAAAAGAGGGTTGCAACCCCTGTGCAAAAAGTGACCAAAACACACTTGTGGGGCAAAAATAGGGAAACGTCCAGTACTTAGAACGTTCCAAAGGCTGTTAATGAAACCCGTTCCACAGCCAGGGTAGAACAGGAATCAACAGTGACTGCCGTAGAACCAAGGCAGACAGTAGCAAATCCAGAAAAAAAGAAAATTATGGGAAAGCAAACCCGGCACTCTTCAGGTGGATAGGCAGTTCAGACCGTGCTCCATTCAGGATCAATGTGGCGCTTGGTTGAAGAAGGCACAGCGGGGCAAGGGGAGGCAGAAGGGCGATCCTCACGGGGAGAGCAGAGGCCGCATTGAGCAAGAAGCTTCCTTGCTTCTGCTGGTGTGTGGCAGATGGATGTTGAGCCATTTCTGCGAACTATCAACTTCGTGTTGAAACCCCACCTGTAGGGAATCTCTTTGTCTCTCAGGGTCTGAGTTTGCTGCTGGAATTCTTTACGGAGGGCCAGAGTCCCAGGGGAGAAGTCCGGGAAAACAGAGAGGTGCCGAAAGGACTCAGGCAGACTGGGGCGCCCCCTGAGAGTCTGCAGGAACTCCTCTTTCATCTCATAGAAGTGGATGCGGGCGATGGTATCCCTGGGAAGAGCCAAGATGGCAGGTTTGGGAACTCTGTGGATGCGGTCGATTACGTCATCTTTCTTCGCCATATGGGGCAGCGCAGCCACAATAAAATCCTGTAGGAGAGACCGCAGTTCCACAGTAGGGGCAGACTCATCCACTCCCCTGATCCTTATGTTGTTCCTGCGGAAACGATTCTCCAGGTCTAGATTTTTGGCCTGGGTTTTGACCAGCTCCTGCTGCAGGGTGTCATTAGCATCCAGCAGTTAATTATGGGAGGTTATTAGCTCTGAGCTTGCACTCCAGTCTATCAGTGCGGCCACTCAGCTCTGCGATCTCCCCCCTGAGGTCCACCACCAGCTCCCTCATGTCACCCTGCAGGGAGGACAGAAGATCCCTCATATCACCGCGGTTGAGCGGTGCTTCAGCTCCACCAGGCTCAGATGAAAGGGGAAGCCTGCGCTGAGCGGGGAGACTCGGGCACCATGTTGGAGGTGGCAGGAGATCTGCAGCCAGAGAAGAAGTCAGTGACTTTTCTGAGTGAGCTGTGGATGGAGGGTTTCCCCTTGCCCATTAGACTCACCCCGTGTTCCGGAGGCTGTGGGGAGCAGTTAGAGAGGCGGTCGGGATATGAGCGCCGGTTTTGAGCCGATTTAGTTGCCAGGCTTGCTGGAGCTCCCGTGTTATGCGGCTGCAGCCATCAAGCACCGAGCCACGCCCCCCCCCCCCCCACAAATTCATCTTTGATACCAGCCCGCATACCAGTACCCCACCTCCACCTTGCTGGCATCTCAGTTGCAGTGGAGCTCTCTGGCCCATCAAGAGTCACTCTCATTTCATCAGTCCATAAAACCTTTGACAAATCAGTCTTAAGATATTTCGTGGCCCAGTCTTGATGTTTTATCTCTTGTTCCTTGTTTAAAGGAGATTGTTTTTTAGCCTTCCTTACCTTGGCCATGTCCGTGAGTATAGCACACCTTGTGCTTTTTGATACATGGCAAAACTGGTGGCAAATGGCATCTTGGCAGCTTCACGCTTGATTTTCCTCAATTCATGGGCAGTTATTTTGTGCCTTTTTTGCCCAACACGCTTCTTGCGACCTTGTTGGCTATTTGCTATGAAACGCTTGATTGTTCGGTGATCACGCTTCAAAAGTTTGGCAATTTCAAGACTGCTGCATCCCTCTGCAAGACATCTCACAATTTTGGACTTTTCAGAGCCCGTCAACTCTCTCTTCTGACCCATTTTGCCTAAATTTAGAATCGTTAACGATATCCTTGTGTGTGACAACGCACCAACAATGTCGGAAGGATCGCAGTCCCGTGACATAGCTAACGATATCGTTCAACTATATCCTAGCGTGTGAAGCTGCCTTAAGACCTACATAAAAGCATCATCTGAACTCAGCTGTAGTTAAAGGCCGTCAAAGATCACAAAGGAGGAAACCCAGTGTTTGGTGACATCCATGGCTTCCAGACTTCAGGCATTCATTGGCTGCAAAGAATTCTCTACGTAGTATTAAAGTGAGTTATTTATTTTTGGTAAAGTTACTTTGTCCAATTACTTTCGAGAAGGGTTTGTAGAAAAATTGCTGCAATTCCTAAACATTTCACAGGGTAGATTTGTTCAACCACTTTAATTACACCTGAAGTCTACACTTCAATAACATAGTTGTTTTTCATTTTAAATAAAATATAGTGGCGTGCAGAGCCTGAATCACAAAGGTTTGTCACTGTCCAAATATTTCTGGACCTAACTTTGTATGTGTAACAATCCTTTTCATTGCAGATACCAGTTGTAGTATTAATGAAATATATTGCATGCAAGTCCCTGCCTAATTCTTCCTATTTATTTTCTTTAATGTTGACTGTTTCATCATAGTAATGGCTCTTAATTCAATGGATTGTCCACTACTCGTACAACCCCTTCCGCATCCCTATGTTTCCCTCTAACAAATCAACACCACCTATACTACCCTCTTGCACCATCCCAGCAGTGTGAGCACTTGCTCTCCTGGGCCTGACGTGACATTTTATGTCATACAATCCCTGTGGCCAGTCAGCGCTTAGTTCACTTTCTCCTTCTTCTGTCAAATCAAGCCATATTTTAGGAAATGAGAAAGCGGCTCTCGCTTCATGTCCTCAGCAGTCAGTGGCAATACCACTGGTAAGACGCTAAAACTGGAAGTGAGTATATGTGTTATTTTATTGGGGGGAATATAGGAATGGAGGATGGGATGCCTGAGAATGGACAACACCTTTCAGAACCATTTAAATAACCATTGACTATTCCTGGCCTTAAAGGGACCTGTTGTTATATCGGACATGTCTGTTTTAGTAAATTTGTGAATTCCTCATGAACGGACTCTTCTGGGGTATCATTTCTCAATACCGTGTATTGTGGTTTTCCTCTCTTCCTCCTGAATATTTCTGTAGAAATTGACAACTGGGCGTCGCCCTTCAGCTTATATAAGGGACATGTACTGACTCAATCTTATCTCATGCACTGATTGGATGGTGTTGACTTGTGCAGGGACATACCCCTAACTGGTAATTCCCAGTTTTTACTATATAGATTTATTTGCAGAGGAAATAAGTTGTGTATTTTTGTGTTTTTATTTTTGCGCTGTTTTGTCATGAAACCTGAAGGACTGACTACCTGGTACCGGCAAAGTGAATGAGATTTCTGAAGTCTCATGCACACTGCTTTTCTCCTTGCAGATGTAAAGTGAACCTGTCACCAGATATTTTGGGTTTTAAACTAAAAGCACCACCTTCAGCAGCACCTATGCTGCATTCTAAGAAGGCTATTATGCCCTGACTGCCCTGTACACAGAATAAATGTTATAAAAGTCTGCTGCACTGTATTATAATTACCGTATATACTCGTGTATAAGCCGACTTTTTCAGCCCAAAAATTGGGCTGAAAAGTCCCCCCTCGGCTTATACACGAGTATATAGTGTGAGTGTGACGGGGGTGCTGAGTGTGACGGGGACGGGGGCTCTGACTGGGGACAGGAGGAGGCAGGAGGGGGCTGCAGTGACACCGCGCGGTCACGTGGGCCCGCCTCATTAATATGCACGCATCCCCCTGTCCATCCCCGGCAAGGGGATGCAGTGCATATTGCCCCACACAGCCCCTGGCGGCCCCCGGCAGTGGTATACAGCCCCCCCGCCTAGTACCGGGCCCCCATGCTGCGGCACAGCATACAGTAGCTCATACATTACCATCTCCTGCAGCGCGCGGCTCCTCCATATCCCAGCCGGCATCTTCCTGTAGTGTCATGTGACTGGCGCGTCACATGACACTACAGCAACAAGCCGGCGGGAGATGGAGGAAGCGCGCGCTGCAGGAGATGGTAATGTATGAGCTACTGTATGCTGTGCCGCAGCATGGGGGCCCGGTACTAGGCGGGGGGCTGTATACCACTGCCGGGGGCCGTCGGGAACCCTGTATACCCCTGTGCTGGGGGCTGCTGTATACCCCTGTGCTGGGGGCTGCTGTATACCCCTGTGCTGGGGGCTGCTGTATACCCCTGTGCTGGGGGCTGCTGTATACCCCTGTGCTGGGGGCTGCTGTATACCCCTGTGCTGGGGGCTGCTGTATACCCCTGTGCTGGGGGCTGCTGTATACCCCTGTGCTGGGGGCTGCTGTATACCACAATTCTGGGGGCTGTATACCTGTGCTGGGGTCCACCCCCGGCTTATACGCGAGTCAATAGGTTTTCCCAGGTTTTGGGGGCTAAAGTAGGGGGGTCGGCTTATACACGGGTCGGCTTATACACGAGTATATACGGTACCTTGGTTCGGCCCGATAGGTTTGATTGTCGCACCGTCCACCCTGCCTCTCCACGACGATTACTGTCCTCCTGAGTCATCCACATCAGCTCTGCAGTGTTGAGCCTAGAGTGTATGGGCTCCTTTCAGGACCTGACAGCAGCCCATACATTCTAGGATCAATGCTGCAGAGCCATGGTGGATGACTCAGGAAGCGTCAATCATATGAAGAGCTACATTGTGCTACTTGTTTCCTACCAACAAATAAGCCTACGTTCACACGTCGTGTATTTGCTGCGTATTTATGCAGTTGTGCGTTTTTGCCTGCGCTTTGCGCAAAAAAGCGCGACTGCATTCACACGCCGCACTTTTTCGGCTGCGCTTTTCCCAAGCCCAATTTATAATGTGGCCAATGGGAAAAGCGCGCCGAAAATGGCGCAGAGAATTGACATGTTGATTCTTTTTGTGGACGCGCTTTGCAGTGAAAGCAAAAATATGCATCGTCTGAATGCATTTCAGCAAAAGCCATTGCTTTATGCTGGGATGCGTTTCCAGCGATGCGTTTCACTGCATTTAGACAAGCGCAAAAAAGCGCTGCGTAAATGCAGATATACACAGCTTGGGAACGCAGCCCAAGTGTTTGCAGCCTTTCCTGCTACAAATACGTTCTGCTGAACCTGTGCACACACCCAAACAAGAACAGCGCAATGCAGAGCTATAACAAACCATGTAGTACGGACATGTCAGCAGAGGTGATGGGTCCTCCTTAAAGGGAATCTCTCGCCATGTTTTTGCCATCCCATCTGAGAGCAACATAATAGAGAAAGAGACCCTGATTCCAGTGATGTATCACTTATTAAGCTGCTTGCTGTCATTTTAAGAAAACTACTGTTTTCTCTGCTTCAGATTTAGCAGTTCATGAATTTTCCTGACTACCTGTCAGCAGGCCAAATAGTCCTCTAATGATCATTTCCAACTGATTAAACAGACACACATCGCTGGAATCAGGATCTCTGGCCCTGCGTTATACTGCTCTCAGATTAGGTGGCAAATATCTGGTGACTGATCCCTTTAAAGGCCCCGTCACACGGGGCAACATCGCCGACGATGTAGTCGGTTATTCACAGGAGCGTGCGTCACTCCCGACCTCGCCGGCAAGGTGTCACACAAAGCAATGTTGCCGGCAACTTGCCGCGGCTTTTGCTCGCTGGGTTGTCAGCAACCCAGCGAGTGATGAACCGCAATGTTGCTAATAGGCGAGATTGCCAGAAACATTGCAGTTGCCGTGTCACTCAAGGCGATCTGGCCAAATCGCCAGAGCGACATCGCCAAGTTTCCCAACATTGTTGGAAAACCTGGCGATGTTGCTCAGGCAACTTATCGCCTTAATATCGCCCTGTCACACGCGGCAACTCAGTTGCGTGGTTGCCGCAAGTTAGCCACGCCCCTAAGTTACAGGCGATATCACCCTGTGTGACGGGGCCTTAGGGGAGAATCTGAGTCATTCTGAATCATACTTGATGTCTTGAGGATACAGATTAGGCAGCAGTACACAGAGCACTGGTGTGAATTACGGCTAGGTTACAGTGACATGACAAGCAGTTAAACTGCCATTGAGGTAAAGACGAGTATTAAGTAATTGTGACACTTCCTGGTCCAAATAAGCTTCAGCAGTTTGTTTTTGGAGCTTAATTTTTAACATGTGACACTCTTGGTTATTGTCCTCAGATGTTTCCATTTTCTAACATAACAAATCTTGTTCTCTCCAGCATGCCCAACCTTACCAGTGACCTGTTCGACCTGCAGCCAACATTTGTACCCACAGTACAGAGCACTCCTGCCATAGCATCATCCACAAACAGCACATGGGGAGGTATGTAGGATCAGTCTGTAAAGTAAGAGCTAGTCTACAGAGATGCGTCTTTTTTCTCTATCTTTACCTGTTAGACTGATAGTGATCTGGCCGCATCCATATCTTGGTGCTGCCACTATCATCAATAACTGTCCATATGACTAACCAGAAATATGAGTGAAGGTTTCGGCAAACCTAGTGATACTTCACTTTTATAGTGATTGACAGAAATAAAGCCTGAATAAATGGACAATGGTCTTCTTGATCGTGGTGTATATAGAGAATTCTGACTTTTCCCCAATGCTTTAGCACCACTGTACCCAAAATAATGATTATAAGGGAAAAGACTTTACATCCAAGTAGAGATGGAATAAGATGCCACAAGAGTATCGCAATGTAAAATGTCATGTTAAAACATACACTTTGATCTGGGTCGGTTCAACAGGATTTATTTCTTTTAATTTCCTCAACAGGGCCTTTTTCTTCATCAAATGGAGTTAGTTCCCCACCGCACCTGGACATCTTTGACATGCAGCCTGTTGATGAGGTTGTAAAGTCTACCCCTGCTTTCAACACTTCGACGTTCCCTTCTAAAACACCGATGGGACTTGTTAGTGGTAAATCTGTTTGGTTTTTCTAAATGTGCAGAGCTGTATCTGAAGCGCATTTGACTTCAAACACTGTGGCCTTTTTGCAGCAATCCTTAAGTTAAAGTGATCCTAAACCCAGAAACTGACCCCCCCGCATCTTTAGACCTGCCCCTGCACCCCCTCTTATTATTTCTAGCCATCCCTTTTGCAGAAAAAAATCGCTTTTGTAAAGTAAGAGAAAAAGTTATATTACTTTGTCCTGTGTGAGTTCTCTGTTTCTGAGCAAGCTGCAAATAGGCGGGGCCTGTGTGCTGCTGCCTTGTAATTATGCACGCCCCTTTCTGCTTCTAAGAGCCTGGCCGCGTCATGAAAGGGGGCGGGGCTCTGGCATGACGCGATTTAGCCCCACCCATCTTTGGACACCACAGGGTGGAGAGAGCACAAGGGGGCGGTGAGCGCTCAGTGGGTAGACTGTGCATGGGAGAAAGACCACATACAGGGGGAAGATGGCACAGACGGGAGAAGACAGCATGGGGGGGCGAGCACACAGAGGGAAACGGCTCAAATGAGAAAGCAAATGAAGGGAGAAGATACATGGGGACAGCACACAAGGGGGAGACGCGTCAAAGGAGACAGCACGGGGGGGAGAGAGCAGACTGGGAAGAGTACACAGTGGGGAAGAGACAGCTGCCGTCTCCAGCGCCACAGAGCTCGCCCCCATCGTGACATCACCGCCCTTCTGATGTGATAGCATCAGGCTCACAACTAGTGTCTTCATATTTGTGCATATCCTGCATCTGTTGTACATTTGATGGCATGTCCTGTAGATCTGCCTAGTGTATTGGACAGGGGCCTGGGCATTAAATCAAGCTTAAGATCTGTCACCCAACACTCAAACTTTAAAGCTGTCCCTAGAGCATATTACACTTTCCCACACTCTTACCTCTAAATGACATAGTCAAGTAATAAAACGTATATAGTACCCATTACTGTGATATGAGTGACTATGCATTCATATGAGGTACTAATACGTTTTTATTCACTTTGACTATGTGCATTAGGAGTAAAAGGATGTAGAATGTTAAATGCTAGGACAGATTTATAGGTTTAAGGTGTTGGGGGTGACAGGATCCTTTAAGGCCCAGTTACACACACATATTGTGCAGAGATTGTTTGCAGATCTCTGGTTGCAGTGAAATCATGGACATATTGTTACATTTGTACACGGCAATAAAATGGAACAATGTGTCCATGATTTCACTGCAACCAGAGATCTGCGAATAATCTCTGCACAATTTTCTGTGTGTGTAACTGGGCCTTTATACACATTAGGGCAGATTTATGAAACTGTCTAAAACCAGACATCTTTGTTGCTCATCGCCCCATCACAGTGAAGCTCTGCAGAATGAGATTTGCTCTGTGCTTGGTTATGTGGAATAAAGGCAGCTTTTCCTGTAGCGCTTTCCAGAAATTCTCCCAACTGGTTATATTCTGAACATTATTTGTTTGAGAATTATTTTTTTTTTTTTTTTTTTTTTTTTTTATTTTCCAAACCACTTATTGCTATCTGCTTCCGTACTGTTGGACACTAAATTTTAGTATTTGCATGTAATCCGGTTTAGGTTTCCCAATTCAGTCGGGTGTACAAAACGCATCCACAACAATGAATGTGGATTTTGATGCTGTTTTTGGAACAAAGACTTCTGCACATGAAAGTAACGAAACGCCAGGTATGCTTTATATCTTCCATATACTCAGAGGAACAGTAAACAGTCTATACAAACCTATCAGATTAACAATTACAATTATTACCTACCGTATATACTCGTGTATAAGCCAAGTTTTTCAGCACAAAAAATGTGCTGAAAAGTCCCCCCCTCGGCTTATACACGAGTCATATACATCGGTATACAGGGCCCCCCCTTGCTGCCGCACACCTGTGAAGTAACACATCATTATACTTATCCCTGTCGCTGTCGCCGCACTGACACCGCGCTTCTCTGGGTCTTCATGCTTCCTCCTCCGGCGCACAGGCAATGACGTCATTGCCTGCGCCCGCCGGTCACAAGCAGGAAGAAGCATGAAGACCCGGAGGAGCGCGTGTCAGAGCAGCGACAGGGATAAGTATAATGATGTATTACTTTACAGGTGTGCGGCAGCAAGGGGGGGCCCTGTATACATGAGGGCGCCTGTATACCACTGGGCCTAAACAGGAAGGCTGCTGTATATACTGCTGGGGCCTGTATATACCACTGGGGAGGCTGCTGTATACCATTGGGGCTGCTGTATATACTGCTGGGGCCTGTATATACCACTGGGGAGGCTGCTGTAATACTGCTGGGGCCTGTATATACCACTGGAGAGGCTGCTGTATACCACTGGGGCTGCTCTATATACTGCTGGGGCCTGTATATACCACTAGGGAGGCTGCTGTATACTACCACTGGGGAGGCTGCTGTATACTACCACTGGGGGGGCCTGTATACCACACTGCTGGGGGCTGTATACCTGTGCTGGGGTCCACCCTCGCTTATACATGAGTCAATAGGTTTTCCCAGGTTTTGGAGGCAAAAGTAGGGGGGTCGGCTTATACACGGGTCGGCTTATACACGAGTATATACGGTACTTATTATTGGCTAACCGCCTCTTGTTTAGATGCAGGTGTAGACTGATGCGACTAGTTTATATGTGCAGAGGGAATAAACCTACAATGCCTTGAAAAAATATTCAGACCCAATGAACTTTTCCACATTTTTCTCACATTGCACCCACAAACCTAAATGTATATTACTGGGATTGCATGTGACATGCCTACATTATGTAGGAAATATTTGTGAAGTGTAAAGTAAATGATGCATGTTTTTTTTTAAATGTTTTAAAAATAGAAGTCTGAAAATTGTTACTTGCATTTGTATCATGAAGTAAAGTGGGTTTCCGGCATCACGATATACTTTCATTAAAACAAGCCTTTATTCAAAATTCTTTAAAATCAATTACCATTGAATATAAAAGCAAGTCAGGCTTACATGTTTGAGTCCTTCTCATGACTCTTACTCAGTAGAATTATTGCTTTTTACTTTGGAATTAAGTATTTTTCGCTTTATAAGACGCACCGGATTATAAGACTCACCCAGATTTTAGAGGTGGAAAATAGGGAAAAATATATTTGTAGCAAAAAATGACTTTGATATGAACACACAGCCCCTGCGACCAGTCAGCGCTGGCTTCTGTTTCCTTCGGATGTAGGTGCAGCATGTGAGCAACACCAGTGACTTCTGCTCCAGTGTCTGATGGCGGGGAAACAGACGCCAGCACTGACTGGTCGGAGGGCTGAGTCTCATATCAATGTCACATGGGACATAACTATGCAGCTTCTGACAACGTTGGAACTGCTGCAGCATCAGGGGTAAGGGTGCGTGCACACGATCAGTATACGCAGCGTTTTGGACGCAGTATCTTGCTGCTGTGTCCAAAATGCTGAGTAGTACAGTACAAGCAAAGTGGATGGGATTTGTAGAAATCCCATCCTCACTTTGCTTAACCCGACCGCAGTGATTTGATAGCTGCAGTGCAGGTTGCCGCCATTCCGCTCCTCCGCAGCATGTTTATTTCATGCTGCGGAGTCGGAAGTGGCTCCCATCAGGTGACTGCAGGGAGAAGCCTCCCAGCACCCACTGCACACAGTGAGTACAGGGCGGCTTCGGTCTCCATGCGGCTTCACTCAGATCCGGAGGAGCTGCGTCCAACACGCAGCTCCTCTGGACCGTGAGTATGCAGCCTTAGTATGGTCTTTATTACTTTTACAAGGGCCAACAAGGTTAATGAGATGGGATTTGTTCATGTAGTAGCAATCCCTTTAAGGCGGCCGTCACACGCAACGATTTCTTGCCCGATATCGTTTAAGCGATCTCCTTTTTGATCGCTTAAGCGATATCGGGCTTAAAATCGTTGCATGTAATCAAGCGATTACGATGTGAAATCGTTGATCGTGACATCGCTGATCTGAGCTCCGGAGCTCACATCTAGCGATGAACGATGTCACGATCTGCTTCATCGTGGTGTATAACACCACGATGAACGAATCTCCCAGCGCAGAGCCTATGCTGGGAGATGGTAACTATGATACACGTCGGGTAACTAAGCAACGCGGGCGCCTAGTTACCTGATGTGTACCATAGTTACCAGCGAGATCGCGGATCCACATCGCTGTGAGTCTGTCTGTGTGACATCTCACCAGCTCGATGTGAGCGATATTGTAAGCGATCGCGCGTGCACGTGATCGCTTACAATATCGCTAGAGATATCTCAGCGTGTGACGGCCGCCTAAGAACTATAACTCCCAGCATGTACTGTAGATCGTATAGCATGCTTGGAGTTATAGCTAAGCACAGTATTGGTAGTGTTAACTTTACTTGATTAGTGGTTATGTTACATATACATGTGCACTCACTTTAATGTGTCCTGCTTTGCCATCACCCTGCTGAAATTAAGGAAGTGGCCATAGTCTGCATATAAAGCTCTGATGTGATGTCCTGTAATAGGGAGGGCAGGGGGGTCTGTACACTGCTGAAATATGATGCTCCAGCCCTATCTCCTAATTACAAGTCACCACAGCAGAGCTTGACCTGTAGATGCAGGGCCAGGGGAGCTGTACACTGCCGTTATGCAGGCTCCAGCCCTGAATACACTGAAGCTCCTGAACTGCAGACCGACCTTCCTGGATTTCTGCATGGTGTCAGGGCTCAGCAGGACACATTACAGTGAGCAGAGGGAGTGAGGCACGCACGACACTGACAAGGTACCTGTGATAAGGGGCGATATGCCCTGCTCTGCCCCTGTCTTCATGGCAGTGAATAAGCACAGAGCTCAGTGCTCATTCACTTGCCACAGCTGCCCCCCTGTCACTTGCTGACTTCTGCTCCCCGGGCTCATCTCTCCGCTGTCTTCAGTGCAGTGCAGAGAGGTGGGTGGGGACTGGGAGCAAGTGAAATTTAATATTTAAGTAGTTAATGAGCCGGGGACACGTGGTGCTCCTGCCGCCTGATTCTTCAGCAGGGACCATTCCCTGCCACTTCTGACCCCACTACATTGCTGTCTCCCCCTCCCAAGCAACTGAGGATGATAGAATGTTATATTCCTTTTATAAGTCGCACCACCATTTTCCTCCAAAATTTGGAGGAAAAAAAGTGCATCTTATAAAGGAAAAATACGGTATTCATAGTATTCACTACACATAATCTGAACCCGAATATTTTCGTATTCGCTCATCACTAGCCAAGTATTTTAACTACTTCAAGGAAACCCTCAAGTGGTTAAAAGTAGTAACCTGTCCATTGTTTGTGTGGCTCCATTCTTTATATTTCAACCTTATCTATATTTTCAAGCATAAGGTGACAGCCGCCAGAAAAAAGAAACCTCTGTAAAGACAGAAAAGGAGCTTCAAAAAAATGACTGCTGGCATGGTCTTCACTTTAAAAATTAAAATAAAAAAACTCAGTGGGTTTAAGAGTGTGTGATTAAAGGTACCGTTACATGGCAATACGTACGAACGATGTCGGCAATGATCTCGTGGGAGCGCGGTCGTTTCCAACATCGTTTTGACATCGTTGGTAAGATGTCACATCTAGATATCGTGTACGACTCGACAATGATGTAGTGAGCAGGTATCGTTCGCATAACCCAGCGAACAATACCTGCTCATTGCTGTGAATGGGCGAATTCGTCAACGACATCGTTATCACGGTGTCAAACATAACGATGCTGCAGGTTGGCTGATCGTGGATCGTCTGATTTCAGAACATGTTCTCAAATCTGCGATCAACGATCCAACGATTTATCGTTACAACTTTGCAGTGTCACGCAACGACGTCCTAACGATGTCGCTTGAACGACTCCAAACTTGTGACGTTTAAGCGATATCGTTAACGATGTTGTGCCATGTAACTGGGCCTTAACAGAGTGTGCACATACCCTAAGCAAGTGTTGCTTTTCTTTTACGGGGTTCAGACTTGCTATTGGCGTAAACTATATCACATTCATGGAAATTCTCATATTATTAGGGCGGGATACTTGAAACCAAGCATAAAACAAAATCTTTTTCATTTATTCTTGGTGACTGTTACGAAATTCAGCATCATAGATAATTGTGCAGCATGATTACCCCAGCAATAATATTACTAATGTGTGTACACCTATTTCCATGTCTTGTGCCCCTGGGGTGTTGGATTGAGTGTTCTCCCCTTACAAAACTAATTCTGATTTCTCTTTTTATTGCACGCTTGCTCATGCTCACCTGGCCGTCTTTCTGGTGAGTTATTAGATAATGTTTTTTGCTGATAATAATGAGGACTAACATTCTTTTGTAATGCTCTTGTACAATTCCTCCACTTGAAATGTATGCCCCCACATCTCCAGTTTACAGAGGTGCAGTGCTTTGCTGAGAATGTAATTGTGTTCTTCCTGCCTAGTTAAAAAAGCTTAATACAGTACAGTACATAGTGTAAAGTGAGGCTTTTCATATGAAGGAGGTCACTTCTCTCGTACTTTAGGAAATATGTATCTGATGTAAATGGCATCAGTTGTCATACACTGGGACAATATAATGAGTGACGTTTTCCCTGATGTGAGGTGTATCACAATACTATGCTGTTCAAGGCCTCGGGGCAAGCTGTCATTTTAAAATATCTATCAGACATTGCTCAGATATTTTGCTAATTTATGAAGTGAAATAAGTGGGGAATGTTTTGTTTTTCTATGGACGTTTTAAAGGTATGCTATGTAATATAAAGGCCCTTTTTAGTTTATTTGTTTTTCAATCTCTTTGCCTCCCTAGTGATCTATTTCACAGATGATGTATTGCAACCAACCATGTCACAGCAGATTCAAAGGTCTATGGCCGCTGGCACACAGGGTGGAAGATTCATGGCAAATGACCTCGATTCCTCACTTGCAAACCTGGTTGGAAGTAAGTGTCAATGTGGCCAAGTCTGTTAAGCATGGATTCTATTTCTCTTTCGGATGCTGTCCTCACAGAATGTTGTCTTACTTTTCAGATCTTGGTTTTGGAGGAACACCGTCAAAAAGGTGGGTGGAAACATTTCTACAATTCCCTGGCCCCAATTCACAGCGTTGATCTCTGACATTGGTGTATAACTAATCTATAAAGCCCTTTTGTTATAGAATTCTGTAGCAGACCGAATTCATGTAAAGGATCATCTGGACTAGAATTCACCTCATTTTAAAGAAGATTTAGTGCATTTTCTTAATAAAGTTGCTTACTTGATTCAGCAGAGGTGTTGTCTGTCCTGAGAGTGGGGATAAAATGTTTCTAAAGAATAAAAAAGAAACATTCACCAGCAACCACCTATATATATCAGGGTCCACATCCAATGGCATTATGTTCCAGTCACCTGACCACTTTAGCGAATCACAGGTCTTCATAGTCAAGTGACCAAAACTTGGTAATTTCTTGGCGTCCCAGTGGGAGCCACCAGATACTTTTTATTATTTTATCACATTCCCTGCCGTTACTATTTTTATTTATTTATTTTACATCTGACAGCCCTTTTAACTTTTTTGTTTTCTGATTCATTTTATGGCTGCTCAACATAGGCCTCAATGGCTGCTCTCTTAGTCCTATTAGATCATGGATTTACAGACCAGACTTGGTGTGTACGAACCCCAATTCCTAAAATGTTGGGACACTGTGTAAACTTTAAAAAGAAAAGGAATATTTAGATTTGTAAATCTCTTATAACCTTTTTTTATTCACAACAGAAGAGAAGGGGAAAATTAGACATTTTTCAATTTTCATTTGAAAAAATTTACTTTTAGAAATTGATGTCAGCAGTACAACTCCAAATGGCCCGGCCATGTCTACCACTGTGTGGCATTTTGTCTTCTTTTTACAATTTTTTTTGTAAACATTTGGGAAGTGAGGAGAATGAGTGCAGGGTTTTTGGGAGAGGAACGTTGTCCCGCTTTTTTTTTTTCTGATGTAGGATTCTCTCTGCTCAACAGTCCGAGTCTTTTTTTTTTGCCGGACTTTTGTGTCATAATGCACCAAATGCTTTCTCTTCTCTACTGAGAAGCTATTCTGTTGTGATGGATGTTGTATGTGGTTGAGCATTGGCCAACATGCAGGATCTTCCCTGAAATAGACATTGTCTGGATGGTAGCATATGTTCTTACCCAACCTTTATATCTTGCTCAACATCGCTTTGTGCATTTCAAATCGGCACTGATTGTTGTCCCGGGATGATGAGAGCACCCTCAACTCAGACTACCTTCACATGTCCTATACATCTGAAGGAGGGAAGAGTGAGGCAACCACTGATTGTCCGCAAAGAATTGCATGACTTAACAAAATGTAGTGTGAGCCCCGGGAGAAGCTACTGCAGACACCTCTGGAATGGCGCCTGCACTGGAGAGGAGTATAGCATCTGCTATTTTACTTGGAGAAAACGTAGTGACTAAAAAGGGGTTGTCCGATTAGTATTCACAATCAGCCTTATCCCTTGTGCACATGGATTTCTACATAATCTCTGAATCTTTTGATGGTATTATTTATTGTAGATGATGGGATATTTGAAGCATTTACAATTTTACATTGAGAAACATTTTTCTTAAATTGTGGAATAATTTTTAAGACTCTGTTGTGACTTCTGACCATCCTTGCTCCTGAGAGGAGAGACTTTTCCTCTCTAACATGCCTTTTTATTGTTGACCATTCAGCTGATTATCATTACTAATACTTTTCAGACTTTTTTATAAACTTTCTCAGGGTTTTTTGAGAGGTTACTGACATCAGTTACTAACAGGTTATTTTTTTTTTTATTTTTCAAATGACTTGGAATTTTTTTTCCAAATTTAGCTTCTACTTTAGGTTTACTAGGAACAAAGTATGACTTGGGGCCTTTCACACTTGCGTTTCTTTCCTGATTTGGAAGATCAGGAAATAACCTGATTCTTACAGGATTCATTTTTTTTGCCCATTCTCTTTAATGATTTCAGGAGAAAACATGAAGCAACAAGATTCTACCTGACAAAATTAAAGTGAATGTGCAAAATACAGTAAGAATCGGGTTTTTTCCTGATCTTCCAAATCAGAAAAAAACGCAAGTGTGAAAGGGCCCTAACATAGTTCCAAATCATTGCATTCTGGTTTACTTTACATGTTACATAGTGTCCCAAGGTGTTTTAGGTGTGGTAATAGTAAGCCGCTTCTGCAGCGGTCAGCTCTTCAGACAGACACAATCAGACCAAAGATTACAATAGGGCACTCAGCCAAGAATGTGCTGTTAGGTTGAAACATTGGATAGAGAGGCCTGTGACAACAATTAACTTGTCAATTGTTTGCGCAAATATGCGCATGCTTTTTCCTATAGGCCCTATTACAAGTACTACGAATATAAACAAAATAAAAGGCGATCTTCTATTATAAGTACTGGAATTACGCATCACCGTTCAGACAATGCGCAATTCCAGCGCATATAAACGCAGGCGAATGAGGAAAAGCAGGATGTGATGTCATACGAGGAAAGAAGGAACAATCCTGTGTTTCTCCCCCGTGTGACATGTCAGGGCTAAAGTTTTGCTTTCCCAGTGTATCTACATACACTGTGAAAGCAAAATAAAAGAGAAAAAATGTATTAAAAAGAAAAAAAATAAATGCTCACCTCTCCGACGGCTGTCCGGGACCCAAGAAGACTGTCTGCCAGGACCTTAACATGTGATTGGCCGGTAGCGATCAGCTGATGCATCACGTGACATATCACCTGATTGTTACCAGCCAATCAGGTGATATGTCATGTGACACATCAGCTGATCGCTACCAGCAAATCACATTTTAAGGTCCCGGCAGCGCTCAGACGTCTTCTCCTCTGGTCTCTGACAGCTGGCAGAGAGGTGAGTATTTAATTTTTTTTATTTTTAATGCACCGTGAAAGCAAAATAAAAGAGAAAAAAAAATGTATGTAGATACACTAGGAAAGCAAAATTTCAACCCTGGCATGTCACACGGGGGGAGGAACACAGGATTCTTCCTTTCCCCCCCCCCCCTCCTTCCTTCATGTGACATCACTTTCTTCAGCACCTCCTGGGGAAAATGCAGCCATAAAAAAACACGGTGTGTGCATGTACCGCGTTTTTTTACCGCCGCAAAACAGCACAAGAAAAAACGTGCTTGCAAAAAAACGCAGCAATTATTCTGCATGTGAACGCAGCCTCAGTTGTTTTGATTCTTGAATTCAGGTGTGATGCTAAAGGATGATTTGTTTGTCTGTCCTTGTCTCAGCAGATCTGACATGCAGTGGAATCAGCCCACAGAGAAAAGACTGACTGGTGGTACAAACTGGCAAGCAAGAACAAGCACGTCAACCACCTGGAACCCTGCACCTATAGCTCCCGTACCTCAGATGGTAAGGTGCCCACTTATGGCTTACAACATGAGCCTTTCACTTTGTATAAAAGCAATTCTTTTATGTTTATGTATGTATGCATACTTATGTATTATTCAGTACTTTCTTTTCTCCTTCGCCTCATTGGGGGACACAGACCGTGGGTGTTATGCTGCTGTCCACTAGGAGGCGACACTAGGCAGAATCTGCAAAAAGAGTTAAGAGACTCCTCCTCTGCAGCATATACACCCTGGAGCAGGAAGTGCTTCTCCAGTTTTTGCTTAGTGTCGTAGGAGGCACACCTAAAAGTTATTCCTATGGAATTTTTTCGCTTTTTGGATTTTTTAATTCAAGAAGAAGAAAAGTGGGTCTCTGTGAGACTCCCGGCATGCTCCCTCCTCGGCCCACCACTGTTGGGGGTGCCTGGTTGAGGTTGAGACCCTTATTCCACATGCCGCTCCCTCCTCGGCCACCCAATGTTGGGGCGCTGGGTTGAGGTTGAGACGACGGTCCTCCTTCCCCATTTCCCCACTGTTGGGGTTACTGGGTTGAGGTCGAGGTTCCGAAG
Organism: Allobates femoralis; assembly: GCA_033576535.1. NCBI lineage: Eukaryota > Metazoa > Chordata > Amphibia > Anura > Aromobatidae > Allobates > Allobates femoralis. Next base: position 138,823,817 of record JARQOC010000008.1, on the reverse strand, counting down.
GGGCCCTCTGATGGTGGATGCAATCCCTCCCTAAACACCCTTCAGGGGTCCCTTTAGGTTGAGACGCCTCAGGTAGGGCCAGAAGGTGCAGCACCTCTGAGCACCCCAGGAGCCTCAGCTCTGCTGAGTCACTCCGTTGGAACTAGGCTGCAGCACGGACTTCTGCAGCATACCCAGGAGACACAGCTTTGCTGTGTTCTCCGGATGGGGCCGGGGGATCAACAGCGGGGCAGTCATAGCACTATCAGGGGCACAGACTGCCTGTGCCCCTGCAGCAGCCAGCATCACGGCTGCACAGCGGCCGGATACAAGAGGACCCAGTGCTCTGGGTCCTCTGTGGGAGCTCCACCATGCCGCCGCTATAATGCCCAGGGGGTCCGGCGAGGTCCGGGTCAGTTCCGGACCTCTCCCCGGACCTCCGCGCCGCTTTGGAGCCCTTTACGGGCGCAGGAATCCAATTTAGGCCGCGGCTTCGGCCTAGCTCGAAGCCGCCGCCTTTTTCCACACCCCCCGGCCCGCCCCCCGGATGACGAGGATGACGCTGCCAGCGTCACAGCAGGGGGCGGGCCGGAGCAGAGAGGGCGCGTTTTTTTACATAGGTCGCGCTCTTTCTCTGCGCCCAGCCCCCCTGCTTCCTCAATAAACGCATCTCCGCCCGGGGGGCACAGGATGAGGATGACCCTCTCCTCTAGTGATGGGCAGTCCGGCTCTTTTTGATGAGCCGGCTCATTCGGCTCAATTCACCTAAAAGAGCCGGCTCTTTTTTTAAAATGATCCTATGCTACACAGACCATATATGCCAGATGAGGTCAGGAAAGTTAACCCCCAGCACATCTTTCACTGCTGGTCATGTGCCCACTGCCCTAAGGAAGAAACAATGAATGTGTGTGTATCTTTAATTGGGAGAAGAAACTTCACAGCTCTGTTTACACAGCACTCAGGAGCTGCCAGCAGAGAGAGAGAAAAAAAAAAAAAAAAAAAAAAACACGGTTCTCTGGTTCACATCAAAGAGCCGGCTCAATGTGTCGGCTCGTTCGCAAACGACACATCACTACTCTCCTCTAAGCTGCGGTGGCCATTAAGGGATTCAGGCTCTGCCCCTGTCACCGCAGCTGCCAGCCTTGAGGCCCCGACACAGTAGCCACATATACGGGCTAGCCTGTTGTGCAGACAATGTGCACACACTACACATGTAACAGCTGACACATGTAATAAACACACACATGTAGGTCGGCTGTCCTGTGAGCGGACAACCACGTGCCCACGACCTTGCTGGCACAGTGGCACATATGCACAGCCAGCAGGGGGTACAACGAGCACTAGGCCCCTTTCAAACACGGGGAGCCCAACAGTGCTTCCTTCCTGCCGTGGTCTTCAAGGCACACTAGTGCAGCCAGGGGCCTTGGTTTTAGGAGTCCTACAGTGCCTGCCCCCTCCTCCCGGCCGCAATAAAACGAAGAGGGACATACAGCAGAGCCTGCCATGCCATATAGGTACGGCCGGTCTGCACTGCCCCCCATCATTCTCTGGCTTCTCCAACAGCCATGGCTCAGCATCCGCTATGCAGGGGTACAGCAAGCACAGCACTGCGAGGGCGCACACGATTACCCTGGGGGGAGCTGGGTTGCAGTGAGCCACCGACATGCGTATTTCTCGGTCCCCCAATGTTGGCGGAGCCCAGTTACTATTCAAACGGCTCAAAATACTCGTCCATCAGACCCCTTCCCACACACAGTTGAGACAACTAGGTTGTGGTGGAATTACTACGAGCTTAACTCGCAGGTTTCTTCCTCGGCCCTCCATTGTTGGAGAGCCCAGCTGAAGTTGATGTAATCTACAATTACCTGACAACCGCAAGGGTCCCAGGACCGTTTGCCAATCCTCTCCAAAAGGGCTGGAGGTCTGGTTGGCGGTGATGACGGTCAAGTCTCACAAGACGCAGGCTGAAACACCGTAATTTGCAACTGCACGAGTAATTTAGCTACAGGTCTCTGAGACCTAAGACCCATTGCATACTCCCTCCTCAGCTCCCCACTGTTGGAGGTGCTGGGTCGTAGCCGAGATTGCTATATACCATACGCCTTCCTCGACACCCCACTGTTGGGGACTCGGGTTGAAACTGTGACGGCACAAGGCCTGGCCAGCCTCCGTCCCCAAACTACAAAAACGAAACTCTGGGTCGCAGAACGTGAAATACGAGCCCTGTTGCCAATCTCCTCACTATACCTATATTAGGTACTTGGGTTGAGATCACAAGTGTGAGCACTCTGCACAGCCCACTTCAAAGCAGGACCTCGCAGACCCCCAACCGCATTAACCCGATGGATGGCCCCTTCTGGACCCCGTATGATTGTGGCCTGAACAATCTTCCACGCTATCTGTCCCTTCTCGACTCATGAGTCCAAAAGGAGAATACTCATGGTGGGATAGCGCTCGCTGTATGCAGCGCTGGATACCGGCGACCGGACTATCGTGGCGCAGCCTCCGGTTTCGGCCAGCGCTGATCCTGACTTCCGGCTCTCTCTGGACCTCCGCGCCGGACCTCTGCCGTTCCCGGGCCTCGCGATTTACGCAAGGCCCTGGCTTCAGCCTAGCCGTGACAGCACTGGCTTGCCCGCCCACCACGCCCGCCCTCTGCCTGACGTCGGGGCCTCCAAAGCGTCAGCACAGGGAGTGGGGCGAGGCCAAAAAGGACTGAAGCGCAAAGGATACAAAGCTTTTTTCTCACCCTGAAGTTGGCATGGTCTATACTACGATTCAGCAGTCCCCCATATCTGGATGACTCTTTTATCAATGCATGTCTTTCAAGGACTGTGAACACAGTGGCATTTACACCGTGCTCGCTAAGAAGACTCGGTAGGTTCGACCTCCACAGGTCTACCGCAATTCCAAGGCACATGCTGCAGCACAGCACACACATCCCAGGAGTCCCTGCTCCGCTGCGTACACCTGACGGCCACATGCTACAGCATCACGTATGGAGTCTCAGCCATACTGGACGCACAGCATCGCATGAACACGGCCGCCTTTAGTTGCACCACCACAGCTCTAGTCAAATTTCCCCAGACAAGGCACAGATTCTTCATCTGGGAATCCGCAGCCTCCTTCACAACTGCTATAAGAGTCCTAGACAGCATAGTAGCAGCTTGAAATTCAGTTCCATTGGCTCAGCTGAATCGCCGGCCTTGGCAATTGTCCATGCTCAGGTGTTGCACAAAATCAGGATGGGGTGCGATATACTCCCATCAAATTGCACATGGCAGTAGTCTTGCCCTGTCTCGAAGATGCCCCTTACTTTACGAACATTCGTGCAGTATCTCTAGTACTGAAATCTTTCATCCACCTTCTGGCATTTGAACATGTCAGGATGCAGTCAGACAAGGCCACAGCCGTGGCATATGTCAACCACCAGGGTGGAACCTGCAGTCTCTAAGTGATGACAAGTTCGCACATCCTTTACTAGGGGGAATCCTTGGAACACTGTACTGCCAGCTGTTCCCATACCAGGTGTACACATCTGGGAGGCGGATTTCCTAATCCACCAAAGGATGGACTCGGGACTAGCTCCTTCATCTAGAAGTCCTCCGTCAAAATACCAACGCCAGCAAACCACAGATCTGGACCTGACGGAGTCACAATGCCACAGTCTCGGCCTTCCTGGCCTGGTCTCAGGATCCACAGTCAGTGGGACAGACGCACTAGTCCAAGCCTGGACCGGTATCCGTCTCTCCTATATTCTTTTCCCACTACCAGTCTGGGATATCAAACGAGAATGTCGCGGGACCATTTTCGCGGTCTCAGACTGACCCACACGCGCTTGATGCGCAGACTTGTCCAATTTAGAGCAGCAGTACCAGGACGTCTCACAGACTGTCCAGACCTGCTCGATCATGGCCAGTTCTCCCTCAAAATTCCTCACATCTGAGGTTAATGGTGTAGCTTTTGAGACCTAGAGGTTAACCCAAGTGGTTTTTTTCCCATGATATTGTAATGACCGTAGTCACAGTGAGGTCACCAGCCTTATCAGCGATATCCCATGACGCGTGTAATCGTTTTGTTTTTGTTTTTTTTTTTGCTTGGGGCACTTCTAGAGGTCATTCTCCTTGGCCCTACTTCATACCAGGGACTCTCCGTTTTCTTCCCCTCAGACCTAGACTCAGGTCTGTCCTTAGGGTCTCTTACACAGCAGTTTTTTTCAGCTGTTGTTCACCCTCTTACAAACACGTCTTGCCACCAGACGTCTATAAAGTCCTTCCTTCGAAGGGTCTGCTATTTCAGGTCTCCATACAACAAGACTACACCCGTGGGGACCTGAACTTGGTCCTCACGGCACTACAAGAACCATCTTTTCAGCCTCGACGGGATATATTACCTTTGGCATATTATTGGGAGAAGTGAACCGGGCACTAACCTGCTGCAGATTCTTTGCAGATAACGGCGGTGTCTGGGATCCGGTGCTCTGCTGGAGAAAAAACTCTTGATATTTGCAGAAAGTAGCGGCACACGGATTGGATCCAAAATTTCCGGCGTTTATTTGTGCATCAAGTTACAGGTGGTGCAACTTGATGCACAAATAAACGCCGGAAATTTTGGATCCAATCCGTGTGCCGCTACTTTCTGCAATTACCTTTGGCATACTCATCCACATAGTAGCATGGTTCGGCAGCATTTATTTGTCTCTGCAGAAGTATCGGTACTTGCAGCAGTTTACTGTAATCCATCCTTTTCTAGTCTTCCATCTGGACAAGATTGTCCTATGGCTGGTTCCATTCTTCTTCTACCGTAGGTTTACTCCTTCCACCTACATGAAGAAATCTCTCTGCCATCGCTGCGCCCGACTCCAGTCTGTCCGGTCACGAAGGACCTACGTATGCGGGACCTTGTCGTGGCCCTACGCGTCTAGGTGTCCAGGACAGTGCCCTTCTAAGAGGTCGGATTCTCCTTATCCTTCTTCCAATGGGCAGACATAATGACACGTCAGCCTCTAAGACTCCCCTAACCAGGTGGATTCCTCTAACCATCCAAGACGCTTATACCTTCGAAAACTCATTCCTTCCGGCAGGTCACGGCACATTCTACTACGGCCGTGAAAGCCTCCTGGACAGTTCGGTAAGGGGTATCGGCGCAACAAGTGTATAGGCAGCCAAGGGGTCAGCCTACACCCATACCCAAGCCACTATAGTGCTTGCACTCAGTCCTCGACAAACGCAGGTCTGGGTACACGTGCCCTCCAGGCGGCAGCAGCCCGCCTGTCGGTGCATAGTTCTTCACTGACCATGTTCAGCGTTACTACTTCCATCGCTTTTCCCACCCAGGGACTGCTTTGGGACGTCCCACGGTCTGTGTCCCCCAATGAGGCGAAGGAGAAAAGGAGATTTTTGTGTACTCACCGTAAAATCCTTTTCTCTTAGCCTCTAATTGGGGGACACAGCACCCACCCTATTGACCTTGTGGGCCTTTTTTTCTACAGTTCTCACATAGCTTCTCAGCTGTTACATGGTTGACATGTTTACACATGTTTGCCTATTATCACTCTGATAACTGTTGACTGTTTAATCTTGTGCCTGTTTAGTTCCAGGCCTTATAGTACTGTGAGCCTGTTTAGTTACAGGCCTTGTTGTACGATTATTACTTCGTTAACTCTTCACTGTTTTCCACGTGCGCCTGATTAATTTCAGGACTTGTGGTACTAGCATTACTCTGCTACCTTTTAACTGTTTAGTTTCAGGCCATGTTACACTGTTATTACCTTGTTAACTATATTTGTTTACACAGGTCGCCTGCGTAGACTTCCTGTGTCACTGTTATTATCTGTTAACTCTCCTACTGCTTTAGCACAAAACTGGAGAAGCACTTCCTGCTCCAGGGTGTATATGCTGCAGAGGAGGAGTCTCTTAACTCTTTTTGCAGATTCTGCCTAGTGTCGCCTCCTAGTGGACAGCAGCATAACACCCACGGTCTGTGTCCCCCAATTAGAGGCTAAGAGAAAAGGATTTTACGGTGAGTACACAAAAATCTCCTTTTTTTGGAATACAATTCTATGTGACCTATTAGAAACTAAATGGCTACATTATTAAGCGCTGTAAGATTTAAATATTAATAAAAATCACTTGAATAAAAGCATGATCTCTTTAGCCACCCATGCTGCGGTCAGAGATCAGCCACATACACTAATAAAGGATCATACCAGACTGGCACAATACTGCATACTGTGAGAGTATTTCCTAGAAAGGAGGAAACATCCATGTGCTTTGAAATGCATTAATCCATCATCTGATAGCTTTGTGCCAAATTATCAGAAATTCAGACTATTTCCTTTGTAAGGATGCCTGGTGGGTAGTGACAGGTATCGTAAGTCTTTTTTGGCCCAGACACTTGTGGATTTTACAATATATACACTCAGTACATTGGGCCTTGAACTATAGAAAACAGTTACATCTGACCCACAGCGATCCTTTGCTCTACTCTAGAAAGAATCTACTGCACGTGCGTTTATGTAGGGTGAGAATGTATATTGTTCTGGCAACTCTGCAGTCCTGATGGTGGATTGTCAGACTTTTGCTATATAATTAAGGTGGGAATCTGTTAATGTGGTGGCTGACGGTGCTGTTACACTTTATGACTTTGTAATCATTTTGGATTTTATTAACTGTGCTGTCCCAGAATGGAGTCCATTACTCTACTGGATATGTAAGTGCTCTTTTCTGTGACCTATTAAAGGTAGAATTTAGATGCTTTAAATGCTTGCAAGTTTGCATTTTTAAGCTTATAACCTGTATTATAGAAGCTTTTTCAATATTTAATTGATAGTTTAGCTAAATATTGAGCGGTTTTATATTGTTTTAGTGATGTGTGCTGAATGACAGATTTTCGAGGATGAGCCTCCTACTGCAAATGGAAGCTTCTGGCACATCCTGGAATCAAATGTAATGTGTAGGACTACTTTCACACCAGCGATTTTTGTCAATCACAGCAGATCTGGCAGTGTTGTTGCATCTGCCGCGTAACTGCTCACTTGCTGCAAGACTGCATACAGTCCAATAGGGAATAATTGGGCTCAATGCAGGCCTGCCGCAAGTGAACTGTTACGCGGTGGATGTGGCAAAACTGCCGGATCTGCCGCGATTGACAAAAATGGCTGATGTGAAAGCAGCTTAATATGAGATGAAATACTGCACCTGCTGACACATGCAGAGTTGGCACAGCAGTGGGCATGTCCTTGTTTGTCTTGAGATCTGAGATATGCTGCTGGTGCCTGCCCCCCACCCCCCTTCCAAAAAAAACCAAAGCTGTGAACTCTTGATAGAAATGTTTTGTATACAGATTAATATGTCATTTTTTTATCTCTGATATTATGTGAGTAGTGGCAATATTTTAACATGCTATTTTTCTCCTTCGCCTCATTGGGGGACACAGAACTGTGGGTGTTATGCTGCTGTCCACTAGGAGGTGACACTAAGCAGAATCTGAAAAAGATTATTGTGGCTCCTCCTCTGCAGTATACACCCCTCTGGCTGGCCTTGTCTCACCAGTTTTTGCTTCGTGTTGTTAGGAGGCACATATACATCTTGTTGTTTATTTTTTCTAATGTTTTGTATTAGATTATTCTCTAAACTGTCAATTTTCTATCCATCATGGTGCACCCTCCTTCTTCAGCACCCCACAGTTGGAAGCTGGGTTGAAGTAGAGATCCACTATGGACCCCGCCATACCCTTTCCTCGGCTTCCCACAAGCGGGAAAGCTGGGTTTAAGTTGAGCCCTTCCAGAACTAACGAGCAGTGCTTCCATACCCCACAGCGGAGTCTCTGGGAGACAGTGATGGCGACGAGTCTCACACGGGCCACTGGAGACAGGACTGGCTACCCTCCCCATCGTACCCTATAGGGGGGTTTTGGGTCGAGGCTTCCATACAGGTACAGCGCAGGGCCCTGTCTAATACAGGACTCTCCTCCTCAGCACTGTGACCGATGATGTCAGCACTCTGTGCCCATAAATCCAGCTGTCCTCCGGTTATACCCCCAGCGATCAGCAGAGACTGGCCACAGCAGTGGTTCCGGCGGTGTCTCGGACCTTCGTGCCGGCCCGCACGTTTTTCCGGGTCTGCATTGTATTCTAGGCCCCGGCTTCAGCCTAGAATACTAAGTTGCCGCCCAGATCCGCCCCCGCCCTCTGCCCGCCAGGTGACGCTCAGACATGCCCGGCCGCATCATTGAGGGGGGTGGGAAGGCCTGTTCTTCGTACCGCTCGCTCGTCACGAGTTCTCCTGCGTGCCCTTTGCTGGTCGGGCCCGCCCCTTCTCTCCTCCAAGTAGCTGCGGCCATTACAGGGCGACTTTGCGGGCCTGCTGAGGTTGGCTGAGCACAGTCTTCTCTCGGTTGTAACCATATCTGCTTTTCATGGGCCCAGCATGGACAGCTTTGCTTTCTGCAGTGTTACAACACAATCTATGATTTGTAAACAGATTTTTAAAACAAGCGCCCCCGGAAAGGCGACTACACAGGCTCTTTCGCTCACTCTAGGTGGCTACGGCATTTATGACCGGACCAGGCAAGACTTATGCCGCCCTACGCCATAGGGTTCCCGAGCCCGAACGTAAGTATCTGGAGGCACAATTTTCAATAGCAGGGGAGTACCTCGTCCCTATCCATTGCATGGCCGGGTGACCCCAAACGCCACTACAACAGACGAGCTCCTTGGCTATGCAAGTGAAAGGCAGATGCTGTTTTTAAAACAAGTCCCTCAAGAGCCTTCCTTACCTTCGTGGCCATCTTTTTCGACATAAACTCATGTCAACGCCACTGCAGACAGACAGGCCCACTCCGGTACCCCAAGAATCAAATGTGAACTGGCAATCTCATTCCCGTAAATCTAAACATGATGGATCTAGAACCCTTGGGTTCTCAAATCCTCATGACATTTCAAGCCCGGCAGATGCTTCTCATCAAGTCTGGCTCGATATTACAAATGACAAGGTGGGTCAGAGAGCTGGTGTCTTCCAGTTACACCATAGAAGTTATTTCCGCTCACCATCTCGCCTTTTATCAGTCGATCGACTCGCAGCTAACGGCAGGAGTCTTTATCCTTGTCCCTCAGGACGGACTCTTCCAGAGGTTCTCATTAAACCCTCTTGTAGCCGCTAAGAAGGGAAGTTCGGTCCAGCCCATCCGGCCCTTGACGCATCTAACGGATTAGACATTCCTAAGTTTGTTCGGGTTTGGCTTTTCTGTGTGGAATCTCTCCATTCCGTCATCCCAGCCAGGGAAGGAGGAGAGTCACTTACCGCCATTACTATTCGAGATGTGAATCTACACATCCCAATATCCCTGGTGCATTAAAATTCTTGCGCTTCGCAATCAATAGGGATAACTATCAAATCACGGCATTACCCTTGGGACTCGCCACGGATCCAACTGGACGTCTCTTTCACCAACGCTTCTTCTTTCAGAGATTACGATCATGGCGTACGCATTAAAGTTGACACCCTAACTCGTCTAGGGTGGTTGATCAATCTGCAAAATCCTCTCCAGTTTCGAGCCAAATGCTGATTGTTGTTCGGGATGTTTTTTCCTTTTTTTTTTTTTTAAATACCTCCCGCGGGTAGGTGTTTTTTCCTCAGCAAAGGTCAGGCGCCCTCGCCAAGGACTCTAACTACTGCTTAGCCCATCACCTCACTCTCTCCCATTTCCAATGACCGTACTAGGCAGGATGGTTGCGGTTATGGAATCAATTCCCCGCACCTTATACTTATCCAACTGGTCCTCACAGCCTGGAGAAAGAGGCCCTTCTCTCGGATGGGACATTCCATCTGTCGTCTGCCACCAAACGTTCTCTTCAATCTTTGCTATGCCCATCCTCCCTCTCATAGGGGAGATCCCTTCATCCAGCTTACTGGCTGATGTTTCCCACTGACGCAAACCTATTGAGGTAGGCGGCAGTGTACCGTCATTACACGACCCAGGGCAGGTGGTCTCCTGCAGAACCCACCATGCCATCACCCTCTTGGAGATTTGTACCATCTTTTTGGCAGTACCACAGCAATAGCATATGGCAACACAAGTAGAGACTCGCTGCATACAGGCGATGCGTGAGGTGGAATCCATCATCAGTTCGGTCGACTCAACCGACCCGGTCCTTGTGGCACTGCACATCCTGGGAGTTGACAATTGGAGCGGACTTTCTCAGCCGTCAGGACATTGCATCAGGGGAGGGGGCTCCAAACCAGAGGTGGTTTCAACAAATATGCCACCGGTAGAGAGCTCCAGACGTCGATCCCGTGGCATCACGTCTCAGCGCCAAAGTACCTAGTTTCATAGGTGTTCTCCCGACCCAATATATCTGAGAGCAAATGCCCTAGTCCAATCCTGGGCGCAGTTTCATCTCCCCCATACATCTTCCTCCTCCTGTCTTTCATACCCAGAGTAGTGTGCAAGATCAATTCGGAGGGTGTTCCAGTCACCCCCGTGGGCTCCGAAGTGTCTAATACGCAGACCTGGTTCGATTGCCGCCAACGGCCCCCTTACGTCTTCCAGACCGCTCTGTACTCCCCTCTCGGACCCGCTGTATCTCCAGATCGACGGCCCTGAATTTGATTACGGGGCCAATGAGACCTAGGTTTTGACTCGGAGGTAATCAAAACTATGCTCGGAGCGAGGGAGCCCATCTCCGCTTGAATATATCACTGCACGTGCACGGTTTTCTTTGCCTGGTGCAGTTTTCGGAAATGGTCACCGCCGTACTTTTCCTCACTGACCATCTTGGGTTTCCTTTAATATGGTCTGAACGCGGGTCTCCCCCTAGGTCCCCTCAAGGACCAAATATCCAAACTATTGGTACTGTTCCACTGTCGCTTCGTGACGTCTCTTCGGGTAAAGAACTTTATCCAGGTCAGCCCCGCCTAGTTCCCCCTTACAGGAGACGGTCGGAGGCATGAGACCTCAATATGATCTTATACGCTGCGAAAGCCTCCACTTGTGCCTATCACAGAAATTCCTCTACGCCTTGTTCCCTGAAAGTCGTCCTTTTGGAGGCTATCACCTCTATCCGAGGGTCATAGCGCTCTCCTGCAGGGCTCCCTTCCTGATTTTTCTCACCAGGATAGGTAGTGCTTCGGCCAGTGCCGTCCTTCCTCCCGAAGATGTCTCAAATTTTTGTCTTAATGAGAATATTTCTATGCCAATTTTTTGCCCGACACCAGTGCATCGTGTCGGGACGGTTCTACACACTCTGGTTCTCATTTGGACGCTCGCCTCTACGTACCCAGAATAAATCTTTTCACGAGGTCTGATTCCTTCTTCGCCTTCCCAGAATGTCCCATGCAGGCACCCTTGGCTATTTTGGCCAGGTGGATCAGAACCACTTTTCAGGAAACTTCTCAGGTCAAGAACTTGCCGCTTCCACCTGGTAATAGCTTACTTTCTATTCGTGCGATAGAGGCAGCCTAGCCAATTGGACACCAGGTATCGGCACAACAAGTGTGTGTAGCAGCCATTTTGTCCACTTTTCACACATTTGTATAACACTAAGTTGTTCACACCCAGTCTTCGTCAGACGCGAAGCTGGGTAGACACGTCCTCCAGGCGGCAATGCTTGCCTTTAGGGTGTATGTCTTTTACGAATTAATGATCTTGGGTTTTTACTCCTCCCAGGGACTGCCTTAGGACGTCTCACGGTTCTGTGTCCCCCAATGAGGCGAAGGAGAAAAGGAGATTTAGGTGCACTCGCCATAAAATCCTTTTCTTTAAGCCTCTAATCGGGGGACACAGTGCCCATCCTGTTGCCCATATCGGGGTTATGTAGTATTTCTTTACTTCATGAGTTCCTATGTGGTTGCCTTATTTTATAGGCTTACATGTTCATTGGTTTACTTCTCCTACTGCTTTAAGCACAAAACTGGTGAGACAAGGCCAGCCAGAGGGGTGTATACTGCAGAGGAGGAGCAACATTAATCTTTATCAGATTCTGCTTAGTGTCCGCCTCCTAGTGGACAGCAGCATAACACCCACGGTTCTATGTCCCCCAATTAGAGGCTAAGAGAAAAGGATTTTACAGTGAGTACCCAGAAACCTCCTTATTTTCATGCTTGGGTGTTATTTATTTTTTTTTTTTTTTAGTTTCCATAAAAAATTAGTTTGAGGCTTTTTTCCATGAAAAAGAAAATGGTGAGGGCGTGCCCCATGATTGTCCAGGGCTAATATTTTGATATCTGGCACAACCCCCAGTCAGCTGTTTTTGGCTCCCAATGCAGTGGGAATGTTCAGTGTAAAGAGCTTGAACAGCACAGCTTGGTAACTTGTGAAATGTCTTTTCTCTGGTGATATTGAAGAAAACGGCAGATGATGTATTAGAATCATACAGCCACTACACAGTTCTCCCAGCTGTACTCTTCAGGCTCTCTATACTGCGTGCATCAGCTGTTTTCAGATTATAGGGCACCTAGTGTCAGAGCCTCACTAATCTCACATGGATGACTTGAGGTAAAGTGCAAGTGCTCTGTGCATCTTGGCGTGGCTAAACCGTTTAGTCCATCAACCCACCTGTTTTCCCTCTAATTCCATCCCCTACCCCACCTATTTTTTGATTGACAGCTCTGCCAGAGATAGATGAAAAACATGTAGGTGGGTAAGTGCACTTAATGTCTAACCCACCATGATGTATGTACATCCTTTGAACAACCATTCTAAGCTGACAGGGGTATTCTCAAATTGTCTTTTGAGCAGCACAGAGCAGTCTCCCTATAGTTTTATTCCTGGTTTCTAGCAGGCCAACCTCCTCTAATTAACTGCTGTGGTGAATCGTGAAACTGTAGTATTAGTAGCACTATAAAGCTTAGCACAAGTTCTGTTGTAACACATTCAGCTATCGCTATAGTTGCACATAGTGATAACATGGCATTTGCACAGACACAAAGCTCCTAACAGCAAGCGCAAAGGGCTGTTTAGCAGACATACTTTGAAAGTTACAGGGCTGGTGATTTATAAATGCATCTCTTCAGAAGATGAGTGAGGTGTGCAAATATCTTCTCTATAGAATTCAGTGTGCAGGAAAGAGCTTTCTGAGATGTTAAGAGTTAACCCCTCTCCTGGAGTGTAGCTGCTGCCATGGCCAGGGTCTACAGGCTGAGAACCATGGAAACTAACTGTACACTATAAAAGATATAAGCTCTTGTTACAGGAAAATGACAGTGAATAAGAAAAAGAAAGTCAATTACAAACTTGCTTATTTTCATGTAGTCTAATTAAAGCACGTTGAAAACTTGCAAATACCTTCATAAATCCTGGAAATGTTAAACATTGCATTTATACGTTGGATCGCACAAAGGATGACATTCAATTCACTTAGGACTATTTAAAAACTACTCCCTTGTTTAGAAATTGCGTGTTATGGTGCTCCCTCTAAAAATGGCCACCTAAAACGTCCAGTGCTGGTAAGAGAAGGCTGGTGCAGATACTGACTGAGCCACTGACGTGTGACCTTAACAAGTAATAATAATGACCAAACGACACCCAATGACGACGAGATTAAAATGATCTTAAGACCTGGGGCCTATATCAGACTCACAATGAGAGGATATTCTGTAGTATATCCCTAAAATCTCCATGAGTGAGTCTGGACAAATGTCACAACTATTTACTGTACACAGAGTGTATAGAACTCCGGTATGGATGTATAAAGCTGGATTAAGGGACGGCCATGTCCTCGGTGCGGGATGGAGGAGGCAGACATTATCCGCATGCTTTGGACTTGCCTTCGACTACAAGCATTTTGGATTATTGTCTTACACTCCCATCACCCTTGGATTTATGTGACCGGTGATCTACTAACGTGCATCCTAGGGCATGTGGGAGACGTGTTGACGGATGAGTGTGGAAAGCTGGTGATTGCGAGGATGCTATAAACTGCGTGCAAGACAATAGACAATCACCTAGGTAAACTATATAATTTTAATGGGCAACATTTACACTAAGTGGGGTAAATCGAGGCAATATGAAAACATCTGGGGGAGCTGGCTTGACTACCCAGGGCTGGCATCCTTTGAGCTACTAAGAGACAGGATATTAGGACTGTAGTTTAAAAGGAGAGAGGGGCTGATAATTTATTTATATGGAAATAAATGTGGCTAGGTTAGCTTGATCCGTTCATCCTGTAGATGGCGCGTGGGGTTGCAGGAGGGGTGTTTTTACTTGTTGGGTTGCTATTAGAAAATGTGAATCTCCTGTATTGTATACTGTTATATATGTCTGATCAGTGGCAAATAAAAAATACTTGATTCAAAAAAAAATAATAATAATAATGACCTTACAAAGGAATGTCACTCAGATCCCCCATGATATTTTGTATTTAAGATGAAGACATAAAATTGTAGCTGCATCATTTTTATGCATACATAGAATTATGTGTTTTTGGTTCCATTTCAAGGTTCCTGCACCAATGAGCTATCCAGTCACTACACCTCAAGTGCCCGTGTATGGAATGGTAAGAAAACTATAGACCTTGTTTTTAAGAATTTACTTTGGATGCTTTAAAGCTGAATGAACTGTAAATTGGTAAAAATTTGTTCTTCAATGGTTGTCTCGTTACAAAGTTTGTGTATATTGGTTTTGCTCTTCAGGTTCCTACACAGATTGGTGCAAATCCCCTCATGGTTCCTCAGCCAATGATTTATTCACAGCCAGGAATAAGACCCACAAACCCATTTGCGCCTGTTTCTGGGGCTCAGGTAAGTCTGTGTCACTCCTCTTCATCTGGTATTGGTAAATGTAGAAATGTTTCTTCCTCACATATTTCATCCACTGTACTTCTCATCGTGTGCACATGTGCAGCAAGCTGCAGACTAAGATTATTAGAATGGCTTTTGTTCTACCAAACAAGCTAGAGGCAACGTGACCCTGGGACTAGAAATGGAGGCATGCAAAATGCGTTCTTTTAGAGTGTTCACATCCGGAATGAAAGCTTAATTGAACAAATGCCATGCAGCACTAAACTTAATTTTTCTCCTTCGCCTCATTGGGGGACACAGGACCGTGTTGGACCGTGGGTGTTATGCTGCTGTCCACTAGGAGGCGACACTAAGCAGAATCTGCAAAAGAGTTAAAGTGGCTCCTCCTCTGTAGCATACACCCCTGGGGCAGACCCTGCCTCACCAGTTTTTGCTTAGTGTCGCTCAGGAGGCAGACCTCTTTTATTGTTTTCCTTTTTAAGATAGATTTTTTTTAGAGTTTTTCTTTTTCTCCTTTTTTTCTACAACTCTGAAGAAAAAGAAGAGTTCTTCTCAGCTCCCCACATGGGCTCTGAGTTTAAGAAACCTAATTTTTTCCCAGCTTCGTCTTAGAACCCGGGCCGAGGTTCAGACAGAATCCTACCCTCCCCAGGCCTCGCAGCTGAGCCCTGGGTGGAGGAACGGAGGTGTAGTCTCTGTCTCCAGGATCCCATTATGGCAGCTTGCAGGTCGGTCACTCTTCTCCGGGTAGAGACGCAAGACGGACTCTTGCCCTCCCCATTCCCCCCTGACGGGGACTCCGGGTAGAGGAGCCAACGACAGGTAGTCTGATCTCCCTCCCTTCCACCTCCAAGGACCCGGACACTGCGTTGCCATCAGCGGCCGCATGCCTCCGGTCTCCAGACCGACAGGACCCGGACACTGACGGTTCTGTGCGCCCGGGGACTCTCCCCGCCCCGCAGCAGCAATCTGACATTAATTTAGTCCGGGTCCGGCGGGCCCTCCGCGCCGGCCCCCCTTCTTTTCCGGGGCCGCGTCCTAATCCAAGCCCCGGCTTTGGCCTATCCGCGATGGTCCCCGCCTCCCTCCGCCCCTTACGTGACGCGAAACAGGCGGAGCCCGCCCAGGCCGCGTCAGACGGGGGGCGGAACGGCCTTCTCTTCGCGCTTCTCGCGCATCGCGAGAGTTTCCAGCGCGCCCCATCTCCTGGCCCGCCCCTTCCATCCAGGTCAGGGGTCGCCACTTCCGCCCGGAATACATCATGGGCGCCGCTGCATACCGGACCCTGGAAGGGCAACAGCTGGTGGTGAGCTGCCACCGCTACATACCCGGCCCTCGGTGGAGTACTTCTTGTGGCTAGCTGGCGCCGCTGCTTACCCGGACCCCGGTGGAGCACTTCTTGTGGCGAGCAGGGTAAGTGCTTTTCCGCTTGCACAGCCCTGCCTGCCTATAGTAGTCTGTCATAGCGGCAGATATAGCTTAGGGGGCAGCTGTGGTTCAATATCAGTAGCCCCTAATGGCCCCAAAAAATCAGAGCCAGCCTGGCGTTTCTAGCTGGGTGCTCGGACACCTCCTCCAAGGGCCACAGGTCTCAGGGAAGCGTCATGTATAGGGATATCAAGCCTTCTCATTTAGACTGATCCCCTTCTTCCCTGTACTTCACAAGGTAGAGACAATGCAGGATATTCATCATTATGAAGATCTTTTCTGCCCCCGGCAGGTTCTAGCCTCACTGCCAGAATCGTACTCCTACCAGTACAAGATTACCATTTCTCCCCCCTCCTACTGGGCAGTTTGGGTCCATTCTACATCACAGTACAGGGACAAGACCTCTGGTCCTATAGGGTCGCCCAATACGCGACTCACACCAGGTCCGAATCGCAACGTGGGGAACCACGGAACAGACAGCGCACCTCCTCAGGCGTCTCTACTATCGGCCTGCAGCGGAATGCAAATGTTACGACAGCTATCTGTGGATGGATACCTGGTCTTGGTATTCCCTTGTCATACCTCTAAGCTTCTAAAAAAGGCTAGATATTAACTAACGGGCCACTGAACATGGTGGTTATGGTGTTCTCCGCAGGAGCTACCCCTTGGCTGGGTCCTTCCCTGGAGGGATATCTGGCTAGTCCTGTGTTTGAGACTCCTAACCGAGGCTCCACAGACTCTATTTGCATATTAAAACAAGGGACGCAGGAAAAGCCGACTGGCTTAGACATTGCCCGTCAAATATACATTGACTAGGGCCCTGATTTTTTTCCACGCTCGCCCTGCTGGACGTGTCGCACATTTGGCGGGGGTTGTTACCCTACTCAGGCGGTGAAGAAGAAGGAAAAAAAAAAAAAAAAAAAAAAAAAAACTAAACTATTTGTACCTGATCCTCCTTGTTCAGTCCCATGTCTCACAGACTCATTCACAGAAAGAAGACGGGCATACTAAAGTTTGACAAGTCATCGCGCAATACAGGTGGTCCGTCAGATATACATGTCCCATTCACACCGAATTCTTCCCAGTGCCGACTGAAGTCCACCTTCACCACCCACGGGAGATAAAGGGCGACGGTACCTATGCGTACCGATTTCCCAAAACCAACAACAGGCGGGAACGCGGAGTGTTACCTCCACGTACCCCCTCCTGCTCCGAGGGACATCATTATGACGACGGTTTCTCAGCGTTCCGATCCTCAACTAAGACCTGTTTTAAAGGCTGATTCAGACAATCATCTGATACTTTCCCTCCTCTGCAGGAGAGAGTCTTCGCGAGGACGCATCAGACCGTCAGTTAAGCATACAATGCAGATGACAACCGATGGAGCAGCCGTAGTGGCTTCAAGCGTCATTAAGACTAGACAAGCAATCTAGCCACGTGTGGAACGAGTACTGCAAGATGGAGGGCGACGGTATCTGTGTGTACCGATCTCCCAACACCAACAGGCGGCAACGCGGGGTGTTACCTCCACGTTCCCCCTCCTGATTTGAGAAACATCATTTATGGCGACGGTTCCTAAGTGTTCCGATCTCCAATACAGAACTGCTTGGCCCGCAGATCCGGACAATCGGCCCCCCAAGGTTCCTCTTCAATACAGAACAGCTTGATACGTGGATCCGGACAATCATCCTCCCCAGTTCCCACTGTTGGAGCTGGGTTTGCAGTACATGGCGCTATGATTTAGTAGCTCTCAGTCTCCCCATTAGCCTTCCTCAGGGCACTTGGGTTGTAGCACTTTTATATTACCGTCTTCCATATGAGACTCCTTATCACGCGGATCTGAATATCCTCTCCAGCTCCCACAGCTGGGTGTCTGCTTTGCAATGGATGGCACCACTATTTGATACTCCTTAGTCTCCCCATCCGTTTCTTCTGGACATTGGGTTGCAGCACGTGCACGGTACCTTCTCTAATATGGGACCGTTTTACAAGCAACTTCGGATAATCATCTTCCTCAGCTCCCACAACTGGATGCAGAGTTGCAACAACGCCTTTCCTTAGTAATCCTCAGGCTTCCATCCGTTTCCTCATGGCATTGAGGTCGCAGCTAAAGCGGATGAATATCTTCACTGATTGTCATCAGGTCCTCTTGTAGTCCCCAAACAGGGAAACGATATGCGACCTCCCTGAACTTCTTTCATCCATTGAAGTACAAAGATTCCTGGCCTTCATGAATGTCGACACATTTGTCTACATATTCCCGGGTGCTCCATGGTTTGTTCTCTCTACCTAGCCCTTCGGTGGCTCCGTGTGATACCAGCGATCATATCCATTTCTCAATCACGAGGACAAGTTGTCCTCCCTTACCTAGAGGGTCTTCTTATCAAGGCTCTTTCACTTGGAGGCTGCGCAGATGCGTTTGCACACTACAGTGGACCTCCCAGCTCATTTAACCTGGTTGCTCAACAAGGATACTCTCATCAAGACGCCTTCTTTTGGGACTGCGCAGCGGTGTTTACACTACAGTGAACTCCCTAAGTCCTCTTACCTAGTTATTCCATACCGAGAAATTTTTCTCCAGTTCCAATCCGGGTGACATCGTCACAGATGCAGACCCTCTTCAGTCCATCACTTCTCTCTCCAAGAAGTTAGGGCATACGGGTTGGTTACCTCTTGACCAACCATTCCTCTGGACTCTCCACACGATTCTCCTCAAGTTCCGGGACAGGTTCCTTTTGTTTTTCTAGTCAGGTTATTCAGTCTGACTCAGGTTTTCAACCGTTTCTCCTTCAGTGGTGACCGCACCTGTCCTTCCTCTCACAAGCCGTACTGACGCACACCTATATGAAGGATAGTGACGTCCTGTTATCACATGGCTCGGGGCAGCGGACGACCCTCGGGTCGCCCCTGCCTATCATTCTCCTAGGGATTTGTATCTCATCATTGGTACCTCGCAGGTATAATCCGCACCACTCATGTAATGTCCATATTAGGACCCAGTATACAGCGAGTCAGATCACTCCGGCTTTCTTCTTCTTCAGCTCTGTTGCTAATACACAGCAGGTTCCTGTGTTCGGGCTGTAGCTCACAATTCACAACTTATGAGAGCGGATATCCCTCTGCCTCTTTCTTAGTCTGAGGTGAGGATTTAATCTCACGGCCTTGCGATCATCCAAATGACCATGGCAAGGTTCAGGTCCAATGGCATTACAGTCCTCTATAGGACCCCGCTTTGGTCCAGGCGCATTTAGTATGCCGGCCTATTTTCACTCACCACTGGTTTTCCCTGGCTTCCTCCAGTCCGCACAGGCTCTCTTTCCAGGGTCCTTTCTCACAAAATCGGAAACTCTAATCTTCTTAGTGTGGCCCTGACACCTGGTTGTAGCTCTGATACCTAGTCCTCCTTTCGCGAACAGGTGCTACAACCTTGACTCAGGGGGTAAACACCTGTTTCCGTTCACATTGATTCTCTCCCTCTCTCTCGAGTGCCTCAGAGGGCACATCCCCATGCTACCTTCTCGATTCCGCCTCCATGGCGTGGCTGTAGGCTCAGGTTAGCACCTTCCATCCGGGACATTTTCACGCATTGTCCCCTTCTTCCCTACAACAACTACTGGTAACATGGGGCTTCATTCCGGTCTACTATGTGCTGCAGGATTTTTCCTTCAGACCTTCACAAACATTTTTCTTTCACCCTTGTTACCAGAGGTGGTGTTAACAAACAAAAAAAAAAAAAAAAAAAAAAAAAAAAAAAAAAGAGGACTTTACCTCTATCCATTGAGTCTCTCACCCTAGCGCTCTCCTCGAAGCCCCCCTTTTTTTCGGTGGTCGCCAAGATAGGTGGGATGCGACCTGTACCAGCTTTCTTCATAAGATGGCCGGGTCATTCCATCTAAACAAAGACCACACCGTTCCGGCTCCTTTTTCAGTCGTTCAGCACTGATGCACCATATCAACATGGCTCAGCACACGTTAGATTCGCCTGAACTCTACGTGTCTATGAGGCTAGTACGGCAGCTTCCAGAAATTCCTTCCGTCCTTCGAAGAAACTCTGACAAATTGTTCTTCATCCTCTCGGTGGGCCGCTGACTGCGCATGCCGACATCCTCAGCCAAACTGGTTACACGAACAGACTTCCTATGCAGGAAGTTTAGCAGTTGCAGATATTACCGTTTACATCGGGTATAAGGTCGCGCATGCACTCGTACAACTGAGGCCATCCTACCTCCTTTGGGCCCAGGCCTCTCCGCTGTAGGTGGCCGAGGCTGTCACCTGGTTCAGATTTTACACTGTTGTGGTACAACACAGTGTTTGTACGCTTACGCTGTTGTGCAACATCACAGTGTTCATTTTCTTACCTTAGTAGATGCAGATCTAGTTGATGCGTCTCCCTGGTGACAGCAGCTCACCGGTAGGGTGCAGTTTGTATAAGAGTCTCTAATGTATTCTTTTCCCGCCCAGGGACTGCTTTGGGACGTCCCACGGTCCTGTGTCCCCCAATGAGGCGAAGGAGAAAAGGAGAATTTTGTGTACTCACCGTAAATTCCTTTTCTCTTAGCCTCTAATTGGGGACACAGCACCCACCCTGTTGCCCGTTCGGGCCTTCTTACTGGTTTTTCAAGTTTCTGGTCTCTCAGTGGCTTCTGAGATATTACATGCGTGCCTGTTTTTTTTTACAGGCCCGGTTATTTTAATATTCTGTTACCTGTTCTATAGGTGCCTGGTTTTTTACAGGCCTTATTATATCGTTAATCTGTTACTTGCTCCTACTGCTTTAGCACAAAACTGGTGAGGCAGGGTCTGCCCCAGGGGTGTATGCTACAGAGGAGGAGCCACTTTAACTCTTTTGCAGATTCTGCTTAGTGTCGCCTCCTAGTGGACAGCAGCATAACACCCACGGTCCAACACGGTCCTGTGTCCCCCAATTAGAGGCTAAGAGAAAAGGAATTTACGGTGAGTACACAAAATTCTCCTTATTTTTCTCAGTCATCTCATTGGGGGACACTGGACCATGGGTGTTATGCTGCACTTCACTAGGAGGCTGACACTAAGTGGAATCTGAAAAAAGCAGAGTAACTACTCCTCTGCAGTATACACCCCCTGGCTGGCACAAGCCGAACCAGTTTCAGCTTAGTGTCAGTAGGAGGCAGATGCGGTCTACTGACCCACATCTATTTTTTATTATTTTTATTGCATCTTTTTACCTTTCCCTCTGGATCAAGATTAGACGGGCGACGGTGCCCTTGCGCACCGCTGTCCCCCAACCACCAACAGACGGGAACGTGGAGTGTACCCCCTTCTGCAACGAGGGACAGTATTTTTTATTCTCCTTTCTACACTGGCGAATGTTCCATCCATCAGAAGGGTACACGGAGTGTTACCTTCCCACCTATTCCCCTCTGCACCGGTTATTCCATGCTAGCTCTCCCCACCTTCCCACTCCCGGGGAAAATTGGGTCGAGGTGTCCGGTGCCTTTACAGAGACCCTATGGCCCTCCCTAGTTCATACAATTGGGAGACTGGGTTGAAGGTGCCCGGTGCCACGTCTGGGACCCCTGGCCTTCCCCATCCTCCCTCCTTAGGAAACCTGGGTTGTAGGGACTATGGATTGCAGGAGCCAGCACCAGGTAATGCCTCTAGGCTCTCCCCATCCTCCAGGTACCCTGAGGTTCGATGCCTGCAGAGAGGTCTTCAGAGTCACTGCAACTGGGAGCCCCTTTCTACCTCAGAGGGGGTATAGTGCGGGTAGAAGGCTCCCCCAATCCAGCGGTGATGCCACGCTCGGATCCTTCCATGTGACCACCGCCAGTGCTGCACCTTCCCCGGGGCCGCAAATTAAATTAGCCCCGGCTTCGGCCTGCTTCCCCAGTGGTTCTGCCCGCCTCCAGGTGACGTTATTTGCGGCCGAAACACTCCCGGAAGGGGTGGTCCGGCTACTTTCAACTCTACTCACGAGATCTCACTCCGCACCCTCTCTGCGGCCCTCCCACTTCCTCCTTCAACACATACATCCGCCATTGCAGTTACCCCTGTGGTTACCGTGGCATACCAGCTCGGGGCACATCGGCCCACTGGGCTCAAGGCTATCATTGGAGACTGGTCCCTAGGTCTGGGTTAAGGAGCTCAGCAGATCCTGCTTTGCTGCAGCACATTCTCTCGTCCTTTTCCTCTCCCTGTCTCCGTCTACTTCTGTGCCCAACAGTGTGACCCTATTTTTGCCTTAAATACTCTGCCACATAATCATGCAGAGCTCAAAGACCACAAAGAAGACTCCCAAGACCTACTCAGTTTCGTATGCCTCTTGCATTACATGCTGCTCTTAGCTACCCTAGCGGACATGATGCTCTGCACTACCAGACTTGTGACCCTAATGCTGTCCGGGAGCCCTCTGCTGACGCCGCACCGCCCTATGCAAGTAACCCACCTGATTGGGCTCTGTTTCTAACACAATCCATGTCGCAGTCCATGTCACAATCCATGGACAAGCTCTCTACTACCCTGGTCCTGGCCCTGCAGAGCCATCCTATGCCCTGCACCTCCGGACAGCCAGCGTCACAAGTGGACACTCTGGGACACGAGAGCACACCACATAGGGGCAGGCCACGAAATAGATAACAATCCGTGGATGGGACAGTGCGTAAGAGGCTTCATAGGAGTGCTTCTCCTGCATCCTCACAGGGCTCCCATACCTCCCCTATAAGGGAACTAGACCCAGCCTAACCCTCATCCGATGCATTCCACGATCCTGACTCTGATCTTGAACCGGATGTATCTTTTGAGCCAGATACTCCTGACACGCAGGCCATGGTTGAGGATTTGATCATGATAGTCAACCAGACGCTTAAAATCGACGACTTGTGAGGCCCCAAACCATGCTGTGTCTTTCAAGTCAGTAAAACGCCCACAATAATTTTTTTGCAGATCATCCTGAATTGCAGGATATCTTAATGAAACATAGGACCCATCCATATAAACGGTTTGGAAACCGCAAGGCCATCAAAGCTCGCTACCCTTTCTCACATGCCCTAGGCCAGGACTGGGCGGACTCCCCACAAGTTGATCCCCCAGTTTCTTGTTTATCCGCAAGAACCTTGCTTTCTCTGCTGGATGGATCCTCCATTAAAGATCCAACCGACAAACAGATTGAACGGCTGGCTCGCTCAGTTTTAGAGGAGACTGGTTCTTCCCTCTCGCCCTCTTTTGCTTCCGTATGAATTGCTAAAGCGATCATGACCTGGGCAGATACGCTACATCCCTCCCTATGGGATAGCAGCATTCCCTCTGAGTTGATGGACCTTGTGGCCCAGACCTCAGTATCAGGGGAATATCTTATTCGTGCATCCTTGGATTCAGCTAATTGCACAGCCATTGCAGCCTCGAATACCATTACGATTCGCAGAGTGCTCTGGCTCAGAGAGTGGAGAGCGGATTCTGCTTCAAAGAAATCCCTGACTAGCCTTAATTATCTTAGCGGCCGCCTCTTTGGAGAGCAGCTAGATAAACTAATTTCAGATGCCTCAGGAGGAAAGAGTACCTCTCTTCCCCAACAAAAGCCGAGACGCCCTTTTGTCTGACGTCAGCAGACTCATTTTCGCTCCTTTCGGAATTCATTTGGCTTGGCTGCCTCCCGCCCGTTGCAAGATACATACCGCTCTCCACGCAGGGACAGGGGCACCCAGTCCACACACAAATCGAACACGGCCCGGCAGTCCTGTTCAAAACAGTTCAGACCAAAGAGATCCAGATCCCATAGGTTCTCTACGTTCTGACTCGCCCACATCCACGGAAGACACCACCTTAGTAGGCGGCTGAATTTCTTTTGTCGCGTCTAGCTCGCCGTCACAGATGACAGGTGGGTCAGGAAACTGGTGTCTTCCGGCTTCAACATAGAGTTTACCTGTCCACCAAATTTGTTTTTTCCCCTCCATTCCCCCACGATCCCCATCAAGAGCTTGCGTGTTTTTCAAGGCCATCGACTCCCTTCTACAGGCAGCAATCATCATCCCTGTCCCAGAAGACAAGCACTTCAGAGGTTTTTATTCCAACATTTGCTTAGGTTCCCAAGAAGGACGGTCAGGGTGCGTCAGGTTGTCAGTTCTTCTTCGCCCTTCGCCTCACTCCATCCACTTAGGTATGAGAGTCCTAGGCAAGATGGTTGCGGCAATGGAAGCCGTTCCTTTTGCTCAGCTACACCTCAGGGACTCTGCAGAAGGTTCTTTTAACAGCCAGGGACAGGAACCCGTTCGCCCTAGACCGGACCTTTCGGCTCTCCCCCCAGGGTCAAGCAGGCCCTTTGCTGTTGGCTGCGACCAGCTTCCCTCTCGCAAGAGAGGTCCTTCCTCCCTGCTCACTGGGCAGTGCTCACCACCGCCGCCAACCTGATGGGCTGGGGAACAGTCTACCGTCACCATATGGTGCAAGGTTGATGGTCCCTACAGGAATCCACTCTGCCCATCCACTTCTGGATATTCGGGCCTTATTTTTTGCCCTGCAATCCTTTCATCATCTTTTGGCAGGTCGCCACAGTCGTATCCAGTTGGACAATGCCACAGCTGTGGCATATGTCAATCACCAAGGAGGGACCCGCAGACAGCAGGTGATGTGCGAGGTGGAGCCCATTCTCTGCTGGGCAGAATTGACCTTATCCGTGCTCTCAGTAGTGCACATTCCGGGCGTTGACAATTGGGCGGCAAATTTCCTCAGCCGTCAGGGTATTGCATCGGGGGAATGGGCCTTACATCCGGAGGTCTTCCAGCAGATATGTCATCGCTGGGGGACTCCGGATGTGGATCTCATGGCTTCACGCCTGAACGCCAAGGTGCCCACATTCATAGCTCGGTCTCACGACCCGCTGTCTGTTGGAGCAGACGCACTAGTCCAGCCGTGGGCTCAGTTTCGTCTGCCTTACATCTTTCCCCCTCTGTCTCTAATACCGAGAGTGGTGAGGAAAATCAAGACTGAGGGCGTCCCAGTCATTCTAGTAGTGCCTTATTGGCCTAGGCGCTCCTGGTACGCCTACCTTGTACGGCTCGTTGCACACACGCTGGCGTCTTCCGGACCGTCCGGACCTGCTAGCTTAAGGTCCAATATGCCACCAACACTCAACAGCCCTGAATTTGACGACGTGGCTTTTAACCTAGACCGGTTTCTCCTCAGAAGTGATCAATACGATGATCAGAGCTAGAAAGCCTGCCTCGGCTCACATTTACTTCCGCACATGGAAGACTTTCTTCTCTTGGTGCAAGGCTCTTGTGTTTTCTCGCTCTGTAATTTTAGGCTTCCTTCAGTCAGGACTGGATGCCAGTCTTTCTCCCGACTCTCTCAAAGGTCACATTTCTGCACTTACGGTGCTTTTCCAGCGCTGCCTTGCTGTATAACTTCAAGTCAGGACCTTTATTCAGGGTGTATCCCGTCTGGTCCCCCCTTACCGGAGACTGCAAGAAGCGTGGGACCCCTTTGAACCTCTCAGGGAGGTCTCCCTTTGTTTCCTGTCCTGGAAGGTTGCCTTTCTCGTGGTGATAACCTTTATCTGTCATGTCTCTGAGCTGGCAGCGCTTTCTTGCTGAGCGCCTTTCCTGGTTTTCAATCAGGATAACGTTGTGCTCCAGCCAGTGCCATCGTTCTTTCCAAAGGTGGCTTCTTCCTTCCACCCGAATGAGGAGATCTCTCTCCCTTCCTTTTGCCCGGCGCTGGTGCATCGTGTTGAGAAGGCTCTACACACACTGGATCTGGTTAGAGCTCTTAGGTACTGCGTATCTAGGACAGCACCCGTCTGGAAGTCTGATTCTTTGTTCATTCTCACGGAGGGTCACAGGAAAGGCATGGTGATGTCCAAAGCAACATTGGCCAGATGTATTAAGTCAACTATTCAGGAAGCATATCGATTAAGAAACATTCCCATTCCAGTTGGATTAAAGGCGCACTCGACACATGCTGTGGGAGTATCCTGGGCCATTCAACACCAGGCATCCGCCGAGCAGGTGTACAAAGCAGCCACCTGGTCCAGCCTGCACACGTTTGCTAAACACTACAATGTCCATACTCGGTCATCGGCAGACTTGAGTCTGCGTAAGCGTATCTTGCAGGCTGTGATAGCTCATCTCTAGAATGTATGTCTTGCAAAAGGCTATTGATTTTTCTTTGTGTTTTTCTTTCTACTCACCCAGGGACTGCTTTAGGACGTCCCATGGTCCTGTGTCCCCCAATGAGGCAACTGAGAAAAGGGGATTTTTCTGTGTACTCGCTGTAAAATTCTTTTTTTTTTCTTTTTTGTTTGTTTTTAGGGAAAGCTTGGCTGCCACCAGATTTTCAAATGAATAGTTAAAACGTCTTGTGAAAATGAAACCTCCTTGGATTTGATACACCCTATACTAACATATCTTTACATACTAGCACACACTGCACTAATATACATATATAATTCTACACATCCAGTGGGGCCTATATGTGGATCGTATCTTGTCACTTCAGCCATGAACACTTCTGGGGAAAAAAACTCTTTTTGCATGACCAATGAATGTATAACCTTTCTTCTTACTTTACATGTGCATTACAGACCAATGTATTGGAATTTGGTTGAATAATAGTTTTTCGTTTTTTTCCAGATGCAATTCATGTAAAACAGCCAAAGCAGCAAGGAGGCATTTGCAACCAAAAACTGGTGAAAAGGGATTTCCTATCCTTTGCTGGCATGGTCTTTCCCAGGGCACCGATGTGTTTCCAGTGTAATACCCTATATTTGGACTGCAGTCATGTCGCGGTTGTAGTTAGAACTGTCCTGTCGTGGGACCGTATGTGAACTGCTATGACTGTACAACGCTGCTCCACAAAAATCATCCAATTTATTCTTTTTTTTTTTTCTTTTTTTTTACTACACTGGTGGTAGGCAAAAGTTTCTAAACGTGAACATTGAGGTGCCTTTGTCCAACAACACAAAGGGGGTTTTGTAGTATTTTTTTTTTTCTATATCCTTCTCTGTTCTTTCTAAATTAAGTCAAATTAATATCCATCTTTTCCTGACGAACACATAGCTTGTCTGAAGAATTTGCTCGGCCGCTAGTGAACAGTCGGATAGTCGGGGTTCATTGTGCTGAAATAATCACAAATGATGTTGTGTACCATGAGGACCACATTCAATCTTCACAAAAAGTCCACGTCAGGAAAGCCACCATTTTATACTGAGGAATTGGGAATGAACTTTGGAGATGTGTGAACCAGTAGAGCCAATGGCAATGCAATAAGATGTCTTTTATTGTCACATCAGAAATTTCGCTTTAAGTGTGGGTCCGAGGTCATTTTGAAAAGTCGAAACTTCTGTTATATGAATGGTATTTCTTGCTCCTTGTCATGTAATTTTTTTTTTTTTTCCCCCTGTATATTTTACTCTTTCAATGTAGACGTGACCTCTATGTTGGAGGTATTACAAATTACAAATAACAGGAGGCCATTTATATCTTTTTTTTTTTTTTTTTTTTTTTTTCTTTTTTTTCCTTTTTGCCATCACTTAAAGTTTATCCCTTGTAACCAATAAGTAGGAGAAGTGTAACTCCTGCTATTTGTGCCACTTTACTTTAAATACAGTCAGTACATTTTTTATTATGTAAATATATATTATATATATATCCTGAGTAATTTCTTTAAAGCTGACGCATCCTTATCTTTAAATATATTTCTCAAAGCAATGTCCTTTCAAAAAGGATCTTAAAAATGTGCAGATTATTGTTGAATATGATTAGTTGATGCCAAATTAGCTCAATAGATGAAATGCATCATGCTATATTTATTTAATCATAACGAAAACATTTGAATATTTCCATCATCTCTACAATCATCATTGCCATTACAGCCAGTGTCGGCAATGGAAGAAATGGACATCGAAGCCAAGGTTTACTGTGCCCATGTACTACAAGAATGTGGATCTCAGATTGTGGTATAAAATAAGACGATATCTCAAGTTCAGATCTCAAAAAAATGAAATTGAAAAATGTAATAAAAATGGTATGTGAACTATGGCTTGTGTGTGATTTTTTTTTTTTATTTTTTATTTTTTTTTTTTGCAAACTTAGGGTGCTTTCACATCTGCGTTTTTCGTAATTCGCGGCAGATGCGGTGAAAAAACCGCATCTGCCGCGTTTACCGCATAACCGTTCCACTTGCGGCGCGGTTGCGGTTTTTTCTATGCAATGTATAGGCATACTTGCGGCAGGTGCAGCAAGTGCGGTTTTGCACTTGCGGCAGGTGCGGCCGCGAAAAAAACCGCAGTAAGCCGCGGTTTTTTTCGCGGCCGCACCTGCCGCAAGTGCAAAACCGCACTTGCCGCACCTGCCGCAAGTACGCCTATACATTGCATAGAAAAAACCGCAACCGCGCCGCAAGTGGAACGGTTATGCGGCAATCGCGGCAGATGCGGTTTTTTCACCGCATCTGCCGCGAATTACGAAAAACGCAGATGTGAAAGCACCCTAAGGTGAAAGCATTTTCTTTTATACAGTAGTGTTCAAATTATAGCAGTCCAATATGATCAGATTGTTCACTATTTTTGGTATATATGATATTACCATATGTCAAACAATTTACCAGTTGGTGCAGTAGATTCTTAGAAAACCAATAGACTCCGTATTCATGATCTTCATGTTTTTGAGTCTGTATTTGAATTATTAATTGAAAGGGTTGTGTTCAAAATAATAGCATTGTGGGGTTAATCATTCTTTGAAGAAACAGGTGTGTCAGGTGGCCATAATTTAAGGGTGAAGCCAGCACATGTTGTATATGCATTTCTCCTTGAAAGACGGAGAAGATTGGATTATTATGTTAATCTGTTTTCCCTTAGTCCAACAGCAGCACAATATGGGGTTACCATGCCCCTGTGCACCAGCGGGACAAAGCAAAACGTTTAATAAGTTTTGTAGGTCCCACCCCCATGCCTCTATTAATATGATCCAATCTTCCCCTTCATCCACAGCAGCATAATATGGGATCTACCATGGTTTCCCCGAAAATAAGACAGCGTCTTATATTAATTTTTGTTCCGAAAGATGCGCTGGGTCTTATTTCCGGGGGGTTTGTTACTTGTCCATGACCAAGAATTAACATTTATTGCTGAACAAAAAAAAGACCTTTTATCATTCCCTTGTGGCCCCCAATAAAGTAACCCCATCATCCCCCAATATGGTATCAGGGACACACACACACATGGGCACACAGAGGGACACACAAACACTGGCACACACAGAGGCACATACACACACACGGGGGATACACACACACAGAGGGACACAAAAACACAGGGAAACAAACACAGACAGGGACACTTCTCGGCGGTCCCTGCTGCATTCCAGCGCCGCTGTCAGCTGCCCGACGCTGACCCGGTGCTCGCCGCTGCAAGAAGGACTCATCTCCTTGCCGTGTATGGTGCCGCTGGCCCGACCAATCACAGGCCAGGAGCCAACCTGGAAGCCAATCACAGGCCAGAAGCCGATGTCATGCAGCGACTGGCCTGTGATTGGCCGCTGGGCAGTTCATGGCCTGTGATTAGCCAGGACAGTGGCAGAGGGCTTGAAAAATAGAGCGGTGCCGGTCTACATGCATCTGCGGCACCGCTTACAGCGACGGGCATCAGGACAACAAGTGGGGGACGGGCTGGAGGAGTCACAGTTGCATGCCCCAGTCTTCAGATCGGTGGCATACTGGTATTCAGTGGCGTAACTTCAGGCCATGGGGCCCCGATGCGAAAGCTCCAACGGGGCCCCCAATTATTGCCAATCTTTAATAGTATTAGTCTTTTTCTATGGGCCAAAGGGACTTTTGGGGCCCCCCTAGGCTGCAGGGCCCGGGTGCGATCGCAACCCCTGCACTTGTTGTAGTTACGCCCCTGCTGGTATTGGTAAAATAGAGAGATGCCTTATTTTCGGGGGGTACCTTATATTTGCAGGCACACTAAACCCCCTGGCATGCCTTTCGGTGGGCGCCCTATTTTCGGGGAAACACGATAGCACGTATTTATTTTGGAGAGTTAGAGAAATCCAGAAAGATCTGGCAAAAGTAGTAGAAGTAGCAGAGGACGCTTTGATTGTAGTATTTAAAGAAGGTTATCAGCGTGGACCATGTAACTGAGCGACATCTGTGGTCCATAGACACATAATCTCCTTCTGTCCAGGTTGTTGAAAACTGCCCTAGCAGAAAGAGCAGAAGTGAATAGGAGCGATGGAATGTTGGCATTCTCACAGGTTAATGCAATCACAATTCCATTTTGACAAAGAAGATTTTGAGGCTTTTTTCCCTTAGGACTTCACCACATTAAGTACTAGTAGGTTTTCATTCCTTCTATCCTGTGAGGACGCGAACTTCAGACTCCTAGGCATTTAAAATGTTGTAGGTGGAGAGATCCTCTTCCTGAGACAGTGTTGCTTCAGAGTCATAAACCTGAAGAGAGATCATCTAATCCAGATTTCCTGTTGATGGGTATTTCGGTCTGAAGGGGGGGAGAAGCCTTACATTGACCCTATCCTGCGTAAATAAGCTGTAGGATTCTTTAGAGTAGGGGTCTCAAATTCGGCATAGTTGGTGGGCCGCACATAGAAAAAAATTTACATCGGGGGGCCGCATCTCTTGTAGGACTAAGGCGGCTGTTACACGCATCAATTTCCTGCACGATATCGCTTAAGCGATCTGCTTTTTGACCGCTTAAGCGATATCGTTTGTGCATCGCTACGTGTAATCAAGCGATTTTACACTGTAAAATCGCTTGATTGTTAGATCGCAGATTTGTGAGCCGAAGCTCATATCAAGCGATAATCGCTTGATCAATCTGCCTCATCGTGGTGTGTGACACCACGATGAACAATCTCCCAGCGGCAGAGCCTATGCTGGGAGATGGAATCTATGGTAAACGTTGGGTTACTAAGTGCCGCGCGGCGCCTAGTAACCCGATGTGTACCATGGTTAGCAGCGATCTCGCTGGTCCACATCGCTGGTGAGTCTGCCTGTGTGACCGCTCACCAACGATGTGAGCGATATTGTTAGCCATCGCGTGTGCATGTGATCGCTAACAATATCGCTCTCAACATTGAATCGTGTGACGGCCGCCTAATTGATATTTTTTAGTAATACCATAATTTTTTGCTCATTGTAGTAAAGTACAAATCCTGATCCCCCTTCTTGTAGCAATGTCCCCATCCTGTAGTAATGTCCGGTCCTAATATTGTAGTAATGTCCCCATCCTAGTCCTCATCATGTAATAATGTCCCCATCCTGGTCCTCATCATGTAATACTGTCCCCATTCTGATCCCCTTTTCTAGTGATGTCCTCCATCCTGATCCACATTTATAGTGATGCCCCCATCCTGGTTTACCTTCTTTTTTCACAACAACACCCTCACACACACTCACACACACACAAAACCTCACACACACACACACAAAACCTCACACACATACAACCTCACACTTTTCTCACTTTAAAGATGCATCGCTCCAGTTCAGGGTGCTGCCATGGTTCTAGCTGTGCTGATTTCCAGCCTCCGCTGTGCTATGACTTCCTCCAGCCACCGCTGAGACAAGCTCTGTTGCTCAGCAAGATCAATGCAATCGGTCAGCCAGAGGCCCGCAAGTGACATCATACGCGACTGTCAGCTGCAGGCCTCTCATTGGCTGGCGGCTTGCATTGATCTTGCTGTTGGTGCCGCGGCCAGAATTCATAACACAGCGGGGACTGCAGCGGCCCACTGCACTGGGGCAATGCATCATTAAGTTGTCCAAGGTGCCGCGGGCTGCACAGTGAAGCATCAGGGCCGTATGTTTGAGACCCCTGCTTTAGAGGACAAAGTCTGTAGATTGCTCATCCTTCTTGATGTAATAGCTAGCAGGAGTATTGTCTTAAGGGTTAGGAACCTCCACTCCAGAGTTCAGGAGTTCAAAGGTCCTCTAGCCATCTGAGTACTAAGCAAAGACCCACCGGCTAACCAGTCTTAGACATTCAAGGTCTGAACCCATTAATGGATATCAGATAATCCTTATTCTCCTGCGACTCTGTAATTCTGATGCTATTAGGCTCAAGTCCACTGTCAAAATCATCCTTTAACAACTCCAAGATCTGTGAGATGGAAGAATCTTCAGTGTTGATCTCAATGCACCAAGCAAGAATTATTATCTTTGTATGTGCATAGGGTCCTGTTGGTTGCTTCACTGCTAGAGTGTGCGAACGTAATCAACATCTTGTTAACATCTTGGTTTTCAGTAAGGGCAGTCAATGTCAACTGAGTTCTCAAACTCTGACATGGATCCTCTTTATTTGCTGATATATATATATATATATATTTCACAGGACCTGTTGTTTGCTGTACTCCTTGAGTGAGCTAGCGTATCTATCACCCTGTTTGAAAAAACCCTGGTTCTCAGGATGGTTCCTCCTTGTATGTGCGTAGGACCTGTTGGTTGCTTCACTCAGAGTAAGCTTGCATAACCAACACCTTGTTTGGCAAAATCCCTTGGTTCTCAGCAAGTGTGGTCAGCCTCCAAACCATTAAACTGAGATCTCAGGCTCTGACATCGATCCTTCTTATGTGTGCGTAGGATGTGTTGGTTGCTTCATTCCTAGAGTGAGCTTGCGTAACCAACGCCCTGTTTGAAAAATCCTTGGTTCTCAGTAAGGGAGGCATCAGATTCTTCATAAGGTCAATGACATTGTTCTCCATAGTAAAGACCCTGAGCACTTTAGTGTATGATGTAGCTCAGCCATTTGTCCTTTTTGCACATATACCTCTAGACTGAGGCTCATTCATGGGAGTGTGTTTACCTCATCCGTAAGGGCGCTGACACCAAAACCATTCCTAGGATTGGGTTCCCCCAAAGGGGAACATTCCAGAACTGATCCAGGCTAGAGCCGGTGACCTTTCGCTGTGAGGCAGATTCCCCTGTCTGCTGAGCTATGGTTCTCTTTGGCGCTGCTTCCTTAGCTAGATGTGGCAAAGTCCTAGACTTGAGATTCATTTGGGGTAGAGCGAATTCAGCGCTCTTCGGCTAGTATAGAAGGATCTCTATGTTGGTCACCTAATCCTTCCTAGTCTTCATCCATACCCTTGGTGTCATGGAAGTCTGCAGATAAATATATGCTGCATGGAATGGGTTTGGCGACTCTCGCCACAGTGTTCTCCATCTATAGGGAGAAACCGTTCACTATTCTGGCATTCTCTCTGGTCGACATCCGGTAGATCTTTGGAGAGTATGATATCCGTATAATCCCACTGAACACTTCTCGATCCAGTGACCAAACTCCCGGTCGACAACTTGGTTACCGTTGACTATGGCCTCTGAAAGAAACTTTGGGGCCACCTCTGACATGGGAGGGGGTGGATTCATCCCGCTTTGTTTATGTAATGAAACGGAATGTTACCAGTGTGAACCTTCACTGTTTGATCTCTCAGGGATTCAGTGAAGGATAGAAGAGTTAGATAGCTCATAATCTCTCACATCTAAAGATAGGAGAAGCTTTACTTGACCAAGACCTTGCAATGGTACTATGTTTGAAGAGGGCTTCCCATACTGTTTCTGAGTTGAATGCCACCAGTATTAACCAGCGGGTCCCTCTATCCCTTTCCACCAAGCGAATATTTTTTCTTGTTACCGTTGAAGGAACCGCATGGTACCCAAGTTGGAAAAAACCTTCTGCCCTTGCACTAAGACCTCAGGGACAGCACTCTGTGGAGGTTAGTAATCCTAGAAATCTCATGAGAGTTCTTTTCAGGATTCCATGTGAGAAAACCAATCTCCTCCCGCATCTTCCTCTGGGGGGAGGGATATATAGCCTCATCTCAGAGAGTTGATCATACACCCTAGGAAGGTTTTTATGGCAATGGAACTGTTGATTCTTAGCCAGTCTCCCATTCCGGTAATTGCCCAGCCTTAAAATGCGTAGTGGCTGAGATCTGACGAGTGCAGGCACTTTCAGTTTAAAATGGCCGATGACATCTTGAGTTCCTGGAACTCCTACTTATCAGCCATCCAAGGTCTGTAAGAATAATCTTAAATGTTCTAGAAGGAATATCCAGATATGGAAGACATCCAGACATATGAAACAACGGGTATTTCTGGAAAACAAAGTCTGGACCCTATTGCCAATACCATCCTGGTCGATTATGCGTAGACTAGACAGGTGGTTAAATTCCTAGTCCTGACAGCAATTTGCGAGGCCCCAAACTAAGCATGAACAAAGGGAAAATGGATACTGGAGTTTGAGCGCTAAGGCACAAAGCAAAGGGAATGTATTACCAGATTCTCAAACCTTTTATTATTAGCTCCTTGTATGGGCCACAACGTGTTTCAGTAGCACACAGGCTATTTTCATCAGGTGATACCTGAGAATCTGCTTATACATTCCGTTTGCTTTATGCCTTAGCACTCATAAACTCCAGTATCCATTTTCCCTTTGTATGTTATAATCCCATTGTGGGATCGCTGGTGGAGCTGCTCTGGGCCAGGGCGTTTTCTAAATCCTCTTTGAAGACCTGGGAAGTATTTTAACTACAATAACAGTGATAGGACCTGCGGTGATGTCACATCAGGCCTGGATCACGTGACCTCCTGGATTCACAGTGGCTGAGGCGGGACTACAGGCCGGCTTATCGTGCAGCTTCCTAGCGGGGGCGCCTCTGCTTCTAGGCATATACCCGTGTTGTGCATGACTGTACAACCCTCCGGGTGAGTGGCCAGTTGGTGTGCAATCTGTTGACCCTCGTGACCACCAGGTTTCACACAATCGCGCTCCTGGACCTTTTGTTTTACCAAACTGAGCATAAGCTGAGATCCCTTTTAGAGCCACGTCCAGTGGAGATCAGATTTTATACCATGTGGAGACAGATCTAACAGGGATGGCAGATACAAAAAATACTTCTAGACTTAATAATCTTGACATTAATGACAGTTACCTGTGGTACAGGCTGCTTTGGCTTCTGCTGCTGGTAGACCCCAGGAAGCTCCAACAGGTGAAGGACTTCCCTGTCCCCTACTCCACATAGAATAAACTGCAAGCTGAAACACTTGCAAACTGATGATTTTTTTATATATATATATATATATAATATATATATATATATATATATACAGCAATGCTTTCTGAAAACAGCACATTGATCATAAGTTTAGAGCTCCCAGGCAGCACATCACAGCTGACTAAACAGACTGATTACAAGTGCTGCAGGGAGGCTCAGAAGCTGAATGCTCCACACAGAAGGTGACCAACATCACAAAGCTCTCACTGGTTTCAGGGAGACCAGTTGAGGAAAACACTGCGGCAGCTGGCTAAAGCACTCAAACACAGTGAAATCCATGGTGCATTGCCACCTGGGAATTTGAATATGCAAATGGAGTCTGTGGAGCCTCGTTTAAGAGTCTCGAACACGGGACTAGCCAGATATCCCTCCAGGGAAGGACCTATCCCTGGGGTGGACTCCTTGTGGAGACAACCATATTAAGTGACCCTTTCAGTCACTATCCCGCTCAGCTACGAGCTTAAGGATATGACAAGGGAATTACCAAAGCCAGGTATCCATCCACAGACAACTGTCTTGGGGTTTTGCCCCTTATCAGTGTGGAGTAGGATTCTGGCTAGGTGGGAGCAATGCCTGGTAGACCAACATCACAAAGCTCTCGCTGATCTCAGGGAGACGAGTCGAGTAAAACACTGCAGGCAGCTGACTAAAGCACTCAACCCCTGGAGGAATATCTAGCTAGTCCCGTGTTTGAGACTCTTAAATGAGGCTCCACGGACTCCATTTGCATATTCAAATTCCCAGGGGTCAATGCACCATGGATTTCATTGTTTTTGAGTGCTTTAGCCAGCTGCCAGGAATGAGGGGATCCACCCATAGGGACAGGAAACCCTAATAAAAAGGGGCGGTTGGTTTCCTGTCCTTATGGGGAACCTACAGCAGAAAGGTACACCTGAGCCTGATGCCTCTGTGCGGTGCCTGAGGGGACGGCAGAGTCCAGGTCTTCAGTGGCCGCGTCGGTGGAGCCCTGCCAGTCAGTCTCCCCCCCTCCGCTGGGATGGATGGCTCATCCCATGGTCCGGGTGGGGCCGCCAAGGGTTGCCCCTGTGCTCATCCAGAGAGTGCAGGATGTGGGCATTAGCCGCCCTGTGTCTCGTGCAGGCCGGCTTCCGGGTTCTCCAACCGTGCATGCATGCCGGCCTGATGACGTGCTTATTGACCCGGGGGACCAGGAAGGTGCATCGGCCGGAGGGAACGACGGGGGAGCTACTGCTTGAAACAAGTAGCGGCATCCCAGGAACACAGCGTGCTTGTCATGCCTTCCCCCAGAGATGCGGAGGAGCACCCCGGGGGTGTTACACAGCAACCCAGTGGTAGCATGAGCAGTGGCAACAGCAAAAAAACCCATCAGGGAAGGCCCTGGCGGTGATAAGTCCTCTCACAGGAGGAAGGTGAAGAGACCTTCCAAGTCCAGCGCTGTACCTCTGCCTTAGGAACCGGTATCCCACTGACCGCTCCAGATATTGAGTTATATCTATGTGAGCACCTGGTGAGCTGATGTCCCTCTTCTTTTTTTATGTACCCTAAGGTAAAAGAAACTGGCCAAAACCAAGCATAAAGAGTGTGCATTGTGTTTGCAGCCCCTTCCTGATGACTACATTAAGAGACTGTGTCAGGCCTGTATTTCCCAGACATCACAAAGCACCCACTGACCTTGTGGAGACCAGTGGAGGATAACACTGCGGGCACCAGTTAAAGCACTCAAACACAGTGAAACCCAAGGTGCATTGCTCCCTAGAATTTGAATATGCAGATGAAGTCCATGGACAGCAGCCAGTTATCCCACCAGGGAAGAACCTAGCCCAGGGTATTAGTAGCTTTTAAGTCACTATCCAGCCCTTGCGAGCTTGAATATATGGCCAGGGGTTTACCATGGACTAGGTATCCAACCACAGACAGCTGTTTCGGGGTTGTTGCCCCTCATAAGTGTGGCGCAGGATTCTGGCTGGGTGGGAGCAATGCTTGATAGACAGACATCACAAAGCACCCATGACCTTGTGGAGACCAGTGGAGGATAACACTGCGGGCACCAGTTAAAGCACTCAAACACAGTGAAACCCAAGGTGCATTGCTCCCTAGAATTTGAATATGCAGATGAAGTCCATGGAGCCTCGGTTAAGAGTCTACAACATGGACACCAGCCAGTTATCCCATCAAATTCTAGGGAGCAATGCACCTTGGGTTTCACTTGTTTGAGTGCTTTAACTGGTGCCCGCAGTGTTATCCTCCACTGGTCTCCACAAGGTCAGTGGGTGTTTTGTGATGTCTGTCTATCAAGCATTGCTCCCACCCAGCCAGAATCCTGCGCCACACTGATGAGGGGGTAACAACCCCGAAACAGCTGTCTGTGGTTGGATACCTAGTCCATGGTAAACCCCTGGCCATATCTTCAAGCTCGCAAGGGCTGGATAGTGACTTAAGGGCTACTAATGCCCTGGGCTAGGTCCTTCCCTGGTGGGATAACTGGCTGGTGTCCATGTTGTAGACTCTTAACTGAGGCTCCATGGACTTCATCTGCATATTCAAATTCTAGGGAGCAATGCACCTTGGGTTTCACTGTGTTTGAGTGCTTTAACTGGTGCCCGCAGTGTTATCCTCCACTGGTCTCCACAAGGTCAGTGGGTGCTTTGTGATGTCTGTCTATCAAGCATTGCTCCCACCCAGCCAGAATCCTGTGCCACACTGATGAGGGCAACAACCCCGAAACAGCTGTCTGTGGTTGGATACCTAGTCCATGGTAAACCCCTGGCCATATCTTCAAGCTCGCAAGGGCTGGATAGTGACTTAAGGGCTACTAATACCCTGGGCTAGGTCCTTCCCTGGTGGGATAACTGGCTGGTGTCCATGTTGTAGACTCTTAACCGAGGCTCCATGGACTTCATCTGCTGTATTTCCCAGACTCTGGACGAGGAAGCCCCCGTCCGTAAGGTAGACTTCCAGTCCTTCATAAAGGATGAGATTAGGAATTCCGTTAAAAGCATTCAAGTAGTCTAGCTTGCCTATGCCTAACCAAGACGTTATCGTTCCAGGCATGAATTCTCTATTGAGTCTCAGGAAGAGAGCTTAGTGAACATTTCCCATTCAGGTTCTTCTTCAGATGAGGAAGGTGGTTCATGTTTCCCTATACAGGATATTGACTCTTTGGTTAAATCGGTCTGTACCACTATGGGAATCTCAGACACTAAAGAAACAAATTCAGCTCAGGACTTTGCCGGCTTATCCCAAAAGAAACGTTGCTCCTTTCCGGTCGTTGATGTTATCAAGGACCTGGTCAAGGGGGAATGGGAGAAGCAAGATACTAGGGGATTCTTGCCTTCAGCCTCAAAAAGGAAGTATCCCTTTGATGAAACCCAGCGGGATGATTGGAGTAAGATTCCAAAAGTGGATGCGGCAGTGGCTTCCTCATCAAGAAGGAATGTACTGCCATTAGAAAATGAAGGCCTCCTTAAAGATCCCTCAGATAGAAAAGCGGAGACCTTGCTTAAATGGGCTTGGGAATCCTCTATAGGGGCTTTCAAGTCTGCCATAGCTAGTACCTGCATTGCTCGGTCCATGTTAGTTTGGGTTGACCAGCTGGAAGACCAAATTAAGTCAGGAACACCGAGGGAAAAATTGTTTGTATCCACGCCTCAGATTCGCAGTGGTTCAGCATATCTCGCAGATGCATCAGCCGACTCCATTAGACTGGCGGCCAGGTCTGCAGGGTTATCAAACACTGTTCGTCGGTCGTTATGGCTGAAAGAATGGAAGGGGAACGCACACGGTAAGACCAAACTGTGTTCCATTCCATGCCAGGGTGAGTACCTCTTTAGCCCTGTGCTTGCTGACATCTTAACAAAAGCAGGTGATGTCAAGAAAGGTTTCCCTAAACATGCTCTTAGTTATAGGAAGGCCTTTAGGAAGCGACCGTTTTCATGACAGAAGTCTGACTCCAGATGGGAGCCCTCTGAGAAAAAGCGAAAAGGTGCCTACTTCAGAGGTTCCTCCCCTTCTGAACACAAGAACAAGTACCGTTAGTTCAGACCCACCGGTCGGTGGTAGATTTAAAGTATTTTTTTCCATAAATGGTCCCAAATTTAATCTAGTCAATGGATTCATGACCTCATATCATCTGGGTTGAAGCTAGACTTCAAAAGAATCCCACGGGATTCGTTTCCTCAAACTACTTTGTCTAACCCTGTCCAACAGCAAGCTTTGGAATCTGAGGTTAGAGATCTGGTACAAAAGAGAGTTCTAGTAGAAGTTTCGGGCGACCAGGAGGGAAGGGGGTTTTATTCCCCTTTGTTTTTGGTTCCAAAGCCGGATGGTGCCTTTAGAACTATTATTAATTTACGCAAATTGAACTCATTCCTCAGATTTCAAACATTTCAAATAGAATCCATACAATCTACTATTCGGCTTCTGTTTCGCAGGTGCTTCATGGCTGTTCTAGATCTCAAAGATCCGTATTATCATCTCCCTATCTATTAAGATCATCAACCGTTCCTAAGAGTTGTGGTATGTATAGACGGTCAGGTCAGACACCTACAGTTTCCCGCAGTACCAATTGGCCTCTCTATGGCTCCACGTGTCTTCACAAGTTATGGTGTATGTGCGACAACATGATACGCTTATTGTTCCTTACTTAAATGATGTCTTGATAGCAGGGAAGTCTGCTGCTCAATGCCAGTCCCGATTGAAT
The DNA here is from genome assembly GCA_033576535.1 of Allobates femoralis. NCBI lineage: Eukaryota > Metazoa > Chordata > Amphibia > Anura > Aromobatidae > Allobates > Allobates femoralis. The sequence goes on along the minus strand of JARQOC010000008.1, from coordinate 138,783,948 downwards.
CATGTCATATTATCCTTACAGGAATTTGGCTGGATCATAAAAGTCAAGACTAACCCCTGCCATCTTACAAAGCTTTCTAGGACTCCACCTAGACTCGGTCAATCAACAGTGCTTCCTACCAAAAGAAAAGATTCAGACTGTTAACTACAAGGTTAGCAGGGTAGTGGACTATCCAGAGCGGTTTCTAAGGGACGCCATGTCCCTGATGGGAACCCTGACCTGTATCCCAGCAGTTCAGTGGGCACAATTTCACTCACAGAATCTACAACACGACATTCCCAGGACAGAAGAGGTCCTGCGGGGTACGGCAGAATGAGCCTGTCAGCATCTAAATTGAGACCTGTGTGTTGGTGGCTAGATCCAGCTCATATGTCCAGGGGAGTTCCATGGGTCATAACTTCGGACTTTATAGTTACAACAGATGCCAGTCCTTCAGGGTGGGGGGGGCACTTAAGAGATCACCTTGCCCAAGGATGATGGACGTCAGAAGATATGATAGGCTCATCAAACCTGAAGGAATTAAAAGCAGTCAAATATGCCCTCATCAGGTTTCTACACCTTCAGAACTCCCATGTGAGAATACATACCAACCATACCCCAGTGGTTGCCTATGTAAAGCACCAAGGGGGTACTCGGTCATCTTCCCTAATATCCTTTGCTTAAAACATTTTTCAGTTGGCAGAGAGGCATTTTCTCTCCCTCTCAGCCCTACACATCAGGGGAATAGACAACATAAGAGCCGATTATCTCAGTGGGTCCTGAACAGACAGATTTTCAGGCAGATAGTGTGACTATGGGGAGTCCCGGAGATAGACCTATTTGCTACCAGGAGCAACAGAACGGTCAGATGGTTTGCTTCCCTATATCCAGCAGATCATCCGGAGGTGGTGGATGCTCTTTGTGTACCATGGACTAACAATCTAGCCTTCGCCTGTCTCCCAATGAGTCTGATCTCCCTAGTCCTCAGAAAAATCAGGGAGGAAGGGGCGAGAGTGATCCTAATTGCTCCTTTCTGGCTCAAAAGGCCCTGGTTCTCATGGCTGCGGGTCATCTCGGTAACCGACCCATGGATCTTACCAATGTGTCCAGAGCTGCTCTCTCAGGACTCATTCTGTCATCCTCAAGTGGAGGGTCTCCAGTTGACGGCGTGGAATTTGAGAGGCAGCTTCTGAGGCAGAGGGGATTTTCAGGGGCTTTGATATCCACTCTTCTCCAAAGTCGGGCTCCTATTTCTATCCTGGAGTTCTTGCAGAGAGGTTGTGATTTGGGACTAGCTGTCAGCACTCTAAAGGTGCAAATATCGGCACTGGTGTCTTTGTACAACTGTAATGTAGCTGGGGACAGGTGGGTCTCTAGATTCGTCCAGGCCTGTAAACGTAGTGACCCAGTGCACATAGCTAGACTGCCTCCCTGGGAGCTGACCTTGGTTCTAGATGCCTTGACAGGACCTCCCTTTGAACCCCTGACTTCTGCCTCAATTAAAAACCTGACTTTGGGTGGGGCATGGCCTGACCATGACAGGGTAAAGACGCAGGCTACTGGAGCTCCACAGACCCGGGGCCAAATTAAAGGTACAAGACCCCCTCCTCCCCCACTATGTCGAGGAGGAAGAAGCCAGACTGCTCACTGACCCGCACACCATCAGTGGGGACACCGGGAGGCTCCTCCGGGCTCTTTAAGCTTTTGCCAATGGCGCCGAGCGCCCTCCAGAAAACGCTCCCCCTACTTCCCCACTGCAGCAGAGGAGCCCGTGCTCTAAACAGAGCGCAGCACCAACTTCCAGGGCATCACCCCAGACCGGAGGGTAACTCTTGAGACAGGTGGTGGTGACCGGAGGATCCCCGGAGGACACCCAGAGGCTATGGAGAAGAGGGGTGAGTTGGAGAGGCCCTATGGGGCAGGAGGTCCAGAGTCGTTGCCCTATCCTCCCCCTCCCCGTGCATATGGCTCTCAGTCAGAGCTGCAGGAAATAAGGGCTCTGATACAAGCCCTACCATCAAAGCAGGACTTGGAGGCGGCAGTGAAAGCTTTAGAAGCCTCACAGGACAGGGCATTGGGTGCAATCACCAAAGACATTGATTCCCTTAAGGAGAAAGCTTCCACTACGGAAGGGGCTGTTACTGTGCTGGAGGCCAGGGTGGCTGGCTTAGAAAAAGAGGTGACCCGTTTGCACTCCCATATTGGTGAGTGAGTGTTGACCGGGGCTGAGTGAGTGCTGAAAGGGGTGAGTGAATGCTGAGCGGGGGTGACTGGGTGCTGAGCAGGTGTGAGTGGATGCTCAGTGGGGGTGAGCGAGTGCTGAGTGGGGGTGAGTGGGTACTGAGCGGGTAACTGGGTGCTGAGTGGGGGTGACTGGGTGCTGAGCGAGTGACTGGGTGCTGAGTGGGGGTGACTGGGTGCTGAGTGGGGGAGAGTGGGGTTCAGTGAGGGCAGTGGTAAGGGCAGTGTGGGTTCAATGGGGGCAGTGTGGGTTAAGTGGGGGCAGTGTGGGTTCAGTGGAGGAAGTGTGAGTTCAGTGGGGGCAGTGTGGGTTCAGTGGGGGCAATGTGGCTTCAGTGGAAGCAGTGTGGGTTCAAGTGGGGGCAGTGTGGGTTCAGTGGGGCAGTGTGGGTTCAGTGGGGGCAGTGTGCGGTGAGAGGGGTGAGGAGGGGTAGTTGGTGAATAGCAGGATGGAGCACGCTCCGGTCACTCCAGCATTCTTCCTCTTCCGCCTCTTCTTCTTCCTCTTTCTCCTCTTTTTCTTCCTCTTCCTCCTCTTTTCCTTCTTGCTGCATTGTTGTCCGGTAATCAAAGGCCACAGGGGGAGCAGGGTTAACAGAGGGGGTGTCATAATGGGCGTGACAGAGCATACTGCTCTAATGTGGTCACGCCCATAATGACACCCTCTCTGTTAACCGTGCCTCCCGCGGCCTTTCTGGAAGTCAATGCAGCAAGGAGAAGAGGAGGAATGCTGTAGTGAGTGGCGGGTGAGCGGGAGTGGGGGAGCGGGGGCATAGAGCGGGGAGCGGCTGGCGGGAAACCGGGTGGAGGTGGGCCGGACTGCGCCTGTCTGTCTCTCTGTAATGGAAATGCAGCGTTGCTGATTGGTCATACCCGGCCGGCCGCGGCCAATCAGCAACGCGGGATTTCCGCTACAGAAAGAAAGACATGATAAGGCAATTATATAGATTATTTCTCTCACCAAGCATCCTTTTAAGATAAACCTTGACAAACACCATTTGTAGGCCAAAACGTTGGTCTATTTTTCATGTATATGAATTGGACATCTATTAACGTGGACATTTGTTCTAATACTTCAACATTCTTCTTTGTGTACCAAAGTTTCTATACTTTTCAGGTTAAAATTGGCCACCACAACTCATGGGCCACTGCTGCGAGATTGCCCCCTAGGCCAAAATTTGCCAGCCAGCCCCTGGTTAAGATAATATGACAGGAATGATTTGTCAATATTTTTATGATTTGTATTTATGTAATTGTTTTGTATTTGACTGTGGTATTTTTCTTCATTGTATTGTATTGATTACCCTGTGTGTATGTCAGTTTCTGCAGTCTCTGTTGAATCACTTGTTTAAAGCAGATATTTCACAATACAAACTGCATACATTATTAAACAAATGTCTTAGAGGTTATCGACTCTGATGTTGTGTTTGCTTTGAAAACCATATCAGAATGTCTGTATAATTCCTTTATGAAAGTTTATACTCTGCCTATCTGCCTACTGACAATCCTCACCATCCCTCCTCCCTGCTGGGATCTCACACCCCTCAGTTCAAGCTCAGCGGTGAGTCATATTGTGTGGCGAGGATTCAATACACTTGGACTCATGAGTCCACTAATAGTTATCAGAATGTATATTTATTCATTTTTTTATACCAGGCTGGGTTCCCATTACCATACTTAAAATGACAAATGAACCTTTTCTATACTGTTCATATCTATGTTTCACTTTTTCCTTATTTTTACATTTGTATTACACTTCATACAAGACACCAACTCTTTATTGACTTTATGGCTTTATCATAGGTATTCAGATCAACACAAGATTGTGAAAGAAACACACAAAACACTTTTATTGGATGTAAAATAGACCAAATTTTATTACAAATCAGATTATTATTTTATTCAGTGTCTGAAATTTAGAATCAGCCAATTACTATGAAAAAGACACCGAAAATGGCAAACCTCCGACTCACGAAGAATCATCCTTCAGCACTCAGGAGAGGAAAAACCCCCTGTGGAGGAAACCTCTAGGGAACCATGGCTGGAGGACTGCCCTTCCCTTGGGCTTAGAAGGTTAATGCCAACACAATTGTATCAGAATTTGTACATTGTATCATATTTACAGTGAGACATAATATACATCCACTATAGATATGACAGCAGTGACATCACATAGTCACACAAGTTATATCAGCAGAAATCAGACAGTAATGAAGGTCAAAGCAGGCGCCCTGAGCGAGCACCATATGGAGTAAGCCTAATGCGACCTCTCCAGGCCGTACATATAAAGGTGTAGACGGCTAGTACTGGACGTGAAGGAGATCTGGCTGCAACATCTGTCACCCCATTGATCGCTAGGGTTAGTTGGGCTGATCTGGCTGCTGGGCGGTATGGCTGATCTGGCTGCTGGGTGGTATGGCTGATCTGGCTGTCTAGGCGGTATGGCTGATCTGGCTGTCTAGGCGGTATGGCTGATCTGGCTGTCTAGGCGGTATGGCTGATCTGGCTGGCTAGGCGGATGTCCCCCCTTCCTCCCTTACATATGCTGGAGTGATGAAGCTCCAGGTCTCCAGACACGTCAAGTATGGCGCCTCTTCATACGACTGTCCATCTGCTCTGTTGTTTCAGAATCTTCTGACATAGCTGTATGAATCTATGACATCAGCACAGTTGCCGTAGTTACCACAGCTGTTATTTCATTGGCTAGTGAGTCCCTCTCAGTGTTCCATAGTTTTAACTAGTTTTAATGACTGACATTGTGCCTTTATACTGAAGAATAGAAATTAAACTTGTTGCTAGGCAAAACTATTATCATTTTATGAGTTTAAAGATTCCCTAATCAAAGTCTATCTAGTGAGCGCATCTACAGATTTAAGGTGTAACATACACATTAGCACCTGTTAACCTTATTAGTTGCATAATACAATTGGATGTGTGCAGGGGTTGGCTGGCAAGTTTTAGCCTGGGGGTCAAGCACATAGCAGCGGCCCATGAGTATCGGCCCATCTTTAAAGGGGTTGTCGGATCTTAAGCTACAAGTCTACAGTTACGATATGTGAATCCCACATCGTGCGCACTGTGTGCTGTGAACATTCTCTGGTACCAGCAGCAGGAGCGCGCAGTTATGTGATCTCAAGTATGTGATGCGTATACTCTCAGCCACTTTACAAGTAGACTGTTTCTGGCCTTGCTCAATACAGGTGCATTAAGTGAGACCAAGCAAGTCTAGTCGGACTGTGACCGCATGTATGCAAATCACATACTTGCAGTCACACGCTCACCGAATCACCACAGCACTGTGAGCAATGCGAGGATCACAGTCTGCAGTCACATATTATCTGTATATAACATCTGATGTCTGTACATAGTATATTACACCCAGTACACAGGAGTCTACATGACTGGGTTATGGTATACTGTAACTACAGACATGTGATGGTATCTGTTACCTGAACACTACCAATTTCTCCACTGGTCAGTTTTACCTGTTGTTAGTGCTGGAGAGCTCTGATTTCCTTCTGAAGCACTCTCCTCTGCCGGGGATTGGCAGTATCTGCGATCTGTTGGAGTAAGAACAACACTTCACCCAAGCAATTACCAATCACATTTGTACCAAGAATTATGTACGGATCCTTTACACTAGGGTGTGTTTCAACCACTATGAGTCCTTGGTCTTGTAATTCCACCCTCCCCACCTTTATTGGTACCTTTCTGATGGTGGGTTTACACACACCAATTTCTGTGTCCAATATCTGAACAGATCTCTGGTTGCAGTGAAATCATAGACACATTGCTCCATTTTGTACACAGCCACAAAATGGAACTATGTGTCCATGATTTCACTGCAACCAGAGATCTGTTCAGATATTGGACACAGAAATTGGTGTATGTAAACCCACCATCACCCTCACTAATTTAAGTGGCAAACCATTAGAAGCATTTATTACAAGGTTGGAGTCTGGTGGTTCCAGTTTTGCATCAGACCAAAATCTTTTGTAAAGGATATGCGGTATGGTGGTCACCTGCGAACCCGTGTCCAGCAAGGCAGGTGTAGGTATACCATCTAAGGTGATGGACAAGTACAGTCGTCCACCAATATTCCCTTTAAATAGAAGACAAAAGCTGACCAGTATAAATAGGCGATCAACACATATAATTCAATCTCAAATATGTATTACAAATACCATAAACAAAACAATGAAGTGCAGCTTTTAAAAACAATTAAAAAAGCCCCATACAGGACTATACATGTATACTCATACTCTACCCACTTCAGCATTAAAGGGAACCTGTCACCTGGATCTAAGCCCCTACACTATCACTACCTGTCCCTGCACCTTCCTAGCTGCTCCCTATCTATCCCTCTCTGAGCTAAATCCACCCTATAAAACTGCAGAAAAATAACTTATAACTTACAGAAGTCCCTGAGGCTGGGGACTGAGAAGGCGGCGCCAGGCTCCATTCAGCCCCTCCTCCATGTAGCAGCACACGCCCCACTGGGCGGCATTATCCTTTCTTCATCGCCGCCTCCTCCATTTGGAATCTCCCACCTGCTTTACACCTATCATGTTGTGGTGATGCGACCTCGATGTGTCCCCTGACCGGGACACAGCATATGGGAGATTGTATCTTCTGCTCGGTAGCAGCACACACAGGGTGAGCTGCTACTGGAGCTAAGTGCTGATTGAAATCACTGATGCCCAGGTGTGCGGGTGAATAGGAGATGATATGTGCTGCCCTGGGCTGTGGGGAGGGGGTGGAGTGTGTCAGGACAGCAGCAGGAGCTGCTGGGATTGTATGAGGTTCTACTCGGCTGTGCCCCGGTGTAACAGGCCAGACTAACCCCCCCGACCAGAATATACTCGGGGTTAAAGTGGCCTAGGCCAGATTATACCCCTCCGTATACCACAGCAGCTGTAGATCAGGGCTCCAAGCAACACATGGGGGCCCGAGGCAGCACAAAGTGGCCCCAGGCAGCAGAAAGTGGCCCTACGCAACATACAGGGGCCCCAGGCAGTGCTAGGGCCCCAGGCAGTGCTAGGGGCCCCAGGCAGTGCTAGGGGCCCCAGGCAGTGCACAGGGCCCCAGGCAGCACAAAGTGGCCCCAAGCAGCACACAGGGGCCCCAGGCAGTACTAGGGGCCACAAGCTACACACAGGATCCCAGGCTACACACAGGGGCCCCATGCAGCATACAAGGACCCCAGGCAGTGCACGGGGCCCCAGGGAGTGCACGGGGCCCCAGGCAGTGCACGGGGCCCCAGGCAGCACAAAGTGGCCCCAGGCAGCACAAAGTGGCCTCAGGCAGCACAAAGTGGCCCCAGGCAACATACAGGGGCCCCAGGCAACATACAGGGGCCCCAGGCTACACACAGGGTCCCAGGCTACATACAGGGGCCCCAGGCAGTATAAAGGGGTCCCAGGCAGCGCATGGGGGCCAGAGGCAGCACACAGGGGCCCCAGGCAGCACAAAGTGGCCCCAGGTGGCCCACTGCCTGGGGCCCCTGTATATTGCCTGTGGCCACTTTGTGCTGCCTGGGGCCCCTGGTACTGCCTGGGGCCCCTGTATGTTGCCTGGGGCCACTTTGTGCTGCCTGGGGCCACTTTGTGCTGCCTGGGGCCTGTGCACTGCCTGGGGCCCCGTGCACTGCCTGGGGCCCCGTGCACTCCCTGGGGCCCCGTGCACTCCCTGGGGCCCCGTGCACTGCCTGGGGTCCTTGTATGCTGCATGGGGCCCCTGTGTGTAGCCTGGGATCCTGTGTGTAGCTTGTGGCCCCTAGTACTGTCTGGGGCCCCTGTGTGCTGCTTGGGGCCACTTTGTGCTGCCTGGGGCCCTGTGCACTGCCTGGGGCCCTAGCACTGCCTGGGGCCCCTGTATGTTGCGTAGGGCCACTTTCTGCTGCCTGGGGCCACTTTGTGCTGCCTCGGGCCCCCATGTGTTGCTTGGAGCCCTGATCTACAGTTGCTGTGGTATACGGAGGGGTATAATCTGGCCTAGGCCACTTTAACCCCGAGTATATTCTGGTCGGGGGGGTTAGTCTGGCCTCTTACACCGGGGCACAGCCGAGTAGAACCTCATACAATCCCAGCAGCTCCTGCTGCTGTCCTGACACACTCCACCCCCTCCCCACAGCCCAGGGCAGCACATATCATCTCCTATTCACCCGCACACCTGGGGGTCAGTGCTTTCAATCAGCACTTAGCTCCAGTAGCAGCTCACCCTGTGTGTGCTGCTACTGAGCAGAAGATACAATCTCCCATATGCTGTGTCTCAGTCAGGGGACACATCGAGGTCGCATCACCACAGCATGATAGGTGTAAAGCAGGCGGGAGATTCCAAATGGAGGAGGCGGCGATGAAGAAAGAATAACGCCGCCCAGTGGGGCGTGTGCTGCTGCATCGAGGAGGGGCAGAATGGAGCCTGGCGCCGCCTTCTCAGTCCCCAGCCTCAGGGACTTCTGTAAGTTATAAGTTATTTTTCTGCAGTTTTATAGTGCGGATTTAGCTCAGAGAGGGATAGATAGGGAGCAGCTAGGAAGGTGCAGGGACAGGTAGTGATAGTGTAGGGGCTTAGATCCAGGTGACAGGTTCCCTTTAAGCAATAATTATCAAATATCCCACAATGAATCATACCCCTGTAATAGAAACACAATCAGTTGTCCTCATGCAGAGCTCCCATTTAGGGATTTATCAAAGAGGAATAAGGTGCATTAGAGCAGATTCAAGCAGTCACTCCATAACCTACAGTTAGTCAGCTGTGTGGGAAGAGAAGGAGGGTCACCCTACGCGTTTCGTCATCAAGGATGACTTCGTCAGGGGAGCACTCCTTGTCCTGTTTGTCCGGTTTTTATAATCAGTAAATGATACAAACATAATAATCACCTGCAATCATTAAACAGCCCGTCATACCAGTCTCGTGGGCCTGATGAGTTCATTCCTGGGGGTTGACCCGCGGTCCCAGGGATTGCTGGTTTAAAGGACACGACTTTGCATAGTGGTCTTGCTTGCCACAATGGCGGCAGACGGTTCTCCTGAAGAGCCATAGAGATCATTGGTTCTTCCATGGAGCAACATGTTTTTCTTTCCTTCCATCCACGGGACGTCCTCTGGGCCGTCAGCTAGCAGGATCTTGTCAGATGGCTTGGCCTCTGTTTTAAGCTGTAAGGTTTTCATGACGGAGGCCATGTCTTTGCTCAGCTGGCACACCTCCGAATACAGGTTGTCAAACCTGCTTGGTGTTACAGTTTGCACATTTACCCCTGCAGCAGATGAAAAAGAAGGTGGATCTGGTGCCGGGGAAAGGTTATTCTGCCATACCTTATGAGAGCAAGACCAGGAATATTATCTGTAAATCTGGAAATGGGAACTGTCGTACTACAGGCAGATTCATATGAAACAGACTGGAATGCCCAACGTCAAGAACAATACAAAAAGGTACAAGCTTCTGTAGCAACCAGATTAGGACAAATCAAAGAAAAACAAGAAAGAGGTTACAATAAGAATACTCAAGCAGAACCTTTAACACCTGGAGAAATAGTATTAAAAAGAAAATGGAGAACTCATAAACTGGATGATCAGTGGAAACAAGAACTCTATACTGTGTTACAGTGCAATTTTGACAACAGTAAAACTTGCATCATCAGCAAAGATGGAGGAAAAACCACTGCAACAATTTCAAGAGATCATCTCAAAATATGCCCAGAGCAATTGAAACCTCAAGGAAAAGAAATGTCTTTTGAATTCCCAGAAGAAGAGAAGGAAGAAAAGGTAATACATACAGTACTAGGAGACTTTCCAGAAGACTGGCCTCAATGTGAAGGAGCAGTAATAGTACCTGTAATACATTTCTTTCAACCACCAGAACCAAGAGGAACCAAAGAACCAGTCCAGTATCAAGAAGAACCACCTGTTGTAGCAGAACCAGAGGATCCTGCAATAGGTGCACTCACCAGTCTCATAGAAAGACTGAGACAATACTACAACATTCCAGAAATACGTAGATCTACTCGCAGACTAGTGGAAAGTACAGACACTACACTAGAATTAGACAATATTGACATGCCAGTACTACACAGGCCTACCCATAGTAATTTTGGTCAATCACCAACCATCAACCACAGGTATAGAGAGTAAGGTGAAGAAAAATTGTGAAGTGTAAATATGTGTCTGAAATGTACATTAAATGTGAATATTAGTGTATAGACACTGAATAGACTCTGAACATTTTCCCTGGATTTTCCCCCATTTCATTTAAAAATGGACCAAAGTCACAGGACTGGTTGTGACAAACAAACGTTTTACAGCCTGCGGCGGATGTACTATTGCCGTATAGACTGCACCTTGTTTTTCACCATTTTCAGTGGTTTTTGTAAATTTTTCATTTTAAGACTCTGTTATAGTACCTGAGGCAGAAATTTTCTAAGTTTCTGCCGGATGCACCAGGCTAGGGCCAGACGCAAGTCTGATCCTAGCCTAACTCTACTTGGCAACACAACTGATGTAGTAACCTCATCCAACCTACACTAGTGACACTGGTAACCTATGATTAATTATATCCTTAATCAACACCACCTTATATGGACAGCTTCACCATGGCTTATAACCTTTTATCATCTCCAAAAGGGTATATTCTACCACATATCTGTCTCCTACTCATACCATAGGGACATACGGTAACTGTTTTTACTATGATGCACAACTAGTAAGGGTATGTCAATATTCAGCTATCTTAACCAACAACTCACATATAATTGTAACATCTTTTGCTCTTTTCCTATCCTTCCTTTGCCTGTTAAGACTCTACATAATATTCAATGGTTATCCTATGGCAATGCTAACCTGTTTCATGTGAAACAGAAAAAAACAGCACTGTTGTGCCACACCACTAAATTTCACCACAATGTGGTTCTATTAAATGAACACTAACCTTTCCAGGTTGTGCACGAATCCGCACAACCAGATTAAGCGTATAGGGAGATAGGGTCCATAAGGTTGATGATCATCAGTCCTCTGTGTGAAGAGAAGATATTTTACGCTCCTTGAGTTAGTGGAAATCACTTCCTTGTCTCCTCAGAGCCGGCTGATCATGTGATAAACACAGGTGGAGTTTGGATGATATACTGCCAGGTCCTGTAGACTTGCCCAAGCTGCTCGCTACACCGCGCTCCCCGAAGAGAGAATGGGTATGAATGATAGAAGGAGCGGTGTTAGAATGCAGCGCTAGGTCACACAAGATGTCATCTACTTGAGAAAGACGTCGATTTGCGTGTCGAAACGCGTTGTGGTCGCACCCTGCAGCTTTGTGTAATAAACTTAAGGTAAATCTATGAAGGCTTGATCTTGTGTTACCTAGCGCCGCATTCTAACACCGCTCCTTCTAACCTGTTTCATGTGGCTTTTTGATATATCTTCCTACTGCATTGTATATGTATTGTGGGGATGTGGCCCCTGGCTGGGTGCATCACACAGGTTATCAGTGCAGGTCTCTGTTCACATGGGCTGGTTTTCCTGTGTGTGTGCTGTGTGAAACCTGTCCTGTGTACAGTGGGTTAACAGCTGTAGGGTTTTCATGAGCCAAATGAGTGGCTGAACCTGTGTGTATGAGTGCTTTGTTGGGTTAAGCCTGAATGGTGCACAGGGGGTTAATCACATCTCAGGTCTGTGTGTGAGTGAGATGTGCTGATTGACTCACTGTGTTGCAGCTGTGGGTGAGGCAGCCTGGATAAGAACCTGCCAGGTGTCTAAGTGAGAGAGGACGACGGGAGCCAGAGCAGTCCAGACCACTGCAATGTGAGGACATGCTGGAAGTGATCCATCCCCGGTGGGGGAAGTGAAGGGAGCCTGCCAGCTCCATGCCGGTGCACCTGATGTGTGCATGCCAGCCAGTGATGAAGACCGAAAGCGGCTCAAGGGCCAGGCGGTCATAGGTATAGCTGACTTTGGGACTGACTGTGTTAGTCGTGAAATGGTCCCGTTGACTATGTATGATGTGTATGATGCAGTGTGGGTTGAGACTCCCTAGGAGTAGGTTGAGGATCCCTACAGCAGGATAGGGAAAGATCCCTGTCAGGGTGATAGACGGTGATAGCCGTCGTTAGAACCAGACTGAGGTCTGCAAGGGTCGGCCGGTGACGCCTTGATGTTCTGTGGAAAACGTAAATCTAATATGACTGTAGACATGGGTGAATGTCATATACTGCAATGCAATGATATGCATATTGTATGTGAAAATGTAAATACGGTGTTATGTTTTATGTGATGAAAGGGGTTTATGACAGAAAAACAATAAATCCGCTGGTTATGTTCCGTTACAATGTAGTCGCTGATGTCATTTCCCCATGCCAAGCGGGTTCCCCCGGTCGCTACCTCACAGTATATATATATTTATAGTTTATGCACATATATTGTAAATAACCTGTAAATAGGACAACATCTTATTGTATATATTTCTATCTCTTCCAGCGACTATGTGATCAAGGCCAATACTTGACCGAAACGTCATTGTCTGTCGCTTCACCGGCCACTATAAATAAAGACTCACTTACAGCATATTTTCAACTTGTAGGTGTGCAGTGATTACATGAACTATTATCTACTACTGAATCTATCCATGTTCCACAATACCATTAACAAAGAGGATGTCTATGAAGAACTACCCTGACATTTTACACATGTGTATGGAGGGTTACTATAAGTGTGGAAGTGGGTGATTTACAATCTCCAACATTATTGTTGTATTATTCTGGGACTATCCCTTTCCATATCAAATGTGGTCCCAAGTTGTTGTCTGTGGGATATTTGATTCTTTAAGGGCTTATACTGTGACCTAGTGTAAAATGACTATTGTAAGTCATACAGTGTAAACTGCCTACACTAAATATCATATCTACACAGATAAAGGACACTATTGGGATAATTTTTTCACTCATAAAAAACAGGAGGCGGTGGCCTGACGATGGCGCTGGACAGACGCTTCTAAAAAAGCTCCTGCAGCCCCTGGCTTTCCCCTCTCCGGGAATCAGTGATCTAATGGAGATTAACCACCGCAAATGATATCATACCCACCTCTGCACACCGGTGTATAAGCTGACCGGCATCTGGACCCACCACAGCAACAGAGGAAGTAGAACGGAGGCACTGGAGAGACTGCACCGCACTCACAAGATGGCCGCCGCACATACCCTGCTGCTGAAGCTCTGAGAGGAAAGAAGCCTTGGAGGCTCTGCGGTGCACGTGGACGCCGGAGGGGACACTAGCGCTGATCTGCCCTCCAGCCACATTCATCATCTAAAGCCCGCCAGACCTGTGGAAAAGGACGGTTATCTGGAGCCCACGTGCAGATAAGTGCATATGCCATCTGTTGTGCTGTATAGCTCCTTCTCTATTCACTAAGGGTATGTGCACACTGGTAGGCGGGTTGGTCGGCGGCGGCTGGGCGGACCCGCCAGGAAGCTCTGCAGCCGTCCACCGGCTTCCTGGCGGGTATGTGCGGCGGGTGACGGGCGGGTGCACAGCGGGTTAGCGGCGGCGGTTATGCAGCGGCTGGAAGCAGCACATGATTCTGCTTGCAGCCGCTGCAGAACCGGCCGGTTTATAGAACATGCACATTCGTTGCTAACCCGCTGGGAATCCAGCAGGTTAGCAACAGATGAGCATGTGTAAACCGCCGGTGTGTGCACAGCGGGTGTCGGTTTACATAGGTTTTAATGTTAATCCAAACGCCAGTTTGGATTAACATAAATTTACATAAAACTCATGGAAACCGACCGGCGGTTTACACAGCTAAACCGACCCTAACCCGGCATATGTGCACATACCCTTAGACATTTCTGCTAGCTGGTTTAACCCCTGAGGCTGCAACAGTCTTTTCTACTAAGGGTATGTGCCCACATAGTGGTTTAACGTCGGTTTAGCAGCGAAAACCGCCGGCGGTTTAGCATAGGTTTTATTTAAATTTATGTAAATCCTTAGCAGCGTTAGGACTTACAAGTAACCCTATGTAATTTAGAAACCGCTGTGCACATATAGTGGGTTTATGTGAGCGGATCTGCCAGAGGTTGAGCGGTTTCCTAGCGGTTTAGGAGCATACAACATGTCAATTCTTCTCAGCGGTTTTTGATCGTTTTCATGAACAAAATCCTCTATAGAAAACCGCCGGAAAAAACGCCGGGAAAACTGACTGAAAAACGCTGTGCACACGCTGAAAAAACCGCTGGGAAACCGCGGGAAACAGCTGGAGACTTCAGAGCTCAGAACTCTAGGCTCCTGCAAATTTCCACCGGTTTACTGACGGTTTGAACGTCACTAAACCACTATGTGGGCACATACCCTAAAGCAGAGGTGTACCAAGGTGTCATGGCGCCCGGGGCAAACTTCTATTTTGGTGCCCCCCCCTCCCCAAGGTAGGGGGGGAGGTGGCTGTCAGCTTTCCTCACTCCTGCTGCCCCCCCTCCTCCACCCCTGATTCCTCGGTCACTCACCCCATCCCGTCCAGGCCGTCTCTCCTTCGCTGCCAGTGACGCAGTTTCCCGGGTTTCCTGCAGTCACCCTGCATCGGACCCGCTGCCTTCCAGTCTCCCAGTGGCCCCCGCGGCCCCAGACTGGCGCGGAAGTGACGTCGGACGCTTCCTTTCAGGGAAGCGCCGCTAAACTGTGGTTATCAGCCCCCTGTAATGTGTGTGTGGCCGCCGGGTGTAGCAAGAGGGCGGGGTGGGGGGTGCCGCCGGCGCCCTCCGCTGAGTTGCGCCCGGGGCAAAAGGTCCGGCTGCACCCCTCTAGATACGCCCCTGCCCTAAAGGAGCCTGCACACATTCTCCTCTGGGCCTTCTCCCTTGCAATACCAACTTATTCTATTAAGGAGAGACATTTTCCTTTCATCTCTCACCTACTCATTTACACCATTTTATACTATTGAAGAGACATGGGTCCCAAAAAGATTCTGGGCCAATCATCCACCCCCAAGCTGGGCGCTGCTAGGTCCAAAAATAGAGATGGCACTATCCAAAAGTATCTTTCGGACCCAGTAGATCTATCCAGCTCAGATGCTCTGGATACAGAGGATGGACAGTACCCTTGCTACAGTGAAGGGACATTATCACAGTGTCCTCAGGAATCACTGCAAGGTAATGCTGTAGCATCTCCCTTACTAACATCTGACTCTAATGGTACCTTTACACGCCGCGACGGCAGGCTGGATACATCGCGCTACTTCACGTGCACGAGCACGCTCAAACGGCTACAAACGGTCAACGCACCCTCTTTACACGCCGCGACAAGGTGCGCTACGCCACGCTACATCTATAGCTAGCTACATCGCCGGGTGTCTCAAGTAGCCAGCTGTAGCGTAGCGTACCATGTTTACACACCGCTCCAACAAGCTACTATGGGCGGACCCGGTGCAGCAGGGATAGCACATAGGCGTGCAACAATCTTGGATTACGAGCCGTCCGTATGATGATAGGACAGCGCAATATCATCAGGATTGGCCAGGCATCGCAGGAGGCTGGTTAATAGAGCACGCTCGCGTAATTGTGTAGTGTGACTGGTCAGCTCCTTAAATATCCCGCCCTATGCTGCGACTACCAATCATAAAGCAGGAGCGACCTCCAATGATCGCAGATGGGGCGCGGTAACATGGCGACTGTGTCACGCCTTAGATACATGGCAGCCACATCGCCGGGTGTCCAGAGTTGCCTTCCGTTGCTTCTTTACACGCCGATACAGCTCGCTACAATCGGCGATGTTGCCTTAAGTTTATGAGCAGAGCCCATAAACAGATGTATCTGTCGCCGGCTGTAGCGTCGCCTCTTCAGACGCCGCTACTACAGGCGATATGGACGCTACAAGCTACAATTGTAGCTTGTAGCGCGATGTATCCAGCCTGCCGTCGCGGCGTGTAAAGGTACCATAAGGGTACCTTTACACGCCGCTACGGCAGGATGGATGCATCCTGCTACAGGCTACAAATGTAGCTTGTAGCGCCAATATAGCCCGTCGTAGCGGCGTCTGAAGACGTGACGATACAGCCGGCAACAGATACATCTGTTTACGACCTCTGCTCGAAAACAGAGAGCTACAAAGCTGATGGTAGCAAGATGCATCGGCGTGTAAAGAAGTTACGGAAGGGAACTCTGGACACCCTGCGATGTAGCTGCAATGTAGCTAAGGCGTGACCCAGGCTCCGTGTTACCGCGCCCCATCTGCGATCATTGGAGGAAGCTCCTGCGTTGCGATTGGTTGTCGCTGCACAAGGCGGCATATTTAAGGAGCTGACCAGTCACACTACACAATCGCTCGAGCGTCATGTATTAATCAGCCTCCTGCGATGCCTGCCCAATCATGATGTTCTTGCGTTGTCCTATCAGCGTACGGACGTCTCGTAATCCACAATTGTGGCACGCCTATGTGCTGTCCCTGCTGCAACAGGTACGCCCATAGTAGCTGGTTATAGCGGTGTGTAAATGAGGTACGATGAGCTACAGATGGCTACTTGAGACACCCGGCGATGCAGCTAGTTACAGATGTCACGTAGCGTAGCGCACCTTATGGCGGCGTGTAAAGGTGATGCGTTGAGCGTTTGTAACCGTTTGAGTGTGCTCGTGCACGTGAAGTAGCGGGATGCATCCATCCTGCCGTAGCGGCGTGTAAAGGTACCTAAGAGCTAGAGTAGCGGACATTCCAACTAAATCAGATCTAGAAAGGTGCTTCTCCTGACTTGAAGGGTTATGTAGGGCTGAAAGTCAAACTCTTAATGCCTCGGTCTCACAGATCTCGGATAGGCTGACCTCTGTTGAATCATCCGTAGCAGTGACAACATCGACTCAATCGGAACAACAAAGGACCCTGGAACTTCACTCTGAGCAAATAGCTTCTATCTTTAATCTAATAGAGGACTCAGAGAATAGAGACCGACGAACTAATATTCGTGTGAGGGGAATTCCAGAAGCTACGGCCCAGTGGACCTGGCACCCACCCTGCGAGGCCTGTTTAGCTCTCTGGTAGACAGACCGTGTTGCTATTTGTGGACTGACATGTCTAGTGGTACATGCCCAAAGTTCCCCATCAGCACACCCCGCCTCCCCAGTGGCGGCCATGTCCTTGTCTCCCCCCTCTTCCTCTATGCTCCTGCGCACTGACAGCGGACGCCGCCCGAACAATGTGTTGGTCCCTGTCGCCATGGTGATCGCCCAAAGTTTCTCAGCCAATCAGCGCTTTTAGGGGCGTGGTTTACACTTGCACGTCCTGGTAGTAATAAAGCTCGTTGACGCAGAGCACGCACACCTTCCAAGATGGCGACGGCCAATGAAGGCGGCGGCGGTGGTGATGAGGCCGCTATAAAGAAGGGGCACCTGAGCATCCCCGAGGCCGTGTTTGTGGTAGGACGGGAGTGTGGAGAGGGAGGGGGACAGGCACACAGACAGGGCGCGGCTGGGCTTCCTCCACATAGGGCCCCAGAGAGCTGCTCCGCCCTGTACAGCACGTGTGTGATGAGGGGCTCCCCGGGGCCTGTATGACCGCGGGGCCCCCGAGAGCACGTGGCTGCTGGGTAGAGCTGGTGAATGATCCCCAGGACCCGGGCCTTCACACGGGCTGAGCCCTGAGGGGCTGCATCCAGGCAACGGCCCGGGGAAGGGACCACCGGCTAGGCTGGCTAATCAAAGGAAGAGCCGAGGATCTGTCTGGTACAGGCAGCTCTCCATCCAGGGAGCACCGATCTCTCATGGTCCCTGGACTGGGTCCTGCACATAGAAGCACATCAACCCTGTGTGACTGGGGCTGCGGAGGAGTCACACTGTGTGTATATATTAATAGTAAATAGATCTCATTGCTATTCACTCGATTACGATCAATGATGTGTATAGGTTTAATGGGAAGAGGTCAGTTCCTGCACCATGATGGCTGTATCTGTCATGGCTTTGAACTGGTCCTGCATGTAAACGTGCACTGACAGCTGAGGGGAAGAGGTGCTGACCTGTTAGTGGTCTCCACAGTGATGTAGTCAGTCTGACTGAGGATTGTGCCAAACTATTATGATCCCTCTTAGGGCCCTTTCCCATCAACGGTAAACGCTGATTGCAGCAGTTGCGGTGAAAAAACCGCAACTGCCGCAATTACCGCATAACGGCTGCACTTGCGGCAAGCCCCATGCAATGTCTATGGGGCTTGCGGCAAGTGCGGTGTAGTTGCTGTTTCGGCACTTGCGGCAGATGTGGCCGCAAATGCCGAAACCGCACCTTTTGCACACTTACTGCAAGCCCCATAGACATTGTATGGGGCTTGCCGCAGGTGACACGCAAGGGCGGCTGTTATGCGTAATTGCGGCAGTTGCGGTTTTTTTTCACTGCAACTGCTGCAATCAGCGTTTACCGCTGATGTGAAAGGGGCCTTAGAACTCTGTGTGATAAACCTGAGTTAGGCAGGGTTCACATTTGCATTTGACGAAGCAGCATGCCTAAGTAATGTGCACTGCGTTCCTATGTTTAACACGAGAACTCATAGTAGTTGCGTTCGGATGTGCATAATTTGTGCGCCCTCTGAGCGCAGCCTGTTGCATTTTTTTGTGCGTTCATGGATTCTTGTTTCATCAGCAAGCGCACAAACAATGCATGGATCTCAATGGATCCGCAGTGTCCTCCGCGAGATTTCTGTGTACCACATTGAAATCTCTCCCGGTGGCCAATCAGCGTTCTCGGCGGCCTGGAGGAGATCTCCGCTGCTGATCTCCACTTCCTGGCCGCCACCGAGATCACTGATTGGCAGGCCGGACACAAACGCAAATGTGAAGGCAGCCTGATCACACTATAATTCAAATTTCTTTCTTTTTTTCATAATTTTTGCCAAATTTCTTTCTTTTTTTTTTTTTTTTTCTTCTCACAAATAAACGCAAAAAAATCATCCTAAACTTACAACCAATATGAAGTCCAATATGTTATGAGAAAACCGTCTCAGAATCACTGGGATATGTTGAAGCATTCCAGAGTTATAACCTCATAGTGACACTGGTCCCAATTGTAAAAATGGGGCTTGGTCCTTAACATACAAAGTGGCTTGGCCCTTATGGGGTCACATCACTTTACATTTATTACCTGGCATCATCCTGCAATGATCTGAAAATGTAAGGGCTATTCCCTGTGTGGGGTCACAGGCCATTGGGAGACCCAGGGCTGCTCTGTGCAGCGCCCCCTTCTTACTGGTCTGTGCGCATTGATGCCCTGTTGCTTGGCAATCAATATGATCACCTGACCAGCTAACCAATGGCGTTCACTTCACAGGTTACCTCCTCCCACCTCGCAGCCTTCTCATGTTTGGTGTTTTGCCATAATACGTACAGAATGTGTGAGGTCATGATCCCACAGTTTCCTTATATAAAGATCCCCTTTCTACTCCGTGATGTAATATTATGTATAGGTGTATGGAGTAGGCTTAGCTGCTGGCTGTGTAATTCAACCTGCACCTGCCTTTTATTGGCAGCCTTCAGACCTAGGTGGGTCACCAAGAAGTAAAGTATGCAGGAGAAAAACATAAGGTGCAATAGGGTCCTATCCCATGTAAATATAGGGAGATTAAAGGGAATCTGTCACCATGTTTCCTAATTTGAGAGCAGTATAATGTAGGGCCGGAGACCTTGATTCCAGCATTGTCACATACTGGGCTGCTCAGTGTAGTTTTGATTAAAATTGCTGTTTAATCAGGTGTAGATTATGATTAGAGGACTACTTGGCCTGCTGCTGGGTAGCCGAGCACAATCATGAACAGGTACATTTGGTTATCCTGGAGAAGTCAATAAGATTTGGAAAGATTTGGCAGACAGCGACCTTCTAACCAATTTGCTGCCATGTTTACAGCAAAATAGACTTACAAGATATAGAACAAGGGATCAAATGATCACAGATTCAAGTGGTGATGTAATAAAATACAGTGAAGACTAAAGTTATTAAAAAACATTTAAGGATTATTCTCATCTAGATTAATATTGTCTGATCATTTTTGTACATACAAGCAAATTACTAATCAAAATAAAAAATATTGAGTCTTTCTTGATATTAACACTTGTCTCTTCAGTTTTTTGCAAGGGATACCGACCACCTCCCACTAGAACATGTGCAGTGCTTACAAACGAATTCCTATTGAGCTTGTAAGGCTTGTGCCCACACTCTCAGTGATGTAGAATTTTCTGCACCATATTGACATCTGCTGTTGTCAGAAGTACACAGCAAGAACATATTTGTCTTTGCTGCGCAATTGCTGCATTTTTGGTGCAGAAAATTCTGTGTGCGTTGGCCTGTGCCCGCGCTGTTTAGAGGTATCACAGCGTTTACCTTCAGGACTTTCAAGCACTTCCTGGCTTTTGCTGCATCACACCACACGTTTCTAGTGGGGGAGTCTCGCCTCTTACTGACGTAGGATGTGACGTAGCCAGAACCAGGAAGTGATTGGAGTAGGGAAGTTAAACGCCATACTATAATTGACATGCTGCAGATTTTTATGGAGCAAAGATTGGTAAAACACTGCATCTAAAAAGCGTAGGTGTGGACACAGTCGCTGACTTTGCTAGCCGGCCCGTATAATATGTGCACTTACGGCGCATTTTTACAATACACTGTAAAAAAAGATTGCCAGAGTGGACACAGAGCTGTAACGTACTGCATTAAAGCGGACTTGGATTGCTTCAGCACACTGTTATCTCCTGACCAGCTCCAAGGCAATGCTTGCAAGCTAGATGGCAGTGGTGGTCAGTCTCTTGGGCACCAAGCGTGTAACTAAAAATTTGTGTGTGGATATCCCAAGACTGGCAGTAAATAGCAAAAGTGGTTTTACAAATCTGAAGTACAGCACATAGAAGGAAAGTGTGCACTCACCGCAGGTGGATTTGACATCTTTATTTCCAACAAGGCAAAAGTGACATGCAGGCAAAGTACACGATTCAGGCTTGTCGACAAGGACAACATACGTTTTGCTCACTTTTGCTTCTGCAGGTCCACTGTGGACCCAAAGAAGCTCTAAGCAAAACGTCTCACAGCTCCATCGATAGAAAAACTTTAAAGTTCTGACTCCTGGAAGAACACACAGAACCAAAAACATAATAAAACAATAATTGTAGGTGTTGAAGATGATCTTTTAATATAGACAGTACAGTCTCTAAATGAGGAGCTGCTTGAGCTCCTCTAACAGTTTCACCTCCTGATTTTCTGCTGCAGGAGACAGTGTGGTATTAGATGGCTCATAGCTACCATAAATAAATGGGAGCCTGTCCTGTATGTATGTGAGCCGGAGTCCCTTCATTCTGATTCATATACCCCTACAGGTTGGACAGTCAGGGGTGTGGAGACACGGGGGTCAGTGGGTGCTCTCGTCCGCTGGCCCAGCCGCCTTTAGCAAGACAGGACGGACCAGGACTCATCCCCAAACTGAACGCTTGAGCTCCTTAACCGTGGGCAGGACACTACTCAGACAACTCAGGGTGAGGGAACCACAATAATAAGGCTTTATTGGTTCCCCAAACAGTTAACAGCATATGACACATAACCAGCAAAACACAAAATGTAACAGGCAACAGTCTCGCCCTTCTGCTGGCTCACCAGGGTTTAGAATACAGCACAGCAAAGTCTGTAGCTAGATGACTGGATCGTCCCAACCTGGGTTGCGTCCTTATGTAGTCTTTGTTATCCCAGCCGAATACTATCATTCGATGCTGAAGTCCTTGTAGAATTATAATCCAGGTTCTGATCCCCCTCGGTCGGCACCATAATGCCTAGGCCCGGGGTTATGGCTGGCTTATCGGGTCTGTAGATCCTAGATTAGCTGCCTGTATCAAGTCCAGTGCACTTCTAACCGGGACCGAAATCCCTAGACTGAGGTCACTAGACAGAATCTCAATCACCCTGGTTAAACAGGGCTCGTTATATACCCTCAGCTCTCATTGCAGGATATTGGGGACTTCATGATTGGTGGAATAAAGCTGTCTTCTCATTGGCTGGATCTCAAGCCCAAAACATTTCTAGTAGTATTGCAGTCCTGTCAAGGGAGAGCCACATACTGATTGACATAGCACCTAGCAGGATACATTTAGTCTGCAATCCATGACATTAAACTATGGTGGCCATTTACATACTCAACAATCCTTATGCTAATTCATCTGACCTTACAGAAGAGAGATAATTGCATTACGTAAGTCCACATCTACAAGACTTGTATCTACAATGAGTTGCTTATCACAAGGTAGGAAATAACAACATGCAATACAAAGAGGCAAGATGATTACATTACACACGGTCAACATCACCAGTCATCTACAAGACTCTAGGAACAATGGCCATCACAAGGCAGATGATTACATTACACACGTTAAACACTGCCAGTCATCTACAAGAGTTGTGTTTACAATGAGTTGCTTATCACAAGGTAGACAATTACATTACCCACTTTAAATACTAGCAGGCTCCTAGAAATCTTGTGTAAGGCCAGCTTCACACTTGCGTTCCCCGCCGCCGCATATTGCAGTGGGGGAGCACAAGCCGAGCGCATACACTGCACATCCCTATGTTTAACACTGGGACGCACTGCGTATGCGCTCGGCTTGCGATTCCCCCACCGCAATACGCAGCGGCGGGGAATGCAAGTATGAAGCCACTCTAACCCATGAGTGGCATATTACAAGTTTGCAAACCAAAATACAATATTTTCGGGATAAATAAGAAATCCTATATTATATATTAAATGGGTCCATTTCGTCACAAGGGGTACTCCTAATGTAGAATAAGGCAGAGGATCTGTATTTTCTCTATTAGGCTGCCTTCACATTAGCGTTTGTGTCTGCATGCAGAGGGCATGCAGACGCAAGGCAAACGCAGCCCATAATAATGTGAACGCAGCGGAGAATCTCCGCATGCGTTCACATTAGTATGCAGCCCGGCAGCCAATCGGCTGTCTCTGGGGGCAGCCGGAAGGAGGAGATTAGCGGCAGAGATCTCCTCCTCCCGCCACAGCTGATCTTACGCCGGTGTCAGCGGGGAGAGACAGTTGATCTGACAGCTGTTGAAATCTCCCGTGCTGACACCGAATAGGTGAGGTCAGCGTGGGAGATAAGAAACAGCTGATCGCTTCTTCAAATCTCCCGCGCCGACTTCACCTATTCGGTGTCAGCGCGGGAGATTTAAACAGCTGTCAGATCAGCTGTCTCTCCCTGCTGACACCGGCGGGAGATCAGCTGTGGCTCTGCATGATCTCCCGGTGGACGCCGGTGATCACCAGCAGCCACCAGGAGAGATTTCAATGAGATCCGCAGCGATCTTCTGCGGTGTCATGCGGAGCACACTGCGGATCCATTGAGATCCATGCATGGTTTGGGCACTTGCAGATAAAAAAACAAGCGACCGCACAAAAAATGCACAAGCTGCGTTCGGAGGGCGCACAAATTGTGGCGCAGCCAAACGCAGGCACATGCGTTCCCATGTTAAACATAGGAATGCAGTGCGCAAGCGTTTGGCTGCGTTCGGTACGCAGCGTTCACAAACGCAGATGTGAAGGCAGCCTTAGATGTTGTTTATTGAGGGTAATGGTTTGGTGCGGTGTTGTCTGCAGCATTTACCAATGTTAATATTCTATATTTGTGCTCCTATAGGAAGACGTGGAATCCTTTATGAAGAAACCTGGAAATGAGACCGCTGATGTAGTGCTCAAGAGGCTGGATGAACAGTACCAGAAATATAAGTTTATGGAATTAAACCTTTCTCAGAAGAAGAGGAGGTGAGAGCTCCCATGATGCTCGGACATGGTGTATCCCTTTTACTATAGCACAGATCATGACTCTTAAGTCCGCTTTGTTTGGGTTTCTTTCTTTTTTTTCTCTAGGCTGAAAAACCAGATCCCTGAAATTAAACAGACCTTAGAGATATTAAAGCACATGCAGAAGAAAAAGGTAACATGTCATTACTCTGTGCTGATTATTTGTTGATTAATAAATCTGGAAACACCCACGCTCAACTAAGTCAGTTTCCAAAAGGATTGAAGCTCCACTGGAGGTTGAGAAACTGTGTGTCAGAGTCTCATAAAACAAGAATATAAATAGAAGAAATTTTCAGTGCGCTAGATACCCGGGATTTCTGAGGTTGCACCTACATCCCAGAGGAGTTCCCAGGTATCTAGCGCATTGAAAGTTTCTTATATTTAGATTATTTGTAGATGCTGTAGAATAGCTTTGCCGCTTTGTTGTATAAAATTCAGCTGTTGTCAGGAGCTGGTAACTCTTGAGTCGGGCATGTAGGGTTGTTTCTCTACTGTACAACCCCTCTGAAACAATGCAGGAGTGCTGTGGGTGGTGTGTATGGCCTCTTGGCAGAAGTAGAGCAGATTGGTAATAGTTGAAGGAATGTGTTTAGTTAACACGGTACTGCTCTGCTGTCAACGCATCCCTTTCTCGGGACTAAGTGACTTGCTGTATGTCCTGTATTCATCTTCTTTCAGTGGTTCATTCACATGGACCCATAATAAGCTTATTTGGCTTTTGTCATGTTAAAAGGGCTACATAAACCGCATTTATGTGAATTGTCACATTTACTGTAGTTTTTGGATTCGTGTTTCTCATGGAAAAAAAAACTAGAATACAGACGTATTCTCAGTGACGAGCACAGAACACTGACATGTGAATAAGGGCTGTATGGCCGGCATAAACGATCCTATCGGGCTGATCAGCCTACTGCTCATTTGACAGCTGATTGACACAAACTAGTAACTGTCAAAGTGCTTTTAACCTTAAACCTCTAATCCCATAACTCATCCAATAACTTCTACCAGAGAGGAATAACAGGAGTGTGTTTATTTGCTTTACAGGGTACTACTGAACCAATGGAAACAAGGTTTTTGCTGGTGGACAATTTGTATTGTAAAGCATCTGTGCCACCAACAGACAAAGTGTGCTTGTGGCTTGGGGTGAGTAATGTAAAAATATTTTAATGCAAAGTGGAGAACTTTATATCATGTCACTGTCATTTAGTTTAATGCATTGACAAGCTATAACGTTTTACCTAAAAGTAAAGGTCTTTGTCACTCAATCATAGGCTGCTTTCACAGTGGCAAATGTGCAAGTCCATATGGAATCTTGAATTTCAAGGAACCACGCAGATAGGCTCGGATCTGTGCAAACTGATGTCCACAGACCGTTTTATTTTTAACAAATCTGCCGTCAGGGCTGGGAGGAGCTGTACCCTTGCTTCTGAGCCTGTCAGTACAGCAAAACGGATCTGTTTCTTTTACATCTTCCATGACCGCACTGGAGGATGCCGTCCACTCCCTGTTGGGGGATAGGAACACAGAGAGGTTAAAAGCCCCTCCCCACCGCCAGTGCACCAGTGTTTTCCTGTCCCTCTTGGGGCTTGGAGAGGTCCCTACAGTGCTGCCGGACCCGGCAGAGGCAGCATTGTTTAAGGTACTTGCCGGGTCTGGGCTGGACGACGGAGTCCTCCTCCTCATTCTTCCTGGGCAGCCCTGGCCTTCCTGCGCCCTCCGGGTAAAGCAGGCCATGTAGTCCCGGGCGCACGAGCGGCGGAAGTGATGTCGGGAGCCGGCTGCGTCACTTCCGGTCGGGGGGGGGGGGGGGGTGGCGTGGTGCATGCAACAGCGCTGGCTCCTACAGACGCATGGGGACTGAACTGAGTAATGTGCGCGCCGATTGGCCTGCAAACTGACCATGGAGGAAGGAGGGAACATCCTGTTCCACACTGGGGGCACGGTTCTTCCCAAAAAAGACCCGCCAGAAGCGTCACCAGGTAAGGCTGATCCCAATGGAGGGTGACGAGGCTTCAGCTGCATCTGCCAAACCCAGTGCTCCCCCAGCTCCTTTAAGTGTTTAGGGGGTTGGTCACTAGTGGGTACCCTTCTTCTAGGACCCCTTTAGTTGCTCTGGGTCCCCTCTCTCCCCTTTTGTTGTATAGGGAGACAAGGGCCCCAGCAGCGAAGAAGGATAAAACGCCACATTTTGTAGACTGGATATGTGCCACTAAACTGGCCTCTTCCTATAAGAAGTTATGCCAGCCATGTACCGACAGCGTGGTCAGGGAGGAACAGCCCTCCTTATGGTGCGTTTACACGCTAGGATATCGGAAACTATATCCTTGGAATGATCACGTGATCGTTCCGACATCGTTAGTGCACTGTCAGACAGAAGAATATCGTTTACGATATCCTATGTGGCAGCGCAACTGTTAAATGGGAGAGGAAGGAGTGAGCGATGTAATAAAGCGTCAGGAATAGGAGCTTTTTAAACGATATTGTTCAAAAAGCTGTCACACTGAACGATGCTGCTTCCAGAAGCAGCGTTAATTGGACGACGAGCGATAGATTTGAGGTCAAGATCTCAAATCTAGGATGAATGAACCAACAATCTTTTCATCCTGTATCGTTCGTTTACACGCAACAACGCCCGAACGATATCTTTTCAACGATCTTAAATCTGTGACGTTTCAAGGATATCATTCAGGATATCCTAGCGTGTAAATCCACCATTACTGTACGAGCTGAAGGCTTTGGTTCGGCATGAAGTTCAGGCAGGAGGTCCAGGCATCCATTTCTGCTCTGCCCCTTTATTCCGCCACTTCCAGGTCTTTCTCTCCCAAGAAGAGGAAGCTCCAGGAAGACGATTCAGATGGGGCCCTCGAGGATGCCCAGAGCTTTGCCTATGGAGAGGACGAGGACCAGATCTCCATGTCCTCTGTTAAGCCAAGAGAGTCCGGGAGATATTACTTTGCCATGGAGCACATGGATGAATTGCTGTCATCCGTCCGAAGTACTATGGGCGTTGAAGTAGAGGCCCCTTGTTCTGTTCAGGATGAGATGTTCCGGGGACAAAAGTCTACGAGACAGATAGGCTTCCTGGTCCATGAGGTTATCAGGGAACTCATCCACCGGGAGTGGGAGTCTCCCAGAAAACAGCCTGGTCACTCCCTCTGAACTTAAGCACCGGTTTCCTTTTGGAGGGAGACTTTGTGTGGGACGTCCCCAATGTGGACATCCAAGTTGTAAGGGTGGCAAAGAAAACATTGCCCTTTGAGGAGTCCTCCCAACTGAGAAACCCTTTTGATCGAAAGATGAAGTGTCCTTTAAGAAGTCTTGGGAGGTTTCTTCTGAAGGGTTGAAGGTTAACATTTCCTCAACCTGTGTGGCAAGATCCGTGTATAAGTGGATTGGCCAAATGGAGGAGCACCTATTACAGGGTACACCCGGGAGCATATCCTGGACTCCTTTCCGCTCCTTTGTAGGGCTACAGGCTTCCTAGCAGATGCCTCAGCAGAATCTGTGCGGATAGCTGCCAGGACTGCGGTTCTATCCCAATATGGCACATCGGGCGGTATGGCTTAAGATGTGGAGTGGGGATGTCACGCCTAAGATAAAACTCTGCTCCATCCCTTTTCAGGGGAAATACGTATTTGGGCAGGCATTAGACAACATCCTTGAAGGTGTTTTTTTTTTTTTTTTGTTTGTTTTTTTTTTTTCAATAAATGTATTTATTAATTTCAAAAGGTCATACGAAAAAAAAAGAAAGGTAACAATTCAGATATAAATAATTATACATTCGTACATAGTCTGGGGTATGACAGAAAACACGTTCCATTTCCAAGGCCGAGACCCCGACAGCTGTCTCAAAAGACCCTGATACATATAATTCACCAATTATATCACATCAAGATGAAGCTTGAAGCGAAGTGTAAGCCAGTTCTTGCTATTCCGTAGCCATCTAATTATCTCCGTCACCCCTGCAGACCATGAAATAAAAAAAATAAAAAAGAAGGGGAAAGGTAATGAAAGGAGGGAACAGAAGGGGTGGAGAAAAAAAAAAAGGGGGAGGGGGTGGGAGGGAAGAGGAAACCTGGTTAATCTAGCTCAAGAAGGAAGAGGATCGCAACAACCAATCCGCAAACTCCGAGCTCTCCTTAAAAGAATGCCATAGATACCATGTACTCCCCCCGTCTGTTCCGGTGCCATGATCATCCAAGCTATCAGACTCTCTGCGACTCAGTTTGTTCATCTCGGCTATCCATTCCAGCATGGTGGGGACCTCTGTAGACCTCCAGTGTATCGGAATGACAGCCCTAGCCGCCATTAAACAGAACCTCAAAATTCCCCTCTTTGCTGAGGACACAGCGGCTGGAACCAGAGACAGGAGAGCAATCTGGGGGGAAGGCATATGATAAATCCCAGACATCAGGTGAAAGGCCTCAAACACCTGACCCCAGAAGGGTTGGAGGAGACCGCACGACCACCAGATATGGAGCATAGAGCCCCTCTCTATCCCACATCTCCAACAAGCATCTGACACTCCAGGGTCGAGCCTGTGTAGGAAAGTGGGGCAACGGTACCAGCGTGTTAAAATTTTATAGTTCTGTTCCTGAGCAGCACATGAGACCGTCAAAAAATTTTTGTACTCACCCACAAAATGACAATCAGTCTCAGATAAGGTGATCTGCAGGTCTCTCTCCCAAGCCTCCATGAATCCAAGAGGGTCGGACACCAACCCAGCCAGGACCAGAACATAAAACATGGAGACCACATGGGACGGGCCCTCAGATGAAGGCATCATCAACTCAAATGGTGTCGGAACCCCCAAAGAGATCCCTGAGAGATAATCTCGGATCTGGGCGAACGCCATCCATGAGATCGACACATCCCCCCCCCCCCCCCGGTCTGGCCCTGGAGCCCCTCCACACCAGCGAGCCCCACCAGTCTGTCCGCAACCTGTCCCAGGCATACCCGGTCACGTGCTGACCAACACAAAAAGGTCGATCTAGTCATCGCAGGAGGGAATGTGGGGTTGTCAAACAAAGGACTCAGTCTACCTGGTCTGGAGGTCAACCTCAATTTGCAGTTAATCTTGTCCCAATGTCTTATAACCGTCTGGGTGAGTGGGACCCATTCCGTCACAGAGGGATGCAAGGTCTTTTCAAGCCAGGCGAGCCAATACAGAGACACAGGAGAAAGGAGACCCTCCAGGGTTACCCATTGTTTATGGGCACTATTAAACCTCCAGTCCACTAGCCTAGAAAGCAGAACCGCATGATAATATTTTTTTAAAGCAGGGAGGGCCCCCCCCTTACTCGTAGGTCTAGTTAAAATAGAGAAACGGATCTGTGGTCTCCTGCTCCCCCAAAAAAGTTGTTAACCGCCGACTTTAGACGTCTGAAAAAACCATCCGGGATATTTATTGGGCGGTTTGGAAAATATATAAAAACCGTGGTAGGACGTCCATTTTAATGACACTCATGCGTCAAAACCAAGAAAGTCGAGGTTTGTCGTATTTCGCCAAGTCCAGTATCGTCCTCCTCAAAAGCGGAACATAATTTAGCTCATAGATTTCACTCAACTCTGTGGGAATCAGTACACCCAGATATTTTATTGCAGAGGTTTTCCACTTAAAAGAAAAGGACGCCTGGAGTCGCGACACTAGGTCACCAGACAGGGATATATTGAGTACCTCTGTTTTTTGAGTAATTAACCTTGAAATTCGAGATGTCCCCAAACTTCCGAAATTCCCTGATGAGCACCGGGAAAGCTATGAGTGGATTGGTAACATACAAAAGCAGATCATCCGCATATAGTGATAACTTAAAGTTATGCTGACCAATCCGTACTCCATCAATATCCGGTGATCCGCGGAGTGCCACCGCTAAGTGCTCCATGGCAATGACGTAAGTAGAGGGGATAGAGGACAACCCTGTCTGGTGCCATTGTGTATAGCGATGGGTGTCGAGAAAATGCCATTTATTTTAAGTCGTGCCGTGGGGCCCTGGTACAAAGCCCTGGTACAAAGCAAAAATCTTATCAAGCAGTCTAGTCCTTAACCCTAACTGTGCCAAAGATGCTCTCAGGAAAGGCCAGCCCAGGCGATCAAACGCCTTCTCCGCGTCCATGGATAGCAAACAGGCTGGAACCCTTCTTGTGCGCAAATATGAAGTAAGGAGCAAGGTTTTCACCTAGTTATCTTTAGCCTCCCTACACTGCACGAATCCCACCTGGTCATTGTGTATGACCTTGGTGAGAGCTGGGCCCAGCCTGTTCGCTATGATCTTTGCGTAAATTTTCACATCGACGTTAATGAGGGAGATGGGTCGATAATTAGCACACATGCCGGGGTCTTTGTCCGGTTTGGGAATAACCACAATCGTGGCCATCAAAGTCTGGGGAGCAAAGGGACATGTCGCTGAGATGGAATTAAATAACTTAACTAAAAAGGGTGATAGGGAATCAGCAAAAATTTTGTTAAAGTTGGCCGAGAAACCATCCGGTCCTGGGCTCTTACCACTCGCCAGTGCCTTAATGGTCTCCGTAAATTCTAATTCTGACATAGGACTCTCCAGAGCCTCAACCTCAGTCTCTGAAATAGGTGGGAGCGGCGTGTCATGAACATACTCCTCCACCCTCGCGTGGAACTCCTCTGCGGACATATCCGCAAGCGGGCCCTTAAGATTATACAGTGAGTCCATAATACAGCCTAAAGGAGCCTGCTATTTCTATATGAGAGTGGACCGCCGCCCCCGACCTCGACTTTATGCTAGGGATATATGTAGTAGGTGAGCGAGGATGTAAAAATCTCGCCAATGCTCTGCCCGGCTTATCCGAGTATTCATATAAATATCTATGGAAGCGATCTCGCTGTCTTGCCAGAGTAGTGTCAACTAGAACACTCCATCTACTCCTAGCCTTCAAGAGGTCAGCCATCGTCTGCACATCTCTCGTTCTCTTGTGAGCTGTCTCTAGGGTCTGCACTTGGTACAACAGTTCAGTAATAGCCGCAGCCCTGTTCCTCTTTAGTCGGGCCCCCTGCTGAATGAGAACCCCTCTGATAACTCCCTTCAATGCCTCCCACTGAAAGGGGAGGGCCGTAGAGTCGGTCTTATGTATGTCAAGGAATTCTGTAATTGCCTTCCGTACCGCCTGCAGACAAGAAGGATCGCTCAACAATCCAGGGTTCAGGACCAGGTCCACTCCCCCCTGGACGAGCCCGGTAGCCGCAGAGACATCATCACAGGAGCATGGTCCGACCAGATTGTTACATCAATTCTTGTCTGTAGGTCAAAAGACCATGGCTCACCAAAAAATAATCAATCCGTCTCTGTGCGTGCGGTGCATGATCCGCCAGGCATCTACCAGTCGTAGTTCTGTCAACACGCGTTTCAGGCTCTCCAGTTGCGAAGGGGGCACCGACGACCCGCCCGAGGAGGAATCCATGGCACGGTCCAACCCCATATTATAGTCACCCCCCGCTATCACATATCCCTCTGCAAATGCAGCGAGATCGCGAGGGTAACGTCTACATGTCCGAGCCTGGTCCTGATTAGGCAGGTAGAAATTAGCTATGGTAAACGTGTCATTAATAATTCTAATCTTTACAAACAAGAATCTGCCGTTTGGGTCCAACTTAGAGGCCCCACGCATCATTTTCAATTTGAGTATTCTGAACTGGTATGTCAAATACCAACAGTTCAAAATGGAATCTGTCTGATCTGCCATTCCTCTGATTTGGACAAGACTACGTGATGGCAACCATAGACTTGAAGGACGTTTACTATCATGTCCCCATTCACCCGTCCCACAGACAATTTCTGCGGTTTGCGATCTCCAGTCCCGGAGGGGCGGTCATCGCTTACATTCAGTCAGGGCATTTGTCTAATCCCTTACCTGGACGACATGTTGGTGGTCACTCCATCGACCACAGTACTCAATCTTCACGTCTCCAGGACTCTGGAAATTCTGCGGTCCTTGGGATGGATTCCCAACCTAAAAAAGTCTGAGCTCTCCCCCCTCCTCACAGCGAAGATTTTTGGGAGTCCTTCTAGACTTTTCAAGATAGACCTCGTTCCCCCTGGAACATAGCGCGGAGAGCCTGCCGAAAGCCTCCCTTAGGGTCGGAGACCCCACACCCACCCAGAGACCGGAATGACATGTACCTTCTGGGGTCCATGACCGCCTGCATACAGTCGGTGGCTTGGGCTCAGGCTCATTCTCGGCATCTCCAGGAACACATTCTGAGTTCCTGGGACAGGTGTCAGAACTTTCTAAACAGACGGATCAGGACACCTGGGCGGGTTTTGGCCTCTCTCTCTTGGTTAATGATTCCCAGGAACCTCCAAACGTGGGTGCCCTGGACCCTGTCACCGCTCATATTCATCGCCACTGATGCCAGCAGCCGTGGTTGGGGGGCAATGGTGGGACAGACACCATTCCAAGGCACATGGAGTCGTTCTGTCAGTCTCCAGCCCTCCAACTTCAGGGAGCTGCAAACAGTGTAAGAGGCTCTACACGTGGCGGCTCACATTCTCCACGGGAAACATGTCAAGAACCTCTCGGACAACATGACCACGATTGCTTTCCTGCGCCACCAAGGCGATACCAAGGGTGTCTGGCTCCAGATGATTGCTCGACGAATATTTTCATGGGCGGAACGTCATCTGCTTTCTCTGTTGGTAGTACATCTGAGGGGTATGGACAACATTCAGGCAGATTTTTTTTTGAGCTGCACAAAGGTCCACCCAGGGGAGTGGAGCCTACATCCAGATGTCTTTCAGTTCCTAACTGAACGATGGGGCTCACCGGAGGTGGATCCCTTAGCAGGAAGGCAGAGTTAGAAAGTTCTGCTCTTTTATTCCCTCAGTCGCAGGGACGATCCTCTGGGCCTAGATGCCTTCACTCACCTGTGGCCTTACAGATTGGTCTACGCATCCTCCCCATTCCTCTGATAGCCAGGAAGCTGCAGAAGATAAGGATGGAAGGGGTAACGGCGATCCTGGTGGCTCCCCTGTGGCCCAAGCTGTCCTGGTACGGCGTGATCAGGAAGATGTGCCGGGACTGTACGGTCCTGTTACCACAGGTCTTCGATCTCCTGTCACAGGGTCCACTCTATCATCTGGATCCAAAGTGGCTCAACTTAGCAGCCTGGCTATTGAGGCAGATCTCCTGAAATCCAGAGGTCTCGCCCAGTCGGTTATCGGCACCCTTCAAAAAAGTCGGAAGCCTGTAACTAATGACATTTACGGGAAGATATGGAAAAGGGTTTTTGTCCTGGTGTGCTCCATCCACTCCGGATCTTCTTCATCCCAATGTGGCCCAGATTCTGGACTTCTTGCAACATGGGCTGGAGTTGGATCTTCAGCCAAGTACGCTTAGGATGTAATCTCAAGATACCTGAACCTTATCTGTAGATAAAGTGGTTTATGACCTCGGCGAGCAGACTTCGGCCGAGGGTCTGGCATTCCGTTCCCCATTGAGATCTGAACTTTGTTTTGACGGTACTGACCCTGCCTCCTTTTGAGCCACTGTCATCTGCGTCCCTTCAGAGTCTCTCCCACAAAACTGCTTTTTTTGGTGACTATCACATCTACTCAGAGGGTGGGAGAGCTCCAAGCACTCTCCTTGAGGGCACCCTACCTATTAGTGACTGATCGGATTACTCTGTGATTAGACCCTTCCTTCCTCCCGAAGGTAGTGTCTGATTTTCATCGGTCTCAGGAGGTGATTCTTCTGTCTTTTTGTCAAGACCCTGCTAACGCAGCAGAATCAGCTTTTTATTCTTTGGCTGGCCGGAGAGCTGTTCTGCAATACCTACGACTGGACCAGAACCTGTTTGTCCAACACTTTGGTCGGAACAAGGGTAAGAAGGCTTCTAAATCCACGATTGCGTCCTGGATCAAGAAAGCAATTTGCAAGTCATACGTCTCCCAATGACTGACTCCTCCGATGGGGCTGAAGGCTCATTCCACTTGGGCTGCTGCAACCTCCTGGGCTGAACGAGCTGGCGCTTCGTCTGAGCAGATTTGCAGAGCTGCAATGTGGTCATCCCTTCACACGTTTTCCAAGCATTATAGGTTAGACTTGGCCACTAGCAGGGATCTAGCCTTCGGTAGGAAAGTCCTACAAGCAGTAGTCCCCCACTGAAGAATATTAATGGTATTCCTCCAGTGCTGTCGTGGAAGGCGTGAAAGAAAACTGAATTAGTCCTTACCGGTAATTCCTTTTCTTGGAGTCTTCCACGACAGCATCTATTACCCTCCCTGTGTGATGTGGGATTCCAATTTGTCTGTCAGGTAAACCATTACTAAGGTGATTTTCATCCATAAAGAAAGAAGGCGGCGGCACTCATTGGACCGGTGAAGACAGGTATGTTTTATTCCAGTCGCAGTATTACATCAGGTGGAGGGTGCGGGGAGGGAGGTGCAGGGATGACTGAGCCCGTTTCGAGTAGTGCTTACTCTTCAACAGATCGAAGAGTAAGCACTACTTGAAACGGGCTCCGTCATCCCTGCACCTCCCTCCCCACACCCTCCACCTGATGTAATACTGCGACTGGAATAAACATGCCTGTCTTCACCGGTCCAATAAGTGCCGCCGCCTTCTTTCTTTATGGATGAAAATGACTATGTCCTACGGCTGAGCAACGCTGGACTTGGTTCTGTGCCACAATTTCAACTGCAGCAATATAAGGTCAGTGCCCGGTTTTCCTTCTACATTCAAAAAAACATTACTAAGGTGATCTTGGTAAACACTGGTGAACTGGCGGTGGGGAGGGGCTTTTAACCTCTGTTTGTGTGTGCCCTCGTTCCCCCACCCCAACAGGGCGTGGACGACATCCTCCAGTGCTGTCGTGGAAGGCTCCAAGAAAAGGAATTACCAGTAAGGCTAATTCAGTTTTCACAGATCCATTTTTTTTTTTTTTTTTTTTTTTTTTTTTCACGAATCTGTATGGATCAGTCTTCCATAGAGCTCCATGTTATTTCATATGGACCGATATAGATTCGTGTCTGTCTGTGTCCACTTTTTTCAAGGCAGCCCAAAATCGGAGCAGTCTCTGCTTCTGGGTGCATCAAAAATCGGACAAAAAACAGATCCGCAAAAAAAAAAAATGGGCACACGGATGGACACTTTAGGTTCAATTTGTTCCCATAGGATAACATGTTAGGCCATAACAGATCTGTGTCTATCCGTTTGAAAACTGATGAACACGGATTGACAATTTGCCAGTGTCAACCCAGCCTTTGAGTCAGAGGCCAGGATTCAAGAGATGTCACTTACTGACCTACTTGCTCTAGTGTTGATGAAATCCGTTTTCTGCTGCAGATCTATCAATTCTCTCAATACCGAGCCTTATATAACCCCACCCCAGCTTTAAATACACTGTGCATAGGCAGAAAGCTGCTAATCAATAGTAGAGGTGGGGTTATACAGGGGTCATGAATATGGAGGACTACATGGTAGCAGGTTTACTAGTATTGATGAGCAAGTAGTTCGGTATTCAGATAAGTCTCATCAAATACTTTTTACTATTCAGCTATTTGTCCTGAATAGTGAACATAATGCAAGTCAATGGGGAACTCATGATATGTCTTGAAGACGCAGTACACACATCTGAGTTCCCCATTGACTTGCATTATGTTCACTATTCGGGACAAATATCCAAATAGTAAAAGTTTTTGATTAGACTTAACTTTAATACCGAACTACTTGCTCATCACTATTGGGTAGTCTCCTGCATATGGTGTGTGTGTGTGTGTGTGTGTGTGTGTGTGTGTGTGTGTGTGTGTCCCAGATCTAATTGGTGCTGTAAGCCTGACATTTCAACTGATGTGATCAGCTGAGATGTCTGGTGTTTTGATTTGAGCATCACACCGGAGCTCACATCAAACCCCTGTAACCGTCCCATGACGTTGTAGAAGTCATGGGTCGTGAAGGACTTAAGAGTAATGTTAGTCATCCAGACATGGTGTCTGCAAACAGTTGTCGTGCCCATAAGATTGATGGCTTTTTAATAGAGGCCAGTATTGTGAGTGGGAGAGGTCTTTATCTCAGTCACCACCAATATGTAGTAAGATGGGGCCATTGTTCGCTCCTTTGCGGTGTCCAACACAGTCCATGCAGCTCATGACTATTCACCTGATGAGGCAGAGTGCTACCTGCATACATGGATGTTACAATGTCTGTACTAATGGGAACTTTGGATGTTTAATGATTAATGTCTTGATCTTATGAGATATGACAAACTTTTTCATTTCTAGGCCAATGTAATGCTTGAGTATGATATTGATGATGCTCAGGCTTTACTAGAAAAGAATTTGTCTACAGCCACAAGAAGTCTTGAATCAACAGAAGAGGACTTAGACTTCTTACGGGACCAGTTCACCACCACTGAAGTCAGTATCCTTAAAGTGTCACCATGTATGGGTTTGCAAATTTAATTCACACTTTACTAGAAATCAAAACACCATGTCATCTACCTCAGCTGAGCTTGTGATTGGCTGCAGTGCTGGTGCACGCTGTCAAAGTGGCCAGGGACTGAGTTGCATGGCCAGCGGTTCCCCAGTGGCTTCTCTTCTGCTCCCTTTAACTGTCAGGGTACTGCTTTGTACGCACATATAAAAAATACAACATACAGAGAGGTGCCCTTGTGTGTACCTGTTGGTCTAGTGGGGATTTTTGGGGGAGGGGTGCGTGCCTCCTGTGTGTAATCGCACAACCCACTATCCTCCGGCGTTCAGGCTGGTCCGGTATTGTGGGAATAACGTTACCGCAGGTCCTTCACTATCTATGCTCCGCTGCTGTAAGCTACAGCTTCTACCGCTCCCAAGGGGATTTCGATGGTGCAGAGGTAAGCATGCTTTTTTTGGTATAGTTCACAAATCCAACATCCAAGCAGGCTATCCTTTTTAGTAGTACTTCTTTATTTAACAAATGTGGCTCTTGCAATATGTTTCAGCAGTCACCACCTTAATCAGGTGATCACCTTTCTGTAGCTGAGTTTGCCTGTTCTTCACGAAGTTTTAAAGGACGTTTGTCAGAACAAAATGACTGTACAGGTTCTCGATCTATCATAATGAGGCCAAACATTTATATACCCCTATCCATCTGCTTGTTTATGGCTCAAGGAAACCAGAGCTGTCAAAGGGAAGGGTGGAGATAGAGGGGGAAAACCAGTGGAAAGGTGCATTTATATCTGTAGACCCTCCATGGTACAACTTACTTGGTTTGAACAGTCCCTTTAAGCCTCCTAAACATTGGTTTCAGTTAATGACGGATTCAACCTCTGAATAAAAATCTTGATCTGTTATTAGTTACTCATATACCTGAATATATTCCTAAAATATATGTGTAAGTATACCCAGAATTGATGCTGTTGAAGATAATGGTAGTGGTCACATCAATTACACAACCCTGCAAAATTGAATTTTTTGAAAAATACAAGAGAAGTTTTCACTGATTTTTATGTAATTTGGTGTGCTGATTACGAAAATGACCTCCATTTTTTTTTTTTTCCATCACATAAGGATTTTTTGTAAAACAAAGATCGATATTTTTGCTAAAATCCTATTAAAGGAATTCTGTCGAACAATTGTACATGTAAAATCTGGCAACAGTGTTTTTTATCCATCTAAATTTATGTATAAATATACAGAGGCCCCCCTGTTGGCACACGGCACCCCCTTCAGTATACAGAGGCCCCTTGCCTCCGCATTGATCTCACCCTCCGATGTCCGCAGGCACCCGGGGTCCTCCGTCCACTCTCCTCGCTGTATGCCGGGTTTGCTGAGAGCGGCACAGCAGGGATGACGTCAACACTGCACCCGGCGGTCACATGTAGAACCCGCCGGCATACAGCGAGGAGAGTGGACGGAGGACCCCGGGTGCCTGCGAAGATCGGAGGGTGAGATCAATGCGGAGGCAGGGGGCCTCTGTATACCAAAGGGGGGCCGTGTGCCAGCAGGGGGGCCTCTGTATACCGATGGGGGGGCTGTGAGCCAGCAGGCAGGCCTCTGTATATTTATACATAAATTTAAATGGATAAAAACCACTGTTGCCAGATTTAACATGTCAATTGTTCGACAGAATTCCTTTTTAAATAGGATTTTAGCAAAAACATCGATCTTGGTTTTACAAAAAATCCTTACGTGATGGAAAAAAATGGAGGTAATTTTCGTAATCAGCACACCAAATTACATAAGTCTGTGAAAACTTCTCTTGTATTTTTTTCATTGAAGGCCAGTGTTGTTGATTGAATTCAGA
The DNA here is from genome assembly GCA_033576535.1 of Allobates femoralis. Classification (NCBI taxonomy): domain Eukaryota; kingdom Metazoa; phylum Chordata; class Amphibia; order Anura; family Aromobatidae; genus Allobates; species Allobates femoralis. Next base: position 138,745,696 of record JARQOC010000008.1, on the reverse strand, counting down.
TTCCACTTTATTTTAAAAGCATTCTAACTGTGCACAGTCCTGTCTGTATATAAGATGTGAACATTGGTTTGGATGGTCCTACCACTCCTGACGGTACACTGAGGTCACATGTTCAGTAGGCATCCGGTACAACGGAACCTGCAGAAACAAATGTACAGGAGCCTTTTCTATTTTCTTGTTCCAATATAGGGAGCAGATCCGTTAACTGATTACTGTTTATCTGCCATTTGAAACGGATCTTCACAAATAACAGATGGATAAATGGCTATCTGTTAGCAGATCCAGTCTCTGTAGACTCCATTGTTAAATGGATCCTGCAAAAATGTTATTTAATGGCCAAAGTTGTTTGGACAATTTTTTTTTTTTTTTTTTTTTTTTGTTTTTTTTTTTGCCAATGCAGGATCTATTCTAACAAATGATTACTGGACATGTGAACTCAGCCTTAATTGGTTATTCGATAATCATTGAAATAATGTTTTCTTTAACCCAGGTATCAGATATGGCTAGGGTTTATAACTGGGATGTAAAACGAAGAAACAAGGATGGCGTCTCCAAAAGTAAAGCATAGCAGTGCTGCCTCTTTTAAATATTTCCAGACACAGATTGTTTTAGATAAACTCCTAGTTTTCATTCGGGCACTTAAAATGGACATTTCATTTGTGGACCTGCCCTCTCTCCCTTAAAGCAGGCACTTTTTTCTTATCTTATTTATTCATATAGTCCCATTACATGCATGCCCCTTGTTTTATGGCGATCTAACAATGGAAGGAGAGGTCTTATCTGCTGCTCCTATGCCCTCCTAATGCGTAATAAAATGTACATAATCTGCAGAAAAATATCCACACGTCTTGTATACTGAACACTTGGAGAGTGCTAATAAATCCACTAAGTGCCATCTGGTTTTCTTGACTATAATCATTTTGTTACACCGGCCCCTATGTGTGATATACTTTCTACTGTGATGTTACATAAAAACATTTAATATGGACGTGGGAATCAAACTGTTTTAAATAAATGTCCTAATGTGATCGGATGGCTGCCTGGGACAATCTAATTTCATGTTTCATATTTTCATCTTTCTTTGATGTAATCCATAAATGTCATGCTCACAAATGGTTGAATTGTATATACGGTACTTCTCCAGATTCGCTGTCGTGTGCTAGCTGAATGATGTGAATACAAGGCCTGCCTTTCTGTATGCTTTGCCAGTATCCTAAGGCTTTAAAGTGATCTTGTCACCAGGTTTCTCTCCTATAAGCAGTAAACCCTTAATATAGTATTCTGGAGTGTTGTACGTACTATGTACAGGCGCATCTCAATGAATTAGAATATTATCATAAAGTGAATTTACTTCAGTTATTCAATACATAAAGTGAAACTCATATATTCTATAGTCATTACAAACAGTGATCCATTTCTGTAAATGTTGATGATTATGGCTTACAGCCAATGAAAACCCCAAAGATCTTTATCTCCGAAAATTAAAGTAGGAAGGATGAAGGGTCTGAGAGAGAAAATATTACCTAAATAGGTATCAGAGGCTTCACCTTGTGTGGTTGTGAGAGTCACAACCACTATAAAAACATATCATGGCTGCTGCAGTCCCCAGCGTGGTGCATATAGAGTAAGGGAGGATGAAGGGTTAAAAACACCCTGCTGTATTCCATGAGACATTAAAGGGTGAATATAATATTTTATTAGTCAATGCGTTTCAGGGCTCCCTGGCCGCTTCCTCAGGACAAATCAATATCCTATTGCCATGTTTCAGGAAGTTCTGAAACGCGTTGACCAATATTATATTCACCCTTTGCCTCATGGAATATGGCAGCGTGGCTTTTAACCCTTCATCCTCCCTACTCTATGTGCACCACGCTGGGGGACTGCAGCAGCCGTAATATGCTCCCTACTTTAATTTTCTGAGATGAAGACCTTTGGGTTTGCACTGGCTGTAAGCCATAATCATCAGCATTTACAAACAATTGAAATAAATCACTCTGTTTATAATTACTCTATATAATGTGTTTCACTTTATGTATTGAATTACTGAAGAAAAACAACTTTTTGATATTCTAATTCATTGAGATGCACCTGTATGTCCCCAGGCCAGTCTGTATAACATAATACCTTTTTTCTATTATACTCTCCTATGGGGCAGTTTGTTCCAAAGGGCATTGCTGATCTTGTGTCACCCACACAGTGTCATACCATAGCGCTTGTGCACTTCTCTTTGCCCTGCCGAGGGAAGATCAAAGTGCTGTAATGTGCAGGTCAAGGTCACGCACGATGCTTGGCTCTGCCCTCACAAGTGCACATGTGATGGGGAGAACGTGTTGATCGCTTAGAACGCGTCATCTAAGAAGCGGAGAAGAGCAATGATTGTGAAAAGAGTATGTGTTGGATCAAGATCTGTGACGCCCATCATACCGCACTGTGCCGCATATGCTGTATATAATGCCTTACTGGTAGTGGCTGCAGCTTATAGGTGAGAAACCTGGAGACAGGGTGCGTCTTATAATGCGAAAAATACGGTATATTTCTCTTGAGTTTTCTATGCAGTTTTTCCCCATAGACTTTAATTAGATGTGGAAAATCCAGATCAATAACACACATGCAATATTTTTGTTTGTTTGTTTCTGCTGCGGAAAGCACTAAACACGTGATATGCAAATTACTATATCCATAAACACATGGAAGTATCAAAAATAACAAAGCTTTATTTAAAGCAGTCCATACCAACCAGACACAAAAAACTTACTGTAAACGTTTTCTATGTGAAAATATCCTAACATCAGTAAAATTTATTTCGTAAATTTAATATATTCTAAAGCACAGAATAAAAATGTAAATGAGATATCAGAAAAAGGCACTGATCTAAATTAGAGACCAGTTTCCGATACTGCAAGTTCTTGGTGTTTAGGCTGCGTTCACACATTGCATATTTTTGCACGTTTTTTTTTTTTTTTTTTTTTTGCGCAAGCTTTTCAATATACGCAATGTGGTTTTTGTCTGCCAGCACAGTGAATGGGAAATTCACTTTGCCGTGCAGACAGTGCGTAAAAATACTCTGCGCTTTTAAAGGAAAAAGCGCCTGCATAAAAAGAATGACCTTGTCAATTCTTTACACGGCAGCACTTTTTCCTATAAGGGCGGGCGCTGCTGCATCTAATGTCAGAGGGGAGGAAGAATCCTGTTTCCATCTATTAATATACACTGCAAAATCAAAGTTAAAGACAATGCATTAAAAAATAATAAAGAATGAAATACTTACCCTACGATGGGTGTTCTGGTGTCTGGGAGCCAGGAGCCGCTGCAGGAATTGACCTGCTAGGACCGGTGGTGATGTCACATTGACATCAGTCATGTGATATGTGTCACATTGACATCAGTCATGTGATATGTATCACATGACTGCGAGTGGCCAATCAGCGCCCGTGACATCATGGCAGGCCCTGGCAGGACGATACCTCTGCACCAGAGAAAAGGCATCGGAGGGTGGTATTTGATTCTTTATTATGTTTCATACGTTTGCGTTTATTTAATTTCGATTGTGCAGTGTATATTAATACACTGCGAAATCTAATGGGGTGGTCACACAGGGGAGGAGGAAGCAGGATTCTTCCTCCTCTCTGTGACATCACCTGCACTATGTGGGGGGAAGAAAGCGCAGTGTGTAAAAGCACCGGTATTTTGCTGCGCGGCTGAAAATCGCGGCGAAAAGCGCAACAAAATATGCAAATGTGGGGAGGGCTGCATATTATATGAGCCTGTACTCTCCCCCAATTCTGGATATGGCTTTCCTGTCGCAATATGTTCCCCTGCCGCCCAACACACACAAAATAAACAACGTTAATGGTTTGATTCGACACCCGAACGCACAGGAAGTTGTGATGATTTTGTGTGTGTTCGGCAAGGGAAGGGCATATATAACCTATTTTAAGACTGACACTGGCATTATATGATGGACCCCATTAACGTTCAAAATGTTTTTTTTTTTGTTCCCCCCCCCCCCCCCCCCATCTTTTCCTTCACCAGATTTTGGATGCGTCTTTATAAAGTGAAAAATAGGATATGACCGTAACTTTCTAGTTTGCATTCACTTTGCAAAAATGGTGTGCCTTTCCAAATTGACTGAAACCCTCCGATAGCTGGTTGTCCCGATAAGGGTCAAAGGGGCTACCCTATCATCCGTAGCAACAGAAGTTGGTCATTCGAAGTCTGTGCTTTCTAGAATATTAAATAATCACACACTCATTTTGAGTCCCCTAAAAGCCTCTTCACACGCTAGGATATAGGTGAATGAGATCATTAGCTATGTCGCATGACCGCAATCCTTCCGACATCGTTAATGTGGTGTCACATGCAAGGATCTCGTTAACGATCTTAAAACTGGCAACGCTCCAGCTATTTGTAGAAGAACATTTGAACGATTTTACAAAGCGGCAGGAATAGGAGAAATATGAACGACCTCGTTCAAAAAGGTGTCACACTGAACGATGGTGGTGCTGCTTCCTAGAACGTTAATTAGATGACGAACGATAGATTTGAGGTCCGGATCTCAAATTTTGGATGAATATTCCAACATTGTTCTTTCACATGCAAACGATATCAAATCCCGTGACGTTTCAACAATATCGATATCCTAGCGTGAGAAGAGGTAGTTATGAAGGCTGGTTGCCCTCAAAAGACAAATGTAAGAGAGGAGAATCTCTATGGGTAGTCGTTTCAACACTGCAGCCAGAATAGCTTGCCAGTTCAGCAATGAGCAGGATAAGGATCTATCTTGTCATACAGTGTTACGACAACTAAAGGCCACGTTACATGTGGCGACATCGCCGCCGATTACAACGGCGACGTACGGGCGTGGCCTATTGGCGGCGACATCGCCCCTACATAGCCTGATGTAAAGGGGCGCTATTGGCACTGCCGGGAGGTCGCCTGTTTTCAGAGCAGCGCTCTGAAACCAGGTGGCCAATCTGGGGCGATGTGCACACATCGCCCTATGTAACCGGCTGCCGGCGAGCTGACAGGCGACATTGTCCTGCATCGTCGCTGGGGTTCTGAGACACCCCAGCGGCGATGCCGCCTGTCACATCGCCGGTGCGGCAGGTGTCGCCCCATGTAAATGGGGGACGGCGACGCTGGCAGGGCGCCAAAAAACGTGCACATTACCGCCAACAGCTACAGCGCCGTCGCCTTGTGTGACTGTACCTTAAGAGCATTTAAGAGTTAAAGCCCACTCTGCAGTAACCAAACCTCTCATTAGCACAGAGGATCAAAAGGCTAGACTCGCCTATTGTGAGGAACATGTGTGGACATAGAAGTAGTCCGTTCCCTTTAGTGATGAAAGCAAGTTTTTAATTTATTTGGGTGTGATGGCAAACATTAGGTTTGGTCTTTTCTCAGTTTGCCTATGACCACAAAGTATGTTAAGAGGTCAGTAAAAGGTGGTGGAGGAAGTGTCATGGTTTGGGGAATGGTTTCTGCTGCTTGTGCTGGACCTCTTATACAGCTAAATGGCAGTGTGAATGCAAGTGTGTGTATAGGGAGACTTCAACATGTGGTTCCTTACATGCGTTCAGCACTAAATCGGCCAGAAATTTTCATGCATGGCAATGCCCCCTGTCACACAGCAAAACGGGTATAACCGTTCCTTGAAACAAAAAACAATAAAAAAAAAAAAATGGTAAGTCCAGAGTCCTAATGTAAACCGTACACTTCCTACTGATTGGGGACTGTTGTAACCTTCGCAAAATGTATTTTTAATCTTTCTCTTTGCTACAGTCATTGCTGTTCTCTAATTATGATCATCTTATTTTGTGTAAAATAAAGGCTTCAAGTTGATAAACTTAGATTATTTTGGAAAATATTGTTCTAGTGGCATGGTGCACCCCTTACACAAAATCCTCAAGTGTTCATAAGTGTAGATTATTCTGTGTGAAAAATCAAGTGTTCATACATTGTTCTGTAATTTTGATTATCAGTGAGATTGTGAGGCTGCAGAATTTATTCACTGAAACTGATTACACTTCAATGAAATATGTTTGCGCTTTTGGCCTGAGACTCAACAAATGCACACTAAATGTGAGGTGTAACAGTATTTCTATTGCTTAGTTAATCATGCAGAATTGGCTTCATTCTGGCTGCTTTCATATCAGCGATTTTTGTCAATCACAGCACGTCTGGCAGTTTTCCCGCATCTGCTGTGTAACAGCTCACTTGTGGCAAGCCCAATTCATTCCCTATGGGACTTGTGGTCATGTGCGGCACATGTGGGTTTGCAAAGGAAAAACCGCTGCTAGTGCCCCACATGACCACAGATCCTGTAGGGAATGAATTGGGCTGAACATAGGCTTGCCGCAAGTGAGCTGTTACAGGGCAGATGCGGCAAAACTGCTGGATCTACCCTGATTGACAAAAATCGCTGATGTGAAAGCAGCCTTACAGGTATAGAGGTTTAATGTACAAAACCAGCCACAAGGGTGCAGACAAAATGTGTAAGTTACTGGTTTGTTATCATGTTCACTTTCTGCTGTTTGTAATACCAGTGAAGCAAGAAAAATAATCTAGCGCAACCCAACTTTTACTGACCGCCACTGTGGTCTCAGAGTTCACACTTCTGAACAGAATAAATGTGAATTTAAAAAATGCTGGAGTGATGCTTTACAAAAAAAAACCTTAGTGATCGTGCCAGGTTCTCTGTGTCACAGTAAAGTGATAGATGAGGGGCAGAATCTTGCGTTTCTGATTTGTAGCTTTTGAAGTTAGTGCTGCCATGAATCATGTATCAATTACAGATATCCAGTGGCATTGAGGTTTCCATTGCTGAAGAATGGCCCCAGTATCTTTGTACCCCATAAACCACACCATAACATCAATTTTTATGTTCCAACAGTCTTGGATGGATCTATCCACTGTGGGTTAGTGTCAGACCAATAGCGGTGGTTTTGTTTGTTAACTTCACCACTCACAAAAAAGTTTGCCTCATCGCTCACCTGAAGGCAATTGTCTATGCCGTGAAGATACGAGATGTATAGGATCTGAAACAACGGATACTGGAAGCCTGTGCTAGCATTTCTTCTGCTGCGTTGCTATCAGTGTGTCAACACTGGGAGAAGAGGGTTACATTGACAATCCAACACATGTTTTATAAGTGGTTCTAAACTTGTAAATAACTCATAACAAAATAATAACACTTTATTCTTTTATTATTATTTCTATAACGCCATTAGATTCCATGGTGCTTTACATATGAAGAGGGGAGAACGCTGACAAGTACAATTAATTTGGACAGTCAAGTTTACAGATACAGGAGAGGAGGGGACCCTGTCCACGAAGGCTCACAGTCTGCGGGGTGGGTGAGGAAACAGTAGGAGGGGGAAGCGCCGATCATGGAACAGCCGGCTCTCAGTGTAGGCTGTAAGCTTGTCGGAAGAGGTGGGTCTTCAGGCTTCTCTTGAAGGTTCCCAGGGTAGGTGAGTGTCTGATGTGTTGGGGAAGAGAGTTCCAGAGTATGGCAGATGCACAGGAGACGTCTTGAATACAGTTGTAAGAGCATGAGATAAGGGGGGGAGAATAGCACTTGGGAGGATTGTAGGTTGCGTGCGGGGAGACCATGTCGGAGATGTATGGGGGAGACGGGTGATGGATGGCTTTTGTATGTCATGGTTAGGGTTTTAAATCGGGGTCTCTGAAAGAAGGGGAGCCAGTGGGTCAAAGCTTTCTCTGATTTTGACCATCTTCTGCTTGAAAAAGGCGGCAAAGTCGTCAGCAGAGGTGCTGGGGGACGGAGTAGGGAGTTAAAAGTTTTGAAGAATTGTTTGGAGTTGCGGGACAGTGCAATAGTCAGAAGTAGGTTTGTTTTGTGGTGGAGAGTGCATTCTTGAAGTCCACTCTGGACGCCCGGCATAGTAATAGTCATTTAAAGCAACACTCCAGCGGTTCAGATTTTTTTTTAACAACTTCAGATGAACACTGAATGATCTTGGCACATTGGCTGCCATTGTTCTCCGCAGCTTAGGAGCTGTTTACATCAGCCAACGAGCTGTTGAGAATGATCATCTTTTGTGCAAACCTAAAAATAATTTTACCCAATAAATGAGCATATTGCTCATCTGTCTGGTGACTCTCGGCCTGTTTAAGCTGCACGATTATTTTGAAATCTGCATTCATTGGAAAAGCATATTCACAATCATCTTTTAGGGCTCAATCATTTTATCCCTATGTGTACAGTTTTATCCAAAAAGCTTTCATTGATGTAAGACCTAGCTTTAATACTATTTTTCTGCCATACTATATCTACCTCCCTAAACCTTTGTCTATATGGCTGTATCTAAGGCCAATGTAGCTGTGATGTATTTGCCTAAAAATGGGCTGGATGGCTGCGGTAGAGGCTCAGTCAGACATGTTTGGTCAGTGTGTCCGTTGCTGGTGTCTTTAGGTTTTTCTTTTTTGTGAGTACACAAAGTCTTCTCAAGCTTCTATCAAACATGAAAATAGGATATTGCCGTTAGGATCAGAGTGCTGTGCTTTTTCTTTTTTCATGGACAATACTCGGTCTGCAAAAATACATGATCATTGTTGTCTGAATGAGAATAAAGAATGAGGAAATTATTTCCTGAAGGCAAGTCCCAGGCAGGTGGGGTCAATTCTTGGGCCCAATCATGGTCTAAAGAGCGCCCATAATATGCTCATTTGAAAAGCATCTTGTTAAATGGAACCTGGCATGAAAAAAAAATGCTATTAACCTGCAAATATGGAGTTAATTTGCAGGGTAATAGTGCATAAGACCTGCCTGGAGCCCACACTTAAGGTACCGTCACACGCTGCAATATCGCCTGGAGATCATAAAGGTGATCTGTTGCCCTGGAGCAATCGCTGTGAAATTGCCTCACAGTTGCGGCGTGTGATTGGGGATTTTCGCAATGATAAATCGCCTCTCGCCTGATTCCTGAATAGTGCTCAGAAATTAGCCACAATCATGAAGGCGATACTTCCATGTTGTGGCGTGTGACAGGGCGATTGTGATGGAAAGAGCGTTGTCTATGATTTCCCGTAGGCGTGCCACAGCGTTTTGGAGTCCGCGCCCTGTCTGTGATGATTGTTGTGGGCTACTGTGTTCCCATTAGCTGTTAGTTGACACCGCTCCTGTGTGACACTTTGGCGTCTCGAAAGTGTGTTGCAGGAGCCACAATTGACGACACGAGCGTGTATTTGTGACAAACTCCAATAGACAAGTGCGTCATGTATTAGCCAGCCTTCCAGAGCAGGCTGACCAATCATAACGCTGTTGCGTTGTCCAATGAGCGCGTATGGGGTGCGGTGTAAAGCACTGTGGCATGCCTATCTCCTCGCCGCGCTGAACATGTACTCCCACATTGCCTTTGAGATTGCGGTGTGTGAAGGGCGATGGAATTAGGCAAGATTGGTTCCGCTGTAGGTGAGGCAATTTCCGGAGCGAAACATCGCCTTAGCTTCAGGGCGACATTGCAACGTGTGATGCTGCCATTGGCGATCTGAGACGACCAAGAAAATTGTGAGCTCGCACGTTAGATCGCCACATATCGCCAGGCGAGATTGCGGCGTGTGACGGTACCTTTAGAGCTTTGCTGTTGGGAGGAAATGAACTTCATAGCTTCTAGTTAGTCATAGAGGTGCAGCCAGCACTGGTTTATAGTGAGCAGCGGCGTTTAGACCCAGGGCTGTGGTGTCTGAGTCCATTTTGGTGGAGTCACACTCGGGGAAATGAATGAGTCGGACGTTTGGCTTACTGACTTCACAGCCATGGTTGTGGAGTTGGAGTTGTAAAGTGTCCTTCTTGGTGGAGTTGGAGTCAGATTCAGTCGGATGTTTGGCCTACACCGACTCCACAGCTCTTGTTACCTCAGCAATGGCTGACAACCGGCTGTAATACACCCTGATAACTTTAAGCTAAATGCTGCCAGGAGGAATAAAGGTCAGATTAATGAAATCGTAACTGATGAATCGGGCCCTATGCACTAGATTATCCGAGGCAATCGCTATCCATCTGCCTCATGCATTCCCCACCCAATGAGCCAACCCCACTGCTCCTGATCGGTAGGTTTATAGATATGAAATAAACACAGAGACTTGTTATGAGTTTTATCATTTCACATATTACCAGTAGTTTGTTCTAGGTACAAGCATGTTTTGTCATTCACATACAGCTAGATAGCATATGTTCACATTTACAGTGCAAAACAGAAAGCAAGGTAGTGTACATTTTTATATTCTGGAGATTCTGAGGAACGCAAAACCAACATGCAGATCTGACATATTAGAATGTAAGCTCTTCATTTATAGAAATGTGTAGAACTTCTTATTATGTCTAGAAAATAACTAAGAAAGATGTAAATCCTTATACTTATTCTCATAAGACGCGAGTCATTAAAGGGGATGAGATATGTTAAGAAACATTAGTCTATCATGAGTATATGTATTAAAACTCCGTTTTAATAATTAGTCCAAAGCGATTAATCATGTTTCTGAAATCAAAGTGGTTGTCACTTTGGGAAAACACATGTCCCACTAGGGATGATGGACATAGGTGTTCTCCAGCTTGGATCCCCCACCTATGCACCAGAGAACCGCTGATAAGAAGACTCAGGGTGTCAAGACTTTCATGGTTCACTATTCGTCTAAACAGCCACCATATTATCCTCTAGTCCCTCTGCAGCATAGCAGCAGGTTTGCATCAGCGAACATTAAAGGGGTTATCTGAGAAGACCACAAATATGAAGCATAACCCGTTCATACGGTCCATGCCAGAGCTGCTTGGAGGCCTTTGCCAATGTCATTTATTTTCTGTTACAAGTAACAATCCTGTTTATGCCAAAAAAACATGATATCCATGTAGACCGGTCATACAGGTGTACGACTTAAGCTTATATTAACTTGGTGGTTATGTAGGTCCCACATCAATGTTTGGCTCCCCCATGGTGGTCTAGCTGTCATCATGATTCTCTCAAGAAATGGGAGCCTAGGTAAAGCCATATGGTGGAATCATGTAGTTCTAATAACATTTTAAAGGCAGTCTGTCAGAAAGAAATGACTGTTCACACTAAGCAGTTACTTGGTGCACCATTATTGTAGTCTCATGGTGGGGTTACACGTCCCGATATCGGGACGATATCGCATACAACGCCGCGGGAGCGCGCATTTTTTCAGCCCTTTTCCCGATATCGCATCACCGATTTACACGCTGCGATATCGGGAAACAACGTCCCTCCGATGTCTACGCCCACCAACCCAGTAACGACCATTTAACATGGGAGTTAATGGGTGAGGTGCGAGTAGGCATCGGAGTTGGGCTGTCACACGCAGCGATGCTGGTACAACGGCCTTGCGATATCGGCGAGTTGAATAGCTTTGCTATTCAACTCCGATATCGTTTTGGCATCGTTCCAGCATCGCGTTGTACTGTCAAACAGTACAACGCGCACCCGATATCGGCTCCAACTCGTGACCCACGTGACTTTTTGTCGGAGTTGGGTCGGAGTTGGACGCCGATATCGCGGCGTGTAAACCCACCATAAGGGTCCAGAGGAGCTGTGTGTTTGATCCATCTCCTCACCTGAGTGAACCCATGGGTGGCTGTAGGGAGACCGCATCTGCCCTGTACTCACTATGTGCAGGGCGGCTTCTCCCTGCAGTCACTCGATGGCAGCCGCTTCCGACTCCGCAGCATGAAATGAACATACTGCGGAGGAGCGGAATACCGGCAACCCGCACCGCAGCTGTCAAAACGCTGCGATAGGGTTAAGCATAGTGGGCCTGGGATTTCTACAAATCCTATCCACTATGCTTATACTGTACTATGCAGCGTTTTGGACGCAGCAGCAAGGTGCTGCATACACTGTTGGTGAGTATGCAGCCTTCCCGCATACCGGTACTTGCTTTCCATCAATCTCTTCCCTCCTTTGGCTCCTGTGAGAGCTGTCAATCATGGAACAGTGGGGAGGAGATACATGGAAAACAAGCATGTGGGAAGGTGAACTCAATTGTTAGACCACGATAATGGTGCACTGAGTAACTGTGCTTGGTTTGAACACTCATTTTGAACTTTCAGAGTCCCTTAAAAGACATGAGCCTGTACAATGAACATGAAAGTCTAAAGGTACCGTCACACGCGGCAATATTGCTGGGCAATTTCACTGGCAATTTGCTGGTTGCAGTGAAGTCATGGACACATTGTTCTATTTTGTTGCCGTGTACAAATGGAACAATGTGTCCATGATTTCACTGCAACCAGCAAATTGACAGTAAAATTGCCGCGTGTGACAGTACCTTAACCTTCCAAAGTGGCTTCAACTAGGGCCAGTGCTCCAATTCTATTGTATGTCCATGCCTTTTAGGCTGTGTGCTCACGATCAGTATTCACAGCGTCTTGCCGCTGTGTCTAAAACGCTGCATAGTACAGTATAAGCATAGTGGATGGGATTTCAAGAAATCCCATCCTCACTATGCTTAACCTGACTGCAGTGTTTTGACAGCTGAGGTGCGGGTTGTCGGCATTCCGCTCCTCCTCTGCATGTTCATTTCATGCTGCGGAGTCGGAAGCGGCTCCCATCAGGTGACTGCAGGGAGAAGCCGCCCCTCACCCGCCGCACACGGTGAGTACACGGCGGCTGCGGTCTCCCTGTGGCCACCCGCAGCTTCACTCAGGTCCGGAGGAGCCGTGTCCAACACGCAGCTCCCCCGGAACGTGAGCACACAGCCTTACACAAGGCACACACCATGAAAGAAAATGAAGAAGCGAGGCCATGTGCCCTGATGATATTAAATGTTATACTGACTTCTATAATGAGGGGTAAAATAATAAGGGTAAATTCACTAAAATATGCTTATTTCCCCCTAAGAATATAGCCTAGCTAGATGGATGTTAGCTAGAAGGCAGTATAATGTACATCCAACACGTCTTTTAAAGTGAATGACTGTTCCACACCAGGTGCAGGTGCTCCCAGTCCAGTACACTCTCCCACCTATCTGTTTTCCATATATTTCTGCCCCTTCTTCCTTGATTGATTTTTATAGGAGCCAGAGGAGGGCAGACATAGAAATGAGTAGGTGAGAAGGTTTGACTATGTAAGGGTGCACTGAGATCAGTTTTAAGAGTCATTTTATGCCAATACTTCCTTTTTTTTTCTTTAAAGCGCATCTCTCAGCAGGTTTTTGCTATGTAATCTGAGAGCAGCATAATGTAGGGCCATAAAAACCTGATTCCAGGGATGTGTCAGTCAACGCTCTGTGCTGTAGTTTCAGGTCAGTGTGTTATTAGCAGATTATCACTGTTTGACTAGGTTGTGTGCCAAAGGCAGTCCAGCTAATCTGTGTAACCTTCCCCCCCACCTCTGACTGGCAGTATTCTAACACTGCAGAGTATACACAGGAAGTTGCCAATCAGGAGGTGTGGGCGGAGTAAAACAGCTCAGCTTTCTGACCCTGCACAGTGTGCACAAGAAGCTGCCAATCAGTGAGAGGTTGGGGGGTTATACACAGCTCAGCATTTTTACCCTGCACATGTACACAAGAAGCTGCCACTCATTGGTGTTGGCGAGTTTATACACCTCAGCATTCTGACCCTGCACAGTGTACACAGGAAGCTGCCAATCAGTGGTGTAGGTGGGGTTATACACCTCAGCATTCTGACCCAGCAGTGTAGGCAGGAAGCTGGCAATCAGTGGTGTGGGTGGGGTTATACACCTCAACATTTTAACCCTGCACAGTGTACACAGGAAGCTGCCAATCAGTGGTGTGGGTGGGGTTATACACCTCAGCATTCTGACCCAGCAGTGTACACAGGAAGCTGCCAATCAGTGGTGTGGGCAGGTTTATACACAGCTCAGCATTCTGACCCAGCAGTGTAGACAGGAAGCTGGCAATCAGTGGTGTAGGTGGGGTTATACACCTCAGCATTCTGACCCTGCACAGTGTACACAGGAAGCTGCCAATCAGTGGTGTGGGCGGGTTTATACACCTCAGCATTCTGACCCTGCACAGTGTACACAGGAAGCTGCCAATCAGTGGTGTGGGTGGGTTTATACACAGCTCAGCATTCTGACGCTGCACAGTGTACACAGGAAGCTGCCAATCAGTGGTGAGAGTGGGTTTATACACAGCTCAACATTCTAATCCTGCACAGTGGCAGCTTCCTGTGTACAATCAGTGGTGTGGGCGGGTTTATACACCTCAGCATTCTGACCCTGCACAGTGTACACAGGAAGCTGCCAATCAGTGGTGTGGGCGGGTTTATACACCTCAGCATTCTGACCCTGCACAGTGTACACAGGAAGCTGCCAATCAGTGGTGTGGGTGGGGTTATACACCTCAGCATTCTGACCCAGCAGTGTAGACAGGAAGCTGCCAATCATTGGTGTTGGCGGGTTTATACACCTCAGCATTCTGACCCTGCACAGTGTACACAGGAAGCTGCCAATCAGTGGTGTGGGTGGGGTTATACACCTCAGCATTCTGACCCAGCAGTGTAGACAGGAAGCTGCCAATCATTGGTGTTGGCGGGTTTATACACCTCAGCATTCTGACCCAGCACAGTGTACACAGGAAGCTGCCAATCAGTGGTGTGGGTGGGGTTATACACCTTAGCATTCTGACCCAGCAGTGTAGACAGGAAGCTGCCAATCAGTGGTGTGGGTGGGGATATACACCGCTCAGCATTCTGACCACTGCTACACTACAACAGAGAAAACGAATTCTATCAAAACTACATCAAACAGCCCAGCATGTGACATATCACGGAAATCAGGGTTTCTGCCTCTAAATCACACAGTTCTCAGCTTACATGGCAAAAAATCTGATGACCGTTCCCCTTTAAATGTATTTTCCACAAACTTCTGTATAAGCGGGTGGGGGCAGATCCTTAACATTAAAAGCCATGAAATACCTGGCATTTATTTCTACAATCACTGAAAAAATAGCAGATTAAAAGTGTATTTAAAGGCTGCCGTAAGGAGAGAGAAGGCCTCGGCTGCTGCTGATAATGGTAATTAGAAGAGCACTGCTCAGTAACATGTTCTTACCAAGTCTATGGTGCTTTCCATATTGATCTACCAAAATGGGGTTGGATCCTACAAGAGCGAAGAAGGCGAGCATTTCATGAAGGAGATCCTGCTGACATCTGTCACCGTTGTATGAGAATATATAGATCATCTGAACAGAACCTGTAAAACTGCTGGATGGACTCACTCCGGCCTCCTGACAGATTTATCCATTGAAATTGCAGGTTAGAATTTTTACCAATATTTTATTTGTGTGAGTTATAAACATGATTTAGGGTTACTCTGGATAATAATGGGTAAATGTATATCCCAGGGGTACAGTAGTGTAATTAGAATAACTGGCGTGCCCCACATACATCCAATATGAACACATACAACCATTTGGTGCCCAACTGGATTTCCACTACCACGGCGCCCCCTAACTATTGGGCATCAAATGGGGACATTTTGCAATATTATTTAAAGGGTTGTACAGGATTAATTTATTTCCCTACAGGCATGCACATGTAGAAACTACCAAACACAAGTATGGTTGCCCTTTCATCTCCAGAACTGCCCAGCTGCCACTGCTCCCAGTGTTTGTTGACAGGCAGCAGCAGGGCTGTGGAGTCGTGGAGTCAGTGTCCGTTTTGGTGGAGTTGGATTCAGGGAAATGGATTTATGGCCACTTTACACGTCCCAACGTCAGTCCGATATTGGATCCAACGATGCGGGAGTGCGCACTTTTCGGGCAGAGTTCCAAGATCGCATAGGAGATGTCACACAGCATGATATCGTCAGGCAACGCCACTATGATGTGTACACCCCCTTGTACGGCTGACCTAGGAACGACCATTTAACATGGGACAGAATAGGGGAAGTTGTACTCCACATCGTTGTTGGGCTTTTACACAGCACGATCCAGCCACAACCTCCATCTAATATCGGGCCGTTGGAGAGCAGGCTCATTTGATCCCCGATATCGTTTTGGCATCGTTCGTGCATCGTATTGCACATTTATACCATACAACGCACGAACGATATCGGGGCCAACGCACGAACCACGTGACTTTTTATCGGAGTTGGACGCCGATATCGGGACGTGTAAAGTGGCCATTAGAGGTTTGTTTTACAGACTGTAAACCAGAGTTGTGGAGTCGATGTCCATTTCAGTGGAGTCAGAGTTGGAATCGGATTCCGGGAAATTGAGGAGTAAGAGGTTTGACCTACTGATCCCACAGTCCTGGGTAACAGCGGTGATGTCAAGACTACATTGTAATGTTTGACTACTGCATCCAATCACTGGGAATAGTCAACAGACAGTATGAGTCACTGAGGCCACTTATTGGCTGCCGTTCTCACGTGCGTAGTAGTCATGAGATCAACGACCTGGGCAGAGGCGGCAAGATGAGGAGGGTAAGTATGGGCAAGCCTATAGGGAAATAATAATAAATCCCGGACAACCCTTTGAAGCATGAGGTTACTTTGTAACCAAAGACTGTGTTTGGGATCTTAAAGGAATATTCTAGAATTAGAAAAACATTGGGCCTTTTAAAAAAAAAAAAAAAAAAATACCCACATGTTGTGTTTTGGATACAGCAAAACCCTTTATTACGTCGGGGAGCTGAGCTGCCCATGAACATGAAAGAGGAAGCAAGTTTTCTATTTCAAGACGACCGCGTTCAATCGTGAGAAGAGCTCAATGCCTGGTTGTTGGATCACAGACATTTGGGTTTATTATAGTCTACAAATCTATAATCTGGCGAGATTATTTCTATGCTACAGACAGCAATGTTTTATGCTTCTATCTAATGTTCCTGCATATAATGAACATGTGAAAGAATTGAACAATACCTGGTCTCAAGGCAGTATTGGTATTCTAAGCAAACATTGTTAGAAAAGGCCAAAATGTTAATTTGATCCTTTGTCTTGTTACCTTGTCATCTGAATGTAGGTTATATTGCCATACAAGTAAAAGGGAATTTAATCTATTGCTTACATTACATTATTTTTCCTTTGCGATAGTGCAAAAAATGATATTTGGTCTGATTACACATCAATCTACAAAGAACTGTTTAGCGCTCCTTTACCCGTGCACCTAATTAAGAGTAATGGAATAGAATCTCGCTCCATTTTTACTTTTCATTATAGTAGTTTAGTCTGTTACATTTCCTCATGTTAATCGGGGCGAGCTATCCGCCTCCTGCATGAAACAGAAGCAGCCGTTTTACTCAACTACCAATTTGCTAGGATGCTAGCGCCATAGACAAGCTCAGGATTGCCGCTGGTTCTTAGTGAATTGGTAGCTATGAATATTATTTCGGTCATAGCTGCCTCTGCTTGGTGTGACGAGCGCTTTAAGACCACTGAGCTACTTAGGGTCGGAGCTAATTAGAATTTTTTTTTTTAATTAGAAGCCATAAAATAACTTTCAATGTCTCCGTTTCCAAAGTTCGGTAAATAAAAGGGTTGCCTCTTCTATAACTATATATAATGACCATTACACTGTGGTATTAACTCACGGCATAAAACTACCAACATTAAACTACACAGAATTTATCAAATGAATTAGGATGTATCTGAATTCTTGGTATCATTGATTTATGAATCCCAACTCCTAAACATAGACATGCACACTTGGCCCTTGCCAGAGATGTAAGAGCTTCCTTAAGTTTGAGATGTGTTTACGGATTTTACAAACTATTATTATTTTTTCTTCCACGGTCCAACCTCCCTTCGCTCTATAGTACCACCGGCAAATTCAGGGAACCCTCTATCTCACAGATTGGTTTACGGCTGTTATTTTATTAGAGTTCACAATGGCGACCTTGATATTTAACGTCTACTGTTTAGCAAAGGCACCGCCTGTCTGATTTAATTACCTCTTCGGAGGAGTGCACTACATTTGGGACAAACCCACTTTTTACCCCCTCCCAGCCTTCTTGGATATTTATCTCTCCCTTTCTAACAAGCTCATATATATCGCGAGTCAGATCGGTGAAGGCTTTCTCTACGTTGATGGCATCTCGGGCTGAGGTTTCTATATATCTCATGCCATAGGCAGTGGCCAGTTTCTCAGCCTCGTGTCTTGTCACTTGTCGTTGTGTATCTAGGTCACATTTGTGGCCCACGAGGACAAAAACAATTTGGTAGGGCTGCACGTGAGCTTTAGCTTCTTCCAACCATTCGTGGACATTCTGGAAAGAGCGGCGGTTGGTGATGTCGAATAGCAGGAGCCCTCCAACAGAATTCCTGTAATAGGCACGTGTGATGGACCTGAAAGCAGAGAAAACACCGGTTTAATATAAATAAATTGCACATTATGCTAGATCTTGTAGATTTAGCAGGTGTGAAAATGTTATATAGAAAGATGAGGGTAGGCCCAATGCAAAATATCAATTTTGTTTTGAATGTTCCCTTTCCATTAATTTCCACCCTAATAAATTATTATAAATACGCGAGGCGGCATTATACTATAATAGAGGATCATATATACCTGGGTGAGGGACATTAATACATAATGAAGGGGAGAAAGGTCAATTCGTGAGTCTTTATAGGATTTAGAACATTACATGGACCCGCACATCTGACCAACATGGGTGCGCGAGGGAAGGGTGGAGGGCCCAGGTCCAAATTTCGCACCGGGGCCCTTCGGACTCTAGTTAAGCCACTGGGCGTGGTTATTTGCAGCATGGAGCAGGGCCTCTTCCCACCCCGGCCAGCAGCTAGTCTCTCACCTGACTGACTCTATGCAGTGTGCTGCAGAATGTGCACAGAAGGGGCCCAGGAGCCCACCCACCCGCTCTCACTAGTGTCTGTCACTGTGTCAGAGTGGTACCTCTGCCTTATCCGGATGTGGGTACGAAGCTGCCTCCATAGGTGTTTGGGGGGCTTGGCAGTGCCCGCTCCCTCTCTGCTCAGAGTGACGCATTTCCCTGACTCCAGCTTCATAGTCCCAGCTTCAGATGTCTATTCAGTAGGATCAGGCTGTAGGTCCATAGAGCTACATGTGAGCAGCGGATCAGACAGATGGTAACTGTATAGTGGGAGCTGGAGCACGACTTGCTCACAGGAGCGGCAGGACACACTGACAGCCAGTGGCGTAGCAATCGCGGTCGCAGCTGAGAACGGGCCCGGACCTGTAGGTGGGCCCACGCCTGCAGCCGCCCCCCTCGCGACCGCAGCTCCTGCTTCACATGGATGTGCGTCCCCGAGGACACACATCCATGTGACAGCGTGGCTCCGACACTTTGTGTGTCAGAGGAGAAGAGGTGAAGGGAGGGAAGCGTCCTGCTTCCTGCTACTGCTCCCGCCCCTCCTCTCCTGTGATCTGCCGGCTTCCTGCCCTGCACTGTGCGCTCCACTGGGGAGCGCATACAGCAGGTGGCACCTCCTCCTCCTCCATGGGCATGGGAGAAAGCAGGTGAGAGGGAGGCCTGGGACACAGCAGGTGAGAGGGGGGCCTGGGACACAGCAGGTGAGATGGGGCCTGGGAAACAGCAGGTGAGAGGAGGACCTGGGACACAGCAGGTGAGAGGAGGATCTGGGACACAGTAGGTGAAAGGGGAGCCTGGGACACAGCAGGTGAGAGGGGGGCTTGGGACACAGCAGGTGAGAGGGGGGCCTGGGACACAGCAGGTGAGAGGGGGGCCTGGGACACAGCAGGTGAGAGGGGGGCCTGGGACACAGCAGGTGAGAGGGAGACCTGGGAGACAGCAGGTGAGAGGGAGACCTGGGAGACAGCAGGTGAGAGGGAGACCTGGGACACAGCAGGTGAGAGGGGGGCCTGGGACACAGCAAGTGAGAGGGGGGCCTGGGACACAGCAGGTGAGAGGGGGGCATGGGAGACAGCAGGTGAGAGGGGGCCTGGGTGTTTCATATATAAGGCTGCATATATAATACTGCACTATACGGAGATGCTATGAGGCTGTATTATACCATATGGAGAGGCTATGAGGCTGTATTATACTATATGAGAGAGCTATGAGGCTGTATTATACTATATGGGGAGGCTATGAGGCTGTATTATACTATATGGAGAGAATATGAGGCTGCATTATGCTATAAGGAGAGGCTATGAGGCCTCATTATACTACATGGAGAGGCTATGAGGCTGCATTATACTATATGGAGAGGCTATGAGGCTGCATTATACTATATGGAGAGGCTATGAGGCTGCATTATACTATATGGAGAGGATATGAGGCTGTATTATACTATATGGAGAGGCTATGAGGCTGTATTATACTACATGGAGAGGATATGAGGTTGTAGTACACTATATGGAGAGAATATGAAGCTGTATTACACTATATGGAGAGGCTATGAGGCTGTATTATGCTATATGGAGGGCTATGAGGCTGTATTATACTACATGGAGAGGCTATGAGGCTGTATTATACTATATGGAGAGGCTATGAGGCTGTATTATACTATATGGAGAGGCTATGGGGCTGTATTATGCTATATGGAGAGGCTATGAGGTTGTATTATACTATATGGAGAGGCTATGAGTCTGTATTATACTATAGCGAGAGGCTATGAGGCTGTATTACACTATATGGAGAGGCTATGAGGCTGCATTATACTATATGGAGAGGCTATGAGGCTGCATTATACTATATGGAGAGGATATGAGGCTGTAGTACACTATATGGAGAGAATATGAAGCTGTATTACACTATATGGAGAGGTTATGAGGCTGTATTATACTATATGTAGATGCTATGAGGCTGCATTATACTATATGGAGAGGCTATAAGGCTGCATTATACTATATGGAGAGACTATGAGGCTATATTATACTATATGGAGAGGCTATGAGGCTGTATTATGCTATATCGAAAGCTATGAGGCTGTAATATACTATATGGAGTGGCTACGAGGCTGTATTATACTATATGGAGAGGCTATGAGGCTGTATTATGCTATATGGAGGCTATGAGACTGTATTATACTATATGGGGAGGCTATGAGGCTGTATAATACTATATGGAGAGGCTATGAGGCTGTATTATACTATATGGAGAGGCTATGAAGCTGTATTATACGATATGGAGAGGATATGAGGCTGTATTATGCTATATGGAGGGCTATGAGGCTGTATTATGCTATATGGAGGGATGTGAGGCTGCATTATATTATATGGATGATAATGGGGGTTTATTATAATAATTGACTGACTATGGGGCTAACTTTTGAATGGGGGACTATGGGATGCATTATAATACATAGAGGACTATGGGGGTACATTGTAATATATGGAGGAATATGTAGATGCATTATAATACTTGGACTATGGTGTAGGGAGGGAAGGACCGTATAAACCAGGATGGGGGACATATATACCAGGATAAGGGCCATATTCCAGGAGGAGGACCATATATAACATGATGAGGGACATTAATGCATAATTAAGAGGGAGAGGGATCAATTTGTGAGTCTTTAGAGGATTTAAAACGTTACATGAGGCCCATTCATCTGACCAACGTGTGCGTGGGGGGTAGGGGAGAGGGGGGAGCCCAGACCCAATTTCGCACTGGGGCCCGCCAGTCTCTGGTTTTGCCACTGCTGACAGCTACATATGTCCCTTTTCCATAGAGATGATGGTGGCTGGAAGAGGAGGCTGGGGGCTGGAAGAGGAGGCTGGGGGCTGGAAGAGGAGACTGGGGGCTGGAATAGGAGGCTGGGGGCTGGAAGAGGAGAAGGATGGGGGTTGCAAGGGGATTATGATGGAGGATACAGTATTGTGCACTGCAAGGGGATGATGGGGGCTGCAAGGGAATGTGCCCCCTAGCCCTCTGCAGTGCTATATATGCTCTGTGTCTTGTACAATGTATACAGTGCCTACAAGTAGTATTCAACCCCCTGCAGATTTAGCTGGTTTGATAAGATGCTAATAAGTTAGAGCCTTCAAACTGCAAACGAGAGTAGGATTTATTAACAGAAGCATAAATCTTACAAACCAAAAAGTTATGTTGCTCAGTTGAATTTTTATAAATTTTAAACATAAAAGTGTGGGTCAATTATTATTCAACCCCTATGTTTAATATTTTGTGGAATAACCCTTGTTTGCAATTACAGCTAATAATCGTCTTTTATAAGACCTGATCAGGCCGGCACAGGTCTCTGGAGTTATCTTGGCCCACTCCTCCATGCAGATCTTCTCCAAGTTATCTAGGTTCTTTGGGTGTCTCATGTGGACTTTAATCTTGAGCTCCTTCCACAAGTTTTCAATTGGGTTAAGGTCAGGAGACTGACTAGGCCACTCCAACACCTTGATTTTTTCCCTCTTGAACCAGGCCTTGGTTTTCTTGGCTGTGTGCTTTGGGTCGTTGTCTTGTTGGAAGATGAAATTACGACCCATCTTAAGATCCTTGATGGAGGAGCGGAGGTTCTTGGCCAAAATCTCCAGCTAGGCCGTGCTATCCATCTTCCCATGGATGCGGACCAGATGGCCAGGCCCCTTGGCTTAGAAACAGCCCCACAGCATGATGCTGCCACCACCATGCTTGACTGTAGGGATGGTATTCTTGGGGTCGTATGCAGTGCCATCCAGTCTCCAAACGTCACGTGTGTGGTTGGCACCAAAGATCTCGATCTTGGTCTCATCAGACCATAGAACCTTGAACCAGTCTGTCTCAGAGTCCTCCAAGTGATCATGAGCAAACTGTAGACGAGCCTTGACATGACGCTTTGAAAGTAAAGGAACCTTACAGGCTCGTCTGGAACGGAGACCATTGCGGTGGAGTACGTTACTTATGGTATTGACTGAAACCAATGTCCCCACTGCCATGAGATCTTCCTGGAGCTCCTTCCTTGTTGTCCTTGGGTTAGCCTTGACTCTTCGAACAAGCCTGGCCTCGGCACGGGAGGAAACTTTCAAAGGCTGTCCAGGCCGTGGAAGGCTAACAGTAGTTCCATAAGCCTTCCACTTCCGGATGATGCTCCCAACAGTGGAGACAGGTAGGCCCAACTCCTTTTAAAGGGTTTTGTACCCCTTGCCAGCCTTGTGACCCTCCACGATCTTGTCTCTGATGGCCTTGGAATGCTCCTTTGTCTTTCCCATGTTGACCATGTATGAGTGCTGTTCACAAGTTTGGGGAGGGTCTTAAATAGTCAGAAAAGGCTGGAAAAAGAGATAATTAATCCACACATGTGAAGCTCATTGTTATTTGTGCCTGAACTACTTCTTAATACTTTAGGGGGACCAAACAGAATGCTGGTGGTTTGAGGGGTTGAATAATAAATGACCCTCTGAATTAACTTTTAACGCTTTTAAAAAAAAAAAAAAAATTTTTGTGGCACTGCATTTCCCACTTCCAGGCTGATCTATAGTCCAAATGTCACAATGCCAAGTTAATTCCGCATGTGTCAACCAGCTAAATCTGCAGGGGGTTGAATACTACTTGTAGGCACTGTATATAGCAGTCTCCTACGTGATGTATTTGATTTACAAAACTTATTGTCACAGAGTCGACGGCGCTCCAGACCAACACAAACCTGGAGATCAAATATCACCGAACATCACAGGACACAGAGAAGCAGCTGCAGTCATCAAATTAGGTGAGGTAATTAATTAAATGTAACCGGGTAATTTTCATGGTGATGTGTGGCCCCTCAATGATGGTAGAAATTTCCAAATGTCCTCCCAGCAAGAAAAAGGTTCCCCACCCCTGTACAAGGTGATAAATAACACCCCCAGTATTATTCTGCCTCATGTAACATTTATTGTTCACATCCCTCCTTAGCTCTAGTAAAGAACAATGTATAGAAAGAGGTTAATGTGTAATTGGTGAGGACGCGGTGCATTAAGTGGAGTATTTCCAATAGTGGGCGGTGAAAATATAGAAGATTCGAGGGGTGGAGGCGGAGCCTGGATGGAGGCAGAGATGGGGTGGAGTTTTAGGGGGGTCCCAAATTTTGCTAGTAAGGGGCCCTGAAATTCCTAGTGGCAGCCCGGCTCCCCTTCCCCAGGTCCTCTGGCAAGTCTCTGCCACTGCTTTCAGTGCCTGGCATGGGAAGCCAATCAAGGAGCTCAGCTAGTGTAAACATAACTCCTCCTTCAGAGAAACTGAGCTCACCGATTGGCTGCCAGACACTGGAAGCAGCGTCAGAGCCTCGCCAGTGGACCTCAGGAAGGTGAGTACAGCGTACTTTGTTGTTTTATAAGAAAACTTAGCCAGGTAGAAGCCTTATTAAAAGGGAAAACTCCCTTTAAAGAGAACTAGTCAGCTGATACCTGCTCCCCAAACACTGCTGTTTCACTCTGAAACGCTGCGGCACTACAGAGAAAAACATACTTCAATAGCCGCTGGGGATCAAGCCACACTGTAGATAGGCTAGTCAGACAGGCGGGTCCCTGATGGCTCTCTCCTCCCACTGACATTGACTGACTGTTCTTTGCCTATGTGCACTCAGTCTATGGAGACGGAAGAAGACAGGAGCACAGAGAAGAGGCAGACTGTGTTCACTTCATTCCGATGCTGGATTTCCAGCTGCACTGCTTAGTACCGCTGTACTAGAACCACCATGCTGACATTTCTGAACTTGTATTATATAGAGACAGATAGCAGGAATCCTTCATGTCTGTATGTGCAGCAAAAGGAGGCATCATGGCAGCTAATCTCCATCTACCAATTCAGTGAGAAACCCACAGAGGGCAAAATAGGTGAAAAAAGCAGGATACATGTTATAGTGGTCAAAA
Organism: Allobates femoralis; assembly: GCA_033576535.1. Taxonomy (NCBI): domain Eukaryota; kingdom Metazoa; phylum Chordata; class Amphibia; order Anura; family Aromobatidae; genus Allobates; species Allobates femoralis. Next base: position 138,720,979 of record JARQOC010000008.1, on the reverse strand, counting down.
ATAGTGTAATTCCTCATGCACCCAAGATGGCTTATTCTGAAGTCACTTGAAATGATGGATAATCTCTAAAGTTAAAGAGAACCTGTTATCACAATTATACATGTTAAAATAAAGGTACGGCCATAGGGGCACTGTTATACAGATCCAATCCTGGTTGTTTAATCGGCATCTAAAGTTTGTGTGTAATAAGCTTTTGGTGCATTGGAGCTGGGACTATGGGTAGGGTCTTCAGTTCTGCCCCATTATCGCAGTGTGCCTCTGCTGTCTGTATCTCCATCTTATTGTAAAGTTTGCGCCAGCACTCTCCCCACTGCGGGTGCTGCTTGCACAGATCCATTTTGAAGTGGTCTTGAGGTAAATGGTGATGTCGTATGTGCAGATTTAGATCCTCTCTCATGGTGGGGTTACACGTCCCGATATCGCGGCGATATCGGAGGCAACGGCGCGGGAGCGCGCATTTTTTCAGCCCTTTTCCCGATATCGCATCGGCGGTTTACACGCTGCGATATCGGGAAACAACGTCCCTCCGATGTGTACGCCCACCAACCCAGTAATGACCATTTAACATGGGAGTTAATGGGTGAGGTGCGAGTACACATCGGAGTTGGGCTGTCACACGCAGCGATGCTGCTACAACGGCCTTGCGATATCGGGGAGTTGAATAGCTTTGCTATTCAACTCCGATATCGTTTTGGCATCGTTCCAGCATCGCGTTGTACGCTCAAACGCGCACATGATATCGAGTCCAACTCGCGACCCACGTGACTTTTTGTCGGAGTTGGGTCGGAGTTGGATGCCGATATCGTGGCGTGTAAACCCACCATGAGTGATGAGCCAAGATCTTAGTCTGCGCGTGCACCTAACCACAGGCACCATTTTACTGAAGACCACTCGGAGGTCAATCTGCACACAGATGCAATTTTACTGAAGACCACCGGGGGAGCAATCTACAAAAGCGCTGCCCACAGACTAAGATGGCGCTGACGTTAAATTTAAAACAGGAAGGAGACACAGACACCAGAGGCAGAGGAGGGGTGAGGGCAGAGCTGGAGACCCTACACACAGACCCACCCCAATGCACACAAAGCTTATTATACCCAAACTTCAAATGCTGATTAAACAACCAGGATGCGGATTTCTTCACTGAAGGCATCTATTGAATCTGTATAACAGTGCCATTATGTCCATGCCTTTACTTTAACATGCTACATCATGATGACAGGTTCTCTTAAGTGACGATAATAAAATTGCTAAATATTTCTCATATGCTATACAAAGACCTGTGCACTAATATAGTACTACTGTTTGGGTATTCCTGTTGGGCAACAACAGACTGACTCAGACCCTATCCATTTGTTCACGACCAAGGACAAATCGTTTCTTCCAAAAAGCAAGGTCATTACTGACCAAGGACAAACCGGTTCGTCCTGTTGCAAATGCGGCACCGTGGCCGAATTAACACTAATGAAGCTCTGGTGCCTGGAGCTTATAGAAGTAAGAGATTGGAGCTTCACCTCAGAAGGGGTGGTGTTGCCACTTCACATCCACAATCACCATGATCGGCTTTTCAATTCTGAAGAGCCAATCACAGCGTTTGTAATGTTTCAGCCACTGAAACTTGCTGAAACATCACGATCCAGCCATGATCAGTGTTACAGAAGCACTGATCATTGACTGGAGTTAAGTGACCTCTGTGTCCTCCCCCCCAGCCCTGGTTGGACCCCTCTTGCATGTGATCGATGAGTCCAGAGTGCATAGAGGCGGTATGACTGGGCCGTGACTGCTCCACTCTCTCTCATCCCGCCTGTGAAGAGAGAAAAGAGAGGTTCTTGTGCCGGTCTGCTGCAAATCTTGTTGATCCTGCATGCATTTGTGGTGCCAAAAGCAGTTTCTGCTTGTGACACCACTCTGCTTTCCCTGCTGCTGCATGATGTCCTGTGTTCTCCTCCTCTTCTGCCCGATCTCCTGTGTCCTCCTCTCCCTCTGCTACCCAATCTCCTGTGTCCTCCTCTCCCTCTGCTGCCTAATCTACTGTGTCCTCTTCTGCATTCAATCTTCTGTGTCCTCTGCACCCGATCTCCTGTGTCCTACTCTGCTGCCCAATTTCCTATGTCCACCTCTGCTGCCCTATGTCCTGTGTCCCCCTCTGCTGCCCAATCTGCTGTGTCCCTCCACTGCCCTGATCCACCTGTCCCTCCACTGCCTTGATCTACTTGAACCTTCACTGCCCTGATCCATCTGTCTCTCCACTGCCCTGATCCACCTGCCACTGTTGCCCCTGTTGTCCCTGTGATCCACCTGTTCCGACACCGCTGTGCTCCACCTTTCCCAACACTGTCCCAGTGTTTCACCTCTCCCATCGCTGCCCTCATGCTCCACCTGCCCCAGTGCTCCACCTATCCCCATGCTCTATCTGTGCCCCCACAGCTGCCCCCGTGTTCCACATATCCTGCCGATGCTCTCCCCGCGATTTGCCTGTCCTGCCGGCACTGCTCCCATGCTCCACCTGTCCCGCTGTGGCCGCCCCGTGCTCCACCTGTCCCGCCGCGGCTTTCCCCATGCTCCACCTATCCCACAACTGCGGCCCCCATGCTCCACTTATCCTGTCGCGGTTGCCCCCTCGCTCCACCTATTCTGCCACGGCTGCCCCCATCCTCCATCTGCCCCCTCCCCCGCAGCTCCCCCTGCGCTCCACATATCGTGCTGATGCTGCCCCCGCGATTCCCCTGTCCTGTCGGCGCTGCTCCCGTGCTCCACCTGTCCCGCTGATGATGCTGCCCCGTGCGCCACCTGTCCCGCCATGGCTGCCCCCATACTCCCTGTCTCGCTGCTGTTGAGATCCACTGTCTTGCATCTTTCCGTTATTAGTGAGTAAAAATGTTTTTGTTTTTTGTCTCCTGATCTTGTTCTCTCCCTTTTTGCTATTGATCTAATATTTTCCTCTTTACAGTATTTTCTTTTTCTTTCTACATTCGTTTCAGTTCTCCTAAAAAGTAAAAAAATTTTACATCACACACACCTAAAAGGTAATTTACACACACCACACGCACAATGTCCCACACACCCCAGTCATCCCAGTCCCAAAGGCTGTATTCAAGCGGAGGATGCATATGATAGTGAGGAAGAGGACCCCACCTTTCTATATTCCTCACCCTCTTTCTCCTTCAGTGACCCAGAATCATCACCATCAGGAAGACGTCGCAGGACAAGTGTTGTGGATGCTTTAGTTGGGACATCAAAACTATGTCCATTTCCTTAACTGTCTGCTTTCCATATTAATAATAATAACAGGTGTCCGCGGACAAATAACCAGACTTGACTGAGGTGCAAGTATAGGAGAATTCTAAGATTACTTAGGAAACACATGAAATTGTACAGACAATTCTGGGGGTGGTATACCCAGTATAAGTTCATTCATTAATTGGTTACAAAATATTAAACATAACATCACTAATAGCTGTAAACCTACTGGATTATGCAAATCTATTCTAAATACATATAATTTGGTGATATTTTACATCATTGACTAATCATATTCCTTCATTATCTACTGTTATGGAACATCATGGAACATCTACCCCTGTTATTAACCCTGCTGTTCTGCTTAGTAAAAAAATTACCAAATTTGAAGTTTTTTATTTCATTTTTCATTTGTTTATGAACAACCATGTTCACATACAGTATAATAATGCAACAGGTATTCAAATAAAACACTTAAATGAGCTAAAAATCAAGACTTTAAAGGGAACCTGTCACCCCATTTGGGCATTCTAAACTGTGCCGACCCGCTTTATCATTATGTAATTGGGGTTCTTGTAACCCCTCTATGTGCCCAGACGTCCCTCTCATACCTGAGAAATGAACTTTTATTGTCTCCTGCGCGGATCTTAAAAGGTCCGGGAGGTCTGCTCTCTGGTCTGGTGTATTTGGGTCCTTTCCGCCATCTGCCTGCAAAACCTGCTCCGCTGTTTCAAAACTGTCGCCCCTACTGTGGATGGCCGCTGATTGACAGGCATACTTGCTACATGATTCAGATATCCAGTGGCATTGAGGTTTCCATTGATGAAGAATGGCCCCACTATCTTTATACCCCATATACCACACCATACCATCAATTTTTGTGTTCCAACAGTCTTGGATGGATCTATCCACTGTGTGTTATTGTCAGACCAATAGCGCTGGTTTTGTTTGTTAACTTCACCATTCACAAAATAGTTTGCCTCATCCCTCATCTGAAGGCAATTGTCTATACTGTGAAGATACGAGATGTGCAGCATCTGAAACAACATATACTGGAAGCCTGTGCTAGCATTTCTTCTGTGGTGTTGCTATCAGTGTGTCAGGAGTGGGAGAAGAGGGTTGCACTGACAATCCAACACAATGGGCAGCACTGTGAACACATTTTATAAGTGGCCATAAACTTGTAAATAACTCATGAAAGTATAAAGTTACGTTAAAACCAAGCACACCATTGTTTTTCTTATGAAATTCTCCAAGTGTTTAATGTGTCACATGACCCTCTTCCCATTGAAAAAAAATGAAGTTGGATCCAAAATGGCTGACTTCAAAATGGCTGCCATGGTCACCACCCATCTGAAAAAGGTTTCCCCTCCCATATACTAATGTGCCACAAACAGGAAGTTGATATCACCAACCATTCCCATTTTATTAGGTACATCCATATAAATGGCCCACCCTGTATATTGATTTCCATAACACAAGGAATTGGTCAGAGCCCTGGGAAGAAGAGCCGAAGTCCAGAGAAGAAGAGCTGTGTGTGAGTAACCCCCAACCTAGCACTTGTGCACCTGCATGAACCCCAGCCCCTGAAGATTTATCACCACGGATTCCTGAGTTTATTGCCCAATCAGGAATCCACTCTAAGCAGGTCCTCACGCCTGCTGCCGTCATGTGCCTAGTCCCTGTCTGTCACCCAAAGTAACCCTGGCAAGTGCACTGGCTGGTGTGAACACTAGCCTCACCACTGTAGATAATAAGACAGGGATAGGTTAAGACAGATAGAGATAGGGGAAATCATAATACGGATCCTTGGGAATAGGCAGCATCACTCCAAAGCAGAGTAAATGTGCCGTTACACACTAGGATATCGGTAACAATATCCTTAGAATGATCACATGACAATGATCGTTCCGACATTGTTAGTGCATTGTCACACACAATGATATTGTTAACGATATCCTATTCGGCAACGCACCAGTTAAATAGGAGACCGAGGACTGAACGATCTTTTAAAGCGGCAGGAATAGGAGATTTTTGAACGAGATCGTTCAATAAGGTGTCACACTGAACGATGGTGCTTCTTCACAGTTTCTTAATTGGATGACGAACGATAGATTTGAGGTCAGGATCTCATTTTTGTGATGACCGTTCCAACAATTTTGTTCATCCTACATCGTTCATTTACACGCAACGATGCACTAACGATATCCTTGGAATGTTCGCAAATCCGTGACGTTTCAAGGATATCGTTAACGATATCCTAGCGTGTAACGGCACCTTAAGGGGATCTTCAGCAGCAGAGAACTACTACTAACAGCAGGATGGTCTGGCAGAGAATGAACTCTAACAATGACATCAGGTGATGGGTCATGTGACTATTTAAAGGGTGGAGAAGGATAATCAACTGCATCACCTGATGAAAGACTCCATCATCAACAAGGAAAAAAAAATGACATTAAACTTTAATGTCTCAAAGGATATTAACAATATTGAAAATACAGACTGCAGAGCAGTCAACTCGAGACACCTGGTAATGTACCCCAAACAGGCAAAAAATCACGATCTCAAAAGAAGTGTCATGTGTGCAGCAAATGGGGGTAAGGAAGGACACCCATTTCCAATGCAACACCTGTCCCGACAAACGTGGACTGTGCATGCCAGACTGTTTCCAAGTCTATCACACTTCAAATGACTAAATTTACACATGCTATCCTAACATTCCCTACACAACACACCAATCTGATGTACACTACACAGCACACAACAACCAGATGTCCTCTGCATAACACACACATGACGAAATGACATACTCTACACAAAACACACACGATGACCTGACGTACTGTACACAACACACACATGATGATCTGACGTACAGTACTCTACATAACACACACGAAGACTTGACATCCTCCATACAACACACCTGATGGCCTGACGTACTCCACACAACGCACATGAGGACATGATGAAATCCACACAACACACACATGATGACCTGACGTTGTCCACACAACACATAATGACCTGACGTACTCTGCACAACAATACACATAACGACCTGATGTACTCCACACAACACACGATGACTTGACTTAGTCTGCACAACACACATGATGACCTGACGTACTCCACACAACACATGATATACTTCACACAACACACATAACCTGACACAACACACATGACAACCTTACGTACTCCATACAACACATGCATGATGACCTGACGTACTCCACACAACACATGATATACTTCACACAACACACATAACCTGACACAACACACATGACAACCTTACGTACTCCATACAACACATGCATGATGACCGGACATTGTCTTCACAACACACACATGACGAACTAACATACTCCACACAACACATGCATGATGACTTGACGTACTCCACACAAGACACATGTCCTGATGTACTCTAAACACACACATGACGACCTAACGTACTCCACACAAGACGACCTGATGCACTCTACACAACACACACATATGATGACTTGACATACTCCACACAAGACATAACATGACCTGATGTACTCTAAACAACACACACATGACGACCTAACGTACTCCACACAACACATGCATGATGACTTGACGTAGTCCACACAAGACACGTGTCCTGATGTACTCTAAACACACATGACGACCTAGCGTACTCCACACAAGACGACCTGACGTACTCTACACAACACACACATGATGACTTTACGCACTCGCCACAATGCACACAACAACCTGATGTACTCTACACAACACACACAAGATGACTTTATGTACTCCACACAACACACATGACAACCTGACATACTCTACACAACACACATACACCACACTATAAGGCTATGTAAAATGTGTGCTGCGAATTTGTGACCTAAAAAATCTTCAACATTTCAAAGATCCACACAGATAAGTTGGCGGACTCGGTGCATTTTGCCACTATTTTTAATGTGGTTTTTGCTGCGCTTTTTTAACAATTGTTCACTGTTGTCACTGTTAATAAAGCTAGGTTTAAAGCTGGAAAATAAAAGGGTTTCAAGATATCATAACGTGATGTGGGGCTCCACAGTATTTTTAGTCACTGGCACAGGTACAGTAGGCAGGTATGTCATCAGCAGAAAATGTGCGCTAAATACGCAGCAAATACTCATCGTGTGAACAGTGCTAGGTATTTGATGTGTATTTAGGAGCTAACCTTGAGGTCTATGGGCGAAAATCGCAACAAAACATGTTGAAAGAATTGACATGCTGTAGATTTTTCCACGGTAAAATGTGCACCATGTCCGCCACGGAATATATCGCAGCACGGGCACAGCACTTCTAGTTTCCCATACACTCTGCGGGGAATGTGCTGTACTGCGGGATTGTAGAATCGTAAAATAATGAAAAATTGCAGGAAACTCGCAGCAAATAACGAGCGTCGTCACATAGCCTAATAGGTTCATTTTTGTACTCATTATTGGACTCTTATTGGCATGTATGTATGTATTCTGTTTCCCCTGAAATAAGGCGGGGGGGAGGAATATATAGCATGGGAATATTGGGAGCTTCAAGGGGATGATGGGAATATTGGGGGCTGCATGGGAATATTGGGGCTTGGAAGGGGATGATGGAAAAATAAGACATCCCCCGAAAATAAGACATAGTGCATTTTTTGGAGCAAAAAGTAATATAAGACAGTGTATGTATGTGGTCTTTTTGGGAGGCATACGGTATTTAAATTAGTCACACTGCATACTTATTACAAGTTATACCTCATAACCACAACATGCACATGCATGCATATATAATGTGTCTGCTTTTACATTTTTTACGGTTCATACATTAATATAGCCACTACTGTTTCATGAAGCGTGTCTGATGTCACAAATCAATACATCTCTATAGGAGCCTCATTCTGGTACTCATAGAGATGCATTCAGAGCTTGTGATGTAACTTCTTAATTCCGGCCAGTCAGAAGTTCCAATCACAAGATGCTCCTGTGGGACCGGAGTGGCACAAAAAAAAGGATGAAAACAGCCGCAGGTGAGTATAGGACAGGAGGGCTGAAATAAAAAACAAGACCCTGGAGTATATGAACCAGGGGTCCCCATTTCTTTTACCTTGCCTTTGATGTCTCATTACTATTATGTGTGTATTGTTTTGTTTTGTTGGTTTAATAATCAAAAAAGGTACCTGGAATGAAGACTGTGGTCTCCCAACCAATCTTCAGCTATCAGTGCATCCTCAATAAAGGTGGCACTCATTGCTGAAGAGGACAGACCTCCATCACAGCCTCCATTGCTGTCGTACCTTGCACTATGATAGTCTCTGAAAGCAGTGGAGCTAGGTGAATGTCACACCTGTAACTGACTGTCTCCTAGCCTAATGTTGTATAACACCTTCTGATGCTTTGTGTGGACAATGGTGGACACCTTAGGCTTGGAATGTGAGATCTAATATCACTTACAGTTCAGAATGGATCACTGCACACCATTTTTAATGCCATGAGAGAACTGGTCCTATTCACAGGAGTATGGTGTGAGGTGGAATAATATGTATGGTAGCTGGACCCTCTAGTCTTGCAGATACACTAACAGCTCCATATTACATGGATTTGGTTATAGAATCAGTTGTGCTGTCTTAACTTCAAAGGGTCCTAGTAGCTGTTTTTCAACACACCAATTCCAGGCCAAATATTGGTCATGCTACAGTGAGCAGCCTGTGTGGCCAAAACAAGCAATCATGGACCTGCAGCATCTCCTGACTTGTCTCTCATTGAACAGATCTGCAACGTCATTGGTTGGCAATTGCAAAGGAAGCTGCCAGCAGTGGATCTTGATGATTTGCACCAGTGCATTCAGATCAGCAGAACATTCCTCAGAGAACCATTATTAACCTCATTGACAGTAGACGAGGCTGTAAGTACGGGTATATCTACACATAGTGCACATACTCCATACTGAATAAATCTATTATCTCATCATTTCATATAAGTAACATGCCTAACCATCCTGTGGTTTCCAGAACTCCTTGGCTTTTCCATCTTGGTGTTGCAATTTCAAGGATAAGGTATGTAAAATTTAGCAAAATAAATACTTTTAATTCTTTATCAATGTAATTTTGAAAAGTTAGTGAGAATACAATGCAGTTTTTCATATAATGTGTCTCATGTATGATATGTCCATAATGGGTTACTTGTATGGATGTGGTCTCAGAGAAGTGGTCTTGTGGCCCATAGAAACCAATCATAAGAAAAGGTGGTTGGTTTCTATGGGCAGCAAGACCACTTCTCTGAGACCATCCATACAAGTAACCTATTATGGATATATCAATACATGACACACATTACATGAAAACTGCATTGTATTCTCATTAACTTTTTCATTTGGGTCAAAAGGACAAAATTGTTCATATTCATGTACTGTACATACTGATCTACAATAGAGTGACCTCAAAGTGTTTCAGACTTTTTCCATAGACGAATGAAAAAGACTGATTGCTGATAGGATTGGAAATATTGTAAATGTTGGTGCCATAAATATATAAAAATATCAAATAATAATTTCTCTTCTGTACATTCACGTTGTATTTATTAATTAATAAAAATATATTATTAACAGTTCACTGTCTTAAATAATAATAATAATAAAACTTTATTTGTATAGCGCCAACATATTCCGCAGCGCTTTACAGTACAACGGTACATATAAGAAAAATATACTGTACAGAAACGTAATGCAGAACAGTAGTTACATACAAGAAACATAGAATCAACTTAGGAAATACAATAAAAAAGGCAGAAAATGAAGGTGACCCTGCTCGAAGGAGCTTACAATCTAAGACGGGATGGGAGCACAAAGTACAGGGGCTTATAACAATGAATATCTTACGTCTAAGTGACTACTGTTAGGGAGAAGGATAGGCCGCCCTGAAGAGGTGTGTTTTTAGGGAGCGTCTGAAGCTATGCAAGTTGTGGATGGTCCTAATTTCTTGGGGTAGAGCATTCCAGAGTTTTGGTGCAGCTCGGGAGAAGTCTTGAAGTCGGGAATGGGAGGTTCGGATTAATGCCGATGTTAGTCTGAGGTCATGTTCAGAGCGAAGGGGACGGGTGGGGTGGTAGACAGAGATGAGGGTGGAGAGGTAAGGAGGTGCCGCACCATGAATAGCTTTGTGGGTGACAACGAGCAATTTGAATTGGATTCTATAGTGTACGGGCAGCCAATGTAGTGACTGGCACAGAGCAGAAACATCTGAGTAACGGTTTGCTAGATAGGTGATCCTGGCTGCTGCATTGAGGATAGACTGGAGAGGGGAAAGCTTACTGCGGGGGAGGCCAGCTAATAAAGAATTACAGTAGTCAAGGCGGGAATGAATCACGGCCACGGTGAGGGTTTTAGTTGTTTCCGTGGTGAGGAAAGGGCGAATTCTGGAGATATTTTTCAGGTGCAAGCGACAGGAGCGGGTGAGAGATTGTATGTATGGGGTGAAGGAGAGATCAGTGTCCATCAAAACACCGAGACAGCGAGCCTGCTGACTGGGCGTTATCGTGGTGCCGCACACCGGGAGAGAGATGTCATATTTAGGGAGGTTGGCAGAGGGTGGGAGCAGAAGAAGTTCAGTTTTGGAAAGGTTGAGTTTCAGATAGAGAGTGGACATGATATTGGAGACTGCGGTTAGACAGTCATTGGTATTCTTTAATACCGCAGGGGTAAGGTCAGGGGCTGAAGTGTATAGTTGTGTGTCATCAGCATAAAGATGGTACTGAAAGCCAAATCTGCTGACGGTTTGTCCGATCGGGGCTGTGTAGAGAGAGAAGAGGAGAGGGCCAAGGACTGAACCCTGAGGGACCCCAATAGTGAGGGGAAGAGGGGAAGAAGTGGAGCCAGCAAAATATACACTGAAAGAGCGGTCAGAAAGATAGGAAGAGAACCAGGAGAGAGCAGTGTCCTTGATGCCAATGGAGTGCAGCATAGAGAGTAGGAGCTGATGGTCGACAGTGTCAAAAGCCGCAGAGATGTCAAGAAGGATAAGCAGAGAGTGGTCACCATTACGTTTTGCTGTCAGAAGGTCATTGGTCACTTTGATGAGGGCAGTTTCTGTAGAATGTAAGGGGCGGAAGCCAGACTGCAATGGATCTAAAAGATAGTGAGTGGCGAGGTAATGAGTGAGGCGGGTGTAAACCAGGCGCTCCAAGAGTTTAGAGATGAAGGGGAGATTGGAGACTGGTCTGTAGTTATTTGTGCAGGATGGGTCAAGGGACGTTTTCTTTAGTAGTGGAGTGATAATAGAGTGTTTGAAGGAGGAGGGGGAAGATGCCAGTAGAGAGGGAGAGATTGAAGATTGTGGTTAAGTGACTGGTGACCACTGGAGAGAGGGTCTGTAGTAGGTGTGAGGGAATGGGGTCAGAGGTGCATGTAGTGGGACGTGAGGACGAGAGGAGCCTGGAGACTTCTTCTTCTGTGGCTGGGTCAAAAATGGAGAGTGAGCCAGAGGGGATGTGGGGAGAGATGGGAGTAGAAACACTTGAAGGTTGGGAGCTGATTTCCTGACGGATGTTTTCTATTTTCTCTGTGAAGTAAGAGGCCAGATCGTCAGCACAGAGGTCAATGATAGGAGCCTGCACTTTCGGACTGAGGAGAGAGTGAAAGGTGTCAAAAAGTTTCTTTGAGTTGTTGGCTAGTGAGGAGATCAGGGTGGTGAAGTAGGTCTGTTTGGCGAGGTGAAGGGCAGAGTTGTAGGTTTTTAGCATGAATTTATAATGGATGAAGTCTCCTGGTGAGCGAGTTTTCCTCCATAGGCGTTCGGCACTCCTCGAGCATCGCTGGAGGAATCGAGTTTGTGATGTGAGCCAGGGCTGTTTTACTCTGTGTTTGGAGGTTCTAAGGGTGAGGGGTGCTACTTGGTCCAGGGTACTTTTGAGAGTGTCATTGTAGTAATTCACAGCCAGATTGGGGCAGGAGAAGGAGGAGATTGGGGACAGTGATGAGAGAAGAGAGTCTGTGAATGTGTGAGGGTTGATGGCCTGTAGATTTCTGAATGTGTGATAGGTCGGACTATGCTGTGATGGGCGAGGGTTTGAGAGTGTGAAGGTGAGAATGTTGTGATCAGAGAGAGAAAGAGATGAGTTGTCTAAGGAGGAGGAAGAGCAGAGTCGGGTAAAGACCAGGTCAAGGGTGTTACCATCCTTATGTGTCTCAGAGGTTGAGAGTTGCGAGAGGCCAAGAGAATTGGTTAGAGATAGGAGCTGGGATGCAGATGTGGAGTTGAGGCTGTTTATGGGGATGTTAAAGTCTCCCAGGATGAGGGTTGGTAATTCTGAGGACATGAAGTGCGGCAGCCATGCGGAGAAGTGGTCGAGGAAGTGGGTGGTTGAACCTGGGGGGGCTATACACCATCGCTACTCTGAAGGGGAGGGGACGTAACAGCCTAATGGTGTGAACCTCAAAAGAAGGGAATGAGAGTGATGGAGCGGGGGGGATGACCTGGAAAGTACATTGTGGGGACAGGAGTAGGCCAACTCCACCACCACGTCTGTTTCCACGTCTCGGGGAATGAGAGAAGTGCAGACCACCGTAGGAGATAGCAGCAGGGGAGGCAGTGTCTGAGTCCTGGATCCAGGTTTCAGTAAGGGCCAAAAGGTTAAGAGAGTTACTGAGAAAGTAGTTGTGGATAAAGGGAAGTTTGCTGCATGCGGTCCGTGTATTCCAGAGGGCACATTTAAAAGAAGGAGATGGAGGTGTGCATTCTTACCATTGTAGCATTATTCCCACACCTGCCTAAAATGTTTGCACAGAACTACACACAGACACAGACACACACACACATATACAGACACACACATACACAGACACACACACATACACACACCTACGCAAACACACACACACATACACACAACACACATACACATGCACACACACATACACAGACACACACATACACATACACACACCTAAACAGACACACACATACATACACAGACACACATATACACAGACACACACATACACACTCATACACAGACACACACATACACACGGTCACACGGACTGTAGCCACTGCAGCCAATCACTGGTTGTGGTAGGTCAACACTTTGCAATGTAAAGGGAGCAGTGATGGATTGTCCACGCCATTTTCTCAATATCCACAGCTACCTTGTTTTTTTTTATATTTATTTATAAGCGTCTGCATACAAAATAAGAATCAGTAATATACTTAATATATATACATGTAGCATAGTATAACAATGTCCAAAAAAAATGTAATTTGGAAAGAAGATGGGGTTATTTAGTATAACAGTCAATCCCAACCCCAACTCCCCCTCTTCCCCTAGGCATGTCAGAAGCCCTACAGGTTTAAGTAAGTAAGCCTAATAGGTGTGTTACCAGATATAAGCTCTCTCATATACCAATCGGTGAATTGAAAACAACCATGTAATGCTTGACGCAGAAATAGTGGCTGGAGATCAATAAAGGAAGACCACATGAGAAAAAAATGTTCCGTACGACTTTCTTCATGAAGTATGGATTCAATCCAATTCATTTTGAACAGGTATGTTACCTTTGAAGAGATTAGATTTAGTGAAGGGGTTGCGTCCTGTGCCCACGAATGCAGAATACTCTTGCGGGTAGCTGCTGCCCAAATAGTTAAGACACGTCGTTGCTGAGCAGAGAGTCTGAGTAGCTGATCCCGTGGTAGAATATTATATAACGCCCATTCCGGAGATAATGTTGAGTGAATGTTGAGTGAATGTTGAAGGTGATGGTGAGATGACTCAGAAGCATATCCCAAACCTCCTGTATTTTAGGACAATCCCAAAGACAATGCAAGACATCAGTTTGAGAGTGAAAACACTTGGGACAAGAGGGATTAGCCGATAGAGACATTCTAGATTTGACCTACGGAGAAATATAAGCCCTATGGAAAATCATAAGGGCCATAGTGGAGTAGCTATCATATGGCAATAAAGAGTTTAAACATAGAGTGGCTTTCAACAGATCAGTCAGTCTATAATTAGATAGTTGTAACACCCATCTGCCTGGGGCCGGTGAAGAGTCCGACCATGAAATAGAAGGTTTTATTGATTTATAGATAAGACTTAGCAAATAGATTCCTGTACGAGCGCCAAGGAAGACTAGATGAAGAGGGCAGGTTCTGACACTTTCTGGCATGCCTCGGAAGACCAAGTCAACGTAATGCTTAATCTGGGTGGTGATAAAAATATTATCCACTAACATTGAAAATTTGGAGAAAATCTCCTCCAAAGAAAGAGGACATTGAGTACTTGTCAGAAAATCGCATACCAGTCTGCACCCACTCTCCCCAGCACTCGGTAAATTGGGAGTGGTTTGCCTTGTAAAAAGAAAGGATTACCCTGAAAAGGGAGAAAAACTGAAGTATAAGGGTCTAGTTCGCTATTCCTTCTAGCGTGTCGCCATGCCGGTACCACGGATCATAGCAGAGGATTATCCCTGATCACAGCGGGAACTCTATTTTGTTGTAGATGAAGTAAGGCAGGGAGACTGATAGGTCCAGACATTGCTTTATGTAATGGTATGTTGGTAAATTTAGTATGGGCTCAAATCCAATCAAGAGAATGTCTGAAAATGGCCATTACACTATACAATCTTAAATCTAGAAAATTGAGGCCCCCCAAAAATTTAGCTTGTTGCAATTTAAAAATACTGATCCTAGATCTCCTCGTCGAGCCCCATATAAATTGTCAAAAGGTCTTAGTTAGAAGTCGATTGTCCGCTTTAGATAATAGAATAGGTAATGTTTGTAAAGAGAAAAGTATTTTACGGAAGGAGACCATTTTGATAAGGTGAGCTTTACCTGCAAAAGATAATTTAAAAGACGTCCAAGATTGTATTTCCCAGGTGATGGCAGATATTAAGGGTCGGATATTAAGTTGGTAAATATTATGTGGGTTAGAGGGTAGAAAAATACCAAGATATCGTAAAAAAAACATGCCCCCACTGAAATGGAAAAGGGAAGAGCCACCCTTGTCGAGCATTCCTGAACATTGCTAAAGCTTTGGATTTATTCAAATTTATGCGGAATCCTGAGATTTCTCCAAACTCATGGAAAGCCTCCATAGTAGAAGGAATTGACTCCTTAGGGTTGGCTATCATGAGTAGTATGTCGTCGGCGAATGCCAAGGACTTAAGTGTAAGGTGGCCTATCCCAATTCCCTCAAAGGAAGGAATCATCTCCAGATATCTAAGTAAAGGGTCTAGGGCAATATTAAACAATAAAGGGGGATAAACGACACCCCTGCCTCGTACCTCTAAAAATTGAGAAAGACTGAGTACCATGGAGCCAAATTGAAGACTGAGGATTAGTGTAGATCGTCTGAATAAAAATTGAAAAAGGAAAAAATCCAAACAGTCTATATTTAAGAGTTCGGATGAGGTGTGACCAAGATACCTGGTTGAAAGCCTTATCAGCGTCGAGGCTAACCAAGATGTTTTGTTTAGCTTGATTTGATGACTATGGATGACTTCAGCTAATACCGTTCTAATATTGTTGGTGATGGATCGGCCATGGACAAATCCCGTTTAGGAAGTGGTGAGAATACTAGGAAGTATGGATGATAATCTGTTGGCCATAATTTTGGTGAGCAGTTTGAAATCTACATTTCAGAGGGAAATTGGGCGGTACGAGGCAGGGAGAAGAGGGTCTTTACCCGGCTTTGGTAGTAATGAAACACTCACTTCATTAAACCAGTCAGGTAGGGAACTGGAATCTATAATATGATTAAAAAGAGAAGTATATAAGAGAAGGGTATAAGCAATGGTCGCAATATTTTATAGAATTCCGCTGAGTATCCATCCGGTCCAGGGGCTTTAAGCAATTTAGGAGACTGGATGGCCAATCCAACTTCCCCTGGAGATATTGGTGTATTTAAAATCTCTCTTTGCAAGATGAAGAGTTTTGGTGGATCAACCTCGTGAAGAAAATTATAGCTTTTGTCATGAGAGTCATTGGATGGGCCATAGAGATCTGTATAAAAATCTCTGAAAACCACGCATATTTGAACTGAGTCATGGATAAAGGAACCATTAGGATTTTTGATGTTAGTAATCTTAGTAGCCGTCTTGAAGGGTTTCGTTAGTGATGCTAAAAGATGCCCGGGTTTATTGCCCCAATGACAGACGCGATTACGTTGATAGGCAAGTTGGTTATGCGCTCGTTCATGCAGTAAGGTGTCCAGATTATGTTTAGCAGTGAGGTAAGCCTAGTTGGATGAGGAAGTGTTGTGTAGCGGGTCATTCCATGTCAAGTGATCCAAAAATGAATATTTTTTTTCCCTGACGTCCTCAGATTTTTTTAATTTTTTTTCTATATGAAGAACAACTTTAGTTAATTACAAAAAAAAAGTTTTGAATTTTTTTCTTTATCAGTTAATTTTTTACAGATTTTTAAAGTTTTAAAAAAGTGCGAATTTTGGCCTGGTATGGCTTTACATTTTCTATCATATCTCGGGCTAGAAATAAGATAGAGAAACTAAATAAACACCAATCTACTCAGAACTGTCCAGGCTTTCATCAGATATGTCACAAGAGGATCTTTGTTAATATTTTACCCATGTGATCGCAAGCGCAAAACTTTAAAACGCATTTCTGAAAAATCGGCGCGCTTTAAATATTTCAAAAACTGCCCATGTGTCTGCTTTGCTCTTAGCCACATCTGTACCAAATTTCAAGTTGGGATCGCAATGGGATCATATTTTAACATATTTTACTAGTAATAGCGTCAATGGGTCATTCCATATCAAGTGATCTAAATATGAATATTATTTTTTACCTGACGTCTTTAGATTTTTTTTTTTTTTTTCCTTTATGAAGTACTACTTTAGTTAATTACAAATTAAAAGTTTAGAATTTTTTTCTTCATCAGTTAATTTTTTACAGATTTTTAAAGTTTAAAAAAAGGGTGAATTTTGGCCTGGTATGACTTTACATTTTTTTATCTCAGGCTAGAAATAAGATAATGAAGTGGGAGAGGCATCATTTTACTCAGAACGGTAACAGCTTTCATTTGAGATGTTACAAGACTATGTTTCTTTATATCAAATTCAAACTATTGACGGGCAATTGTGAAAAAATGACTGATTGTGTTCTTGGTGATTTTTGAATTGACACTATAAGAGTTAAATATTTTGCACTTAGGTTCAATGAATGCGTCCATGGGGTCAAGCTGGGACAGAGTCATCACAAATTAGCCTTATTTGCAGATGACCTGCTACTTTACATCTCCCAGCACCTGGTCTCCATCCCTTCGGTCTTAATGGAGTTTGAACGGTTCGGACAATTGAGCAACTTTAAAGTGAATTGCTCCAAAACCGAGGCACTCAATATTTCTTTGCCTGGAGAATTGGTTTCTCATCTATCTAAACAGTTCCCATTTAAATGGAAAGTAGAAGCCATTAAGTACTTGGGAGTCCTTATACCAAAAGATCTTAAACAAATATTCAATTTAAATTATCAACCCCTTTTGACTAACGCGGAATCGGCATTTACCTCCTATAGACAATTAAAGCTATCCTGGTTCGGGAGAATAAACGTAGTCAAGATGGATGTCTTGCCCCGACTCTTATATAGTTTTCAGACAGTTCCTGTTCTATTGGATAGAGGCTTCCTCTCCAAAATGCAATCTATGATCCTTAGATTTGTCTGGGGGGGCAAGAGGTCCAGATTGCAAATGAATATCCTATCCTTGCCCAAGACCAGAGGAGGGGTTGGACTACCCAACATACGAGCGTACTTTGTGGCTTCCTCTCTTGTTAGAGCTCTAGATTGGCATTATCATGCGTCCTCCAAGAAATGGGTAGGGGTGGAGCAAGAGGGTTTGGGGATTCCGCTGAAACACCTGCTTTGGATTTCCCCTAAAGACTCCACAGACCTAGTACCTTTGACAGACATGACCAGAAACACCTTGAAGGTATGGCACCTAGTGACGAAAACCCTCCGCTTAAACGACAGACTTAGCCCTTTGACTCCCCTTTTTTCCAACCCATCTTTCCCACCCAGATTTGACAGGCAGAGATTTTTATGTTGGCGGATTGTGGATGACACCCGAGTAGGACAGACTCTGTCCAGTGGTGGTTTGCCCCCGATGGCAGAGCTACAACTCAAAGAACCTACGAGACCTCTTAAGTGATTCGAATTTCTCCAATACAGAGCATACTTATATTCAGCTGACCACTCTTGCAGGGTAAGATTGACGCCCAACGTATTGGAGAGGTTATTCCAACTGGAGGCTCCACCGAGGCGCAAAATATCAGTTCTATACCAGGCCTTAGGGTCCATGAGAGAGCAGGGCACCCTTTACTTCCAACGTGCTTGGGAGAGGGAATTGGGGTGTAGCATTTCAGAAGCTAATTGGCAGAAATGCTTTATATTTACTCACTCACTAGCTAGCGCTTGTTCTGCACAAGAAAGAAGCTATAAGCTGCTCACTAGATGGTACTTGTGCCCGACGACACTTCGGAACATGTTCCCTGGAACCCCTGATACCTGCTAGTGCTGTGGGGAAGAGAAGGGTACAATGATACACATTTGGTGGAGTTGTGGGGAAATCCGGCGGTTCTGGTCTGAGGTTTTCAATGCATACGCCCGGATAACAGGTAAACAAGCCGAATGCTGCCCAGAATCGGCAATGTTATCCATTTTTCCAGGTCCTATTGGGCTACAGAAGAGGGATATTCTCCGCTTTTGCATCTCGGCTGCTCGTGCTGTGATCCCGAGGTTCTGGAAATTAAGCCGGGCTCCATCTCTACTTGATTGGTTCAAAGAATTGATGGACATATATCGAATGGAGGAGCTCGCAGCTGATGCGTCAGGATCTCGGAACAAATTCTTAGGGATTTGGGTTGAATGGATTCTTTTTCACGACTCTGCAGAATTTAGGAGTATCTTTTCCAGCACAGATAATATGGCTCGACCTCTGGCTGATGGGGAGCCAGTGGGATGAGTACCCTTTCTCCTTCCCATACCTCACCCGTCCCCCCCCCCTCCTTTTTTTCTTTTTTTCTTACGTGGCTTTTCTTTCCCAGTATAACTTTTTCTAATGGTTTTTGTTTCTCTTCTCTCTCTCTTCTTTTCTATCTCTCTTTTCTTCCCATCTGATACATTCAGTCTAGGTATTTCCTTTCTATACCTTCAGAATTCTAGTGAACATTAGACAGGTATCGGAAACTCTGAGCTGTGAGTAGATCATTAATATTTTGGCCTTCCTTTCCGGTACACCAGTCGATAGACTATTCCAACTAGGCCTCAACGGGTAATGACCCACTTACGTGGTCAACCTGTTAGAAGGGGCCAAGTGATAAAAATCATTCTGCTGGGGCTGCTTGTCCCCTTGACATCAGAACATCCCAAAACCCTGAGAAAGGTTGTATACTTGAGTGTTTGGAATTATATTTAGATTGTAGTATATATTGCACCAGAGATAAGCGCAAAAGTAAATTTGCAGCTTATCTTAAAGTTACTAATAACTTTGTGAATTCTCTTTTTGTATATTTTATATGTCTCAAGATTTTGTTAAAAGATTGAATGTATGTCTTTCATATATTTTTTCAAAATTTAATAAAAATGAGATTAACCATAGTTAAATATTTTAAAATATGATCCCATCACGATCCCAACTTGAAATTTGGTACAGATGTGGCTAAGAGCATAAAAGACACATGAGCAGTTTTGGAAATTTTTATTAAAACGTTTTTTCGGAAATGCGTTTCAAAATGTTGCGTTTGCATTCGCATGGGTAAAAAATTAAAATTAACAAATATACTCTTGTGACATATCTGGTAAAAGCCTGGACAGTTCTGAGTAGAATGGTGTTTATTTTGTTTCTCTATCTTATTTCTAGCCCGAGATAAAAAAATGTAAAGTCATACCAGGCCAAAATTCACCCTTTTTTTAAACTTTAAAAATCTGTAAAAAATTAACTGATGAAGAAAAAAATTCCAAACTTTTAATTTGTAATTAACTAAAGTAGTACTTCATAAAGGAAAAAAAAAATAAAAAATCTAAAGACGACAGGTAAAAAAAAATATTCATATTTAGATCACTTGATATGGAATGACCCATTGACGCTATTACTAGTAAAATATGTTAAAATATGATCCCATCGCGATCCCAACTTGAAATTTGGTACAGATGTGGCTAAGAGCAAAGCAGACACATGGGCAGTTTTTGAAATATTTAAAGCGCGCCGATTTTTCGGAAATACATTTTAAAGTTTTGCGCTTGCGATCACATGGGTAAAATATTAACAAAGATCCTCTTGTGACATATCTGGTGAAAGCCTGTATAGTTCTGAGTAGAATGGTGTTTATTTTGTCTCTCTATCTTATTCCTAGCCTGAGTTATGAGGAGAAATGTAAAGGCAGGCAACAGCGAAATTCACACTTTTTCCGAACTTTGAAAATCATTTAAAAAAAAAATAAATTTTTTAAAAAATTTTTCTCTTCACATTTTGCATTGTCTGACATGCTATTATCAAATAACAAAATCTCAAAAGAATTAAAAATATAGAGGTAATAATCATTGGTTCACTTGACATGGAATAACCCTAGCCGGAAATCTCTATATGTTTGAGTGAGCTGGTCAAGAAGAGGCCCCAGGGAGGACAATCATTTCTTCTTTATCTGAGACACATAGGAGATAA
Organism: Allobates femoralis; assembly: GCA_033576535.1. NCBI lineage: Eukaryota > Metazoa > Chordata > Amphibia > Anura > Aromobatidae > Allobates > Allobates femoralis. Next base: position 138,700,065 of record JARQOC010000008.1, on the reverse strand, counting down.
TGTGTCCTCTGACCACTGTTTTAGCAGTAACCCAGAATAAACTGATGTCTTCTAAATGTCACCAGCCAGCCAAACATTTTTTTAAATCGTCTGGCGTGAAAAGATATGAGGGAAAACGGCAACGATAAGAGAGCGTGTTCTTTGTCTAGGGTAAGTAGGATAGGAGAGTGATCTGAAATAACCATTGGTAGAATCTCAACCACTTTTAAGGATGAAAAAAGAAGGGTAGACGTTAGCCAGTAATCAATATGGGTGTGTACGTTGTGAACCCTAGAATAAAATGTATATACTTTTTCCGTGGGATGGCAACATCTCCAGAAATCCAATAAGTCAAGCATGTCTAATAAGATGGGGACCATACCAATCGATGGTAGGGATGCGGGTGGAGGGGTAGACCTATCCAACAAGGTATCATGAAGGGCATTCAAATCCCCTCCTAGTAGAATGTGAGTGGGATGCCAGCTATGGAAGACTTCTACAAGCTTAGAGAAAAAAGAAGGGCTAGCCGCATTAGGTGCGTAAACATTAATAAGGAAGTATTCCCTCTGCTCAGCAAGGATGCTAATGGAGTAATCAAGGTCTCTATGGTACAGGACGGCAACCCACATTTCTTCCTTGAGAAAGAAGCCTCTATGCAATACGGGTAATGCTTGTTACGGAGCGGAGGACGTTTTCCACAAATCCAATGGGTTTCCTGTAAAAAAACAATGTGTGGGCGTATACGGGTAGTGTGGTCTAAAACTTTCCTGCGTTTCACTGGAGTATTGAGCTCAGCCACGTTCCAAAATAATAATTTGAGAGAGCTTATATTAATGTCAGGAGCTACAGTATTAGATTTAGCCATATTAGCCTATGCCACATTGACGCCATAAAAGACTAATATCAGAAAAGAAACAACTGGGCAAAGGTCTGTCCCAGCAAGCAAACCCTAGCACCCAGAAAAACGAAAAAAGAGAGACCGTGCCTAGGGGGGAAGAACCCACCCCCACCAACCCCAACAAACCCATAAGCAATAAAGAAACTACAATAATAAGCAATATAGAACCATATCTCGACTAAGACCTTCTACAATCATAATGCAGTGAGGAATAGTAAACAATGTGCATTACATAAAAAACAAAAGATTAACCATGCAAATTTATAGCAACAGAGACATGACACGGCCATCAAGTAGGAAAAGAAAAATTTACAAAAACCATGAAATTGAAATCAAGTGGAAAGAGAAGAGGCTTTGGAGGAACAAATTCACCTCCTCTATGGCTTCATCAGGGTCAACAAAAAACTTTGTCTTTCCTCGGAGTTCGACCCTCAGACGTGCCAGGTAAAGAAGGGCAAAACGGGAGCCCCTGTCATGTAGGATTTTACAGACTGGGGTGAAGGCATGACGCTTGGCCGCAACCACAGCAGAATAATCTTGAAACATAAGAAGAGAGTGTCCCTGATATGTCACAGCAGACATAGCCCGAAACGCCCTGAACAGTAACATTTTGTCCTGAAAGTTAAGCAACTTAAAGATAACAAGGCGAGGACGGGCATTGGATTCTGGAGTTGGAGGCCCAAGTCTGTGGGCTCGTTCAACGATCATGGAGCCAGGTCAGTCAGGCAAATTGAGTGCGCGTGGGAGCCAGGAGGAGCTAAAGTGGTGAAGATCCTTTACCGACTTGGGAACGCCGATTATGCGGAGATTATCCTGGCAGCTCTGGTTTTCCAGATCATCGAATTTGTCCTGAAGTTGCTCTGTGGAACGGTCTTGTTCTTTAAGCTGAGCAACATAGGACTGTACAGTGTCCTCCAAATCACTAATCCGCTGTTCCTCTGCCAAAATTTTGGTGGAATCGTCGGACAACTGAGATGTGATTGAGTCCAATGAGGACTGAAAGGAAAGAAGTCTTGCATCTATTTTTGGCATAAGTTGCTTAGTGATAATGTCAGCAATGATCTGTAAGAATTCTTTAGATATGACAGAGTTAGAATCCGGTGATTTAGGAGAAGATTTGGCGGCCCTAGTTTTAGTAGCCTTGGAGCCACTGGGATTTACGAATTTTTCCATGTTGATGGAGAGGAATAGAAAATGAATAGAAATGCACTGGTAAGGAGAGGGTAGACGTCTCAGTAGAGAGTTAAGTGTAAGAACCTACATAACTAGTTTAGATAGAACATCACGGAGAATTGGTCTTGAGGAGATCCAAGATGGTTTGAGGAATACGGACGACTCAGAAGATCATAAAGTTGAGCAGGCTGAAAAGGGTACCTAGTTGGGCCGATATCCACACCAGTTTAGAGGACAAGCCCCTAAAAGAGGTGCCCAAGTATAAAATAGAGCACTGAGTGATACTCAGCAGTTGTTTCCGGAGTGGTATAGGGAAAGTCACATCAAAGATAGGTTATATTTAACCAATGGTAGCTGCAGAGACAGATTAAATGATATTAGGCAGGTTGAAGAAACTGCAGCCATGCATGTGTTGGTCAGTTGTTGTCAGCTGCCTGCCTGTTTCTTTATGAACAGTTGTTAACTTAGAAATAGCAGGCCTGGTATAATCCTGGAGCAGATTAGCCCAATGTTGCCATGAGGAGACAAGTATGGTGGAAATCAGTTGTGTCACAGCGCAGGGCACTAAGGTGTGATTGGTGCCCGATGGGGGTAGTAGTCCTGCAGTTTGGGCCCTGGCATAGCATTCCCAATATGTGGAAAGTCTCTTACTGTGACCATTCAAGGGCACCAGCGAAGGGAGTGTGCCCCTACAACCTCAGTCTCTCCTATAGTATATCGTGCATGCAGGGTGCCGAGGTACTGTCTGTAGCAGCGGTGGGAGGGAACTGCGCTGTAATTGAGGCTGCGGCTTGGGTGGAAGAGAAGGCCCCGCCTGGTGTCAGCCCATCTCCCGGGCCTCCCTGACGCCTTCGGCGGGTAAGACTAGCACCGGGTGCTACGGGGGAAGTGGATCCCTCACCTGAGACAGTAGGGCAGCCCATGACCCGCCTGTGACCCCCGGAGCCGGTCTTCAGAAGTGCCGCTCTCGTGGATAGATGGCGGCCCTAGGGGGAGGATGTTCCACGGTAGCTGACGACTAGAGAGCCTTCAGGCAGGATGTAAGACAAACCCCAGGTGATTCTATGGTGGACTGGACTTGGATGCCACAGATGGAAAATAGATAGCAGACCTCCGTCAGATTCATCTGTTCTGCTCCGTGGCTATCTTGGATCTTGCTTTTTAACAGCAATTCCAATGCATTAGGTTAGCAGTGGAAATATAGGGAACATTTCCAAGGACTTAAAGAGGACCTGTCACCCCCCTGGTGCATGGCAATCTAAATGCACCACTGAATGCAGAATGCCTGCTGCATTCAAGGAAGGGGTTCCCCATGGCTCTAGCCCCTTGTGCGCTGAGAAATACACTTTATAAATCTTACATATAGTGAGTCCGGAGGGCCTTCCTTCTTATGGAATCAGCGACGGCACGGAGGCACGCAGGCACACAGCGAGGACGAGAGCCGGCCGCAGACATCACGGCCTCGCTATGCGCCTGCGTGAGATCAGAAGCTTAGACGGCGGCGCAGGCGAGGAGGGAGGCGGACACAATAAGGAGGAAGAACAGAGCAGCAGGAGGCGGGGAGAACCTCTGTGCCAGCGCTGATTCCATAAAAAGGAAGGCCCTCCGGACTCACTATATGTAAGATTTATAAAGTGTATATCTCAGTGCACAGGGAGGCTAAAGCAATGGGGAACGCCTTCCCTGAATGCAGCAGGCATTCTACATTTAGTGGTGCATTTAGATTGTCATGCACCAGGGGGATGACAGGTGCTCTTTAAAGTTTGAAGATGGTTTTGATAAAAAATAAATACATTGTATACCACTTTACACACAGGTTTACAGACAGTTTTCTCTCCACACATCTAGAGGTGCACACAATGTTTGTGGCCCAGTAGGTGTAACGTCTAGAAGTCATGGACTCATTGTTAAGTCATCTTTTCTTTTTTACAGCCTGCTTCACTTTCCTATACAGTGAAATAATCAGTATACACAGGGCTAAGGAATTGGAGTTGAATTCAGTGAAACTGAGGAGTCGGAGAATTGGATTACCGACTCCACAGCCCTGTTTAGGATATTTGTTTCCCCAAATCTTTATAAAAAAATTTAGCATAAACTGCATTGAACATACTTTACCCAATCAGTCCATTCTATAACGGCTAAGGCTGGCTTCACACCACGTTTTTTCCCTGTAAGGTTCTGTCCGGTGTTTTGCAGGATGCACCAGACAGAACATGACAGCCCCGGTCAAACAGAACCGGAGGGCAAATATGCCCTCCGGTCCTGTTTTGTGCCGAAATCATTCCTGCGCACAGCTTCTGCTGTCCAGTGCTGAAATTTCAGCATAGCGCCTGGAGGGGAGGTATCCAGGTGCTGAAATTTCAGCCGCAGCTCTTTCAGCTGCGCTGTCCAGGTGCTGAATGAGTGCGGCTTGAGTTTCAGAGCACCCGCATTGTTTTTCTGCCGGATCCAGGGCGATCCGGTGCCCATAGACTCCCATGTCATGGGCATCAGAGATCTGCTTCACAGATTTGCATACTCCAGATTAGGAAACCATCTGTACCGATGCCCAAAATCTTTTGGACTTAGATTTGGGACGAATGAAGTAGAGTTAAAGCAGAATCCAGACCTTGCCACTAGATGTTAACCCCGGGAGTGGAGTTGATGATGATGAGACTTAGATACCTGAGGAATCTTGCCTAGCCTGGGCCTTTTTTGACATCGCAAAGGATGACCCAACTCTCGTTATTTGTAAAGTTTGTAAAAAAAACTTCAGTAGAGACAAAAAAAAACAAAAAAAAAACAATTTGACTACTACATGCGTGAACCCCCATATGGCAAAGCACCATGTGTTACTCTGGCAAATTTGCTGTGCTAAACTGTGCCTAGAGGGCCTCACCGAACAACATCCACCACATCAACTGCATCTGCTGTTTCTTCCTCCATCACTGTGGCAATTATTCTCTGACAGGTGTCCAGCTGCAGGACCTCCGCCTGTTTATCCGCTACAGTCTGGATGAGTGAGAGCCCATCAGCTGTGGACACTCCTGTGTCACAGGGTGGTTATAACAGATAAGGCGGTAAAGTAGCAGGATGGCAAAGGTAATAGGAATAACTAGTCTGACCCTTAAACTGGAGGTTCCTAGCTGACCCTGTTCCTAGAATTATCTCTAAAGGTGAGGATGTCTGGACCACCACACAAGATGGTGGAGTTTCAGGAAGGCTTCAGCAGTAACTGCACTCAGCATCCACACAGCTCACGGTCAAACAGAGACTGAACTCTATCAGCAACATCAGGTGACGGATCATGGGATTATTTAAAGGCTGGAGGAGTGGTCAACCACATCACCTGATACATACGGCAACACCAACTCATACTGCAGGGCCACAGCAACTGATGCTAACTCTTAATCTACAAAATGAAATGTACTCCTATGTAAGCTACTCACACCGAGGAGTAATTCCCAGAGACTGCAAAGCAATCTTATGGTTTTTACTGATCTCAGACACTAAGCACACCACTTGTTTGTTATCCCACCTTAACATCTCCGCCTGCACCTCCCTCACAGTGCAGCAGTTTGTCAGGTACACCCTACTCCACCCTCTCTCAGCATAGCAGCCAGCCCTCGGTCCCGCAGGTGTGGTCACGTAAAAGATTATTTCCTTCTACACGTCCCAAAGCAAAATGCTTAAACTTCATCATCTCCAATTTGTTGGCCACGCTGCCTTTTCACTTGGTGGATACAGATGGTTTCCAAAAGCTGATGCCATCGCAGCCCCCAGAATCAATTACCCAGTCTCCATTACTTCTCAAAGAAAGCTTTGCCTGAACTACACCAGCATGTCGCAGACAACATCACCTGTTCCTTGAGAAACTTTATGTGAACGGGTGCAAATCACCACTGACACCTGGATGACCAAAGATGGCCTAGGGGCATTAAATCTTGCTCACTGAACACTAAGTGTTTCTGGTGGCTACGGGGCAAGGCAGGGAAGGGACTATTCGCCAAGTCTTGAAATCCCCAAGACTTTTGGGACAAGCCTCTGCATGTAACTCTTCATCCACTGCCCTCGACCTCTCCCTTAATGTTCCAACAGTCCAGACAGAATCCCCCCTACCTATGTACTGTGCTGCCAGGGTTCACCGCCATTAGGCAGTGTTGAAATTAAAATGCCTTGTAGAGCTGAGTCACACAGCAGAAGAGTTGTGGACAGCTATGGCAGGCCAAGTTTCAGCAGTGGCTGTCTCCACTAAACCTGGAGCCAGGAAATGCCATGTGCGATAACGGTGCGAACCCAGTGGCGGCCCTACGCCGGGGCAAACTTACACACGTGCCATGCCTGGCTCACATCCTCAAACTGATTGTCCATCAAATCCTACTCCACTATCCCGGCCTGGATGAGCTGCTGCACAAAGCCCAGTTGCTGTGTGCTCACTTACACTGGTCTCACCCTGCGGGTCATCAACTAGCATCGCAATACAAGTCTCTCGGACAGCCAGTTAACCGTTTGATATGCGATGTGTTGTCACAGTGGAATTCCAGTCTGCACATGTTGGAGCGACTGTAGCAGCAAAGGCAAGCCCTGGCGCAATATGTAATGACGCGTACAGTGACTCAAAGCGAGACGAATGTAGTGCAAATGACCCTTGCAGAGTGAGAACAGATCAAGGACCTCTGAACCCTTCTGTACAGTTTTGACATGGATAACAAGTCGTGACGATGCCGACACCAGCATCACTGTTCCAGTCATTTACATGTTGGAGCAAACTGAAAAGTCTGCGGGATGAGGTTGTGGTACCAGAGGAAGAGGAGTAGGAAGAAGAGGATGATGAGGAAAGGATACCAATATCTCAAAGGTCCGGACTCTTTGTCACACAGCTGGGTGGCATGGCAGGGTGGAGTGAGCAACAGAGGAGGGCTCATGATACTAGACAAACTGAGATAATGGGCATAAAACAGTAAGGAGATGAGGAAAAAAAAGATTTTTTCCTTTCTGTTGTCTGAGGTTGTAACATGATGCCTGTACCGTTAGGATTCGAATTAGTGATAACTCGTGGCTTGCTACAATTCTGGATCTGCGGTACAAGAGTAATTTAACCAGATGCTTCCCGCCTTGGACAGGGACACGCGCATGCTGGAGTATCAAAACACGCTTACAGACAATCTTAGGACTGGTTTTTCCCAACAGAGCAGTGAGGGGCACAGTACGCATCGCAGATCTACAATTTCTGGGAGTTGTTTGACCAATTCTTTAAACCAACCTGTCCACAGGCAGAACTGAGTACAAGTCAGACACATAGTGAACGACTGGAGAGGATGGTGCAGGAGTATCTACAACAGAATATCCATGCGATCAGGGGGAATTTGGACCCTTTTGCAGTTTGGGCTTCAAAAATGGAGGAGTGGCCTGAGCTCGCCAGTCACACCTTGAAGGTTTTGTCAAGCCTGGCAGCCAGCGTTCTGTCAGAACGCATCTTTAGCATTGCTGGAGGTGTCCTCACGGATAAGCACATCAGTCTGTCCCCTGAAAGTATAAACCACCTAACATTCATCAAGATGAACAAGTCATGCATCTCCAAAGACTTGTCCACCCCTGAGACACACTGGGCAGAATAGGCGATGTTGTACTTTTCAGTGTGCTGCATTCATCTTGACATTATACATTTTTTATTCTGGGTCAATTGATGCCACTTTGGTGGTATATGGCCCTAATTTTTTGAAATGTGGAGACTGTTATTGGGGTGGCTTTGATGTGTGTTTTGTGAAGTTAGCAGGGCTCTCTGAGCACCATGCCTACACATGTCACTGACCCACCTGAATCCTTATTCCTCGACTACTCAGTGAACCTAATACTTGTGCCATCTGAGTGTGGTGGAGCATAACATTTATTGGAGAGGATGCATGAGGTATGAGGGCTCCATGCCCAATAGGCCTATACATGTCACCAGGAGTAGATAAAGACTAGCCAGGGCCCTGGGCTATTTATGTGATGGCCCACACCCCAACTCAATGTATCATGTGACATGTCACATGATCATCTTTTGATAGATCATGTGATCGGTCATTTGATTAACACACAGGTGTAGAACCATAAAAGAAAAAAAAACTAGAAAAACAGTGGCGCGCATAGCATACCACTCAGTTTTTTATGCCTTATTTACGACGCTATATACAGTGTCTACAAGCAGTATTCAACCCCCTGCAGATTTAGCTGGTTTGATAAGATGCCAATAAGTTAGAGCCTTCAAACTGCAAACGAGAGTAGGATTTATTAACAGAAGCATAAATCTTACAAACCAAAAAGTTATGTTGCTCAGTTGAATTTTTATACATTTTAAACATAAAAGTGTGGGTCAATTATTATTCAACCCCTATGTTTAATATTTTGTGGAATAACCCTTGTTTGCAATTACAGCTAATAATCGTCTTTTATAAGACCTGATCAGGCCGTCACATGTCTCTGGAGTTATCTTGGCCCACTCCTCCATGCAGATCTTCTCCAAGTTATCTAGGTTCTTTGGGTGTCTCATGTGGACTTTAATCTTGAGCTCCTTCCACGAGTTTTCAATTGGGTTAAGGTCAGGAGACTGACTAGGCCACTCCAACACCTTGATTTTTTCCCTCTTGAACCAGGCCTTGGTTTTCTTGGCTGTGTGCTTTGGGTCGTTGTTTTGTTGGAAGACGAAATTACGACCCATCTTAAGATCCTTGATGGAGGAGTGGAGGTTCTTGGCCAAAATCTCCAGGTAGGCCGTGCTATCCATCTTCCCATGGATGCGGACCAGATGGCCAGGCCCCTTGGCTGAGAAACAGCCCCACAGCATGATGCTGCCACCACCATGCTTGACTGTAGGGATGGTATTCTTGGGGTTGTATGCAGTGCCATCCAGTCTCCAAACGTCACGTGTGTGGTTGGCACCAAAGATCTCGATCTTGGTCTCATCAGACCATAGAACCTTGAACCAGTCTGTCTCAGAGTCCTCCAAGTGATCATGAGCAAACTGTAGACGAGCCTTGACATGACGCTTTGAAAGTAAAGGAACCTTACGGGCTCGTCTGGAACGGAGACCATTGCGGTGGAGTACGTTACTTATGGTATTGACTGAAACCAATGTCCCCACTGCCATGAGATCTTCCCAGAGCTCCTTCCTTGTTGTCCTTGAGTTAGCCTTGACTCTTCGGACAAGCCTGGCCTCGGCACGGGAGGAAACTTTCAAAGGCTGTCCAGGCCGTGGAAGGCTAACAGTAGTTTCATAAGCCTTCCACTTCCGGATGATGCTCCCAACAGTGGAAACAGGTAGGCCCAACTCCTTGGAAAGGGTTTTGTACCCCTTGCCAGCCTTGTGACCCTCCACGATCTTGTCTCTGATGGCCTTGGAATGCTCCTTTGTCTTTCCCATGTTGACCATGTATGAGTGCTGTTCACAAGTTTGGGGAGGGTCTTAAATAGTCAGAAAAGGCTGGCAAAAGAGATAATTAATCCACACATGTGAAGCTCATTGTTCTTTGTGCCTGAACTACTTCTTAATACTTTAGGGGGACCAAACAGAATTCTGGTGGTTTGAGGGGTTGAATAATAAATGACCCTCTGAATTAACTTTTAACGCTTTGACAAAAAAAAAAAAAATTTTTGTGGCACTGCATTTCCCACTTCCAGGCTGATCTACAGTCCAAATGTCACAATGCCAAGTTAATTCCGCATGTGTCAACCAGCTAAATCTGCAGGGGGTTGAATACTACTTGTAGGCACTGTATAGTGCTATACATAATAGAGCAGGTGTGCAAAATTAATTTACCACAGCCCCCAATATTACAGCAGGAGGCAGCACGCAGTACCCAGCATACAGCAGGAGGCTACACATAGCCCCTGGCACACAGCAGGAGGCTGTACATAGCCCTAAGCACACAGCAGGAGGCCACACATAGCCCCCAGAAAACAGCAGGAGGCCGCATATAGCCCCCAGCACACAGCAGGAGGCTGCACATAACCCCCAGCATAGTGCAGGAGGTCGCACTTAACCACCAGTACCCAGCAGGAGGATGCACTTATTCCCCAGCACACAGCAGGAGGCTGCACAAGTTGTGCCCCACATAGCCACCTGTATACAGGCTGTGATCCACATAGTCCCCAATATACAAGCTGTACCCCACATAGCTATCAGTATACAAGGTGTGCCCCATATAGCCCCAAGCATACAAGCTATGCCCCACATAGCCCCCAGTATACAAGGTGTACCCCCCATAGTCCCTTCATGCTGGCTGTGTCCCACATAGCCAGCAGTATACAAGCTGTGCCCCATATAGCCACCAGTATACAAGCTTTGTTTCACATAGCCACCTGTACACAGGCTGTTCCTCACATAGTCCCCAGTATACAGGCTGGGCCCCACATAGATACCTGTATACAAGCTGTTGCTCATATAGCCCCCAGTAAAAAAAGCTTTGCCCCATATAGCCACCTGTATACAGGTTGTTCATCTCATAGTCCCTAGTACACAGGCTGGGCTCCACATAGCCTCCAGTATAAAAGATTTGCCCCTTATAGCCCCTGTATACACCTGCACATATAATAAAAATATAAACACATACTCACCTCTTTCCTGTCCTCCAGTCACTTTGTTCTGATACACCTGTCTCCACGTCTTCTTGATGCTGGCGTGTACATGCTGGTGCTGGCTGATTACGTCATCGCACAGGAGACAGGAGTTCCCCTGAGCTGCGCTGCTGCTGTGAATTGCTGGCAGTGCAATTTCAGAGACGCTCCCTACCTCGAGATGTACACTGGGGGAACAGGAGTGAGGTGAGTATCTGCTGCTGCACAAAACATTATAATGAGGGCAAAATGGCCATGGGCACTCCTGGAGTGCTGGGTCCCGGGCGGTAGCCCCTACTGCCCTCATTATAATCTGTGTATGCATGTCACTGACCCGCCTGACTAATTGTTCCTGTGGTACTCCGTGAACCTAATACTTGTGCCACCCAAGTGTGGTGGAGCATAAACTTTACTGTAGCGGTTGCATGATATATGATGATCCCCTACCCAAAAGGCCTATACATAACACTGACCCTCCTGACTAATTCTTCCTGCAGTACTCTGTGAACCTAATACTTGTACCACCTGAGTGTGGCGGAGCATAAAATTTATTGAAGCATTAGCATGAGTTATGAGGGCCCCCAGCCCAACAGTCCTACACCTGTCACTCATCCCCGTTCCTAAACAATGCTTAAAGAGGACCTGTCACCCCCCTGGTGCATGGCAATCTAAATGCACCACTGAATGCAGCATGCCTGCTGCATTCAGGGAAGGGGCCCTCATGTCTCTATCCCCTCTGTGCACTGAGATATACACTTTATAAATCTTACATTTACTGAGTCAGGGGGGCATTCCTTATTCAGGAGTCAGCACTGGCACAGAGGTTTTTCTCTGCCTCCGGCCGCCGCCTCCTGCTGCTCTGTTCCTCCTCCATACTGTGTCTGCCCTCTTCCTCGCCTGCGCCGACGTCAAACCTTCTGTTCTCATGCAGGCGCATAGTGAGGCTGTGACGTCAGCCACCGGCTCCCATCATCGCTATGCGCCTGCGTGAGAACAGAAGCTTAGACGTCGGCGCGGGCGAGGAGGGGGGTGGACACAATAAGGAGGAGGAACAGTACTGTAGGAGGCGGCGCCGAGCGCAAGAGGCAAGGAAAAACCTCCGTGCCAGCGCTGACTCAAGAATGAGGAATGCCCTCCTGACTCAGTAAATGTAAGATTTATAAAGTGTATATCTCAGTGCACAGGGGGGCTAGAGACATGGGGGACCCCTTCCCTGAATGCAGCAGGTATGCTGCATTCAGTGGTGCATCTAGGTTGCCATGCACTAGGGGGGTGACAGGTCCTCTTTAACCTTGAAATGCTAGGCCAGGCTGTGTTTCAGATCCTCTGCCATTGTAGAATTCTCTGAGCACGATGCCTACACGTGTCACTCATCCCTGTTACTAATGAATGCTTAACCTTCAAATGCTAGGCCATACCCTGTTTCAGACCCTCTGCCATGCATGAAGGCTCTGCCATTATACAATTTTCATTCTGGGTAAATTGATGCCACTGTGGTGGTATCTGACTCTAATTTTTTGAAATGTGGAGACTGTTATTGGGGTGTCTTAGCTGTGTATTTTGTTACTTTACTGTTACTTTAACAGGGCTCTCTAAGCGCCATAACGTCACTCATCTCCCTGTTTCTGATCAATGTAGAAGCTTACAATAGTGGGCCAGGCCTTGTAACAAGCATCCATAAAGCACAACGACAAATATTTTAGCTCTGGGGAATAAAATGCACTTTTCCTGGTGTCTGTGCCTAATGTGAGCTATTTTGGCAGCTTTTGGGCCTCCTTTAAGGTGTTTTCTATTACCCTGATTTTGCATCCCATTGATTTCAATGGGTTCGGAAGTTCGGCGAACATATGACTATGAACTTCAAAAGGTTTGCTCATTTCTACTCTCAACTCCACAGCCCTCAGTACGCAGATGTACTCCGGCCAGATGAATGTCAAGAGAACATTCTTTTGATCTTCACCTATGGAATGTGGAAATGGACAGTCTGAAACATGGACGGTGCTCAGATCACGATACCTGCCCTGACCAACAGGTCTTCTGACCTGAGCTGACTTGTGTGGGGTTTCATGCAGAGTCTGTCCTTAGCACCCATACACTAGCCCACCTTAGCATAGGGACCGTATATTCAGTAGGTCCAGGGGGTGGAGCCTAGAGTAGAGCGGGAGACTTGAGTGACAGTTGAGAGAGTTCTAGTCAGACAGTGCTGGGAAGGCAGCAAGAGAGGACGTGCCTAACAGTATTCTTGACAGGAGGGCACCTCCTCGGAGAGGGGTGACCCAGAAATGGAGGGGACAATCCAGGACCAGTTGGAGCCGGCTGGGGAGTCTGGGATCGACACCGGCATACCGGAGTCAGAGGTCTATCCCTGACTGTGAACCGACAAGCTGTGGGACCGTCAGAAGGGAGCCATAGCGCCACAGACTGTACCTCTTCATCAGTTTCAAACAGGTCCAGGACACATTAGGGAAAGGACTGAATTCCGGTGGCGGGAGGATTTGCTCGTTGTCGCTCCCGTCCGTAACGGTAAGGAACCAGCCGTACCTAATAGTAACAGACCAGGGGACTGTCGAAGGAGTTCTTCAGAGTGGTGAATGAGAGTAAAGAGGTACACAGACCCCGAACATTGTGAGAGGGCACCACCGACAGACTCTGCTAAGTTACCTCCAATCTGTGGCTATGTCCCCGGTAAACCAGACTGTACTGTGTACCTGTTTTTCATCTGGAGACAGTAAAGAATTTCTTGAGCTGATCTGGTGTCTGTGCTCCTTTCCTCCGCTGCCTGGAGGGCTCGTACAGCATAAAAAAGGTGAGGACTACTACTCCCATCATCTATACCCGCTGCCCTGAGGTAAAGCTCCACCTGTGGAGAGCTGCACTACTCTGAGCTGCCATTCCATCACCTCAGCAGCCGGCCACAGCGCTGGTATCCACGTTACCAGGTACCACAGGTAGCTCACGTTACCGTTTCCCCCATCCTTCATCATCATCCCCCACCATCCCCACCATTGAGGGTCCAGGGCACGGAACCGGGAACCAACCAGCCGTGATCCCCCAACAAAGTGATTACCTGTCCCGGTATCCGAGTACCCCCTACCCTGTCGACCGACTCACTTGCTCCATAGGCCGGTATTTATAGGCTGTCATTTCAGGTGGGGAAACCCGGCAGCTGAAGCCAGTTTTGTGATCTGAGCACCATCCAGCTGGCATAGACTTGTGTGGCCGGCCTGATGCTTAATCTGGAGGCTGCACCTTCCTCTCACCATCACGATCCCTATAGAGATGCAACTTCTGTCCAGAGGATCTTACCAGGTCCTGGTGTCACATCTGTAATATGAATACTGGGTACATTGCACCCATTTGAATGAGGCCTTGTTACACCCTGAACACACACAATGTGTGATATGAAAAATATGCCACGTGTGACCGGGGCAAGGCCTCATACACACGAGTCATTAGGGCCAGCACTATACCACCACTTTGGCCACTCGGAGCTGCTGCTACATTGAGGAGCTACAGAACTGAAGGGTCCACATGGTGACAGCAACACTACCCCAACAAGCAAGTCACTAAAAATAACATGTAGGCCACATGCACACGTTGAGTATTTGTAGGGTTTTTTACCTCATTATTTGTAAGACCAGTATTTGTAAGACCAGGAGTGGAACAATCAGAGGAAAAGTATAATATTTATCACCCGCTCCTGGTGGTGTCTTCCAAATACTGAGGTAAAAATCTCACTGTGTGCACGTGGCCTTGGTTGGCTTTTTTCTGACTTGCCTGTCCTGTGTCACATTGCCACCCCTACCACGCTGTAGCACCACAATGTAGCAGTGGCTTTGAGCAAAGTGCGATGTTGCCGGAATGCTGCGTCTCCAGGTGCTATGTAGCTCTACCCTCATGGTGGTGCTTCCTGCCACACTATGGAGTTTAATTGGCAGATGAATATCTGAGAATGAGCCCAAATTATGGCTTGTAAAGCTGGAGTCACAGCAGCATACAAGAGAGCGCCCAATGTGTACACAAGGTCTGAGGCTGTGGTCGTACTGTGCCCGGTGACGAGCCGCTCCCAATGGCCGTGTGGTTTTGCAAGAAAAAACTGTTCTTTACCTGCTGAACTAAAGAGCAGGTAAAAGATCGGAGCGGTCACGGCACAGGTTTTAAGTCACCTGAAAGGCACAGGGTTTAAGGTACAGGTTTTCGGGCACAGGGTTTTGGGTATGGGGTTTCAGGCCCAGGATTTTGGGCACAGGTTTCCGGTTATGGGGTTTCAGGCACAGAGTTTTGGGCACAGTTTTCAGGCACTGGGTGTTGGCCACATGTTTTCAGGCCCAGGGTTTTGGGCACAAGTTTTGAGCACAGGTTTTTGGGCACGGGGTTTCAGGTACAGGGTTTTGGGCACAGTTTTCAGGCCCAGGATTTTGGCCACAGGTTTTCGGGTTTGGGGTTTCAGGCACAGGGTTTTGGGCACAGTTTTTGGGCACGGGGTTTTAGGCACAGTTTTCAGGCCCAGGATTTTGGGCACAGGTTTTCGGTTATGGGGTTTCAGGCACAGAGTTTTGGGCACAGTTTTCAGGCCCAGGATTTTGGCCACAGGTTTTCGGGTTTGGGGTTTCAGGCACAGGGTTTTGGGCACAGTTTTCGGGTATGGGGTTTCAGGCACAGGGTTATGGGCACAGTTTTCGGGTATGGGGTTTCAGGCACAGGGTTTTGGGCACAGTTTTTGGGCACGGGGTTTCAGGTACAGGGTTTTGGGCACAGTTTTCAGGCCCAGGATTTTGGCCACAGGTTTTCGGGTTTGGGGTTTCAGGCACAGGGTTTTGGGCACAGTTTTTGGGCACGGGGTTTTAGGCACAGTTTTCAGGCCCAGGATTTTGGGCACAGGTTTTCGGTTATGGGGTTTCAGGCACAGAGTTTTGGGCACAGTTTTCAGGCCCAGGATTTTGGCCACAGGTTTTCGGGTTTGGGGTTTCAGGCACAGGGTTTTGGGCACAGTTTTCGGGTATGGGGTTTCAGGCACAGGGTTTTGGGCACAGTTTTCGGGTATGGGGTTTCAGGCACAGGGTTTTGGGCACAGTTTTTGGGCACGGGGTTTTCAGGTACAGGGTTTTGGGCACAGTTTTCAGGCCCAGGATTTTGGCCACAGGTTTTCGGGTTTGGGGTTTCAGGCACAGGGTTTTGGGCACAGTTTTTGGGCACGGGGTTTTAGGCACAGTTTTCAGGCCCAGGATTTTGGGCACAGGTTTTCGGTTATGGGGTTTCAGGCACAGAGTTTTGGGCACAGTTTTCAGGCCCAGGATTTTGGCCACAGGTTTTCGGGTTTGGGGTTTCAGGCACAGGGTTTTGGGCACAGTTTTCGGGTATGGGGTTTCAGGCACAGGGTTTTGGGCACAGTTTTCGGGTATGGGGTTTCAGGCACAGGGTTTTGGGCACAGTTTTTGGGCACGGGGTTTCAGGCACAGTTTTCAGGCCCAGAATTTTGGGCACAGGTTTTCGGGTATGGGGTTTCAGGCCCAGGGTTTTGGGCACAAGTTTTGAGCACAGGTTTTTGGGCACAGAGTTTCAGGCATAGGGTTTTGGGCACAGTTTTCAGGCACGGCATGCTGGGCACAGGTTTTCAGGCCCAGGTTTTGGGCATACGTCCACTACACAGGTATGCAGCCTCAGCGTAGGTTTATTGTCTGGGCTCATGGACCACCAGTCACATGCCCGTCCCCCTTACCTGAACCTCTCCTGGCCGGCGGTGTCCCAGATCTGCAACTTGATTCTCTTGCCTGGTTCAATCTCCACCAGCCGTGAAAAAAAATCTACTCCCACCGTAGGGTCAGACACTTGGGCAAAGCGGCCTTCTGTGAACCTTCGGATCAGACACGACTTCCCCACGGTGGAGTCCCCAATCACGATGAGACGGAATTGGTACAGCCAGATAGCCTCCATGGTTGGCGGTCACACGGTCACACGGTGGTCTCCTGTAGATGAGATCTTTCTTTTTTAAAGTGTTACACAGAAGTCCGAGTACTGCAGTCCGAGCGCTACTCCGGGGGTCCCCAGAAGCCCCTCACTGCACTGGACGAGGGGGACCTGACATACACAACGGGTATGGGCCCGGTACAGCGAGTTCCCGGTGTGGATATTCCCGGTGTGGATATACCTGGTGTAGATCCCCTGGTGTAGATCCCCTGGTGTAGATCCCCTGGTGTAGATCCCCTGGTGTAGGTCTCCCAGTGTAGAGTTCCCCGGGTGCAGCTGTGGCCTCGGCCTCCAGGGGGCGGTGCAGCCAGGTGTCAGGTGAGCAGCGATCAGTGGAGGTGTGTGATCAGCAGAGCTATGGCAGCGGGGCAGGCCGGGATGGATGGGCAGGCAGCCTCCATTTTGGTGCTGAGTATGGGGAGTGCACTCTCAGGCCTGGGATCGCTGGGCTGTAATCTCCGGCATATGAAGGGTTACATCAGGGGGCGCGCACATCCCCGGGTGGACAATGCAGCTGGCACCTACCGAGCGATGTGATAGGCTGGCCGTGCCCAGCAGACGGTGCCCCGCACACAGGGCCTGGTGTGATGGCGAGCGCCGTGCTCCGGAGGATGCTGCCCGCACCGAGCAGAGGAAATGGCAGCAGCATCAGCACCAAACACTCTGACTCATCACTGGCATCAGCAGCCGCCGTAATCACTGCACTAAACAGGCAGCGGCCCGCCCTCTACCGTACTGCTCCGAGCAGCCGCGCCTCTGTGCTCATCAGCGCTCACACTGGCTCCGCACATACTCCGGATATAATCAGAGACAGGATCGCTGCAGAGGTGTGAACCAGGCTCTAGACAGTTAATGGGCACTCCTTCATCACTGCTCTTCATTATCCCTTTCCCGGGTCACAATGGTCCCTCTGTGAGCGGGTGACCCGGGGACTTCACCTGGGGGTATCACTGAATGACCTCAGGTGACCCAGACTGTGACATCACCCCGCTAACAGCGGGACCCCAAACTCACGTCGCTGGAGGGTTCATGTGGGTGTAATAAAGATAAGAATGAGGGACGTCTTTGTGGGTTTTTTGCAATTCACCTATTTATCACGGGGTGGTGTATTGTTTACTATTTACTTAGAGGTTCCTAGTGGGCAGTTCTAATATTGGCCCTATATTATGAATCTCGGGCTTAGTGCCAGCTGGCAATATTCAGCTGGCATTAACCCCTTTATTATCCAGTCTGCCAACACCACAGGGCAGCTTGAAGAGTCAGGTTAAGCACCAGAAAATGGTGCTTTGAGGAATGCGCCATATTCTGGGGTGGCTGTGGGCTGCAATTCGCAATGAGGTGGGCCCAGAACACTAGGGCCCCTCCACACTGAGGATTCCAGATCCCAGCTGCCTACTTGTACCTGGCTGGAAATTAAAAATGCAGCAAAGCTGCACATCATTTTTTTTTGTATTATTTTGATAAATAATTTAAAATAAAAAGGGCTTCCCTGTATTTTGGTTACCAGGCGGTTAACACTAGGCAGCTGGGAGTGGGTAGAAGCCCGTACCTGCCTGCTCTGTACCTGCGCTGGTGACCAAAAATATAGCAGAGCACGAGGTGATCAGTGCAAAATCTTCACCACATATGCAGCAAGTACTCTGTGTGAACAGTGCTGTGTATTTAGGTGATAAGATTGAGGTCTATGTGTTAAAATCGGGGCAAAATCCACAGCAAGAATTGAAATGCTGCAGATTTTTCCGCTATAAAATGTGCGCCATGTCTGCAGTATAGGCACAACACTTATAATTCCCCATACACTTTGCAGGGAATGTGCTGTACTATGGATTTGTCAAAAAAACGCAGGAAAATCACAGCGAAATGTGCAGCATCTGTACATAGCCTAAAGGAGTATAGCAGCTCCACATACGTCCTCATCAGGAGATGAGTGCGGAAGGTGAGGTGTTGTCTACCAATCATGTCAGGATGCTGCACAATCATCAGTTATCAAGTACGCATTCTATCAGGGACGTACATACAAATCATGGGGTCCAATGGCAGAAGATCTAATTGCCCCCCCTCCCCATGGAAATAAAATATATTCAGCACATAAGAGAATAGCTTTCAATTTTGCAGCCCTCACAAAGAAATTCTCCTGTTGGAAACCCTGGATCCCCTTTCATTGCAGCCATAAAGTATGATGGTAATAAACGTGTCCTACAAACAGTGTATAATGCCCCCACAGTCAATTCTTCTACAGACACAGTATGATGACTCTACTGTACTCTGCTCAACTACCCCAGCAAAGTATTATGACCTCAACAAAGAATGATCCCTGTGACCCTCACATAGTCCTCCATGTAGTATAATGCACCCCCATAGTCCTCCATATAGTATAATGCACCCCCATAGTCTTCCATATATTGTAATGCACCCCCCATACAGTATAATGGGCACCACACCTCTTCACATTGTATAACAGTCCACACAGCCCTCCGTGTAGTATGATGTACCGCACACAAACCTTTATACTGTACAATTGCTTGCATACAGTATAATGGCTTTCAAATAGACCTCCATTAAGTATAAAGGCTCCTTCATAGCCCTCCAAATAGTATATTGACCTCCACAATGCCCTCCAAATATTTTAATGGCCACACAAGGCCTTGCATATGGTTTACTTGGCCACACAAATCCTCCATGTAATATTATGCACCCCTGCATAGTCCTCTATTTAGTATAATGTACCTTACAGTCCTCCATGTGGTATAATGCACTCCCCATAGCCCTCCATATATTATAATGCACCCCTCATAGTCCTCCATATAGTATAAAGCACCTCTATAGTCATCCATATATTAAAATGCATTCACATAATTCTCCATATATTATAATGCACCCCATAGTCCTCCATATAGTATAATGCACCCCCATAGTCCTCCATATAGTATAATGCACCCCCATAGTCTTCCATATATTGTAATGCACCCCCCATAGTTCTTCATATAGTATAATGCACCCTCATAGTCCTCCATATAGTTAAATGCACCCCCATAGTCATCCATATAGTATAATGCATCCAGCATTGTCCTCCATATATTATAATGCACCCCCATAGTCCTCCATATAGTATAATGCACCCCCATAATCCTCCATCTAGTATAATGTACCCCCATAGTCCTCCATATACTAGAATGTATCTGCATTGGCCGCAAGGGCAAGGGTACTCAACCATCCGGGGGCAGTCTGATGGATGTCACGGTGGCAGTCCCAGAGGTCGTGGCCCTGACCGAGCATATAAAAAGGGAAATATTACAGGGGAAAATAAAATTTATCATGACGCCATCTGAGGTGTCTGATCAGCTGGACCAGCGCTGCTTGTAGTGGCCCCAGAGGATAGGTGATATGGCAGCTTGATGTAGCATTCGCCTCAGATGGAGTAAGCCCCTGGGGTGTAGAGGTGGTGAGGTGAGGATGATGGTGGTGGACGTTTTTGGTGCTGGAAGGTGCAGGAAGGAGTAGAGGGACACAAGGGTTGCAGTTCTTACCGGCTCCTTTCACATCTGTAATTTGCGGCAGATCCAGCAGATGTCACCGCATCCACCGGATGTGCCGCATAACGGCCGACTTGCGGCATCGATCCAGCAAGCCCCATTCATTTTCTATGGGGCTTGCAGTCGGGTGCGGCAAGTGCGGTTTTGCTGGATCCGGCACTTGCAGATGCTAGCAGTGTTTTTTTATTTGGCATGCCGCAAATGCTGCATCCGGAAAAACTGCACTTGCTGCACCTGGCCCGACACCTTTAAATATCTATGTGTTCATTTGTGGAGAATTGCATTTTTGGCAGGTGAATACTCGTATTTAAGAATAAAAGTAATGTTTCTAATTGTGTTTCATCAAACATTTAGCATGGTTTGGCTTTCACAGGCTCTTTGTTTCCTGTACATTCCGTTACACGTCGCAACATTGCATGCAATTTGCTGGTTGCAGTAAAATCATGGACACATTGTTCTATTTTCTTGCTGTGTACAAATGGAACAATGTGTCCATGATTTCACTGCAACCAGCAAATTGCCTGTGAAATTGCATGCAGTGTTGCGACGTGTAACGGTACCTTTAGTCCTACAAGCAATGCGGCCCCCCGATATCAATTTTTTTCTACGTGCGGCCCACCAACCCAACCGAGTTTGAGACCCCTGGTCTATAGTATACGGGGTCCAAGGATCCATTCACCAGCACTGAAACAATACGGTTGAGTTCTAGCCATCCATTTTTGAACTTGCATAAGATATGAGGCGTTGACCTGACGATTTGGGAGTGTAAGGGCGAGTAACAGAGCGGTGGCATGAGGGATGAGGGGCCCCTGCCTGCTAGGCCTATACATGTTACTGACCCATCTGAATCATTCTTTCGGCAGTAGTCCATGAAGCTAATACTTGCGCCATCTGAGTGTGGTGGAACGAAAAATGTATTGGAGCGGTTTGCATGAGGGATGAGGGCTCACTGCCCACTAAGCCTATATATGTTACTGACCCACCTGACTAATTATTTCGGTAGTAGTCCTTGAAGCTAATACTTGTGCCACCTGAGTGCAGCAGAACATAAAACTAATTGGAGTGGTTTCATGAGGTATAAGATCCCCCAGCCCAACAGTCCTACAATTTTTAGCCTTAGTAAATTGATGCCACTTTCATAGTGTCTGGCCTAATCTTTTTCTAATGCGGAGGCTCTTCTTGTGGTGTCTTTGTTGTGAGTTTTGTGAATTCATCAGGGCTCTCTGAACACTATGCCTACACCTGTCACTCATATCACTGTTCCTGATCAATGCTTGAAATACTGGGCTAGGCCTTGTCCTATGCATCCATTATGCACAATGATGAATATTTTAACTGTGAGAAATATCACTTTTCCTGATGTCTGTCCTTAATTTGAGCTGTTTTTGCAACTTTTGGGCCACTTTGAGGGAGTTTTTGATTTTGCCTTCCATTGATTTTAATGGGATTTGGAAGTTCTATGAACAGTTTGTTAAACAATTCGGTGATCATATGCTCATTCAGAGAACCGAACCTGAACTTCAAAAGATTCGCTCATCTCTAGTTATCATACCTTGCATGCGCAACTTTGCATAGCGCTGGCAAATACACCGGCTTTCCTAAAGCATGTTATTATGCCCACAGGTGTGTGATAACCTGCTAATTGGGCCGACTAGTCGGGGAACGAACGCACCCTTGACTAGTCAAAGTCCAAATTTGCATCTCATGAGTGGTCTTTAGAAATACTTTTTCTATAGATCTGGTTATGTGTGTTCCTACATAGAGGGACTGTTAGGCAGGGATTATAGTATGTGCACAGAACTACTTACAGATCTCGGGGAACAGAGGATCTGACAGGTTCCCTTTAATTCTGCTTAATATTTAGTGATACAATTAATATAAAATCATCACTGGACACAGTTTTGAGATTTGCCCCCTTCAGATTTATTCGGTTCTGTCTATTGTACATTCATGAGGGTTGATGAGGAAGTTCAGGGCTTGAGATCTGACTTTATTAAGGGGAGACATCTCCATCAGTTAGGCAGGGAATATAGTTATGTGCATAGGACTACTCATGGTTCAATGGAAACAGAAAACCTGACAGGTTCCCTTTAATTCTGCTCAATATTAAGTGATACAGTTACTATAAAATCATCACTGGACACAGAGATTTGAGTTTTGCCCCCTCAGATTTTTTCGGTTCATTCATGAGGGTTGATGAGAAAGTACAATACTTGAGACGTGACTTCATTAACATCATGAAACAATCACTGATCTCAGGGAGACCAGTCAAGGAAACACTGCGGGCAGCCGGCTAAAGCGCTCAAACACAGTGAAATCCGTGTTTGAGACGCCTAAACGAGGCTCCACGAACTCTATTTACATATATGTATTTCCCAGGGGACAATCCCCCTGGGAAATACAAATATGCAGATAGAGTCTGTAGAGCCTCATTTAGGAGTCTCAAACATGGGACCAACCAACACCAAAACCAGGTATCAATCCACAGACAGCTGGAATACCAAAATCAGGTATTCAGCTCGGTAGCTGTTTCGGGGTTTTGCCCCTCATCAGTGTGGAGTATGATTCTGGCTAGGTGGGACTTAGCCTTGGGGTGCTTTTTTTTTTTTTTTTTTTTTTCTTTTTTCTTTTTTCTTTTTTCTTTTTTTCTCAATATTCACATATTCACTGTGGGGGCTTCTTTTTTTTTTTTCTTTTTTCTTTTTTTCTCAATATTCACATATTCACTGTGGGGGCTTTTTTTTTTCTTTTTTTCTCAATATTCACATATTCACTGTGGGGGCTTTTTTTTTTTTTCTTTTTCTTTTTTCTCAATATTCACTGTGGGGAGACCTCTCTTCATGCCGTCCGTTGTTCATCTCTATTGTCTGACGTGGCAGCGTCTGCGTCTATGAACTGCAATGAGAAAACATGAGTTAACCCCTTCATGACCTTGCCATTTTTTGCAATTTTGACCAGTGTCCCTTTATGAGGTTATAACTCGGGAACGCTTCAACGGATCCTAGCGATTCTGAGATTGTTTTTTCGTGACATATTGGGCTTCATGATAGTATTAAATTTAGGTCGATAATTTTTGCGTTTATTTGTGAAAAAATCAAAAATATGGCAAAAATTTTGAAAATTTTGCAATTTTCAAATTTTGAATTTTTCTTCCGGTAAACCAGAGAGTTATGTGACACAAAATAGTTATGAAATAATATTTCCCACATGTCTACTTTACATCAGCACAATTTTGGAAAAAAAAAAAAATTTGTTAGGAAGTTATAAGGGTTCAAAGTTCATGAGCAATTTTTCATTTCTCCACCAAAATTTACAAAACCAATTTTTTAGTGACCACATCACATGTGAAGTTCCTTTGAGGGGTGTACATGACATAAAACACCCAATAGTGACACCATTCCAAAAACTGCACCTCTCAAGCTACTCAAAACTACATTCAAGAAGATTATTAACCCTTCAGGTGCTTCACAGGAACTAAGCAAATTGGAAACAAAAAAATGGATATTTTAATTTTTCTAACACAAATGTTCTTTTATCCTCAATTTTTTCATTTTCACATGGGCAAAAAGATAAAATGGATCCTAAAATTTGTTGGGCAATTTCTCCTGAGTATATCGATACCACATATGTGATCATAAACCACGGTTTGGGCGCACGGCAGGGCTCTGAAGGGAAAGAGAGCAATTTGACTTTTGGAGCTAATTTTCCATTCAAAAAGTGATATGGCGCTCCTTCACTTCTGAGCCCTGCCGCGCGCCAAAACAGTGGTTTATGACCACATATGAGGTATCGGTGTACTCAGGAGAAATTGCCCAACAAATTTTAAGATGAATTTTATCCTGTTACCCATGTAAAAATGAAAGAATTGAGGCTGAAAGAACATTTTTGTGAAAAAAAGTACTTTTTCCATATTCACAGATCAATTTGTAAAGCATGTGGGGGTTCAATATGCTCACCACCCATCTAGATATGTTCCCTGGAGGGTCTAGTTTCCAAAATGGGGTCACTTGTGGGGGAGCTCCAAAGTTTAGGCACACAGGGGCTCTCCAAATGCGACATAGTGTCCGCTAACAATTTGAATGGAAAATCACCTCAAATTGTTAGCGGACACCATATCGCATTTGGAGAGCCCCTGTGTGCCTAAACATTGGGGTTCCACCACAAGTGACCCCATTTTGGAAACTAGACCCCCCAGGGAACATATCTAGATGCATAGTGAGCACTTTGAACCCCCAGGTGCTTCACAAATTGATCCGTACAAATTAAAAAAGAAAATTTGTGTGAAAAAAAAAAGTATTTTTACCTTATTATGGATCAGTTTGTGAAGCACCTGGGGATTCAAAGTGCTCACTATGCATCTAGATAGGTTCCTTGGGGGGGTCTAGTTTCCAAAATGGGGTCACTTGTGGGGGAGCTCCAATGTTTAGGCACACAGGGGCTCTCCATACACAACCTGGTGTTTGCCAACAATTGGAATTCTTAGTGGACACCAGGTCGCATATGGAGAGCCCCTGTGTGCCTAAACATTTGAGCTCCCCCACAAGTGACCCCATTTTGGAAACTAGACCCCCCAGGGAACATATCTAGATGCACAGTGAGCACTTTGAACCCCCATGTGCTTCACAAATTGAGACGTAAAAATGAATAAAGAAACTTTTTGTGAAAAAACATACTAGTCTAGTAGTTACAATTCGCAGCATAGGGGACCCTATACATTTGGGTCTCTCCATGCTGAGGATTCCAGCCCCCTAGCTGCCAAGTTGTACCTGGCTGGCAACCAAAAATACGGCAAAGCTCCATGTCATTTTATTTGTAGAATTAAAAAAAAAAAATGACATGGGGCTCTGCCATATTTTTGGTCCAGCCAGGTACAACTTGGCAGCTACGGACTGCCACCAGCCCCCAGCTGCCTCATTGTACCTGGCTGGAACCAAAAATACAGCGAAGACCTTTTTTAATTTCTAGAACTAATTCTAGAAAAAAAATTACGTGGGGCTCCGCCATATTTTTGGTCCAGCCAGGTACAACTAGGCAGCTGGGGGCTGGAATCCTCAGCATAGAGAGGCCCAAGCGTTTTGGGCCCCCCATGCTGCGAATTGCAGCCTGCAACCGCCCCAGAAAATGGCGCATTCATTGAAGTGCCATTTTCTGGCGCTGTACCCACGCTCTTCCAGTTGCCCTGGTGCCGGTGGCTAACTGGGTAATAAAGGGGTTAATGCCAGCTTTTTATTGGCAGCTGGCACTAAGCCCGAGATTCATAATATAGGGCCAATGTTAGACCCGCCATTAGGAATCTCTAGTACGGTAAATAGTCAATAAATACACACAGAGAAAAATCTTTTTATTTGAAAAAAAAAACACAGACACAATTCGGACTCCATCTTTATTATGAAAAGATCCGACGTAGTCCACAACGAAGGTCCCACGACGCTCGATCGCTCCAACGTCGTCCATAACGAAGGTCCCACGATCACTTCCTGCAGCTAGATCCTCAGGATCCAGCTGTAGAAAGTGATCTGACAGATCCAGCACAGTGATCACATAATGGTCACTGTGGATCACTGTGCTGTAGCTGTCAGATCATTTCCTGCAGCTAGATCCTCAGGATCCAGCCGTAGAAAGTGATCTGACAGATCCAGCACAGTGATCCACAATGATCACATAATGGTCACTGTGAATCACTGTGCTGGAGCTGTCAGATCACTTCCTGCAGCTCAGGATCCAGCTGTAGAAAGTGATCTGACAGATCCAGCACAGTGATCCACAGTGATCACATAATGGTCACTGTGGATCACTATGCTGGAGCTGTCAGATCACTTTCTACAGCTGGATCCTCAGGATCTAGCTGTAGAAAGTGATCTGGCAGCTCCAGCACAGAGCTGTCAGATCCGGAGGCGGTGAAGAGGAGGAGCGGGACGCAGTGGAGACAGAGCGGCCGCCGGAGGGGTGAGTGGGAGAGGCGATCGCCGCTCTGGTGATCGGGGGGGCAGGAAGAGGGAAGAGGGGGGGTGACAGGAGAAGTAGGGGGGCACTTAGGAGGAAGCGGGGGCAGGCAGGAGGAAGCGGGCAGCAGGAAGAGGAAGCGGGCGGCAGGGACAGGAAGCAGGTGGCAGGAAAAGGAAGCGGGGGGTAAGAAAGATGAGAGGGGGCAGGAAAGAGAGGTGGGGGACAGGGGGGCAGTTAGAGGATGACAGGGGAGAAGATTGGAGGGTAGGGATAGCAGCGGCAGGCAGGGAAGCATTACATGCGCGGTGATTTTCACTTTCACTTTTGAGTGCCAGTCACCGCGCCTGTAGCCGGGGGGGGTGGAGGTGGGGGCAAATCGACCCCCCCTGGGGTGTTGTACAACTCCCATGTACCTGCAGGCCGAGTGACAGGTCAGTGACACCCTCACTCGACCTGCAGGAGCCTGATCATTCCATGGCCCAGGGGGTGGGCCAAGGGTCTGGAAGGGGTTAATATTCTGCCAACAAACTATACATAGAGATGCTAGATGTGGCATATATATTTGCCTGTTCTACGGGCATGGCATTTTTGGGGCTCCTCCAGGTTCTGCGTCGTCTCCTGGGTCCGCTATGTTCTTCCCTCATTCTTGAAGGCACAGTTGTTTCTTTTCTTGACAGACCAGGAGACATGATGAGGCTCTGGAGGGAGTTTTATAGCCACAGACTGTTGTGACCTCATAAAGCAATGACAGAGCAAGCGGGTGTGGCTGGATGACCTAAGTGATCTGTAAACTTTTCATGAAGCCGTGATGTCATCGCACTTCTGAACATTCTATTTGGAATCCTGCATTCATCAGCCTCATTCAGCTTCGGCTCCTAAGAAAAACAACATTACAATATCAACATGGCGTCTAGAAGGAGTTATAGAAGCGTGACTGAGGATCAGGAGGAGGGGTCACCGTCGTCATCACGTGACCCATAGAATAGGTAAAGAAATAAAACGACACAAAATAGGAGGAAAAATGTTTAGACAGAATGGATCTGAGGGATAACCAATATGGCTGCTGATAAACACCGATCCTCTCCATTCCACTCAGCTGCTAACTTGGGAGACTTTGGGGAAGGCTAGAAGTGAGCTCTTTATATAGAAAGGCAGTCCTGTTGATGGTTATCTTATTTTTGGCTAAAACCACTGTGGAACATCCATATTAGGATAGTATATGATCCTATTGGGTGGAGTATGACACTAGCATTACCGTTTAGGTGTTCATTGGCTGCTTCTCTCATGGCTCCACCCCCTCGGAGCCTCATTTGTCAAAACAACAAACTTGTTGCCCACATCAACCAATGCAGTAGTCCAAGCAAAGCCAGGGGTTTATTGCCAAATGAAAAATAAGCAATATTTTAAAGCCAACAATCTTGATGGTTAAGGACTAACCCCCAAAACACACTTTGGGTTTGCTCCATCTGTCCTGACAAAAGGTGACTGTTAGTAAATAGGCTAAGGAGGGCGGAGGAGGACACAGGGATTCTCTTTTTGGCTATCTTTGACATGATCATGCCATACCTCATTGTCAGATTTAGCAGCAGAACTGGTCTTGTTGCCCATAGCAACCATCAACAATGTAACATTCCGAGCTGCATTAGGAGCAAAACCTGAGCTGTGATTGGTTGCTACAGGCAACAAAGTTATCTTAAATCAGCCCGGTGACTGACTGTGTCCTCTGCGGTGCGCTCCTTTCAGGGAACAACAGAATATTTATCATTTTGGGATATTTCTAGATTTTGAGTAGGAATGATCTAGAGGCAGAATCTGACGTATTTTTCTGTTTGCCGTTCACAGACGCAGGAATCGCCGGCTGAGAAGTGAGAAGGGGAAGTCTCCCGCCAGCGATGGCTCCGAACAAATCATCCACCTGTGATCAATGTATCAGAATAAAAATAATCATTAATCATCGTTAAGTGGCCGGAGATAATAAATGACAAATGCAGCAGAACTTGGTTCCCGTGATTTCATGACGCGGCGTTTTCTAACTTCTATTCAGGCTGAATTCCCCAACAGATATGCTGGGACTTGTAGTGTCTATACACATCTATACTATGTTACAAGTCCAGTAACAGAGTAATATGTTATATCATAATATATACATATACAGTATCTCACAAAAGTGAGTACACCCCTCACATTTTTGTAAATAATTTATTCTATCTTTTCTGAAGATCTGACCCTTTGATACAATGTACAGTAGTCAGTGTGAAGCTTGTGGTGTCGCCTACATAACTCAACACAGCCATTAATGTCTAAACCACTGGAAATAAAAATGAGTACACCCCTAAGGGTACCTTTACATACCGCCACAGCGGCTAGCAACAGGTATCCACCGCACGTGCACGTTTTTAACGGTGGATACCGATCGCCGATGCCGCATATACACGCCGCCACAACTTGCTCCACTGAAGGCATCTTTGTTCCCCGGAAATGCCGACGGGTGCCGCGGCTTATTCCCTGTAGAATACCTTCGCTACTTCACACGCCGCTACCACAAAGGAATATGGGCGTACATATTTCGCGCCGTAAGTACATAGGCGTAACAGAGTTGTGTATTCCGTGATGTACAAGCATTGATTGGACAATGCAATAGTGTCATGATTGGCCAGCCTGCGCAGGAAGGCTGCCTAATACATGACGCCATTGCAATTGTGGACTGTGAATGGATAGCTCTTTAAATATGGCGTCCTGTGAAGGGACAGCCAATCGTAACGCAGGAGCCTCCACCAATGATCGCTGATGGGGCGCGGTATCCATGACGCCGTGGCACGCCCCTGGGAATTCGCTAGGCCACGCAAATACCTTGCCTGTGCCCCGATTACACGCCACCACCATAGGTATTGTGCCTTCCTGTTTTTGAGCACGGCTCAGACACAGGTATTCGAAGGAACTGTAGGACACCGGGAGGAATTTCCCTATTTACATGCCGCCATTTCGTAGTAATTTCATGGCAACAGGCACAATTGTCCCCAGTGCCTGGCAGTTTCTGCCTTCCTGTGGCGGCGTGTAAAGGTACCCTAAGGGAAAAAGGCCAAATTTTGCGAAAATATTTTGTGTGGCCACCATTATTTACCAGCACGACCTTAACTCTCTTGGACCTGGAGGTCACTAGATCTTCACAGGATTCGCTGGATCCTCTTCATCCTTCATAATGACGAAGATGGTGGATGTACTGTAGAGACCTCGCGCTCTTCCACCTTCTTTTTGAGAAGGCAGCATAGATGCTCCATAGGGTTCAGGTCTGAAGATGCTCGGCCAGTCCAGCACCTTCACCCTCAGTGTCTTTCGCAGTGACCTCCACCATTAACCCCCTCCATCCTGCGCTGACCACCGAGCCTCCATGCTGCGCTGACCACCTCATTCCCGGTTCAAGCTTCCATCAACGATGGGTGAGACCGGGGGAGACCGGAAGGGGGTGTGTAGGTGTGTGTCTTTGTGTGTAGATCTGTGTGTGTAGGTGTGTGTGTGTCCAATTAGCTGCCCCCCCGCATCCCGCCGCCGCACCGATCCTCGCCCTCCGATGTGATAGCATCAGGCACTCATCTAGTATATATATATCCTCCTTGAGGCTGTCTTGGGCTAATTATGTTATACGAGGCTATGCTGTAAACAGCACCCCCATAAACAGCACAGTACCCCCATATACAGAACAGCACCCCCATAAACTGCACAGTACTCCCATATACAGCACAGAAGCCCAATATACAGTACAGCACCCCGATATACAGCAGAGCCCCCCCACATACAGCACCCCAGCCCAATATTCAGCACCCCCACATACAGCAGACCCCCCGCCAGATACAGCAGAGCTCCCCATATACAGCAGAGCCCTATATATAGCAGAGTTCCCCTATATACAGCACTGCAGCTCCATGTACAGCAGACCCCCCCATATACAGTACCCCAGCCCTACATACAGCAGAGTCCCCCACATACAGCAGAGCTTTCCTTAGTACTGACTGTGTCTCAATAAACTTCTCACTTTGAAGCAAAAGAAACCCTTATACGTGTGCTTTGATTCTATCGTCTATAGCAGGGGTCTCAATCTCGCGGCCCCCGGGCCGCAAGCGGCCCGCCACGCTCCTTTCTGCGGCCCGGGGCACCAAGAAAGAAAAATGCATGCCCCGGGCCATTATATATGCAGCCGCCGCGGTACCGCTTTACTGTGACAGGTACCGCCGGCTCAGCTCACACAAGCGCCTTCGCGCCTGTACATTCACGGAAGCAGGCGGCCGGCGGACCAAGCCGCCTGTGACGTCACAGGAGGCTTCTGATTGGTCCGCCGGCCGCCTGCTTCCGTGAATGTACAGGCGCGAAGGCGCTTGTGTGAGCTGAGCCGGCGGTACCTGTCACAGTAGTCACAGTAAAGCGGTACCGCGGCGGCTGCATATATAATGGCCCGGGGCATCAGGTGTGTATGAGTGAGTGTTAGAGAGAGAGTGTGAGTATGTGTGAGTGTATATGTGAGTGAGTGTGTATGTGTATA
This sequence comes from Allobates femoralis, assembly GCA_033576535.1. NCBI lineage: Eukaryota > Metazoa > Chordata > Amphibia > Anura > Aromobatidae > Allobates > Allobates femoralis. Next base: position 138,669,461 of record JARQOC010000008.1, on the reverse strand, counting down.
ATAGTGAGTGTATTTTTGTGTATAATAGTGTGTATGTGTATAATAGTGAGTGTATTTGTGTGTATATGTGAGTGAGTGTATAATAGTGAGTGTATTTGTGTGTATATGTGAGTGAGTGTGTATGTGTATATGTGTGAGTGTATTTGTGTGTATATGTGTGAGTATTTGTGTGTATATGTGAGTGAGTGTGTTGTGTATAATAGTGTGTTGTGTATAATAGTGAGTGTATTTGTGTGTATAATAGTGTGTATGTGTATAATAGTGAGTGTATTTGTGTGTATATATGAGTGAGTGTATTTGTGTGTATATGTGTGAGTATTTGTGTGTATATGTGAGTGAGTGTGTATGTGTATAATAGTGAGTGTATTTGTGTGTATGATAGTGTGTATGTGTATAATAGTGAGTGTATTTGTGTGTATAATAATGTGTATGTGTATAATAGTGAGTGTATTTGTGTGTGTATAATAGTGTGTATGTGTATAATAGTGAGTGTATTTGTGTGTATAATAGTGTGTATGTGTATAATAGTGAGTGTATTTGTGTGTATAATAGTGTGTATGTGTATAATAGTGAGTGTATTTGTGTGTATATGTGAGTGTGTATGTGTATAATAGTGAGTGTATTTGTGTGTATAATAGTGTGTGTTGTATATGTGTGAGTATTTGTGTGTATATGTGAGTGAGTGTGTATGTGTATAATAGTGAGTGTATTTGTGTGTATATGTGAGTGAGTGTGTATGTGTATAATAGTGAGTGTATTTGTGTGTATATGTGTGAGTATTTGTGTGTATATGTGAGTGAGTGTGTATGTGTATAATAGTGAGAGTATTTGTGTGTATAATAGTGTGTATGTGTATAATAGTGAGTGTATTTGTGTGTATAATAGTGTGTATGTGTATAATAGTGAGTGTATTTGTGTGTATAATAGTGTGTATGTGTATAATAGTGAGTATTTGTGTGTATATGTGAGTGTGTATGTGTATAATAGTGAGTGTATTTGTGTGTATATGTGAGTGTGTATACGTATAACAGTGAGTGTATTTGTGTGTATATGTGAGTGTGTATGTGTATAATAGTGAGTGTATTTGTGTGTATATGTGAGTGAGTGTGTATGTGTATATGTGTGAGTGTATTTGTGTGTATATGTGTGAGTATTTGTGTGTATATGTGAGTGAGTGTGTATGTGTGAGTGTGTATATGTGTGTGCATGTATATTTGTATGTGAGTGTGTATATGTGTGTGAGTGTATGTATATGTGTGAGTGTATTCCTGCGCCGCCTGAGCCGCACATCGCCGGCGGCTGGTGCCGGCTGCCGGGTGCAGGCTGGTGCCATGTGCTGGCTGGTGCCGGCTGCCGGGTGCAGGCTGGTGTCATGTGCTGGCTGGTGCCGGCTGCCGGGTGCAGGCTGGTGCCGGCTGCTGCCAGCAAGCGGAAGACTGGGAGCCACAGAGGAAGAAGCTGCCGGAATGAGAAGAGTGGAGTCAGGTAAGGCGCTGTTACAGCCGAAGATAGCAGCCTGGGGGGGGGAAGGGGAACGTGACCGCTGAAAGTGCCTAGGGTGGCAGGAACTCCAGATATGGCCCTATGTAAGTGTGTCAATGTGTGAGTGTGTATGTGTTTGTGTGAATATGTCTGAGGATGTATGTGTGGATGGATGTGAGTGTGTGTGAATGTGCGGGTGTGTATATATGGGCTTGTCCACACACCTGTGCTCTCAGTATTTAGCGCTTCTGCGCTAAATACTTAGGCTTTGACAGAGAAGCGCAGGTGCGTGTATGCGGCCGCTTTCAGCAGACGCTGTCCCTGGTTACCCAATGTGTATCGTGGTAACCAGTTTATACAGCAGGCTGCATAGTGTGCGCTTATCCCGGGCGCACAGGGAAACGCTGCTTGCAGTGTTTCCCTGTGCGCTCTGGATAAGCGCACACTATGCAGGCTGCTGTATAAACTGGTTACCACGATACACATCGGGTAACCAGGGACAGCGTCTGCTGAAAGCGGCCGCATACACGCACCTGCGCTTCTCTGTCAAAGCCTAAGTATTTAGCGCAGAAGCGCTAAATACTGAAAGCGCAGGTGTGTGGACAAGCCCTATGTGTGTGTGTGTGTGTGAGCGAGAGAACAAAAAGAACAGGTGATCAGGATGGGGACATTACTACATGATGAGGATCAGTTTGGGGGACATTAATATACAATGGGGACCAGTATGGGGACATTACTACAAGATGGAGACCAGGTTGGGGACACTACTACAAGAAGATCATAATTTGTACTTTACTAGATTGAGCAAAAAATTCTGGTATTGCTAAAATGTCACTTAGGGTACCATCAGGGCCGGCGTTAGGGGGGGCAGACTGGGCAGTTGCCTAGGGCCCCCACTCTCTTAGGGGCCCCCAAAGGAGCTGAACTGAAAATAGCAATAAAACAGTGAAAAAAATGTAAAAATACACATATTTGGTATCGCTGCGTTCGTAAGAATCTAAACTATCAATATATGAAGTAAATTAATCCAATTGGTAAATGGCGTAATGGGAAAAAAATAAAAACGCCAGAATTATGTTTTTTAGGCCACCACGTAGTTACAATAAAATGCAATAAAAGGCGATCAAAATGTTGTATCTGACTCAAAACGGTATCAGTAAAAATGTCAGCTCAGGGCACATAAAGTACCCCTCACATAGCCCTGTATCTTCAAAAATTAAAACATCATGGGTCTCGGAAAATAAAAAAAAAAATTTTTTTTTTTTACAAATTTCAGTTGTTTTTTTTTATGATTGAAATAAAAATGACGTTCAGTATGTTCTTATTCTGACCTAGATAATTAACTTATGAAGTCACTCTTACCATATAACTACGGCCTGTTCCACATCTAAGGTTGGTGTGCGTTTTGCTAAATTTGCCTTTCTAGCCGTTTTTACCGCTAAAAACGCTTTAAAAACGCTAGCGTTTTTTCCCCCATTGATTTCAATGGGAACGCATGCATTTTTGCGAACGCAGCACAAAACGTCTTCCCCGATGTTTTGGGCAGCGTTTTTGCATGTGTTTCCATTAAAATCAATGGGAACAAAAACGCATGCGTTTTGATGCGTTTTTGCGGTAAAAACGCATGGAAATGCAAATTGAGCAAAATGCAGCAAAGCGTTAGATGTGAAAGTGGCCTGAGCATTTAGGGCCCACTTTAACCTTTTGCCTAGGGCCCCACTTGGCCTAAAACCGGCCCTGATTCAACTTTGACATGGTTTGCGGTCATAAATCAGGTGGAGATCAGAAAAAGACAGATAAAAGGGTCATAAACTCCCCATCAGATGGTCATAGTGGCTCACTGGCAGATTCTCAGTTAAAGAGGATCCGCCACCCCTGTGTTGCTTTCCAAAGTGAAAGCACCCCTGAATACAGAGTGGATGCTGCATTCAGGGAAGGGGTCTCCCATGCCTCTACCCCCACCCTGAACCTGTAAAAAACACTTTTGAAAGTTTAAAGATAAGAAGTCCAGTACTAATTTCTCATTCCTTGCTGTTCACAGGGTCCTTCCGCCTCCTGCCTCTCTGTTCCGCCCAGGGGTGGACTGGCCCAGGTGGCAGGGGGGCAAGTGCCCCCTGGGCTGGTGGTATAGCCCATTTGAAGGGCCGCCCCCCTAAAGGAATGGGCCGGCCGGCGGCCGCGATGTGCTGCCGCGATTTACGGCCGGCGCGGCGACGGCGGTGGCTGACATGGTGAGCGAGCGGTAGGAAAACACTGACAGCACCACCCTAATCCCCCCCCCGGTCATCAAAAATTCCTGATAGCACCCCCAGGGCCATCAAAAATTCCTGATCGCACCCCCCTCCCCAGTCATCAAAAATTTCCTGATAGCATAACCCCCCCCACCCCCGGTCATCAAAAATTCCTGATAGCACCACCCCCACCACCACCACCCACCAGCTTAATGAAAGATACCACGTCCGCTCGCCGCAATGTGTTTTGTTCATACGGTATCCCATAGCTGAGCGTCACTGAACGGAGCCGACAGGAAGTGACGATGCGAGTGCACGTGACTCTGTCTGCCTCCGATGACGTGCGGGGACGGGAGCAGCCTTGCGTGCCCGCCCACTGAAAGATAATATCACGCCCTTCAGTGACGTCCTGCAAAGTAAGAGGGAGGGGTAGAAAAGCCAGTAATGCTTTAGAAGACACAGCCCACTAGTAGCTCAGCCCGAGGGAGACGCCCAGAAGTCACCAGGCCAGTATTTTTACAAAGTGTATATTTCGGTTTGCAAAAATCAATATTCTTAACAAAAATATGGGTGGAACAGTCTAGGTAGGGTGCAGGGACACGTATTAAGTGCTTATAGTCGTCATCTGAGGTGGTTGGTTCCCTTTAACTTGTAATGGGAGGTAATATTATGCACCATCCAGGTAATACTATGCTGATGGAGAGACCTTCACGGCTCGGCTTCCCGTGGTCAGGGCCAGTTTTAGGCAAAGTGGGGCCCTGGGCAAAAGGTTAAAGTGGGCCCTAAATGCTCACATATTGCACCGTCACACTCAGACATTTAGGTTACATGTACAAACACCGAATTCAGACTGGTGAATGAGTGAGATCTATAATATTCAAGTCATTCAGCGTTTGTTTCCGGACTCTTTACACAGGATGATGAGGAATGATGGGTGCAGAAAATCACCGGTAGAGCAATCTGCCCCTACAGATTCATGTTAGCGGCAGCACTTCTGCAGTTTGCAGCAGGCGATGTGCTGCAGAGAGCAAGATTTTGGCTCCTCCATAAACATCCAATCACCCGATGATGAGCCGCATTTTGCTCGTTTGTTGGGCGATTGCCGACATGTTTACACCTAGGAACACTCATCTGTGCTGCTGGGATTTATAAATGTAGATGTTACATACACACAACATGGTTTGTGATGCAAACTCTATATATTACACGCAGGGGTGAACCTAGCCTCTGTGCTGCCTGAGGCGAACTGCAAAATGGCGCCCCCCCTCCCCCCAGAAAGTCTTTTTTCAATTGGTAGAAATAAATCGAGTTTGCACAGATTTATATCTACCCTGTAAAATGAAATGAGGACAATAGTAGATATTTTAATTTAGAGAAATAGAAAAAAAGTTGTTCAAACACATGTATGTCAGCGCCATCACACACATACAAGGACCACACGGACGAATCCAGAACAAGGGTCATTAATGGTAATGGCAGCATTGGCTCAACCATACAGACACACAATGGCTGGCAGAGCGATGGTCCTGTAGGCAGACACAGTCCTGCAACCTGAAGCGTGCTGAGCATGTGAGCCGGTATCAAAGGTGAGAATACAAGCTTTGACATATATGTACTTCAAAAGGTAGTGAAGGAGTTAAATTACACTATATATACATGTATACAGCACAGATATACTGGACAACACATGCTCATTACATACACATCATATACTCACACAGACACACACATCATACATGTCTTAGGGCCACGTCACACACACAGATATCTGTGCAGATATTGTTCACAGATCTCTGGTTGCAGTGAAATCATGGACAGATTGCTCCATTTTGTGGCCGTGTACAAATAGAACAATTTGTCCATGATTTCACTGCAACCAGAGATCTGCGAACAATATCTGCACAAATATCTGTGTGTGTGACGTGGCCCTAAGTTATATAACAGATGCTCAGCAGGTACACATCATATACACAGCATATGGATGCTGCAGAAGTGTATATACACACACTTCACTCAAAAGATATCTAAAACACACACACACACACAAAGCAACTCATACACAGCTCCCACACAAAACTCACACACAGACACGTAGCTCACACACAGTTCACATACACAACTCCCACACAGACACGCAACTCAGACACAGCTCACACTCAGACACAGCTCACACACACACACACACACAACTCCCACACACAGACACGCAACTCACAGACACAACACACACAGTTCACACACACAACTCACACACAGCTCACACACAGACACAGCTCACACTCAGACACAGCTCACACACACATGCAACTCACACACACATGCAACTCACACACACACACAGCTCACACAACACACACAGCTCACACAACACACACACAGCTCACACAACAAACACAACTCACAACACACACACACAGCTCACACAACACACACAGCTCACACAACACACACACAGCTCACACAACACACACACAGCTCACACAACACACACACAGCTCACACACAGCTCACACAACACACACACACAGCTCACACACAGCTCACACAACACACACACTCAGCTCACACAACACACACACAGCTCACACAAATCTCACACACAGCTCACTCACAGATTATACAGATACCTCACACAGTCCTCTGTGGTGTTTGTACATGTGCAGCTTCACATGCTCACAGCCCCTGGGCCCCAGCCCCCAGGTCCCAGCCCCCTCACTCCCTGGCCAGCAGTAGATCTGTCACCTTGTGACCTGGAGCTTCTTATCATCGGTATCTCAGCACAGGAGGCTGCTCTCTAATCTTTGTCGGCTCTCACTTCTTCCCGCGTCGTGCAGGAGAACATGAGCACCCCCTGCAGATGCCGCCCCTTCCTTCACCAGCAGGTGGCGCCGCCTGAATCAGGCCACTCACATTGCCTCATCATTGATTCGGCCCTGATTACACGTGTACACCGAGCACACACACACAGACACACACAGTATGTGACACAAACACTATATATTACATGTATACACCGAGCACACACATAGACACGCACAGTATGTGACACAAACACTATATATTACATGTATACACCGAGCACACACATAGAGACACACATCCATTCCCATCATCATTGTCTGTGTCATACAGGACGGTTCCTCCAGGGAGAGTCGCTCATTCTAACCTCTTATCCTCTGACAAAGAGATGGGGATTGTGAACACAGGACTCCTTATATTGATTAGAAATTACCTACAAGTGTTTAATGAAATAGGATTTACAAACTAGAGAGACAATAAGAGGAATGTTTTATAGGATCATCTACTTAAAGGGATCCTGTCACCTCCAGAACGCCTCTTAAGCTACCAAAATCATGTCCCTGCAGCATCCCATCACTAATCTCACACTCCTTTTGTCTCCTAAAAGCATCCTGTGAAATTGCAGAAAAACGTTTTTAATACTTACTCATTAGTGATTATAATTAGTAGGGGGCTATGTTTTTAAGTCCCTTAGGGTGGCTTCACATCACCGTGCGCTCCCATTATAAACATAGGGGCTTGCGGTGCTGCGTTCACATTGCAGATCCCCTCCGCAGAACGCTGCGGAGGGGAACGCTAATGTGAAGCCACCCTTAGGGTGTGTTGTTTTGCAGCCTGAATGATCCCTCTGTACTGCTTTGCTTGTGCAAGCATTACCCTCCCCCTCTCTATCACTCACAGAATGCAAATCATTAGTCCTGCCTTCAGCTCCACATCACAGCAGAAGCTGCACAGAGAGGCTGGATCATTCAGGCTGCAAAACAACACGCCCTAAGGGCTAAAGACTATGGCCCCTGCTAATTATAATCACTAATGAGTATTAAAACGTTTTTATGCACTTTCACAGGATGCTTTTAGGAGACAAAAGGAGTGTGAGATTAGTGATAGGATGCTGCAGGGACATGTTTTGCTAGCTTAGGAGGCATTTTGGAGGTGACAAGATCCCTTTAAATATCATCATCTTTAACAAAATTCTGCTATATTCTTCATATTATAAAAAAAAAAATACATTTGAATTGAGCCCCATCCTGGTGTCTTGTGTTGTTCTGGGGTCACTAGTGGAAATATTGACCGGGAAGTAGCGGTTGAGGACCAGAGGCTTGAGGAGAGAACGGTGGAAAGAGTTATGGATACGCAGTGACGGAGGCAATCGTAGCTGGTAGCACACCTCATTCAGTCTCCGGACCACAGCAAAGGGACCGATATAACGTGGACCGAGCTTGTAGGAAGGCATCTTGAGGCGTACGTGCTTGGAGGAGAGCCATACCTTGTCTCCGGGGTTGAACAGGGGTGAGTCCAGACGGCGTTTGTCGGCATGACCCTTCATCCGCTGGGAAGCCCTCTCCAGGGCTGTACGGGTCGTCTCCCAGATCTTGGTAAAGTCTCGAGCCAGCATGTTCGCAGCTGGATTCGGAGTTGCGTCCGCCACGGGACGTGGGACCCTAGGATGGTGTCCGTAGACTATAAAGAAAGGGGTGTTATGGGAGGACTCACCAACGTGGTTGTTATAGGAAAATTCGGCCCAGGGAAGCAGGGAGGACCAGTCGTCATGGTGGGTGTTGACGAAGTGTCGCAGGTACTCGGACAACACTTGATTTACCCGTTCGACCTGCCCATTGGACTGAGGATGATAAGCTGAAGAGAAGTCGAGGTTGACATTGAGCTTCTTGCAGAGAGAACGCCAGAACCTGGAGACAAACTGCACACCCCTGTCGGAGACAATGTTAGAGGGAAGACCATGCAGACGGAGAATATGAGACACGAACATTTCAGCCAACCTGGGAGCAGACAGAAGACCGGGCAGGGGAATGAAATGAGCCATCTTGGAGAACCTGTCAACCACGACCCATACCACAGGGTTGCCAGAGGAGACAGGAAGGTCGGTGACGAAGTCCATGGCGATGTGCCTCCACGGTTCCGAGGGCACCGGCAAGGGTAGAAGGGGCCCGACGGGCCGTCGCTTGGGCTTCTTGTTCCGAGCGCAAGAAGGACAGGCGGAGACACAGTCGGAGATGTCCTGACGCATCTGCGGCCACCAGTAGTACCGTCCAATCAGGAGCTGGGTCATTGTTACCCCCGCATGGCCTGCGAGTCTGGACGAATGACCCCAGCGAAGGACGTGCCTGCGATCAGCCTCGGTTACCAGCGTCTTACCTGGAGGCGGAAGGGACAGACGGAGTGGTGCCACCTTGCAGATATTGGATGGATCGATGATGGATCGGGGCTCCTCCTCTTGGTCCTCTACGAGGAAGGACCGAGATAAGGCATCCGCCTTGATGTTCTTGTCTGCTGGGCGAAAATGGATACGAAAATCAAAGCGGGGCGAAAAACAGTGACCATCGAGCCTGTCGGGGATTGAGTCTCTGTGCCGACTGTACATAAGCCCGGTTCTTGTGATCGGTGTAGATCACCACGGGATGTACTGCGCCCTCCAGGAGGTATTGCCACTCCTCCAGCGCCATCTTGACGGCCAGCAGCTCCCGATTCCCTATGGAGTAGTTCAGTTCTGAGGAGGAAAAGGCTTTGGAGAAAAAGCAGCATGTCACCATACGCCCTGTGGAGGACTTCTGGGAGAGGACGGCTCCGGAGGAGGATGCGTCCACCTCCAGAAAGAACTGTTTATCCGTCACTGGCCGGTGGAGAACTGGAGCCGAGGAAAAGGCACTCTTGAGCGTCGCGAAGGCGGTTTCGGCCTCGGGGGTCCAAGCCTTAGCAGGCGTCCCCTTCCGGGTCAGTGCGGTAAGAGGCTTGACCACATCGGAGAAATGTGGGATGAACTGCCGATAGTAGTTGGCGAAGCCCAGGAACCTCTGGATGGCCTTGAGTCCCACGGGTCGAGGCCATGACAGGACTGCGGAAACCTTCTCTGGGTCCATCTCAAGACCGACGTCGGAGATAACGTAGCCCAGGAAGGGCAAAGATGTCCGCTCGAACAAGCATTTCTCATACTTGGCATATAGCTGGTTCTCCCGTAACCGGAGTAGGACCCGTCGGACATCTCGCCTGTGAGTGGGAAGATCCAGAGAATACACCAGGATGTCATCCAGGTAGACCACGACACACACGTACAGGAGGTCCCGGAAGACATCGTTCACGAATTCCTGGAAGACAGCAGGAGCGTTACTGAGACCGAACGGCATTACCTTATACTCGTAGTGCCCGTCCCGGGTGTTGAAGGCGGTCTTCCACTCGTCTCCTGCTCGTATCCGGACAAGGTTATATGCCCCTCGGAGGTCCAGCTTCGTGAAGACCCGGGATCCACGTAGCCGGTCGAAAAGCTCCGGTATGAGGGGAAGCGGGTATTTATTCTTCACGGTGATGGCATTGAGACCCCGATAGTCTATGCACGGTCGTAAGGAGCCGTCCTTCTTCTTTACGAAGAAGAACCCTGCCCCTGTGGGCGAGGATGACTTCTGAATAAAACCCCGCACCAGGCTGTCCTTTACGTAGTCGGACATTGCCTGGGTCTCGGCAGGGTTTAACGGGTAGATACGGCCTTTCGGGAGTAGAGCCCCAGGCACCAGGTCAATAGGACAGTCATAAGGTCTGTGCGGGGGGTAACATCTCGGCCTCCTTCTTGTCGAAGATGTCGGCATACGACCAATAGGCCGAGGGCAGCCCGGGCAGCGCTGCCGGTGAAGGTGGCAACCGGACCGGGGACACGGGAAGAAGGCATCGACTATGACAAGCCTGCCCCACCGCAGGACCTCACCTGTTCGCCAATCCAGTACTGGTTCATGCATGCGGAGCCATGGAAGACCGAGCATAAACGGAGGAGACAGTGTCGGCAGGACATAGAAAGTGAGGCGTTCCTTGTGCAGAGCTCCGACTTTTATCTCTACCTCTCCGGTGACACCCGTCACTGCGTCCTGTAAGGGTCTCCCATCGACCGAGATGATGCTGCAGGGGGTATATGGGAATACCGTAGCGCTGCGCCGCTTCTTGTTGCACGAAGTTACTTGCAGACCCGGAATCCAGGTAAGCCACCTCCGAATGGCGTTTATCTCCGACCTTAACCAGGATGGCAATAGTGAGAGGGTGAGAGGAATCGTTCTCCGTTAGGTTGGCCTCTCTTACCTGTCCTAGACGAAGGTTCTCCGGCTGCTTGGGGCATTGGCGACGAAAGTGGTCAGATCCTCCGCAGTACAGGCATAGACCCCGGGTGATCCTCTCCTCCCTCGTCTGGATCCGGGAGCGGACGTGATCCACCTGCATGGCCTCCTGACCTGCCGGAGGTGCTGCGGGTACCAGAAGAAGGGGTCGCTGGAAAGTGGGAGCCAAGCGAGGGGGTCTTCTCTCCTGCATCCTCTCCTGCGTTCTCTCCTGGGACCGCTCCCGAAGACGAAGGTCAATTCGGACAGCGAGGGTAATGTACTCCTCCAGGGAGCTGGGAAGGTCCCGAACCGCCAGTTCGTCTTTGATCCGGCTCGACAACCCCGGCGGAAGACACCAACTAAGGGCTCATCCGCCCAGCGGAGTTCGGAAGCCAGGGTATGGATACGGATGGCATACTGCCCAACAGACAGGTTACCTTGCTGTAGGTTGAAGAGTGCCTCGGTGGCGGAGACCACCTTTCCCGGCTCATCAAAGGTCCTACGAAAGGTGTCCAGGAACGCCCGGAGGTTGGACACGATGGGATCCTCCCTCTCCAATAATGGGTTGAACCACGCCAGTGCTTCTCCTTCGAGATGCGAAGCCAGAAACGCCACTCTTGCCTCATCCGTCGGGTATTGGTGTGGTAGCAACCGGAAGTGGAGTTGGCACTGGTTTTTAAACCCCCGACATGCTTTAGGATCCCCTGCATACCTGGTGGGCTGGCACAGGCGTGGTGAAGACACGGCTCCGGCCGGAGCTCCCGCTGGTAGCACGGGGACGGAACCTGGGCTTCCAGTCGCTCTCTGTAGGCTGGTAAGCCGATCGTCCACGGAGGCCATATGGGATAGCATCCGAGTCTGTATCCCTCTCTGGTGGTCCAACTCCTGGTGGAGACCCAAGATCTGAAAAGAGAGAGCGGGATCAGTGGTGGAGAGCGCCCCTAAGTGGGCCTCCAGAGACTGGATAAATCCCACAACCTGGTCGTGACTCTGGCGGAGTCCGGCCAGCTCTCTTTGGGCATCAAACCTGATATCAGCGGGGTCCATGGCCAGGGCAAGATCTGTCACGTCCTACTGACGGACCCCACACGTGGACCCACTGGACCGCGTAGAGCGGATGCTGATACCGGGTGATAGAGAGGCGGACCAGTACAGCAGAGTCAACAGGCTTATTTGAACAACACAAAAACCCACGCCCCAGGGGAGGGCCACACGGCCACAGCACTGGAACACCACCGAAGGAGGCCCCGGAGCGCTTAACCCCTATACAGGGATACCGCCGGTACCAACCTCGGAGGGACCGATGAAGCGGACACGGGTGTTAAACCGACCCAAGGCAACGTGGGAAATAACACAGCAACCGGGTAAAGATAGAACACGGAGAACCAGGAACACGGGGAATCCGGGGCAGGACTTGAGACAGCGATCTCAGCTTGGAAGAGATCCGGGTAGCAGGCCTATGACACGGAAGTCAGCGAGGAGCCGGCACGGGAGGGATCTGCGGGAAGTAACACAGAGAAATCAGATATCAAGCCAAATAAGGAACAACCTGACCAGACCAGGATTAGCAACTTCACTAAATAGAAATTGCCCTGGCAAAGAGTAACAGGAAACAGGAAGCTTATATCACAGCAGGGTACTCCTGATTGGCAGAACACAGAGGCATGGTGATTGGCTGAGGGGAGGAGCAAGCTCCCTGCAGTTCTCCAGCAGATACTGATTCGGAGATGGATTTACATAGCTCAAGCAGTGGCCCCGGAAGTGAGATGAGCAGCGCTGCTCAAGCAGAGGGTGCTGGAACCCTGCGGCTGGGGACAGGTGCGCGCACCCGGGGAGCATACGGCAAGGAAGACGCTACCCGACCGACCAGCGGGCGGTGGCTGCCAGCGCCCCAGAGCCGTCGGCGGACAGTCGACACCCTGGATCTTTGAGACCGGACAGGAGCGGTAGGAGCCGAGGGAGTAGAGGCAGCAGGCCGCGGGGCACGGGCGGCAGACCCCCGGGTGGTAACAGTGTGTGATATTGCACCTCAGCTTAATTGAAGGGAATGGGCCTATGCTGTAATACTACATGCCACCAGTACACTGGGGTGGCGCTGTTTTTGAAAGAATGTAGTAAAGTTTTATTAATCCTGGACATCCCCCTTAATGCCTTGTAAGTTCTGCTTGATAACTGGCTACAAATGTAGGAACTAAGGAGGTCACCTAACTCTAATTACTCCCATCATGAACATGTGAAGATTGAAGCCTGCGGGGGGGGGCGCTCCTGCTGCTATTATACGGCAATTACAAGGATTTTATAACTTTTACCACTGAGCAATTTTTCATTTTTGTTTTTCCCTCCGCTTCTTCCAAGAGCCATAACTTTTTTATTTTCCCCTCCACATAGCAGTACGAGGGCTTACCGTATATACTCGTGTATAAGCCGACCCGTGTACAAGCCGACCCCCCTACTTTTGCCCCCAAAACCTGGGAAAATCTATTGACTCGTGTATAAGCCGAGGGTGGACCCCAGCACAGGTATACAGCCCCCAGCAGTGTGGTATACAGCAGCCCCAGAGGTATATACAGCAGCCCCAGTGGTAGTATACAGCATCAGCCCGAGTGGTATATACAGCAGCAGCCCCAGTGGTTAGTATACAGCAGCCCCAGAGGTGTATACAGCAGCCCCAGTGGTAGTATACAGCAGCAGCCCCAGTGGTTAGTATACAGCAGCCCCAGTGGTTAGTATACAGCAGCCCCAGAGGTGTATACAGCAGCCCCAGAGGTAGTATACAGCAGCCCCAGAGGTATATATAGCCCCAGTGGTAGTATACAGCAGCCCCAGAGGTAGTATACAGCAGCCCCAGAGGTATATACAGCCCCAGAGGTATATACAGCAGCCCTTAGGTAGTATACAGCAGCCCCAGTGGTGTATACAGCAGCCCCCGAGGTATATACAGCCCCAGAGGTATATACAGCCCCAGAGGTATATACAGCAGCCCTTAGGTAGTATACAGCAGCCCTAGTGGTGTATACAGCAGCCCCAGAGGTAGTACACAGCAGCCCCAGTGGTGTATACAGCAGCCCCAGAGGTAGTATACAGCAGCCCCAGAGGTAAATATAGCCCCAGTGGTAGTATACAGCAGCCCCAGAGGTAGTATACAGCAGTCCCAGAGGTATATACAGCCCCAGAGGTATATACAGCAGCCCTTAGGTAGTATACAGCAGCCCCAGAGGTATATACAGCCCCAGAGGTATATACAGCCCCAGAGGTATATAAAGCAGCCCTTAGGTAGTATACTGCAGCCCTAGTGGTGTATACAGCAGCCCCAGAGGTAGTATACAGCAGCCCCAGGGGTGTATACAGCAGCAGCCCCAGGGGTGTATACAGCACCAGCCCCAGGGGTGTATACAGCAGCAGCCCCAGAGGTATACAGGCCCCCCCATCAAGATCCAGGGCCCCCCCTCCTTGCTCGGCAAACCTGTAAGGTAAAATCATACTTATCACTGTCCTGTCGCGCCGTCCCGCTGCTGCCGACATCACGATCCCGGGCTTCATTCAGCGTCTTCCAGCTTCCTTTGGTCGCGGGCAATGACGTCATTTCCTGCGACCACAGGAAGCCGGAAGAAGATGGATGAAGCCGGGATCGTGATGTCGGCAGCGGCGGGACGGCGCGACAGGACAGTGATAAGTATGATTTTACTTTACAGGTTTGCCGAGCAAGGAGGGGGGCCCTGGATCTTGATGGGGGGGCCTGTATACCTCCGGGGGTTCTGTATACTCGCGTATAAGCCGAGGGGGGACTTTTCAGCCCAAAGTTTGGGCTGAAAAACTCGGCTTATACGCGAGTATATACGGTATTTTTTTACGGGATGAGTTGTACTATTGAATGACATCATTCATGCCCCACAAAATGTACTGGAGAATGAGAAAGAAATTCCAAGTGCTTTGAAATTGCAAAAAAAAAAGTGCAATTCCACAATTTTTTTTTTTAGTTTTTTATTCATCATATTAACTATATGGTAAAAGTGACTTCATAAGTTGATTATCTAGATCAGAATAAGAACATACTGAACATTTTTTTATTTCAATCATAATAAACTCCAAGAAATTTGTAAAAAAGTAAATTATAAAAATAAAAATTTGCTTTATTCGCCATTTTCCAAGACCCATGTTGTTTTAATTTTTGAAGATACAGGACTATGTGAGGGCTTACTTTATGTGCCCTGAGCTGACATTTTTACTCATACCATTTTGAGTCCGATATAACATTTTGATCGCCTTTTATTGCATTGTATTGTAACAACGTGGTGGCCCAAAATACATAATTCTGGCGTTTTTATTTTTTCCCATTACGCCATTTACCAATTGGATTAATTTACTTCATATATTGATAGCTTAGATTCTTACGAACGCAGCGATACCAAATATGTGTATTTTTTAAATTTCTTGTACTGTTTTATTGCTATTTTTAGTTCAGCTCCTTTGGGGGCCCCTAAGAGAGTGGGGGCCCTGGGCAACTGCCCAGTCTGCCCCCCCCCCAATGCCAGCCCTGCACGTGCTGATGGGGTGTGTATCTAATCACCATTTTGGCGCTACCGTGCCCTATTGTGGCACCCCAGGATCCGGTTGCCACAGTGGCATTGCCTCCCTCACCGGGGGTGATGTCATGCCTGGAAGCAAGAAGGGGTCCCCTAGTCAGGTAACACCAGCATCCAGCACTTGTCCTGACTACAGACCAGAAGGGGGAGCTCTGAATCCAGTTTCAGGGGAGCTTTCCTATAAATTCTGGCCTGTGGGAGGGGTTAGAGAGTTCAGTACGGAGCAGTACTGAGGAAGACGAGTTTGACATTCTGGGGACTGGAGCCGGTTGGAGCTCATTCCAGGACAGTGGAGAGCTAGTGAGACAGAGGAGTCGAGGAGAACCTGGGGAGTGGAGCCGTGACCAGACTCACACTAGAGGACAGTGCTAAAAACTGGATACTGGAGTCTGTGGTTGTTTGGGTACTGAAGTCTCGGCAGCCAAATCCGGAGGGCGGAGGATTGCAAGTCCCCTGGCCCTGTTAAACACCTGACGGCACAGAAGCATTGCAGAGCCAGGAGCCGCCATGGAAGAGCAACACCTGGAATAGGCTCGAGCTACCTGCCATACAGGTAAAGGACTAGACACGCAGGAAGAGGGACGCAGCATAGCTTTAGGCAGTGAGGTCCAAGTAGCAACATGCAAAAGGAAGACCTCTACAACCACCTGGCTAGGTGGGTCCCCAATTGCTTCCCAGCTGCCCAGATCTCCATTACCATCTGCTGCCTGTACCCCAGTTTGCCTCAACAACTATCAAGTAAAGGTAAATTAAATTTTCATCATTTTGTCCTGCAATTATTTACCGCGCCGTCAGTCCTGCACCCCACCGTATCCTATTCCCAGCCTAGACGTATCAACTGCCCTGGAGAGCAACACCATCTCAACTGCAATACTAACAGCCCCAAAGAATCTGTACTGCAGCGTTGGCCATCCATCTCCATTGTCGAAATTCACAGGTGGTGTCACAAATTCATTTCCCATATAAAACCTATCCCCCATTTATTGACACCGCCAGGGCCATGGAACCGGGTCACAAGCCCGTGACCTTTCCTGAGAGTTGCCCAACTCGGTTTCGAGTACCCCATGGTCCAGGGTGGGCGTGTCAACTTGGCGTCACAAACAGGATTTCGTGCCCAGTATCGACGAGTACTGTGTGCCATAGATATTATTGAACTGTGTGATAGTCGCCATTACCGCGCCACATGGTGCGTGGGAAGCCAATGGGGGGGTGTCGTTGTGGGCAGAACCCTAGAAGGAGCACGAAGAGATACCCAGGCCCAGACTCTGACATCAGCCGGCGGGAAGCAGAAGGCCCCGACCCGGAACCCCTGTGTGTGTGATTCCGCCCCCTGTGTGTGATTCCGCCCACCTGCGGACCAGCGAACTGATTTCCCCACAGAGACTGAGAACGTGGCTGCGGTTCACTAGGGGGGAAGAAAAATGTCCTATCTGGGGAGGAAATGCCGCAGCAGCAGCCGCAGTAATGCTGTTATCGATACCGTATGTACCCAGGGCGACTTGGCTGCCTCAGTACTCAGAAGTCTCACACCTTGAGTGACTTTTAAGAGATACTGAACAGTTTATTTTAAGTGTACCTCCTGACAGAGAGTCAAAAAGTCAGCATTCTTATAGGCCAGCTAATCGGAGCAGCCCAAAGGGAGGTAAAGTCCTGGCCAGGCATGGACAAAAGAACTGTTAAACAAATACTGGCCAGGCTGAAGGATACCTTTGATACCCACACAGCAACAGAGATTAAAATGAAGTTCTACGGGTGCAGGAAAGTGTACGGGACTATGCTCTAAACCTGCAAGAGGCGCTGCGGGCTATTCAACAGGTGGACCCCGACAGTATGAGAGACAAGGACAGACTGTTGACCGAGCAGTTTATCGTAGGGCTCCTGTCTAACGCTACCGGACACAGCTGCGCATTATGGTCCTACAAAATCTGGATCTAGACTTTGCACAGCTTAAAGACGGGGCCATTAGGGTGCTGCGGGAGGCAACCCCAAGTGGCACTGCATCCACACGGCATCCCACTATCACCTACCACTATAAAGGCAGTGGAACCCTTGAATCCGTCCGACCAGGCGCAGGACAATGACTCCAAAGAGCAGCTAGAAGATTGGTGTCAGAAGTTACATGTAGACACTGATTCCACGCCTTCTGAACCAATGACACGAGGGATTTTATTAATTAAAGATCTCCCCTAACCCACTTCAATTTATCACACTTGTGTAATAATATGTTTATGTGTTGCCAGTGAAAGATCTGTTTGAGCTAAACTGGATTCTGACTTGATTGAATCCGTCATCTGGGAAATCTCTACAGCATCACAGAAGTGAGGACTACTATTCCCGTCATCCACCTGCTGCCCTGAAGTAAAGCTCCGCCTGTGGGGAGCTGTACTACCCAAAGCTGTATCACCATCACCTCAGCGGCTGGCTGCAGCGCTGGTAACTACATTACCAGGTACCACAGGTGGTGTCTATCCCAAATAGTTTTCCCCCTCAGCCATTGAGTGTCCAGGGCACGGCACTGGGATCCGACCAGCTGTGATCCCCACTGAAGTAGCAACCTGTCCCGGTATCCGAGTACCCCCTACCGTTTTGACCGACTCATTTCTGGCGTCACGAACAGGATCCAACCAGCCTGGTAATACCAGGTAAAGTGTGCCTATTGACTGTATTAACTACTAAATTGTGAACCGAACAGACATTGCCACAGAAATTATGCTGTGTCACAGGGCGGTTGAAAAAGAGCGTGAAAATAGGCCCCGCCCCTTCACTCTGCCGAGGATTGACGAAGTGCAGTGGCTGGTTCCGGAACTGTTTGACTGAACTTTTCAGAAAAGGCGGGTCTAAAAATGTAAAAGACTATGTGCTGTCCTAGGAGCGTGCCTCAGCCCGAGTGACGTAAGGCCATGCAAGAGGCGCCAAATTGTCTCTCTGCCCCCCTTGCCATCAAACAACCAAGGGGGTGAGTCAAGAACTGGACCGTACCAGCTCGGGACTATGAAAAGTGAACAGGATGCGGCCAGAAAGGAAAACAAGAGACATTGGCAGGTACCCAGTCAGGAGAACCACAAGTCCGATACCAACGATGACCGGGCTGATTCAGAGCCTGCTGAATCGGAGGATCTGATCCGGTTCTCTGAGGAGCCCGACCTAATCGTGGAGGAGTTTGTTGAGGAAGGATCTAACCACCAGCCGAGTTCCAGGAAGGAGGACCGGGAGGAAGGGGCAGTCGGCGGCGCAGAGGCGTCCGGGCTCTGCGAGCAATAGTGTGCCGATCGCCAAGAGCAACCAGTCGGCAGCGCAGAGGCATCTGGGCCCCGCGAGATATGGTGGGCTTATCGCCTAGAGCAGCAAGAATCTGACGACAACACAGAGACGTCCGGGCCCTGCGAGCTATGGAGGGACGGTCGTCCAGAACCATCATCAGTATGGGTTAGTGCAGAGACAAGGCGAGCAAGCCAGCCCTCAACTAGAGCTGATTACTCCTGGCAACCCGTCGGAGGCCATGGTTCACCCAGCTGGTATGTGATGACGAGGCGAAACGGCAGAGGCGACGGGATGCTTGGTGGGCCAACAAAATGGAAACCCATCAAGCCCGTGCCTTTGCCCGCACACAGCCACCACTACCCATAGACCAACGAAAAAGTGGGACAATCACCATATTCAATCTGGTGACCGGGTATGGCTTTGCCCGGGAGGAAGGTCTCTACGCTGAGGTGTTCGTGGGAAGGAGAGAGGTCGAACGCCATCTCCCACAAGGCCACCCGGACCGCGATTTATACAAAGGCGATATCATCACCTATGAACGCCATGAGGGACCCCGGTGTTGCTACGCGATCCAGGTCAGCAAATGTTAAACTGCTAAAATCCCGGTATTGTGTGCATTGTAAATAGTTATTTCTGAAAATTGCATATAGATGTATTTTGTGTATTTTCCTTACAGAATCTGAAAAGACTCACATGAACTTAAATGTGAACTTTTGTCTTAGAGCCTGATTGGACTTAAGTCAGACACTCTATACCAGGCCCCGTTGGGCCAATATAGGTTAAAAATTGTTATTAAACCTTCTACAAGTATGGTGCCTCCTGTAAAGGAAGAAAGTAAGAAGAATACTTATTGTTTGATGTAATGTTATTGTTTAAAGTTACCCGGTTATATGTAATAAATATTAAGCTCAAATTGGTTTGGTTTTAACACTCAGACACTCGAGGACGAGTGTATTCAACCAAGGGGGTATGTGGCGCCCCTCTGGTGGGACGCAACAGGGAGGTACTGCACCCCATGCTGGAGGTGTAGTGCCCCCATAGTCACAGGTAGAGGGTAGAGGGGGGAGCTGCAGAGTCTGTATACAAAATTACAACAAGCCCAGTTATAGACACCATAGCACCAGGGACTGTGTATTCAGTAAGTCCCAAGGGGGTGGAGCTTAGCTGAGTGGGAGACGTGACGTCAGTGACAGTTGACAGAAGTCAGTTAGACGGTGTGAGGAAAGCAGAGAGGACGGAGGCAGCAGAGCCTGCAGCTCTGAGAGGAGGGTACCTCAACTTTTAGGAAGTAACCCAGATGCAGAGGGGACACCCCAGGCTTGGTGACAGCTATTTGGAGTGTCCAGGTCACCACCGGTATACCGGAACCGAGGGAGTTTGCAAGGTTTATTCCAAACTGCTGGCCAGCAGGCTGTGGGCCTGACAATGAGGAGCCACAGCACCCATCAAGAAGTCTAACATCTGTCCCATAGCCGGGTTCAAGACGCTGACAAGTAAAAGAGGCTTTAGGCAACAGACCCCAAGGACAAGAGATCAGACTTAAGAGTGGGATTGAAGGGAGCCATAGAGCCCTAAGGAGCAGAACCAGGAAAGTGACAAGAAAGGTACCTCTGTCAGCAGGGCCGGCTACAGGTTTCTGTGGGCCCCGGGCGAAAAAGTCTCAGTGGGCCCCCTTTAGTACATATCGCGGACTATAATATATATATATTGCCACACACTTACCGCAAGCCCCATAGACAATGCATGGGGCTTGCCGCAAATGTGCAGCAAGTGCAGTCGCTAGGCGGAAAATGCGGCAGATACGTTTTTTACTGCAACTGACGCTTTTTTCAAAAAACGCCTATGTGAAGGCAGCCTTACAGGAACAGTGACTGCTGAAACCAGCAAGAGCTGTTTCTGACAGTGAGTATATTACACGTTGTTAGGAGCGGGCTAAAATGCGTTTGTGTTCCCTTGCGCTTTTTAAAAATACCCTTCAAACGCAACATGTTGCATTTTTGTGCATCTGAGGATGCTTGGTATATACGCAAACGTCCTGAAGCGCACAAATAATGCAAGCAGCTCAATGGAGCCGCACTGCCATATGGGTGGCACCGCAGCCAAGCGGAGTGTCTGACTATCCGGATCACTCTATCTCCTCACCTTTCTTCTCGCTGCTCCGGTCTCCTCCGGTCGCTCTGCACATATCAGCACAGTCATGACAACATTGTGCCCCCTATGCTGAGCTGCAGAATGCAGACAGCGGCAGAAGAGACTCTGGAGAAGAATGCTGCTGGCAAAGGCGGCTGGGACTATAGGAGCGGGAGCGGAATCTGCGGGGGGCTACCACTGCTACACATACCTCGTATGCACGCGGCTCTGCTCCATACACCTCGTACGCACGCGGCTCCGCTCCGTACACCTCATACAGATACAGCTCCACTCCCTACACCTTGTACACATGCGGCTCCGCTCCAGACACCTTGTAAGCATTCGGTTCCGCTCCGTACACCTCGTACACACCTGGCTCCGCTCCGTACACCTCATACAGATACAGCTCCGCTCCATACACCTTGTACACATGCGGCTCCGCTCCGTACACCTCGTACACACACTGCTCCGCTCCATACACCTCGTACACACATGGCTCAGCTCCATACACCTCGTACACACGCTGCTCCGCTCTGAACACCTCGTACACTCTGAGCTTCACTGCGTTATCTTTGTGCACTCTCAGCTCCGCTCTGTACGCTTTGTACACACAACTTCGCTCCGTACACCTCGTACACTCTGAGCTCCGCTCCGTTCACCTTGTACACTCTCAGCTCCGCTCTGTACACTTCGTACACACGACTTCGCTCCATACACCTCGTACATACTCGGCTCCGCTCCGTACACCTCGTACACACAGCTCCGCTCCGTACACCTTGTACACACTCGAGTCTGCTCTGTACACCTCGTACACACACTCTGCTCCGTACACCTTGTACACACACAGCTCCGCTCCGTACACCTCGTACTTACACGGCTCCACTCTGTACACCTAGTACCCACTCGACTCCGCTCCATACCCCTCGTACACACACAGCTCCGCTCCGTACACATCATACACAGACGGTTCCGCTTCATACACCTCATACACAAGCGGCTCCGCTCCATACCCCTCGTACACACACACCTCCGCTCCGTACACCTAGTACCCACTCGACTCTGCTTCATACCCCTCGCGTACACACACGGCTCCGCTCTATACACCTAGTACCCACTCAGCTCCGTTCCATACACCTAGTACACACTCGCCTCTGCTACATTCACACTGTAAATCCCTCCTGACCCCACACATAAACTTCACCTATTTGATCATCATGATGACCAGCACAGCAGAGTCCTGCATACACTGAGGAGCTGATCATGTGACCCCTGACTCCTCCCCTCCATTGACATCATCACAGGTCCTGTCAGCACAGAGTGTGCACCTCTGTCGGCTCCCACGGAGGGAGATCTCTGGAGCTGCAGGAGGCTGCAAATGACCCCCCAGCTGTCCCCTGGATATGGCCCTGGCTGTGGGGGCAGTGCTCAACGGTCCCTGAGGCTAGGGTCACACTTGCGTTGTGACCCTAGCCTGACGCAAGTATTTTCGGCTGCAGCGCATAGTGTTTAATGCTATGTGCTGGAGCCCATAGAAACCCGATGTTTACCTTGCCAACCACTGGTTGGCAATGTAAACAGCGGGTTTCCATGGGCTCCGTTGCTGGCAGCGCATAGCATTAAACGCTCTGCGCTGCAGAGGACAATACTTGCATCAGGCTAGCGTCACAACGCAAGTGTGACCCTAGCCCTCAGGGGTCCGGTGGGCCCCCTCCAAGCAGTTGGGCCCCAACACTTGCCCGGGTGCACCGGGTGTTGACGCCGGGCCTGCCTGTCAAACTCTGTAGTGAACCCCCGAAACCTGTGGCAACAAATCTCCAGTAAACTAAACTGTACCGTGTACCCATATTGAACCAGCTGATACCAGTGAAAGATCTGTTTGAGCTAAACTGGACTCTGACTCTATTTAATCCGTCATCTGGGAAATCTCAACAGCATCACAGAAGTGAGGACTACTACTCCCCTCATCCACCCCGCTGCCCTGAGGTAAAGCTCCGCCTGTGGGGAGCTGTACTACCCAAATCTGTATCACCATCACCTCAGCTGCCGGCTGCAGCGCTGGTAACTACATTACCAGGTACCACAGGTGGCGTCTATCCCAAATAGTTTTCCCCCTCAGCCATTGAGTGTCCAGGGCACGGACCGGGACCTGACCAGCCGTAATCCCCACTGAAGTAGCAACCTGTCCCGGTATCCGAGTATCCCCTACCCTGTTGACCGACTCATTTCTATATGTTATGTGCCAATTTGTAACTATGAACTTTCTTTTACAGGTGCTGAAGTAGTGTGAGGTGTAATAATGAACCCAGTAGAATAAGAGCAGTCAATGGAGTAGCGCTAATGCTGGCAGACTATGCAGCCGCTATGGGGCCCATGAGTCACGGGGGCATACCCCACATTGCCCACAGCCCCTTTCCACCCATCAGTCATGGGAGCCTGGTGTCAGCACCAGCACCAGGCCCACATCGCCTATAGCCCCTCCTCGCTCATCAGTCCCAGAGGCCCAATGTCAGCACCTGCACTACCCGCCTGTTTTCGCACAGAGTGATTCTCCTGCTGTGCCTGCATTGATGCTCTGACCTCCAGCACAGCGGGGTATGGTGACGACACTACTGTCGCCGCAATGCTGAGATGTTCAGAGCTGCAGGACGCTCACACAGAGACCGGAGCAGCTTGGTGACCAAGGAGGGATGATTACTTCTTTATTTTTTTAATCAAAGAGTAAGCACAATGCGGTACGTTAAATGATATTCAGGCTGCATTACAATAATTGTAGGGCTATAGGGATGCACTATAATAATTTGAAGACTGTGGGGATGCACTTTAATACATGGAGGACTATGGGGAGTGCACTATAATACATGGAGGACTATGGGGAGTGCACTATAATACATGGAGGACTATGAGGAGTGCACTATAATACATGGAGGACTATGGGGAGTGCACTATAATACATGGAGGACTATAGGGCTGTACTATAATAATTGGAGGACTATATGGGTGCACTGTCATAATTAGAGGACTATGGGAGTGCATAATAATAATTGGAGAACTATGAAGGTGCATTCTAATACATGGAGGACTATGGGGTGCACTATAATGGAGGACTATGGGGACTGCATTATAATACATAGAAGACTATGGGGATACATTATAGTAATTATAGGACTATGGGGGTGCACTATAATTGGAGGATTATGGGGTGCATTATAATAAATGGAAGACTATAGGGGAGCATTATAATAATTTGAGGACTTTGGGGGTGCATTATAATAATTTGAGGACTATGGGGGTGCATTATAATAATTGGACGACTATAGGGGTGCATTATACATGGAGAACTATGGAGCGTGCATTATAATATATGAAGGACTATGGGGAGTGCATTATACTATATAGAGGACTATGTTGGATCCATTATACTATTTGTAGAGCTATGCAGGGTCCTTTATAATAAGTGGAGAGCTATTTGAGGGCCTATTATACTGTATGCAAGCAACTATACAGTGTGAAGGATTGTGTTGGGTCCGTCATACCGTGCAGAGGGTTGAACTTTGGTGGGAACGGCTAAATTTCCAGGATGACCCCATTTCGCTATTGATAAACACACCTTTCAAGTAAAAGGACTTAATGACTGCTCTGTATTCCACTGGGTCCATTATCACACCTCACACCACTTCAGCACCTGTAAAGAAAGTTTCAGTCCTGCAATAAATAAAAGTGGGTCAGGGGAGATCATTAATGAACGCCCCTTGTATGTCCACCCTTGCTCATGCCAAGGTTTTCCTACAAAACACTTATTCATACTTCCCTACTCTCCTGGAAACTCATGGAAAAGACAGGCATTCTAGACTCCCAGAAGAGGAAGAAAATCTACCGGGTGCCACCAAAACCTCCTGAAAACCAGCACTTCTGGAGACTTTGTTAAAGAGGACCTGTCACTCCCCCATGGATTAGAATCTAAGGGCAGCACTGAATGCAGCATGTCTGCTGCATTCAAGCAAGGGGTCCCCCATGGCTCTGTGGGGCTGCTACCCCAAGATATAGTCTTATAAAAACTAACAGTAAAAATCCATGGAGGCGGGCCCTTGTGCTTCAGCCACCTCGTAGCACAGGGCCATTACACACCCCCTGTGTCTCTGTGCCGTCCATGTCCTTGTGCCAGTCATGAAAACCTCCCTCTGCATGTCCTTGTGCTGGTGATGCAGGTGCAGAGGGAGGTATTGCTTATCGCCCCCCCACCAGCCTGTCCTGCTGTGATGTCAGAGCCTTTAATGGCCCTGTGCTATGAGGTGGCTGAAGCACAAGGACCCGCCTCCATGGATTTCTGATGTAAGTTTTTATAAGCCTATATCTCGGGGTTAGAGCCATGGGGGACCCCTTGTCTGAATGCAGCAGACATGCTGCATTCAGTGCTGCCCTTAGAGTCTAACCCATGGGGGGAGGGTGACAGGTCCTCTTTAAGCATTATTGTTCGAGTTATAGCAAGAGCTACAGCTATGCATGGCAGCAGATGGCACCATGTTAACAGTTAAGAGTGTGTCTGCATGGTACTGTATGATCTCTTATGCTGCAGACACGTGGTGTCACTGTAAATCGTCCTGCATGTCAGTTAACGCTGCGGAGGAAAGAACCACAGTAGACATGGGATTTCTATTGATCCCATCCAGTGTGCTTGTACTGTACAATGCAGCGTTCAAACAAGCTGCGTCCATAATGCTGCTAATACTGATCATGTACTCGCAGCCTTAGACTTATTTGTGTCAATTCATTTCTGTAATCCTCCATGGATGGAATGATTGCTATATGTTCCAAATAAAAATTAAAATTAAGCGCTGATGGATCTACTGAAATCTGCAACTGGAATGATCTTATAAATGGGAACATGGTTATAATCAAAATGTTTTAATCCAGTGCTTAACGTTGGCAAGTATGGCCCTTCTCCATTCGAAATGACACGTAATATAACATCATATCCAAAAAAATAATAGTAAACATTTGAAAATTGAAAACTACTATACACTTCCCATAGCAGAGCGCTAACTAATACACAAATGAGCAAAAATGTCTCCTGTTACAATCCAACATGCCCGATCCTTGCTTCACAGCAGATGCCGGAGGACAGTTGGCATGCCCTCATACACTTCAGATTATTGGCAAATCTCTTCAAAGGCAATTATCTAATGTGTATTAACCTAATTAATGGGTTAATTCACAGGCGGCTGTATGTACAATATGACTTCTCAGACTTTTTGGCAAATGCTCCTGTTCCCAGGACTGGTTGTTCTAGTATTGCCTGTTTATCTGGGTGTGATCAACACAACTCAATGGAAAGAGCCGAGACAGGTCACAGAAAGCTCCTATAGCCGGCCGTGCTGTCAGCATGTAGGACCTGCAGGGTTTTATCATTTATAGTTTTATCATGCGATATGGCGAGGGTCACATTTGGGACCTTGCATCTGTTGGAAGGATGCTATTTTTTCCCTTGCCATTTTTTTTCATTTTTAGCACTAGCGCCTGCGTTAACGCATGGTACATATATGTACCATGCTTTAACGCAAGCGTTTCTCATAGACTCCCATGTTAAAAAAGCTAGCGTTTTTGCAAACGCACCAAAAAACGCTGCTTACCGCATTTTTTGGTGCTTTTGCAAAAACCCTAGCCTACCAAAGTGCTAAAATTGGATGATCCATTGTTTACCGCTATAAGATGGGCCCTTAAAATAAAACGATGCCTTGATAGACGGTTTTTAGGAAAAACTCCACAATTTTCTGCAGTTTTCAGAGTGAATTTTGCAATAAAAAAATGCTGTGACCAGACGTTCTCTCCTCTGCTGCTTTTTTTTGTCTTCTTTTTTTAATATTTGCAGCGGTCTCTTGATTTGGGGTTTTTCAGGCAGTTTCTGTTGCGTTTCTCCTACAGGCCTGCAGTGTTTTTTTCCCCCCCATGGATAATAAAAAAAAGGTTATATGTGTAATATTTTTGGGGGGAATTTTTTGTAATTCCGTTTTTACATAACAACTCATATGTTTGAGTGTAATTTTTAAATCACATGATCTATGTATCCCATAACATATATTGAAAAAAATTGGAATAATAATAGGCTACACTGTGGCCTTGTTATTTTTTTGTGTTCTTAAATTGTCGTAAAACGTCAATTTTGCTACAAATTTGAAAAATTGCACAAAAGAAAACACTTCACTGCCACTATATGTGAACTCAGCCTTCATACAAAATAGCACCAACCTGGGCACAAGTTGTTTCCAGAGCTGAAACGCCTCTTTTTTAGCAGTCATTATGACTGAGCTGTAAATCTGTTGGCAAGTGCGGTGCTGTTTTTGGGAAAAAAATAACTTTTTTTTTCTTCAAATCCTGCACAATCTTCCCCACAAGAGAAATCTGTCATTTGTTTTTTGCAACATAATCTGAGATTATGCATAACGTAAGGGTAAAAAGCCTGATTCCTACTGGGTTGCTTCCTGTATTTTAGACAAAAATAGTTTTATCACCAGGAGATTATCACTAAAGGACTAATAAACTGCTACAAAGTAGTCCTCCTTATTCATGAGCTCAGTATAACCCCGCCTCCATCACTGATTGGAAGCTTTTTGTCTATGCACAGTGTTCACAGAAAGCTACCAATCAGCGGTGTGGGTGGGCTTACACAGAGAAAACAGAGATTTTATTCATACAATGAAAAGCCCAGTATGTGGAACATTGCTGGAATCAGGGTCTCTGCCCCTACATCAATACAGATTAGGTAATAACAAACCTGCTTACAGATTCCCCTTAAGACCATTATGTTTTTTTATTGAGTGATATATTTTTTTACTTTCTAGTTTCACCGCCAGGATATAAATCTGTTCTAGAATTATCACTGTTCCCAATGCCGAGATCAAAGGACCTGTTCAGTCTGTGAGCAAAGGTCAACGAAAGACCTTGCTTGTAAAATATGTAACAAGTGGATTATTTGCAGAGGTTCCAGCTAAATGTCAGTCACATTTCATGGTGACATTTTTTCAGAGAAGCATTATTCATTGTGACAACAGGAGCTATTTTGTACAGTGAGTCAAAGCCAAGTTTACACAGAGCGCTGACATTTACTGTACCACCTGGACAAAGTGTGTACACCCCTATTAAGAACTGTATGATAACACAACGTGTGCAAATACCGCAAACAGTAAGCAAATCAATACTGGGCTCTATTTCTTTACAGAGATGTCTCACTGAGAGAGTGTGAGCAGTGGGTCACAGAAAAAGTCAGAGTGGCCTTTAAAGGGAACCTATCACCTAGTTTAGCCCCCCCTAACCTATCACTACCTGTCCCTGCAGCTTCCTACTACTCCTCCTTCTTCCAGGTATGACGTGCTGCCGGCTGCGGCGTGTCATTTCTGGTCGTGCACAGTGTGGGGGTATTGGGTGCACAGGCTGGCTCCAAATGCACACTGCGCATGCTCCAGAGCAATACACCCACCACACTGAGCATGCTCCAGAGCCGGCTTCTACACCAATACACCCACCACACTGCGCATGCTCCAGAGCCGGCTTCTACACCAATACACCCACCACACTGCACATGCTCCAGAGCCGGCTTCTACACCAATACACCCACCACACTGCGCAGGACCGGAAATTACACTGGGCCAGCAGTAAAAAGAAAGGAGGAGAGCGTACAAAGGGTTTTATCCTTATATTGAATGAATATGCCCCGAATTGGTGGGACTCACCTTTTTAGATTGTGCAAGTCACAACCAACTAGTGACCCCCAATTCTGAGCCTGTTACTGCCCTATTTGTTGTTAGAGTGTGGCACAATGCTCTACATCAGAAATACTGCACATCGGAAACATTGCATCATTACTGCACCTACACCACACAATAGTGCCACACAGATAGCAGCCCTGAAAACAATAGTGCTACATTTACTGCCAACTGTGTTCTATATAGTAGAAGTACAACAGTAGTTATCTTCTGAGTGCCCCAAAATAGTAACTGTGCTCCTCTTGGTGACCAACAAAAGTAATAATGCCCATCATTGTGTCCCTTAAAAAGTAATAATGACCAATTTGTGCCATCTAGCCAGTAAAATTGCCCCATTGTACGCCATAAAGACTAAGAATTCCCCCTGTGCCCCCTTATAAAGTAATAATCTTGTGAGTACGTTCTTATACAGGAATAATGAAGTAATGTTGACCCCTAAAGGTACCGTTACACACAGAGATATCTTTGCAGACATTGCTTGCAACTCACTGGTTGCGGTGAAATCATGGACACATTGTTCCATTTGTACACGGTAACAAACTAGAACAATGTGTCCATAATTTCATTGCAACCAGTGAGTTGCAAGCAATGTCTGCACAGATATCTCTGTGTGTAATGGTACCTTAAGTGTCTGCAAAACCATATAATGCCTCCTAAGGGTGCCTTCACACTGCGGTCAGGTCCAATCCGGGGCTGTCAGGGGTGAGAGCCCCGGACTGGAGTTTGGCCCCATTGTATCCTATGGGGCCGGATGGAGCCGGATGGCAGCTACCTGCCATCCGCCTTCCAGCTCTCCGGAAGAATCCGGGAGAAGTGGTGATTTTTCTGCAGGACACAAAAACGTTGCTTGCAATCTCCCCAAAATTGGCGTCTCCCGGATTCCACCGGATTTACCCCGGGATCCCGGCGGAGGATCTGGGAACCGGACACCTGTGTCTGCACGCCACTGTTATTTCAGGACTGCGGCTAGCTCCCTGCAAGCCGCGTTCTGAATCATCAGCAGCGGCAGCTACGGCAGGCTGCCACCGGACCGAGGGCATAGTAGCCCTCCGGTTCTGTGTGCTGATCCGGTCCGGGGCTGTCGGGTTCACCCCTGACAGCCCCGTATCGGACCTGACTGCAGTGTGAAGGCACCCAAGTGTCCTCTCAATACAGAATAATGCCCGAGCACCCAATTAAGTCATAATGTCCCAATTTAGCCCTAAGTAGCAAAACTAAAAAAAAGAAAATGCATTGTGTGCCCCCTTAACAATCCATAATGTTTTGAGTGCCCACCAAAAAATTATAATACCCAAATCCCCTAAAAGGTCATTGTGCACAAGTGACTATTTAAAAGGATTAACGACTGAGGAAAAAAGCAAAAGAAATGAAATCTAACCTTAATCCCAACCAACCCTGTTCTTTTCTATCGGTTGTGCCATCGTTGTGCTAGCCGTGCTGGAATATTCATGCCATGTGCGTGTCTCAATGTCCTCATATGTAAAGACTTATTTACATGGAATCATTTTGAATCCATTGATTTCTTCGCTCTAGCGTTCAGTGTCATGCCTACCTTGTTGTGGATCTCATGAGTGTCATGGAATGGTAATCCTTTTGCTTTTGGATTGCTCAAAACACTGGATTCTATACCAGCACCTTCTAAAATACTTGGTCTTTCCATAGGGCATCCATGGGCACAGCAGTATGCAGGGGTGGATTAAGGGTAGCCAGGGCCCGGGGCTGTTAGACTCTGTGGGCCCCCCGAGTCATGTGGTGGGAGTCATGTGATGGGGGTCATGTGTACGGGGGTCATGTGACAGGGTCACGGGGGTTGTGTGATGGGGGTCATGTGACGGGGGTCATCATATACCTGAAATAGATTATTCCAGAAAAATAGTTGCTGAGTGAAACTTATCCTGTCAAATATCCATTGATCTAGTCAATTTACCCTTCATATAAATGAAAAATAAAGGCTGCAGCACTCAAGATTTAGGATGTTTCTTGCCTTTAATGGCTTGCAGGCATAGTGTAGCGACGTTTCGGTCAGTTTATGACCTTCTTCCAGCCTTTATCTAGAATTTACCCTTCAGTTAGGAAGAAAAAAAAAAAACCTTTAAGCCATAGTATTGAACAGTCCATTAGAAGGCGGCTATTGTGCCCTGACTGCTCCTGTACTCAGAATAAATAACTTATAAAAATGTCGAACAGTGTGCACCCTGTATGATAATCACCTGTTACCTGCCTGATGGACTTGCTTGCAGATTGGTCCGTCCCCCCCCTCGCGGTCCGACAGAGTCTTCTGTTGCATGATGTAGATAACGTCTCCTGTCACCTGCGTTATCCAAGGGCTACGTCCAATTTCTCCATTGCCTATGCTACGTCCATACCTCTCCAGCTTGTGCAGGTGCACTGTGCTCCATCATGGGGTTATCCTACAAGTTTAAACTCTCAGTGATGTCACCATACATCACACGCAGCAGACTGGGAGCCTGGAACCATGTGCAGTGATCCCTGCGGTTCGCGCATGAGTAGATGAGTTTACATTGTAGCTGCAGTACGGCAGAGCACAGTGCGTTTGTGTAAGCTGGAGAGGCATCTGCACAGACATGAGATGGGAAAGTGGGATGTGGATAAAGAAGGCGTGATCCATATCATTCAGAAGAAGAGGCTGTCGGACGGTGAGGAGAGGCTGAATGGACCAATCTGCAAGCAAGAATTTCGGACCGGTAACAGGTTAGAATACAGGGTGCTAGATTTTTATAATTTATTTATTCTGTATACAGGGGGCATTCAGGGCATAATAGCTTGTTTCTTATAATGCAACATAGGCATGTGCATGAGGCCTTACAAAATACCGAGGTAAAAACTCACCAAATACTCAGCGTGTGCATGAGGCCTTAAGGCCACTTTCCACACACAGATATCTGTGTCCAACTTCTGAACAGATCTTGGTTGCAGTGAAATCATGGACACATTGTTCCATTTTGTGGCTTTGTACAAATATAACAATGTGTCCATGATTTCACTGCAACAGAGATCTGTTCAGAAGTTGGACACAGATATCTGTATGTGGAAAGTGGCCTTTACAGATACTGAGGTAAAAACTGACCAAATACTCAGCATGTGCACGAGGCCTTACAGATACTGAGGTAAAAACCTCACCAAATACTCAGTGTGTGCACGAGACCTTACAAATACTGAGGTAAGAACTCACCAAATACTCAGCGTGTGCACGAGGCCTTACAAATACTGAGGTAAAAAGTCACCAAATACTCAGTGTGTGCACGAGGCTTTACAGATACTGAGGTAAAAAACTCACCAAATACTCAGTGTGTGCACGAGGCCTTACAAATACTGAGGTAAAAACTCACCAAATACTCAGCGTGTGCACGAGGCCTTACATATACTGAAGGAAAAACTGACCAAATACTGAACATCTACACGAGACCTTACAAATACTGAGTTAAAAACTCACAAAATACACAATGTGCGCACCCACTACCCCTCCACCTTGGATAGACATGTGAAATACCTCTACATGTTGTATGTGCCCCTCTATGTGGATATTTTTCTTGAATCAGGTATGCATGGACTCCATACATACTTGATCCAAGCAATATAGCCACTTAGAGGGGCACATGATACACCATGTAGAGCCATTTCACATGTTTCTGTGTTATCCAAGATGGTGGGGCACAATTTACATGGGCAAATTTGACAGTCCTCTGTCCAGTATTGTCTCCCCACACCCTCCCTGACCACTCCAGTGATTAAGGGGCCTTTCACATCAGTGGTTTTGCTGATGTGCGGTCGATTCGGCAGCTGGCGCTGGATCAGCCGCCTAATGGCCGACTTGCGGCCAGATGCTGTAAGCCCTATGCATTGTCTATGGGGCTTGCGGTCCAGAGCGGCAAGTGTGGCTCTGCCAGGTGCGGCAGATCCGACACTTGCGGCCGCGAAAAAAAAAAACACCGCTTGTAGCGTTTTTTTTTCACGGCCACAAGTGCCCGATGTGCTGCACTCGGCAGAACCGCACTTGCTGCACCGGACCGCAAGCCCCATAGACAATGCATTGGGCTTGCCGCATCCAGGCCGCAAGTCGGCCGTTAGGCGGACGATCCAGCACATGCGGTGCCACCTGCTGGAACGGCCCAAACATCAGCTAAACGCTGATGTGAAAGCAGCGTTGGTTAGGCCCCTTTCACATCACCGTGTCTTTCAAATTGCGGCAGATCCAGCAGATTTACCACATTTGCTGCCTAACGGCTGTTGCGACGGTAAATAATAACACGGTCAGCGTTTTTTTTCCACCGCCGCTAACGCCGGATTTGCCGCATCCGGCAGAACCACACCCAACCGCAAGCCCCATAAACAATGCATGGGGCTTGCTGCAAACGTTCCGCAAGTGTGGCCGTTAGTCAGCAGATGCGGTAAATCTGCCGGATCTGCCACAATCTGAAAAAAAGCAGATGTGAAAGGGGCCTTAGTACACAAATCATTTAATTACTGCTTACATTCTTTTTTTACACTGACTGAGTCCTCCCTGCCATGCAGCAGCCACCAGGAGGTCTGGCTGGCAGTGCACACACAGAGCACAGCCACAGGCAGCAGCTGCAGCAGCAGGGCAGGAGT
Organism: Allobates femoralis; assembly: GCA_033576535.1. Taxonomy (NCBI): domain Eukaryota; kingdom Metazoa; phylum Chordata; class Amphibia; order Anura; family Aromobatidae; genus Allobates; species Allobates femoralis. The sequence goes on along the minus strand of JARQOC010000008.1, from coordinate 138,636,294 downwards.
CAGGAGTGGACATATCACTCACCTCTCTGTCACAGAGGCACGTTCTCTCTGTGCTCTGTGTTGGCATTAGGTGACGGTCCCTCTCCTCAGACTACCTCTCTTCATACAGGCGGCGACCCAGGAGGCGGTGGACGGCGGGTGAGACACAGACTCAGTCAAGAGGACGGAGGAGTCTGCTCAGCCTCAGGCGAGATCAGCTGCCTGCCTGGATCTGGTAAGTCTGGGTCCTCCTAGAGCAGGAGAATTCAGCAAAGCCCAATCGGGCTCGGCAGAATCAGCATAGCAGGGCGGACAGCGGCCGGCACTCGGGAGAACAATGCTGCCGACAGAGGCGGCTGGGACTATAGGAGTGGGAGCAGCATCCGCAGGGGGCTACCACTGGTACACACACCTTGTAAACACACAGCTCCGCATGCTACGTACATACATGGCTCCGCTCCATACACCTAGTACACACTCAGCTCTGCTCCAAACACCTCGTACACGCTCGGCTCTGCTCCATACACCTCGTACATATGCGGCTCCACTCCGTACACCTCGTACACACGCGGCTCCGCTCCGTACACCTCGTACACACGTGGCTCCGCTCCGTATACCTCGTACACCCGTGGCTCTGCTCTGTACACATGCGGCTCCACTCCGTACACCTCGTACACACACGGCTCCGCTGCGTACACCTCATATACACACGGCTCTGCTCCGTACACACTTGGCTCTGCTCCGTACACCTCATACACATGTGGCTCCGCTCCGTACACCTCATACACATGTAACTCCACTCTGTAAACCTTGTTTACACATGGCTCCGCTCCGTACACCTCGTACACATGCGGCTCTGATCCATACACCCTGTACACTATCGGCTCAGCTCCATACACCTCGTACACACGCGGCTCTGCTCTGTGCACCTCGTACACACACGGCCAGCTCCATACACCTTGTACACACATGGGTCACTCCATACACTTCGTACACACGCTGCTCTGCTCCATACACCCTGTACACACTAGGCTCTGCTCCATACACACTCAGCTCTGCTCCGTACACCTCATACACATGCGGCTTGGCTCTGTACACCTCGTACACATGCGGCACTGCTCCGTACACCTTGTACACGCGGCTCTGCTCCGTACACACTCAGCTCTGCTCCGTACATCTCATACACATGCGGCTCTGCTCCATACACCTAGTACACCCGGCTCTGCTCCGTACACACTCAGCTCTGCTCCGTACATCTCATACACATGCGCTACGCTCCATACCTAGTACATCCTCTGCACGTACACACCAGCCTGCTCTACACCATACACACGCTCGCTCTGACACCTCGTACACACGGCTCCGCACCATACACCTCGCACACATGGGCTCTCGCTCCATACACCTCGCACACATGCGACTCCGCTCCATACACCTCGTACACACATGCTCTGCTCCGTACGCCTCGTACACACGTCTCTGTTCCGTACACACTCAGCTCTGCTCCGACATCTCATACACATGCGGCTCCGCTCTGTACACCTCATACACATACGGCTCCGCTCCATACACCTCGTACACTCTGGCTCCACTCTGTACACCTCGTACACACACGGCTCCGCACCATACACCTCGCACACATGTGGCTCCGCTCCATACACCTCGCACACATGCGGCTTCGCTCCATACACCTCGTACACATGCTGCTCCGCTCCATACACCTCGTACACATGTGGCACCGCTCCATACACCTCGCACACACACGGCTCTGCTCCGTACACCTCGTACACACGTCTCTGTTCCGTACACACTCAGCTCTGCTCTGGACATCTCATACACATGCGGCTCCGCTCTGTACACCTCATACACACAGGCTCCGCTCCATACACCTCGTGCACACTCGGCTCCGCTATGTACACCTCGTACACTACATGTCTCCGCTCCATACACCTCGTACACATGCGGCTCCGCTCCATACACCTCGTACACACGCGGCTCCGCTCCAAAACACCTAGTACACACGCGGCTCCTCTCCATACACCACGTACACACACGGCTCCGCTCCATACACCAGTACACACACTCTCGCTCCTGCTCCATCACACCTAGTACACACTCGGCCCTGCTACATCCACACTGTAAATCTCCTGACCCCACACATAACTCATCATCCTCTTCTTCACCTTATCCAGCACCATGACATCCAGCACAGTGGAGGGCTGTATAATGAGTAGCTGATCATGTGATCCCTAACTCCTCCCCTCTATTGACATCATCACAGGTCCTGTAAGCACAGGTCTTCCATCCTGTGCGGCTCTACAGGTGGGCTCACACTGCGGGGGGGGTGTAACGTGGCGGCGGCCGGGAGTGTAGGAGAGAGAGCGGCATCAGCAGGGGGTCATAACACCAGCAGGCGCCCCTGCAGATGCCGCCCCCTGTCAACTAGCAGGGCTCGTCACCTAATGGACGCTGCAGCCCTGTGTGCACAGTGCTGTATGGTTGGCCGTGGCGGATTATAATGGGGCAATTTACCCCCTGGGCTGTGGGCCCTCCAACACCATTGGGCCCGGGGCAAAAGTCCATATTGACCTCATTATAATCCGCCACTGGCAGTATGTTACTGAATTTGAGCTCTTGATAAAAATATTCTTAAATAATAGAAAAATGAAAGCGGCATAATGTAAAAAACCAATTGGAATTCCTTTATTTTTACCCTATTTCACAATGTAAAGTGCAACACTGAAGCACTATGGAACCGTACGAATCATTTCCAGAAAACAGAACAAAGCAATTTTTTTTCCACCCCAAAACATAAAATATTGTACCCTTTTATCTCCACAGACATCACTGGCAGTGATTAGAGAACGACTCAAATTATTTGCCCGCTCCTGTATGCGGTTTTATTTCTTTATGTCCTTCTGCCAAAGTACCGCAACTTCACTGACTACAATGGAGTCCATCAGAGGATTAATATTCAAGACCTCAGCCAAGACCTTCACGTCTGTAATGTCCGCAGGTTCTTGAATCTTGATTTTGTTATGACCATATAACAAAATTTGTTGCATCCTCTTGTCTTCTTCAGAAGGTTTAAGTATAAAAAAAATTAAGGTTCTGCCAAAAATGTCCTTTTGAGGGAGATTCCTGGTAGTCATTAATGTATATCCAATATAAAGTGCTTTGGCATTAAGATGTAACCTATGTGCAGGTTATTATTTTAACAAATACATTCACAGAAAAAAAAATGAAACTTTTCAGCAACTGAGAAAAACTTGTACTAATAAAAAAAAAATCCAAAATTGTTTTGTATCCTCTATACTCAAGTAATTCAGATATGATAAAAAATGAAATTCACCCCAAAAATGTATATATGGTTGTGTATTTTACGAGTACCATGACTTTTTCTTCAAAAAAGCCACTTTATTTGAACTTCCTTCTCCCAGCCAAGGATCTTAAAGGGAGGGATCCTTCAATCCACTCGTTTGGAGTCATCATCATTTCCTGCCATATGGCCACCTCTTCCTGTGTAGAGTCCATCCAGTCCACAGCAATCCCATAACTGTAACCTTAATACAGAACATAACAAAAACTGATCAGATCAGACTGAAAAGAAAGATATAAAATCTACAAGTTCAGACGGACAGATGGAACCGGGATCTGCACCGTGTTGATGTGCCCCACGCTGGGGCTCCCTCCACTATCATCACACAGCAATTCTCTTCTACTTCGATTGATTGATAGGCTATGGATTCAAGCATTATAGGCATACTATGCTATCACCATGATGTGCTGTAGCCGTCTGATAGCCGCCTATACAGCTGAATAACAAGCTCAACACTGAATAGTTCAGGTAACTATAGCTTTGGATCTATGCATAGCCCCCTAGACAGATTTCCGTTTTCTAGCCATTGATCCAGTCCTGTTTATCATTACATTTACCTGAACCAAGTCCAAGCCTTATTCCTCCAAGGAAATGATTGCTGAGTTTTTCATGATCCCAAACGGTCAACTCGACACACGCATCTTTTAGGTCTTCAGTGTGGAAGCCATCGTAGACAATGGTGTGGTTGAAGACTGGGTTGGAATCTTTTTTAATGACTCGTGTCTTCTGATAACTCTTCTTGCTGGTGTCAGGTAACACGTAGCTACAAAGGGGTGAACACATTTTTTTTTAATAAATTAACTGTTTAAACCCCCATCTATAAAGAGCTTTATAAAGTTAATTCACAGTAATGAGACTACTACTGGATACAGAATATATGCCCTAAACTGGCCTTTATATACTATTGTATATTTTAGAAAAACAATGTCAATCTAAAGTTAAAAGTAATCTGCCAGTATGTATTCTGATGTAGGGACGAAGATCCTGATTCTAGTAATGTATTATTTTCTGGGCTTTATTGTTTGTTTCAGTGTTTTATCAGAAGGAGTCGTCTAAAGGACTAGTTGTCTCGTGCTATGTAGTCTTCGCACTCTGTATAACACAGTCCACACCCATGATTGGCTGCTTTCTCTCTATGCACAGCACACTCAGAAATATGCGGTAGTGTGGGCAGGGTTATATAGAGCTCAGCATTCAGAAACCTGGTAGAATTTCAACAGATAAAACTGACAGCAAGCTGCCAAAAAATAAATGGCACATTGCTGAAATCGGGGGTCTTTGCACTTACATTATGCTGCTCTCAGATTACATAGGAAAAACCTGATGACAGAAGGACTGGCTATTAGATAAGAACCGAACCATCTATTAAGGCTCATGTACACTGTTGTATTACAGCTTTAAACAACTCGTTACTTCAGTGAGGAAGTGAAAAACTCTAACGCCACCCAATAAGGGAGCAATCCTTAAAGTCATAATTGACTCTTTAACAAGCCTTTTAATATGACTTAGGATTTGTGCCAGATCAGAACCCCAAACTGCAGACGCTGTGTTTCGGGGTGACTGCCCCTCATCAGTGCAGTGTGTGGGAATTCTGATCTGGCTGTGTGAGAGACTGACACGAGGTCTGGGGGACTAGCTATTCTCCTCATGGAGAGGAATCTGCCTGCCACCATAAGGAGACAGATAAACTGATAAGGAGACTTATAGTCACAATCCACACTTAATTTACAAGAGTTATTAGAGCATACCACAGCTCCACATATAGAAATAGCCTCTGCAGAAAGACAAAGAGGACTGGAACTCTAGTGTCCTCCACTGAATGTAGCAATCCTAAAAGCCAATATCAACCCTTTAACGAGCCTTGTTGCATGACTTAGGACTAATGAGGTTTCTGATCCTAAGCAATGAAATTGGATTGGCTGGGTGAGAGTCCTGTGACAGAGGGTCTAAGAGTTTAAGTTTTTCTTTGTATAAATTGCTAAATTGGTATGGGAAGACTTATAGGCCATGGAATGCTATTCTGTGCATGTTAAAAATGGAAATAACCTCTTTAGAAAGAAAGTGGACAGGAGAAACTTTACCCCTATCACTACCTGTCAGAAGCCTTTCATCCAGCCAAACCTGTAATGTAGCAAACACTCGAAACGCGTCTCTGCAAATGGAGTGTATGGTTTGACTTTTTATATTAAAGGGATCCTGTCACCCCCAAAATACCTCAAAAGCTATTAAAAGCTGTCCCTAGAGCATAGTAACACTTACCCTACACTCCTTTTCTCTCCTAAATGCAGCAAGTGAAAATGAAGATAAATGTTATTACACTACCTCATTAGTGATGATAATAAGTGACTATGGTATTCATAGTCACCCAGGCAGGCTCTCCCTCTTCATGATATCACGCCTCAATAGGCGTGATCTTCAAATCAGATTCAAATGCGCGCCTCCCCTCTCTGTCCTGTGTCGGCCGGCCTGTAGTGGGGCTGGGTGACGCGAATCGCGTCATTTCCGGCGCCGGCTGACGGTATGTACACCCGCACCGCTGTTAGCTTCAAAACGCGCACTGCGCATGTGCAGTGCGGGTCTTGAAGCTAACAGCGGCGCGGGTGTAATACGTCACCTGGCGCCGGAAATGACGCGATTCGCGTCATACAGCCACATAATGCAGCGGTCTGTCTGACATAGGAGAGAGGGGAGGCGCGCATTTTAATCTGATTTGAAGATCACGCCTATTAAGGCGTGATATCATGAAGAGGGACAGCCTGCCAGGGTGACTATGAATACCATAGTCACTAATTATCATCCCTAATGAGGTAGTGTAATAACATTTATCTTCATTTTCACTTGCTGCATTTAGGAGATAAAAGGAGTGTAGGGTAAGTGTTACTATGCTCTAGGGACAGCTTTTAAAGGGATCCTGTCACCCCCAAAACACCTCTAAACCTATTAAAAGCTGTCCCTACAGCATAGTAACACTTACCCTACACTCCTTTTATCTCCTAAATGCACCAGTGAAATTGAAGAAAAATGTTATTACAGTACCTCATTATGGATGATAATGAGTGACTATGCTATTCATAGTCACTCTGGCAGGCTGTCCCCCTTCATGATATCACGCCTCCATAGGCGTGATCTTGTAATCAGATTAAAATGCGCGCCTCCCCGCTCTGTGCTGTCTCGGCCTGGGCTGCAGTGTGCGGCTGGGTGACGCGAATCGCGTCATTTCCGGCGCCGGGTGACGTAGTACACCCGCGCCGCTGTTGGCTTCAACAGAGCGGCGCGGGTGTACTACGTCACCCTGTTTTAACGCCCCAGAACATGTATGCCCCCTACTGATTGCGGCGTGTGAAGGGGCTACGGATTCAACAGGCAGTTATCCGCAGGATCTGTGGGCACTTCCGGGGAACTATGATACCTTGAGTTGACAACTTAATGGCGGTGTGTACATGCGGTATCGGCCATCGTTAGCAACCGTTAAAAACGTGCGCGTGCATATGCGGTTGATACCGGTTGCCAGGGATAGTGGCGGCGTGTAAAGGTATCTTAAGGCAACAAAACTCTGCTGCACTATGACCATATGCTACACTATTTACAAGACAACCTTTATTAATAAAGATAATGTTGCAAATAGTGTTACATATAGTCATAGTAAAGCTGTAAAAGATTTTCTTCCCTAAATTATGATGTATGAGTATGTAATATTGCCCGGCGCCTACTTAGGTGAAATATATTACATATATGCTGTGTCTGGTTCACAGCGAACCCCACAAATTCAGCAATATTCAGAAAAGCAGCACTCTGCTTTATCCCTGAGCAAATACTCACCACTTCACAAAGGAGTCAACCCCAGAAGGTCTCAGTTGTGGTAAATCTTTAGTATCTTTCACCCAGATGTGGACTTCTCCTGAGGCCGGACGCTTTGGACCTGAAGAGTAAAGGTATTATTTTCAGGTAGTAACTAATAACTTGTCAATGTTCAATCAATCTTTGTGTCTGATGCACCATGGTGTCATCAGCTTCTCCTGATCTATAGCATGCTTCTCACAGATTGCCTAGTATCTTCAAGCTCACAGGTTCTACTATGCAAAATATGTGCAGTGATGAATCCTTATTAGAGATGAGTGGATCAGGCAAAATTACAATTTGCCTGTTTGCATGATTGTTCCTGGGAACTTAATGTCACTTATTATGTTCTGGGGTCTTTCAAGACCCTGGTGCATAACCACTATGATATGTAAAACATAATAAAAAATCGTCATACTTGCCTCAACGCTCCCCTATCCGGCCCCTCTACTCCTCACCACCACTTGTCCAATCCTTGGCATGTTTTTGGATCGGGATAGGTGACACTGAAATCCCTGGTGCCTTGGTTGCCAGTCACATGTTCTAGGCCTAGCTAACCTGTAAGTCTTGGCAAAGTAACAGTCAACAGATGCCCCAGGAATTTTAGTGCCGCTGATGCCGAGCCGAAGACATGGCAAGAAATGGAGAGGTGGTAGTGAGTAGTAGAGGGGCCATAGAGGTAAGTATAAGGTTTTTGTTTCTTTTCTAACATTTTCATGGCCTTTTATAGTTCCAAATAATGGCAGCTAGTGGTCACAATCTTGGTGAATCTGCAGAATGCAGATTTTTGTAAAATTTGCGTATAATTCAATTGCACTGAAATGTATTCACCCATCTGTAATCCTTATGTGTTCAATAAGGGCCGCTTCACACTGCGTCATGATCCGGTCCGGGACTGTCCAGGATGACCCAGACAGCAGCGGACCGGATCAGAACACAGGACTGGGGGGCTAATATGCCCTCTGGTCCGGTGTGCAGCGCACGCAGCTCCCGCTGCTGATAATTCAGGACCGCGGGCGCCGCGGTCCTGACCTGTCAGCAGCTGCAGCTGCGTGTGCTGCACACCGGACCGGAGGCCATATTAGCCCTCCAGTCCTGTGTGCTGCACACCGGACCGGAGGCCATATTAGCCCTCCAGTTCTGTGTGCTGATCCGGTCCGCGGCTGTCTGAGTCATCCTGGACAGCCCTGGACCGGATCACGCCGCAGTGTGAAGCAGCCCTAACCCAATATGTGCCTGAAAGCTATAATTTTAACATAGGTAGGCACCATGCGTCAACATACACTTTTTAATAGTATTAAAAAGCATTTTTCAGTACAAAGTAGTCACTCTATGCGTTTGGTGCACAGAGCATGTGCAGTTTCTAAGGGGTTATCTCTTCTACACCTCCACCGTGTTCAGAAATACAGCTGCTGCTGGCAGACTCCACCATGAAATGTGCAGTTTGGTGGTCATGTACGCACAGTAGTAGTTAATACTTGGCCAATAAGTGAGCAGAAATGCAACCTAAACTTAGGCCATAACTATCATAAGCCTGTAGAAAACCATAAATAAAGCTGAAACTATGCAACGTATGTGAATGCCAGATTGTGGTCTATTCTGGATATTCACATGTTGAGTACAGAATTATAGTCCATTTTAGAGAAACCAGTCGGCAATTATTCAACCAACAAGCAAAACGCTCATTTGTTAGGTGATTGTATCAGCATGCTGGCATAAAAATCATCCCCGTCCACAGCACATACAAGGCCAGAGCTGCCCACAACACCTGTAAGTGGACAGAGTTGTAGTAACAATCAGTTTTCATCAGCCCGTGCGCACAGGACGGTAACCAACTTGTTAATGGGCTGAGATCAGTCTGTCCAAATGGGCCGATAGCCAATACCCCATACTACGTAAATAAACACTACCTATAGAGTATCTTACCTAGACTTCCTGGAGGAATATACCTGATGGACAAATTCATAACTCCAAGATGATCCACCCCATTCATTGCAGATAGACTCTGAAGTAAAAACAAAACACCATAATTAAATGTTGTAAATGTATTCCACATACATGTTCACCCATCACACATAGAGGATCATTTCTACAGCACACTCATTTACTTAGTAATGCTAATGAAAATTGTGGCACCTTATTAATATTTCAACATGTGATGAAAATGATTTATTGCTCTTTTGTGATATTTTTGCATTACAATATTGTTACCGCAGTATCGTGATGGACTTAATTTTTTGTCACTGGCAGATAGTTATATTGAAGTCTTACAACATATCTGGCACATTTTAGCCTGCCTCCGTTAACATTAGGTCTACTAAGTGGAAGGATTATAATGGACTTTTCCATGGGCAAGAGAAATGAAAGGTGATAGATTATTATTTTGCATCTCAAAATTGAAGGAGCAAAAAAACGGACTGTGTATTCAGTCGTTTGCTCCTTCTTCACCATACAGGCTGAACGGTGCCAGTCACAAACACCATAGACGACAAACATAGGATGTGAGAGAAATATAGGACTAGGACAACTGGGGTTTGGTGATTTCTAAAGAAATGACAGCAGCAAAGATCCAGAATAAAGGATTAAATGTAATCTGCTTGGTGTGCAGGAGTCTGACTTTGAGAGCTACATTCAACTCAGAGAGACGGTTGTGAGCCACATCCAGCTCCCATCACCCTCACAGTAGTGACACCCAGAGCCCCCCTTACCAGTATAATGACAGCCCTAGCTTTCCTGCAGAAGTCACACAGAGGCAGTATGCCAAGATCCAGGGGTTCCCACAATACCACCCCCGATTCAGATCTGCTCTTGTGTGTGGAGCTTCCCACAAAAGTCACCATCTGGAGACCGCAACCTTCATAGCTGTTTGCTAGACCTGGTTCTAGTTCAATAAGCTGGACGATAGCCGCAAGCCTCACATCATGGGACTGCAAGCCACAGGTTGGGGACCCCTGATCTACAGGGCTAGTAAATTATCCTGATTCATCCCAACTGTGTATGTCAGGGAAAAGAAGGATTGGTCATTATCCTTTTGGTCTCGCTAGTGATGCCAGTGGTGTCCCACCAGGGCCTACTTCACACACTCATGTACGTTTACACTTTTTACATGAGACTTGTACATTTAAGTATCATACAGTAAGTATGTGGTGCACGATATGTATTAGAATGCTTACATACCCGTGGCTTTAAGGTATACCAGTTAGGCTTTGTATTACTCCAATCCCAACTGGTCAGGTCAATCTCTAGTTCTCCGAGGAAGCTGTTCCTGCCAAGTGGGTCGTTGTGCCAGACAGAGAGATTAAGTTTCTGAATCAGCAATACCATTTTTTCAATTTTGTACTAGAATAGAAATAAACCATTTAACGTATTAGCCAGAAAAGATGTTAGAAAATTAATTGTAGTTTAGCTTAGTTAGTATATTAGGATTGCAGCTAGGGCAAGGTGACAGGACAAATGTCCTGGATGAAATGGTGGTGTGGAGTAAACCAGGGCACTTAGATAAAGAGCTAAGACAGCAGACACAGCAGGTTTATCCCCAGATTTCTTATTACAAACTGCACATACTATTACATGACTCTCTTGCACCTGATTACCTTAGTGGGCTTACTTTAAAAATCCATTTCAAAATGGCTATTTAATCCCGATAATAAAATAATACAGTTGTAGAGTGAGAGTGCTCCTGAAACTCAGTGTATTCAGTCTGTGCCCACCAAGCCTAACTGATAACTGCAGTTTGTACTGAGCAATGTGAGATCTCAGCAGCAAGCAGGAGGGACACTGTGGATTTTCAATGCATTTAGGAGAGTGGAGACCAAGTTTAAAAAAGGCCGTACAGCTATTCAGAGATTAATTTTTAAAGTATCTAAAGGGTTGAGAATGCGCAAAATAGGGTCTTATCTCTTATAGGCGGCCATCACACTCATCAATATCGTGAGCGATATTGTTAGCGATCACGTGCACGCGCGATCGCTAACGATATCGCTCACATCGCTGGTGAGCTGTCACACAGACAGACTCACCAGCGATGTGGAACAGCGAGATCGCTGGTAACTATGGTACACATTGGGTTACTAGGCGCTGCGCGGCGCTTAGTAACCCGACGTTTACCATAGATACCATCTCCCAGCATAGGCTCTGCCGCTGGGAGATTGTTAATCGTGGTGTCACACACCACAATGAAGCAGATTGAACAAGCGTTTATCGCTTGATATGAGCTCCGGCTCTCATATCTGCGATGTCACGATCAAGCGACTTTACATTGTAAAATCGCTTGATTGCACGCAGCGATGCACAAACGATATCGCTTAAGCGATCAAAAAGCAGATCACTTAAACAATATCGTTAGCAATATTGAACCGTGTGACGGCCGCCATAGACAGATATATGTTGTCAATATTGGTATTGCTCACCTGATGTGGTTGTGTAGCACACAACCAGCGTAATCGCTCAGGAAAAAAACAGCTGCTGCAGGGACCGTACTTCCACAGGATGCAGTGCTCAAATCACAGGCTATATTTCGGACGAAGTACCTTCGTGTCCGCGCTGCTGTCAGAAAAGTATACCACCGACACGGGATGTCTAGGTATTTGTGATGACTTATTTCCTTATTTCCAACGCGTTTCGGAGCCACTTGCCGAGCTCCTTCCTCAGGGAATATCCTGAGGAAGGAGCTCGGCAAGTGGCTCCGAAACGCGTTGGAAATAAGGAAATAAATCATCACTAATACCTAGACATCCCGTGTCGGTGGTATACTTTTCTGACAGCAGCGCAGACACGAAGGTACTTCGTCCGAAATATAACCTGTAATTTTTAAAGTAAGTTCACTGGCCTCATGAGGTATAAGAAATCAATTCAATAATGTCTATAGTCTCTATTGTGAAATCTGGTGACAAATCTACCTGAATCTTTGCACCAGGAGAAGGAAAACCCAGCAACAGTGAGAGGTAAAAGAATGTCACCGCTGATGTTAAAGGAAATAATAACACGGATAAAAGATTATATAATGAAAAAAAGGGTTATTGAGCAGCGGTTCTATTTTAGCAGGATGCTAGGTGCTCATCAGTCCTTGAGGTGGGAATCAACCACCCGTTCTAGACATATAGTTGCAAAATAAGGGCTGCAGCACTCCAGAATTAAAGATGTTATCTCGCCTTTAATGGCCTTCAGGCAAAAGGTAGCGACGTTCCAGCCTGGCTGGAAGAAGGTCATTAACTGACCGAAACGTCGCTACCTTTTGCCTGAAGGCCATTAAAGGCGAGATAACATCTTTAATTCTGGAGTGCTGCAGCCCTTATTTTGCAACTAAAAGATTATATAGTGAATTTCTAAGGCTGCTTTCACACAGCGTTTTTGTGCTGTCCGAGGGGATCAGACTTTTTGCTGCTCCCCTCGGACAGCATCGGATCCAAACTGATGACTGCAATCGGATGCCAAATAGGCATCCGATCCCGATATTTTGCAGCATCAGTCTGGATCCTCTCTCCTCTCCCTGCTCCTCCTGTCACCTTTCTCCCCTCCTCTCTCTGCTCCCTCTTTGCCCCCTCTGTCTCCCCTCTTTGCCCCCTCTGTCTCCCCTCTTTCGACCGCTCTTTGTCCCCTCTGTCTCCCCTCTTTCGACCGCTCTTTGTCCCCTCTGTCTCCCCTCTTTGCCCCCTCTTTCAGACCCCTCTTTGCCCCCTCTGTCTCCCCTATTTCGCCCCTCTTTTGCCCCCTTTGTTCCCCTCTTTCCAGGGCTTTAAAAATAAAAAAATCTTCATTCTCACCTCTCCACGACACCCGCGCTGCTTCCAGCTTCTTCTTCTGATGCTCAGGACCTGGCGTGATGTCACAGTCACATGACCGGTTACCGCGATAACCGGTCATGTGACTCAACTGTGACGTCAGGCCAGGTCCTAGAAGCACAGAGCGCTGGAGGCATCGCTGGATCGTGGAGAGGTGAGGATAATGATTTTTTTATTTTTAACCCTTTCATTTAACTGGATATCACTTCTGCAATGTATGAATATGCATTGCAGAAGTGATATTAGATGGCACAGAGCGGTGTTAGTGTACTGAACATGCTCAGTACACTAACATCGGGTCCGAGGAGACATCAGCTGTTTCCTCGGATCCTCACTCCATAGGCCCCATGCTATTTGGCGCGGATCAGGTCGGATCCAATTCGGTCCGATCTGACCCGCTGTGCCAAAAATCGCAGCAGGCTGCGATTTTGGGCACAGCAAAAAATCGGCCAGGATCGGATCCGACAAATATCGGATGCCAATAAGGCCAAATCCGATGTGATCCGTGCCCATAGGATAACATGGGGCCACAATCTGATCCGTGGCTGTCCGTTTTACAACGGACAGCCACGGATCACAGAAAATCGCTGTGTGAAAGCACCCTAATTGATAAAAAACTAAGGCCCACGTCACACACACAGATATTTGTGCATATATTGTTCGCAGATCTCTGGTTGCAGTGAAATTATGGACACATTGTACCATTTTGTGGCTGTATATAAATGGATTAATGTGTCGATAATATCACTGCAACCAGAGATCTGTGAACAATATCTGCACAAATATCTGTGTGTGTGACGTGGGCCTAACTGGATTGAGCTAATAGATAGAGGGTGAAAAGAGTGAAAAACTAATAATTAAGAGTTTGTGAGAAACGATTTGCAGGACCCAGTTCATCAGCCATGTCTGTAATCTGTGGCCACTAGACGGGAGCTTTGATAAACGCCCCCTAGCCGCCTGTATCCGCGGCTCCTCTTTTGTCACTATCTTTCCTGGCACCACTTCATCGTTGGTTATGTGACACTGGTGATCAATCAGTAAAAAAAGCTCAACCATCCCGTTCAGAAGCCACATTTTAAAGACATGACTGATGGACTGAATCCTGCAAATTGACTCCCATAAACTCAACTGACAAAGTATTATTTTCCTGGAGATTGCTCTATACTCCCAAACTACATTATACCCAGCACCAGGTTATGATATATCACAACCTGTGGGCCCAGAGGACACATGTCAGAGAAACAATAAGGCTGGAAACACACTATCCTACTTACATGCGAGTCTCTCGGACGAGACTAGGATCAGTCACCCTGAACGGCCTCTCTCTCTCTGGACGGGAGTGTCAGCTGCTTGTGTTTTTGGGCAGCATCACACTCCCGCCCTGAGAGGGAGAGGCCGTTCAGGGTCACTGACCCGAGTCTCGTCCGAGAGACTCGCATGTGAGTCCGATAGTGTGTTTCCAGCCTAACAGATGTTAACATTTCCCAACTGCAGCAATGTAAACCAATAGGAAGGACATACCTTTAAAACCTCATTGTAAATTGGATTGGTCGTCTTTCTTTTGACGGACGTTTTCCTCTTTCCCATCCTCGCTTTATCTGGTAGTAAATAAGTCTTGACGTACCTAGTACAAATTTATTACATTCCGGTTATTACCACAATTATCCATAATGCGGAGAATTTTTTGGTAGTGTTTTTATTAATTAAAATACGGAAGATATTTAAAATAGAGGTTAATGAAATGTAACACAAGATACTGAAAAGTAATAATCAATGGCAAGTTTACTGCAGTAATCTGTGTGTGAGATAACAAATCGCAGCTTTGTGTCACACATTTTCTACATTTGCATTTCCATGTGGAAATTGGCCATGTGTTGGAATCCATCCAAGCATACAATATTCTTTAACATCTTCATACTTGTTATATGCTTATTCTAGTTGATAAAAGATATCACCCAGGCTGCTTCACTGAGGTTCTAAAAAGCAGCTGAATATAAATGAAATATTCATGTAGAATACAGGCAGGCACAAATCTACAAATATCTGCATTTCAATAGTGTTTCACTTTGTTAATATTCTATTGTACGCTTTATATAACGAGGGTTTTCAGTTATTTCCTTTTTCTTCCTATAAGCCCCATAGAAAATAAAGCAGAAGTGATAACAGCAAACAACTGTGCACTGACAGGTATCACTGACACAAAGTGTTCATTGTCTGCGCTGCAATAATCTCATACCTGGAAAGTCCCACATGAGCGTAGATTTACGGTAATTAGCACAAAAGAAATTCACTATGGGATTCATATTGTAGATACATAAACAGGTACAGTATATGCTTTGGATATTCATGACCAATCTTGCTGGGCAATGAAATGATTAGCAATTGGTTTAGTTTTTTTTTAATTAGTTTAATACGGAATGTATCATCAAAACAATTACATATGGCTTAAATCAGGTTTTTGTGTTATTATATTTTTACGTATTACAAAAAATATATATCTTGCAGTTCTCACACTGACCACTGGGCTTATACATCTTGTTAACTAAAGAAGACTTTTCAGAGGTCTCATTATCATCAGAGGCAGGATTACAATGACATAATACCTCTAAGTACTTAAGTTAGGGTCTCAGTTCAGCCTATTGCTAATAATCTACATGTGTCGTTTCCTGAAAAACAGGGTCTACAAGTTAGGACAGGAAGTTTGTTTTACCTTTATCAGTCTTATTCCCTTTGTGTTATTGTAGAGCAGGGCTAGTGTTCTTGTTGCCCTGTGCATTACTCAGGGCCCAGTTTAGGATAAGACAGAGATAAGAACGTGATCTCCGCAAGGGGAGAAAGAACCTGTCTATGGTTGGCAGGGATCCCAGAGTTGCCTAGGGTAAGTGTCATGGGATGTCCTTCCTGTCTATGTCTAGTGGCAGTGTTCCCCATTCCTTCTGTCTCACCATGCAGTTTGGCTCCTTTGCGGAGCGTGACAGTGTAGAGGCAATACCTGTCATAATGCTGCTTGTATTGATAAGGAGCCTGCTGAAAACTGTCTGAAAGGACAGGAAATATAGGTCTATATGAGCCCTATTGGCCAGTGTGAAAGTTGCAAGATTACTAATTTTGTCACGTTTACAATTAATTGAAATATAACAAAAAAAAAAGAAGACATTGGAACACAATACATGGAGCACAGAAACCTGATGTAAACAGCAGGTCATTTTCTGATGGCGCATTCCCTTTAAAACCATAAGTGCATTGCATCATACTTCACTGCACTTCTGTAAGACCGGAGAAAGTGTTACCCACAGCAAATGCCACGATGAACTGTTCCCAGCTATTATAATCACATACACAATGTCTCTGTATTTTGTATTTTTTTTACTGTTGGCACCGTCAATAATTATTCTTAATTTTGGCAAAGGTCTAAAAAAAAAACATAGCTACCACACGTGCATCTTAAAAGTAGACTGTTTGCACTTGGAAGTGCCAACATTCGTCAAACAGGTTTATCATGTGCTTGAAATATCTGATGTCTCATAATTGACATGTTCCACTTTGTCTCTGCCGATGCTCTCAGAAAAAAGCTGAACGGTAGCACTGTTCTAGTTCAGTTATATATGACCTAGTCCAATGATTGTATAGGTGTAGAGAATGCCAGTAGCGTAGCTGGCGGGGGGCAGGGGGGCGAGCACCCCGGGCCCCCCGGCATGAGGGGCCCATTGGGGCTGAGAGGTCACCTGGGCCGCTGTTCTTGCTCTTGCAGTAGCAAAGCACGGTCTAAATGATAATTCTGCAAACACTCTGTTAAACACAGACTCATGAATCCTTCCAAGGTATTGTCACGCTTGGGAGGTGAGGGAATCAGGTAACTTGATGGTGTGATGGGCAAAGGGGGTCAGAAAAGCCTAATCTGACCCTGATGCTGGGGTCCTTGGCTCGCCCTGATCTCGGAGGTACCTCTGATGGTGAGGAGTTCTGAGCTGCCACCCTGTACCCTAAAACTCCTGATTAGACCTAGGCTGAGGGACTCTACCTCCACCCATGGGTCAGGGATCACAGTTTCTCTCATGGCAATAGAACTCCAGGAGAGGCTTCAGCACAGCAGCAAGACTTTTCAGCTCAGTGACCAAGATGCCAACTAACTCTATAAACGGCATCTGACAGAGGAGAAGGAAGGCTATTTAAAGCCAGGGGGAGGGGATTCCAGGTGAGTCACACTTCAACCACTCAACCAGCAGATGAACATAATAGTGAATGTAGCTCTGGAACACAACACAAGAGGCAAGACCTTCACAACTATCAACCATGCAGCTCTTAAAGACGAAAAACATACACAGCAGCATCCAGTAAAGTCAGCGCCATCTAAGCGCGTGACAGCTATGCACTGTGCACATCAAGGATTTGCAGGTTTCTGAATAGGGAACTGCGGACACGTGACTGCAATTGTGTAATATGCTTGTTCCCGCCCAAAACCCGAATTGTGGGCGCAGACTTGCTCAATACAAATGTATTGAGTGAGGCCATGCCCAATAGATGGCCATGACTATAAGTCAGACACGCTTACTTGTATTGAGCAAGGCTGTGCCCACTAGTTGGGTTCTGGTTGGGAACATGCATATTGCACAATTGCAGTCACGTGACTGCTGTTTTCAGCTTACCTCCCATTACCGGCAAATCCTCACATAGCCTTACGGCAGAATTATCATTTTAGACCGGAAACCCCTTTACAAACAAAATCCGGCAGATAAAAAGTACGTGTAAGCTGTGACAGCAATAAAAGCACAGAAAATCCCTTGGGATACAAAAAGATGTCTATTCTTTTCATACTAAGAGCTTCACCACTACACGTATTACTGACAGGCAGCTTAATTCAGAGATCAAATATATATGGTGTGGATGAAATACACAGGAAAGACACAACACAATGTAAGTTATGCGGTATAGTAAAACGGTAACACTAACGGATCTGATCGTCCTTTCTTCTCATCCACCACAGCCAGGTCCTTACACTGAGCCACGAAGATCTGGAACTCACGGTTCTTCTCATCATAATCTAAGGAAAACTGGACTGTTCCCTGTGCATCTACACTCCCAAAATCTCCACTGTACACGCTGAGGACACTGTTACTGACCTGTAAGAAGAAAATAGGTTGGAATATTTTTGTACATAAGTAATAATAGCACTGAGCATAATGACTCTCATTGAAAGCCTAAGAATGTGGGTGGCAAATTAATTTATCCCTATATATATCCCCCCCCCTCTTTCGTATACCTATGGGGATTCAGGGAGCCGAGAAGTTGCTAGACGCAAATGTAAACATACTTTTTAGAGTGACTGGCATTTTAATGCTTATTTTAATCAATGGTACACATAAAAATAAGCAATTTTGTCATATACGCTTATCAGAGAAATCTGCTTCTTTCACCTGTGGGATTAGTCTTTAAATGGTACCTGTCATGTGCTTTTTTGTTTTTAAAGTGACCCCAATGTTTTTTAGATCACGCACTGTGCATCACTAACCTGGTTTAAAAAAATAAATAAATCCATGCAGAAATTCACTTATACTGTAGAAGGACTTGTGGTGATGTCACGATCATGTGAGTCCCAGGTCCTTTTGGTACCATATAGTAAGGAATAACTTCTCAGTCTCCCAAAGATTTCACAACAACTTTCTTTCAGATTAAAGAAAGATTTATTGTAGCTAAAAGAGCTCTGAGCAAGGTCAGGACAGAACTGCCTCAATGTTGCAGGTGGCAAGTTCTTATACTAAAATTTCAGGGGTGTACAGGTATTAGGGACATATCAACATCAATACAAAACCAATTATAACACAACACAATATCAAACAACCAATCACAATCCTTTAGTTATATAAATATGTATGTACAGCCTACTATGGGATATCTTGTGATATGTCCATGGTGTGCCCTACACTAAGTTCACCCTAGAGGGTGGAAGTGACCAGGTCAAGTAGCTTCTTTACTTTATGACTACTTATTAATCTGATGTAGGATTCATGTGCGACACCCGCTAGGGCCGGGGGTACTCGAAAACCAGGCCGGTCAGTTCGGTGAGAGGATCACGGTGGCGTGACCCGGCTCCATGGCCCTGGCCGTGCAGTAAAGGGGGATTATTTACAAAGGACAGTTTCTGATGCCACCTGTGCTGTTTGGCCAGGGATGGCCATCGCTGCAGTTTCAGACCGCTGGAACAGATGGTATGGCAGCCTGGATGGTTTCGCTCCCCACAGGTGGACTTCTCCAAAGTGCGGGTATCACAGTTCCCAGATGGTTGAGGTCACTCTGCCAAGACACTGTTCCTTAGCCTTTCCTAGTTGCTCTTCTCCTGTGCTAAATACTCTCCCTTCTTCCCAGCACCTTCGTGGACAGGTTCCAGGATGATGGCTGTGGGCCTTGCCAGGCGACTGCGTCAGCATGTCCCCTGACCCTAGGTCTAGCCACGGTTCTGGTGAATATCCATGGTTGGTAGCCACCGCTCATACAGAAATGATGGCCTCCGGTTTTACTGTCTGAGGCATGCAGCACTCTCCCCAGATTGGGGCCGGTCGCCTCAGGCAACCTGTCCCTCTGCCCACCTCAGGTCGGGCCAGATTCTAGGCACACGGGTGGATTCCCCACTCATGTCCCCAAGGACCTCTCCTTCCTGCGTCCGCTCTTGACGCTCTCTTCCCACGTTCTCCTCCAAAGCCTCTCCTCTCTAACCTGTTTACTAACCCCTCCTCCAGCGAGGAGATGGGACCATCTCTCAAAAGGGTCCGTCTGAACCCCCCAGCTCGGAATTGGGATTGTGTTGTAAGCAATTCTGTGTCTTGGGTTTGTGACCCCTCTCACCTGGGAACAGTGACACCACACCTGTGGAGTAGGTGCAGCATCACTGTGGTGACCAGTCCGCAGGGCGTCACACATGTCTATAATTTTTTCTTTTATATTTAGTGATTATATAGACTGGCTATGTCTTAAAGGGAAATTTTAAAGAGATTACGTATTTGGGGATTTAGTAAAAGCAATTAAATTATATATTAAAATTGTTATTAACCTTAATGGGTGGAGCTAAGCCTACATGTCCTTCACTACAGGCCTGCTTAGCTCCACCCATTATGGTTGCTTTGTCATGACATTACCTTAGGTTATTGTACAGCATAAGTGAATTTCTGCAGGACCTATAGTGATGTCAATAAATTACAATACGAGGGTGTGTGTTGACTAAAAACTGCATGACTGAAGTGGATCGATGTGACTGATTTCAGCTTAAGTATCCACCCCGATGACTGAATGTGAAGGTACCTAATGCAAACACCTAAGCATCAGTGATGAGCGAGAAGTAAAATGCTCGGGTGCTCGATGCTCGGGTCGAGCATATCGAGATGCTCGGGTGCTCAATCCGAGCACTGAGCCCAATGTTAACCTATGGGAAACCCAACCATCTTTCCGGCGGCACCCCCGGCAGCCTGGATAACCCTGAAAAAGTCACAAATGTATAAGAACAGTGCTCAAATGACATGGGATCAGCATGGGGAAGACCCCTTTAATAATTTCTGACTCCCAGGTCACTGCTGTGAACAATGTTGTCTGACTATTAGCCACTTTTACGGACTCACAATAAAACGAACAAAAATGAAACCAAAAGGGATTTTCCTGGGGCAAATGTTAAGGGCTCATACTCACTTGTGTAACTGTGTTGGTGTATTATATTTTTTTTTATTACATTAAAGATTTTTTTTTTTAAATTGGGAGGCACTCTGATGCCCCTTTTAAGAGATGTGGAGGAGGGCATCATTAAATATTGTATGTTCCCATTATTAGGAAGTGGGTCTCCCATAGTGTTGCCCTAATAATAATAATAATCTTTATTTATATAGCGCCAACATATTCCGCTGTGCTTCACAATTTAGAGGTTCATGGTCAAACAATCATAACAAACAGTTATCAGAAAATACAATACAATACAAAAAACAATACAATACAATACAAAGCATAATACAATACAATAATTAGCGCAAAATATTGACAACCCTGCTCATAAGAGCTTACAAACTAACACTGAGGTGGGGGGTGACCCAAAGTACAGTGATGGTATAGTCAACTTGAGAAGACGGGGAACAGATAGGAGCAGCATAAGTGGTCACAACCATTATTTGTGATCCACTTGAGACTGGTGGAGTAGGTAGGCTATGTCTAGATGACTCTGAATAGGGATCATGATAGGCCGCCCTAAAAAGATGTGTTTTTAGGGATTGCCTGAAACTATGTAAGTTGTGGATACACCTTTCTTGTGGTAGAGCATTCCAGAGAATTGGAGCAGCTCGGGAGAAGTCTTGGAGTCGGGAGTGGGAGGTTCGGATTAATGTAGAAGTGAGTCTAAAGTGACTCCCAGAGCGAAGAGAACGGGTGGGGTGATAGACAGAGATGAGGGAGGAGATGTAGGGTGGTGCTGCACTGTGAAGACTTTGTGGGTGAGAACAAGAAAGTTTGAATTGGATCCTATAGTGTATAGGCAGCCAGTGCAATGACTGGCATAGAGCAGAAGCGTCCGAGTAGCAGTTAGCTAGATAGGTGATCCTGCTGCTGCATTAAGGAAGGACAGGATTGGGGAGAGTCTAGCGTGGGAGAGACCAAGACTATTACAATAGTCAAGGCGGGAGTGAATCAGGGCCACAGTGAGGGTTTTTGTGGTTTCCAAGGTGTGAAAGGGGCAAATTCTAGAGATGTTCTTCAGGTGCAAGCGGCAAGAGCGGGCGAGAGATTGTATGGGTGAAGGAAAGATCAGAATCAAACATAACACCAGACAGCAAGTCTGCTGACTAGGTGTTATCGTGGTGCCGCACACTAAGAGAGATGTCATACTTAGGAGGTTAGTGGAGGGCGGGAGCAGCCGAAAGTTCAGTTTTGGAAAGGTTGAGGTTTAGATAGAGAGTGGACATGATGTTGGAAACTGTGGTTAGACAGTCATTGGTGTTCTTTATTAGAGCGGGAGTAAGGTCAGGGGAAGAAGTGTATAGTTGTGTGTCATCAGCATAAAGATGGTACTGAAAGCCAAATCTGCTGATGGTCTGTCCAATTGGGGCAGTGTAGAGAGAGAAGAGAAGAGGCCAAGGACTGAACCCTGAGGGACCCCAATAGTGAGAGGAAGAGGGGAGGAAGTGGAGCCAGCAAATGATACACTGAAAGAGTGTCAGAAAAATAGGAAGAGAACTAGGAGAAAGCCATGTCTTTGATGCCGATGGAGTGTGGCATAGATAATAGGAGATGGTGGTCAACAGTGTCAAAGGCTCCAGAGAGATCAAGAATAAGCAGAGAGTGGTCACCATTACATTTTGCTGTCAGAAGGTCATTATGCAGGCTGCCAAAAATTGGGAGGCACTCCAATGCCCTTATGAAGACACGTGGAGGAGGGCCTCATTAAATAATGTTCCCATTATTGGCAAGTGGGTTTGCCATAGTGTTGCCTATGCAAGCTCCAAAAATTGAGAGGCACTCCGATGCCCCTTTTAAGAGACGTGGAGGAGGGACTCATAAAAACAATATTCCCATTACAAAGGAGCGGGTCTCCTATACTTGTAATGCCGTGCACTAAGTATGGACTGAAACATTTACCCCTGGTGGGGCATACATAATATACTAACTTTTTTTTAGGTTACGGGCATCATAAACACCCTTTAAAAATATATGTGGGTGTTCCTTCATGGACCACGGTCACCCCGGTGATATGGTGGTGGAGGATAAGGAGAAGGCAGAGGACTAGAGCCAAATAGCCAAAAATCAGGAAGCGTATAGTCATGTGTGGGGGTGAAGAGGAGCATGGGAATATACCTCCCCAAAAAACACACTGGCTTTGAATTTATATTACTCTGCTATCATTTTGTGGTGTTGAAAAGTCTGGCCCAATCCAGCCCTTGTTCATTTTGATAAGAGTCAGCCTGTCAGCATTTTCAGTTGACAGGCGGGTGCAGTATGCCCAGCCACCCCCAGACTGCTGCAGGCCCTCCCCAACCCCTAATGTCACCAACCACCCCCATTGTACATAGCGGTCCCCTGCTCCACTTACACACTGTGAAAATCCGCAGCTGTGAAGTACATTGTGTCAGTGGAGCAGGGGACCACTGTCTGCAATATAGTGTGTGCACTCACCCTGCGGTAGCTGTCAGTGGAGCCAAGGTCTGCAGCCTATACTCTGTGCACAGTGGAGCCGAGGTCCACAGCCCGGGTCTCTGTGCCCTGGAGATGCTCCTCTCTATACCTCCTGTACCATGGAGCGGGGCACAGAGTCGGTGGAGCTGGCCCTCTCTAAACGCCCCCTCTGTGGTACAGGAGGTATAGAGAGGAACAGCATCGGCTCCACTGTGCACAGAAACGCAGGCTGCGGACTTGGCTCCACTGACAGCTGCCACAGGGTGAGCGCACACACTATATTGCAAACAGCGGTACCCTGCTTCACTGACACAGTGTACTGAATCTTTCACAGGTGCGTATTCGGCACATTGTGTCAGTGGAGCAGTGGACCACTTTGTGCAATGAGGGTGGGTGGTGACATTAGGTTCTTCGGCGTGGCCTGTAGGATCCTGGGGCTGGCTGGGAATACTGTAGACTGGGAGAGGGGGGTGTTTGGAGGAGTCTGGGCATAACGTCCAGTTCTGCATTTCTATGCTGGCTCCAACACAAGCATGTCCCCTGGACTTTCTCTGGCTGCTCGCAAATAGGTGATATCTGGATAACTATGCAAAATGTTGACAGGATGTATTTACAAACTGTCAATATTTTGCAGCCTGGATATGTGGCGCCCCGCAACGAGTGCGTCACAGGAAGGCATTGCATCCCTGACTGAAGATGTAATATCTTCCGTCTCAGTGCTGAAGCAGTTAAATCCAGAGCTCCATACACCACATGCACCACTCAGAGGTAGAGGGCCAATCAGGCCCTGGAGGGAGGAGTGTAAGGTGTAGTGTGGGGGGAAGTTAGGAAGAGGAGAGAGAGAGAACGAAGGAAGGAGAGAAGGAGCAGGATCTGCACAGTGCCGTGCAGCCCTAAAAAGGACAACTTAACCGGTAGGGCACCACCAAGCGGTGGCCCAGACGGAACACGGGAAACAAAAGCAACTAAGCAACGGGTTAAAAGACACCCATGCCCAACCTCACCGGACCACCGGGTCCGAGGCAAACAGTCGTTCACCGCTGTTCTGCAAAAACCGGAGTGACAGAGCAGCTTTTAGGAGCGCCTCACTGCAGCCGCAACCTAGCAGTCTTACCAGCAGAGTACCGACCATTGGGACACAGGACCCTTGATAGCGGTGGACGCACCGGCTAAGGATTCCAATAGAAGTTTACCTAGTACCCTGAACTGGTGCACT
This sequence comes from Allobates femoralis, assembly GCA_033576535.1. NCBI lineage: Eukaryota > Metazoa > Chordata > Amphibia > Anura > Aromobatidae > Allobates > Allobates femoralis. Next base: position 138,611,966 of record JARQOC010000008.1, on the reverse strand, counting down.
AAGGCCGCAACGGCAACAAAAAGTCAGACGGTTAGTAAAGGAGGAACACCGTGGAGCTCTGGTCAGCAACTGTTCATCACTGGGACCACCTGGTCCGTTACCTAAAAACTGTATACCGTGTACCGCACCGAACTTACAGTAAAGACCCGTTACAGAGGAGCATTGTGTTAGTGCATTTCTTCCAGAACTGTTATTAACCTTGCTCATAAAACAACCGAGCTGCTGTATTCCATCCAGTGCAGCTCCTGGCCCCGGGGACTACTGCTCATCCTGTGGGGAGCATCCCATCTAGCTGCCGCACATCCTACGGAGGCCCAAGCAGCGCCGGTGCCATCACCGGATTCCCACAGGTGGCGTCACGTCAATCAAGATATTATCCCAATCCTTTAAACCCCTTTTTATTTGACCACCTGGCCCCACAGCCTCAGGCGCGGAACCGTGACAAGGGAAGCATCGCCTGAGACCTGAGAACCCGGCAACGGTGAGTCAGATACACATTGAAATGATCCAAAAAGCCCGGACAACCCCTTTAATAAATGTATGGGTCTCCAGATCAGGCTTACTTTGATAAACATGAATGATGAACTACATAAAATTAGATACGTGACAGACAGTACAGTATTGGGCCCAGCTGCTGTTAATCCTTTTTTAATGACCTTGTGTACAGAACAGAATGTGAAATGTCAGTTTTCCCTGATGGCACAAAACAAAGCAGAATAAGTAAGACTTGTTGAGCTTGTTTAGCTGGGAAAAAATAGTTGAGAAGTAATCTTTGAAGTTAAAATATATTAAAAGGTTCAATTTAAAGAATTGGCATATGTATGGAACATACATAAAAAACAAAAAACAAAAGAAAACAAGCAAATGTAGGCAGCATCAGCAATGGTAGACACATACTGCGTCCTGATACAACAGTCACAGTCCAGGTTACCATCTGAAAATGAATAGGTAAAGGGAAAAATTATCCACATTTCTTTTAATAAAAAGAAGTTTTTTTCTCCGATATCCAACATACAACATCAGCTACCAGCTTATGAAGTGTGCTCCGGTACTACAGTATGAGTTCTGTGGAATTCACAATCCTGATCAATGACAAAGCCAATAATAGAATTACAAGGTTTATATACAGGACTAAAGGAGTTTTCTTGACTTCGTCAATAGTTAACACTGGAAAAGGATGCTTAGAAAAGACAAAAGATGTCATAAATACTCCCAAAATCTGCCCACCGCTCCAGCCATCTCCACCAGAATGGAGGTGATGATGTCTCAACCATCAGTTACCTGACCGCCAAGGCTACTGAATGGCTGCAGGAATGGCTGCATCTCTGCTGGTTTGATGGAGATTGATGAAGTGTCAGAGCGTCCTGGCCACTTCAGCAGAGCCGGCACCCTGGTCCCGGCCCAGTCCGTCAGTGTCCCTGCTAATTTGAGCACACCTAGGACTCCTTCTGTCTCTCACTATGGTCTGCAGCCCGGGACCCGGACAAGCCTCATGGTGGCACAGGCCGCCGGGTCCGTGTCCTTTCAGTCCTGTGTGATGGTGTTCTCGCCTCTCCTACCGACTGAGCTTGACTCCTTGACTTTACTTGGCTGACTAGCTAACTTAACTTGGTCTTGTCTAGTTTTGTTGCCTCCACTAACCGGGTCTTGTCCTAACTTTCCCACCCTCCACTTGGCTCCTCCCGCTATCCCGTTGCTTGGCATAGAGTCCCTAGTCTTGGGATCGAGAATGTGTTGGGTTTGTGTTTGGGGTGACCGAACTTACCGATCCCGGCTACTGCGCCATCTAGTGGCGAGCGGTCCGCAGGGGCGCCACATACTCATTTTAATTAAAAGGGAATGTGAATCATGTTATATGTAGTTCCATGAAAAATGCCCACAAGGAAAACTGTCCACAGGTAACGCTAACCCTAACCTCTAACCCTAACAATAATCATGCAAATACCTTTATTGGTTCTGGAGAGGATTACTTTGACAACCTCTGGAATCCACACTAATCTGGAGAATGAAAAGTCGTAGTGGCCAGTGCTCCGAGGAATCAGATGTGCAGTGCGGCATGGTCCTTTGTGGGGCAGCACGTTGGCACTAACCAGTTACTGCACTGGAGTTGAATCATATTGAAGGGTAACTTCTGTATGTTCATACCATGTTTGCTTTGGTTTCCTCCGGGTACTCCAAATACACACCAATTGGTTAACTTAGAATATAGATTGTAAGCTTCAATAAGGGTACCTTTACACGCCGCTACTGGCGGGTGGATACAACCAGCTACTTGCGAGAAATGTATCTTGCATCGGCAATGTACCCCATAGTAGCGGCGTGTGAAGACGGTAGTAGCCACCCGGCAGTAGCGGCACCTGTTTCCGAGCACTGCCCTGAAACAGGTGGCTACACAGCCGATTGTAGCGACCTGTATCGGCGTGTAAAGAAGCAACAGTAGGGATGTCTGGACACCAGCCTATGTACCTGGTATGTAGCTGGGGCGTGACACAGGCTCCGGGTTACCGCGCCCCATCAACGATCATTGGAGGAAGCTCCTGCATGACGATTGGTAGTCGCTGCATAGGGAGGCATATTTAAGGAGCTGACCAGTCACACTACACAATTGATCGAGCGTCATGTATTAATCAGCCTCCTGCGATGCCTGCCCAATCATGATGTTCGTGCTTTGTCCTATCAGCGTACGGACGTCTCGTAATCCACAATTGTGGCACGCCTATGTGTTGTCCCTGCTGCACCAGGTCCGCCCATATTAGCTTGTTGTAGCGGTGTGTAAATGAGGTAAGGTGAGCTACAGAAGGTAACTTGAGACACCCGGCGGTGTATCTAGAGATAGATGTAACCTACTGTATCGCACCTTGTTGCAGCATGTAAAGGTGGTGCGATTACCGTTTGCAACCGTTTGTGCATGCTCGTGCACGTGAAGTAGCTGGTTGTATCCACCCGCCAGTAGCGGCGTGTAAAGGTACCCTAAGAATGTAAGAGATAATATGTCTACAGAGGGACAATTAACTTATTTATTTTGCATTGCTTATATAGTGCCATCATATTCTGCAGCATTTACAGAGATCATCACAATCTACATTCCCTATCAGTATGTCTTCAGAGTGTGAGAGGAAGCCCATGCAAAACTCCTTGCAGATGTCGTCCTTGGGGCCACGTCACACACACAGATAATTGTGCAGATATTGTTCACAGATCTCTGGTTGCAGTGAAATCATGGACACATCTTTCCATTTTGTGGCTGTGTACAAATGAATAATGTGTCCATGGTTTCACTGCAACCAGAGATCTGCGAACAATATCTGCACAATTATCTATGTGTGTGACGTGGGCCTTGGAGGGATTTCAACCCAGGAGCCCAGCTCTGCAAAGCAACAATGCTAACTCCTGGGCCACCTAACCTTATCACAAATAGCATATTACATTGTTAAGTTATGAAAATGGGATAACCCTATGAAGAGGCATAGGAAAAGTCTACAGAAAAGAGAGTAACTATATCTACACCTACTTTCTCATTTATTTTAATCTGATTCTCCAGTACAAGCTCATTACATGTGTGTCAGCTGTACCTTGCAGCCCTGTAGCATGTCCTTTGTGTGTTAAAGATGTAATCACAGTTCATTTAAATGGGAAATAAATGAATTGTAAAGTCTTGCAGAATTTGTTGGCACTATATAAATAAAATTAATATTACTATTAGTCATGAGCGAGTAGTGAGATATTCAGGAATACTGAAACAGTGCAAAGTATTTGGTTAAAGCTATCCGAACCCGAATATCTTACAACTCGCTCATCGCTAATTACTATATAAAGACTAAATCTGGCACAGAACAAAAGAAAGAGAATGCTAAATGTGAACATATAAGCAAACCTATAGCAAAATTGATTATAAGACTGTGCTGGTAATTTGAACACTCTCCACTGGACAGACACTAGTTGAGTTGGTCTTTATAAAGTACTTACAGAAGATACGGATGCCATATCGGAGGAGTTACTGCCACTGCTAAGGTTCTTCCTGTGTCTCTTAAAGTTAAAGCTGACTTCTGAGGCCGTGTCCGATTCAGTCTAAAACCAAAAACAGACAGAAAAAAACATTACAGAAAAATTGAAAAATAATTATCAAGTTAATTGGTATGACTGATCATACATATAATGATGACTACCACACTACAGAAGGTCTACGAGCAGGAGTCTGGGTTATGTCCTCACCTCAGAGTGCAGGGCTGGAGTGGATCTGCTCAGCTCCTTGGCACGGTCCGGCTCCAGACGTTGGTGACTTAATGTGTTCGGTTTGTTATATGCTTAGAGAAACAAAAGAAAGAAATAATCGTGATACACAAGACCTTGAGAAACAAAGAGGATACATCAAAATACCGTACATCAAACTGGCAACATGTAATACTGAGGTGACCTTAGTTGTGTCTCATTACATGGTCAGACGACATTTGTTCTCTTCTTTTCTTTACAAGACCTTCGCATAACTATATAACAAAAATCGTCAGAAAAGTGGGACAATTGTGTTCTCATTTGTCAACTGTCTGATCCATTTTTTACAGTAGCAATCATGTACAGGAGCATTTAAATATTCCAATGTTAGAGAATTGTAATGTATCTGTAAAGATGCTAAATCCTGACATCTGGCTATATTTCTCGCACCTATAGAGTTGAATGGGTGAGCCTGAGAGTCTGTGAGTGGAAAAAATCATTCACCTGTTATTGAATAGAATGGGTCAGTGTGCTGTCCGATAAAACAAACGGATAGCACACGTCCAATTTCCATGGTGGTGTAAGGGAGCCCTAACATGCTTGTCTGCAAGAAAAGGGAAGAAATTCTGCTAAGTTTTTTAAAGGTACGTGCACACAGCGCCTTTTAGACACCGGAGCACCACATCATTTTTGAAGCAGAAGATACCTCCGGAAAATGCTGGGGTTGATTTCCCTAAAGCATTTTAATTATGTCTTTGCGGCAGCTTTGTTGCTGCTGTTTTTTTAATCCATATATAACATAGTGACGGCTAGAAAACGAATGGACCAGTGACAGGTCAGCGTCTCTGCCTTTCTGTCCCTTCTCCCTCTCTTCATGGAGAGCCCACACCAAGCATTCACCTGCAGCATGGAAGACGCTCACACCCCAGTCTAGATGTGTTTTTCACAGTGCGGATTATAATGTCATAGAACTATCTAGTATTTAAATGTATATTGATGACTGGGGACCAGCAAATAAATTGTTATATATATATATTATATTGAAGCATCGTCTTCCATCTTCCCTCAGTCAAGTCTTAGGCCAGTTACACATCACGGCCTGATCAGGTCCAGGGCTGTCTGGTGTGAACCGGACAGCCCCGGACCCGATTTTGAAACTGAACCGTAGGGGGTCCGGTTTGCAGCCGGATGTAGCCGATCGCAGCTGCTGAAATTTCAAGATCCCTGCTAGCCACGGTCCTGAAATCTCTGCAGGGGACAGCTCCTGGTGCTGACGTTTAGCAGTGCTCGTTGCTAAACTCCAGCACCCAGGTCCGATTTTATGTCGGATCCGGCGCCATAGACCCTCATGTTAGGAGGCGCAGGATCGCGCTGGATCCAGGAAGATCAGATTTGTTCCGATTTTTCCCCCGGACACAAGAATGTTGTTGCAACGTTTTTGTGTCCAGGAGAAAAATCCGAATCCTGCCGGATCCTCCCGGACAGATGGAAACCAGATGGAAAATAGCTGTCATCCGGCTCCATAGGAATGCCATGGGGCGGAAACAGGATCCGGGGCTGTCCGGTTCACACCGGATCCATTAAAAACGTGATGTCAAACCGGCCTAACTTTCATGTAATTGTGAGCACCATTGTAGCCATTTGGTTTTTACATTTTGTCAGCTATTTTACAACTACTGTATATTTAGAGTCAAATAGTTGCAACATCTACTCTAGACATGTATATATCTTATTAGTGATATCTGAAAGTTACACAGATAGGAGCACAAGAACTGTGACTTCATCTAATGTTCTAATAAAGGAGATGTCAGCACTTTTCTCAGTACTTTCATTAGCTTGGGGTAAGAGAACTCATTAACTTCAATAAAGTGACAGACTTTCAAGGTTTAACATTGGGCTGCATTTTTGTTACCGATGAAATCCTACCAGCAGCGCTCCCTGAGAATCTGCCTCCAGAGCTTACTTTTATACAAAGTGGGAATTACCAATGTGAGACATGTAGATCAGGAGAGCAGACAGTCAGTCATTACATGTCTCACTGGTAATGCCCCCTATTATAAGCTTTGGAGGCAGATTCTCAGAGAGATCTATGTCCAGCCCATGGATCTTAACAGCTCATTTACATTTTAAGAAAAATGTGAATTTTTCTGAGATAAGTTATTATACTGGGATATCAAGGTCATTTTATACAATATTTTATAACCAGCAGGTCCATATAGCCAGCTTAGGAGGATTCATGAACCTTAAAGAATTGAGGTGTTTAACCCCTCCATGATATCCATTGTACATGTACGAAGCAAGGTGGAAGCAGGTGTATGGAGGGGGCTCACAGGGTGAGCCTGTCCCATACTTGGCAGGTAATGGCTTTGTGTTATAGCCAGAACCTGCCTCTAACAATCAAGGGTTGAGCGGAGATGTCAAACTCTGACAATGGCATTTAATACGCACCAACATAGAAGCACGCTATTCTAAGCTCCCATGACGTGATCATGGGTTGCTATGATGGCAGGGGTCTGCTGAACACCATGTTTGCCATAGCAGTGCTCCTTTGAAATTCTGTCTGCGGCTTCAAAGAAGACTGTGATTTGAACTATATGCAGCAATGCTCTTACATTGCTGTATATAGCAAAAGTGAGCAGACAATTGCAGCTTTAAGTCCGCTAAGGAGACTAATTAGAAAGTAAAAATAAAAACAGTTTAAAAAAAAAATACAGATATATATATATATATAAACATAAAAAGTTTAAATCACCCTCCTTTTGCTCCATTAAAAATAAACACAATAAATGAATACAAATATTGGTATCACTGCGTTCAATAAAGTTTGATCTATCAATATATAAAAAAACTTAACCTAATCGGTAAATACTATAAAATAAAAATTCAAGAATGCCATATCTATCCCATAATAGTATCAATAAAAACATACTCTCACCCTGCCAAAAAATAAGCCATCACACAGCTCCATTGACCGAAAAATGAAAATGTTAGGGGTCTTGGAAATTGGCAACGCAACTCTTCACATTTTTTTACCATTAAAATAATACAAAAAATATGGTAATTTGGTATTGCTGTAGACTGGGGGCGGGGAACCATTTTTCTGCCGAGGGCCATTTGGAAATTTCTACAATCCTTTGGGGGCCACACAAAATTATCAACTTGAAAATTACCGAGCTATATTTGGTTAAACAATCAAATCACCCCTATTGTGGTGGCTGTAGCTGCTTCTCTTTGGGCCACGTCACACACATAGATATCTGTGCAGAGATGGTTCGCAGATCTCTGGTTGCAGTGAAATCATGGACACATTGTTACATTTGTACACGGCCACAAAATGGAACAATGTGTCCATGATTTCACTGCAACCAGAGATCTGCGAACCATCTCTGCACAGATATCTATGTGTGTGACGTGGCCCTTAGGCATCGGTGATATTGGTCATGTTGCTATTCAACTGCTTTTCCAGGTTTTCTAGAGCCTTAGACGTCACAGGAGAGGCTGGGTGCATATACCTCACTGGGGAGGCCGAGGCTGTGGTATAGTGGTCACTGTAGAGCTGGATTTAAAGGGCAGACAGCCAGCAAAATGCGTCTGCCAGCCTGAGCACTGCGGCCCCCAGGAATCTGACCGGTGCCGCAAAAAAGTAATTGAGGGCCGCATTCGGCCCTGGGGCCTGAGTTCCTCACCCCTGCTGTCCCTAGTTACCCGCTGTGTACCTTGGATACCAGCCTGTAAGCGGAGAAGGCTGTTAACCATTGTATACATTGGGTAACTAGGTGCTGTGCGCTGCCTAGATACCCGCTGTTTACCATGGTTACCAGCTTGCTCTCGCTTACTGCAGCCTGGCAGCGGGAGCTAGACATTGTGGAAAGAATATTTTATTATTTTCCACGATGTCGCTGGTCCACTAGTCGCTGGTGAGTCTGCCTGTGTGACAGCTCACCAGCGATCAGTTCACGATGTGGCAGCGATCCACATTATTGGTCGGATCGCTGCCACATCGCAGCGTGTAACGGGGCCTTAACTCTTCAATGTGTAACAAATAGATTAGTGTTAAGAATGAACTGCAGTGTATTACTATACCATATTCATTTCCTTGCTACTCCTGACAAAACTAGGCTAACACTTTGGAAAACACATCCAAATCCAAAGAGTTTAAGCAGGCACTAGACCGTGCCCTCTGGAGGCAGAACAGTTTTCTATGCTGTTTGCATCAGGGTCTTCTCCTTCACAAGCTGTCAACAGTTTTCTATAGAGGAACAAAAACCTCAAAGAAGTCCATTTTACACTCGACTCCACAACTTGTATCAGGAAAAGGATGTGGATGAACAAACAGTACATTTGTAAGGCAGAGTCAACATCATGGACTGAACGCTTGGTTTCCTAGGTACACGGACAGAAGAGTGCTATGACTGTGCTGTAATCATCTGCAACTGGCTTTTGAAGGGACAAAACAAAAAATGTAACAGAAAGCTCAAAGCCGATCTTCTCCACAACCTGCATAAGTATTTTCCTTCTTGAAACACTCACTTTCTGTGGTGGTATAAATGTTCACCATGCTTCTAGCGTTGCTGACGCTGCTGCTCTTTGATGCAGTCACATCCTCAGGGTAACCATCAACGTTCTGGTCTACAGAAGAAACCAAATACTTAGGTTCATGATCAGCATTATATATCATATGCTACTAGCAAAAAGAGAAATTACAAGTCAAAAATAAAATGTTAAAATGTGTTACTGGTATAGTATGTTATCTATTAAGTATTAATTAGTGGTTATTATTTTAATGTCACATTTTCCCCACATCACTCAACGTGGCAGCCATATTTAGTTACGTTACCAACAGAATTATAGAAAGAAAGAGGTACCAATGTGTGGATTGTTTCTCACTCTGTTGGCGCTCTGGGAGGTATTGTAAGGAGGTGGCTGATCCCAAAAAGAAATGTCTGCTTCTCCCCTGAAGATCCCTACTGTTGTTACACAATTTAGGTGTGACTGTTATTCATATCATGTCTTTTATGCGTTAAGGCCCTGTCACACATAACGAGATCGCAAACGAGATTGCTGTAACGTCACAGATTTTGTGACGCAACAGCGATCCCGCTAACGATGACGCTATGTGTGACACGCACCAACGATCTGGCCCCTGCTGTGAGATTGTTGATCGTTACACACTGCTCTGGATCATTTCTACGTCGTTGAGCTCCCGCTGGGAACACTACATCATTGTGTTTGACAGGGACAATGACCAACGATCTCAATGCTACGCTATGGAGTGACAATTCCCAATGACCTCAGTATAATTCTGGATCGCTAGTGCGTCGTTTTTCACATCACTGGTAAAATACCTGTTTGACATCTTACTAGCAATGTGAAAAACGACGTACCAGCGATCTCTGCACACCGTTATCGGGATCGCTGGTGCGTCGGTGTGTGTGACAGGTCCTTTAGTGTTATACTGGTGCTGGTTACCTCTATGGGTCACTCCACAAGGTAGGGGGACTCAAGAGTTTAGTAAGCGACCTGAAAGGGTTAAGGAGGTTAGGCTGCCCACTAGAGGGGGGTGTATAGTGTGGGGCTTCACCATGTAGTTTTCCCTGGTTACAGAAGGAGAGAGTGGTTGGTGTTGTAAAGGATATCCAGAGATGGAAAGAAAGAGAGAGAGAAAGAGAGAGATCATGGGAAGTTCATGGTGGTAGTAAAAGGGCAAGTAGACAACATGTAGTGCGAAGAGGGGACCGGGTCTTGGGCACGGCGCAGGCTGAAGAGGCGTATTAAGGACATTTGTGGCAACCTGATACATGGCAAGTGCAGAGACAGAAAGGGGGAAGGTGGTGAAGCTATCCACAGAAGGAGATTGAGCCAGATACCGCTCGTAGGGTTGGATCGACGTAAACCGTCAAACTTGCTTCGTCATCTGACTAACTTCGCAGCTTACCATATCCAACCATGCAGGGGGACAGTCGGGGTATAGATGTGCGTAATCTTACTCTGTGGAGCTTGTTATAAAGACGGAAAGAACAGAAGAGAATGCAGATGACCACACCACTATGTGTCCTGTTGAACTTTGTAATCAACACTATCTCTGGTAAAGTACCTTTGGTTTTACACTGTGGTAGATTACTCTTTTATGGGAAGTCACTTGACATCCTGCAGCTAAAGCTGGCCAGGAGTCAGGAAATACCAGAAGAATTGGATGGACACTAACAACCCCCACAAAGTGTTTATGTGGCGTGTCAGGCAAGGGCGGCCAAACCCTTGATCAGGATGACTACTGTTACCCCAGCCATGTCTGCCTGCCCCACGGCTATGCCTTGCACCGCTCTAGCTACTGGATGGTGAGTGCTTCTGATGTTCTGGTCCCGGTGACAGGAGAGTGGTGTCCCCTGCTCACCTGTTTTTTGAGTACACTTAATGGCTTCATAAAGGAATAACCATACTCCTTTTCTGAGGCATCATTTAATTATATTTATTTCAGATTATTATGGTGAGCGATTTTTTGGAGCTATCAAAGAGGTGATCATTGGAATCACACAACTGTCATTAAACTAGTCCGAAAACTACAGAAGACATCTAAAGAGGGTCTCTGTATGATACGTTGCTGTGAGATAAGACATGGGTTTCAGTCATTTGAAGGGACATCACTAGTGGGTTTCAGTCTGGTATTCTGATTTAACAAGCTGTGACAAAGTCTTATTCTTGAGATAACCTCCTATCACTTCACTATTACCGGCAGGTAAGTGATGTAATATTACAAGTATTCCAGTCATGTAAGCATTTGCAACATCACAAGGTGGGGGGGGTAGTTTATCCAACTGCTGTGACATCACAAGGCTTTTTTTGACAGATTTATTCCCCTTTTCATCTAAAGCACTAGTTCCCAAATTCCAGTCCTTACGGCCCCCAACACATCATGTTTTCAGGATTTCTTTAGTATTGCACAGGTGATGCCTTGATGATGATTCCTTCACCTGTGCAATTCTAAAGGAATCCTGAAAACATGATGTGTTGGGGGCCGTAAGGACTGGAGTTTGGGAAACACTGATCTAAAGGATATTCCTCTTATGTTTTCATATAACAGACCATCTGTTCTGTAATTGATAGAAACTCCACATTGTCAGCCTGGACCTGGTAGATTTTGAAGCCAATTCATCAAAGCTTTTTCACCACAAAAATTCTTTGAGCAACAAAATATAGTGCAAACATTTTGCAACTTTTGGCATTTTCATGCCAGTTTGAATCAGCCAAAATGTGCGGAGCTGGAGCAAGACGGGGGCATGACCACCTCCACCCATCAAATTCATGGAAAGTGACAGCTTTTGTATTCCAGTAATGCTTCTCCAGTCCCTTAGTGAATAGCATTTTTGGCGTTGGCCAATAACAGCACACACCTTAGTAGAAACGCTAAATACATTAAGTAGTGTGCACCTCTTAATGAATATGGCAACTTCTACTAGTGCAAGATTTCACGCTATGCCGCTCTTGATGAATTGGTTCTTTTGTTTTTAGAACAAAGAGAGAAAAATCCTAATTATTTCAACATAAACAAAATTGATGATGATGAGCACAAAGTGTCTCATGACTGCAATTTACAGAGACCAATCTGTGCTAGAACATAAAACCCCTATACACATTAGAAGGACGTTGTCCAGTATATCAAAACATTCTTCTTGATTAAATAAGCTATTTGATTTAATTCTATTTTTTAAAACATTTTGATAAATTTTTGGGTTTTTTTACAGATCACAGTCTGTATTAAAAAATAGAAATCTTGCCGTTTTCACATTGGCTACTGGGAATTTTTTAGGCTCCTACTTCCTTTTATTTCAGGGAATAACACATGCACATTAGCCAAATTAGTCAGATCATGACCCGATCTTTTGTATTGAAGTATCTAATGAGCATGTGCAAAGGCCATTATGAAAAGGGGGGAGCAGAGGAGCTGTGACACCACCTGTTGTGACTGGTGTCTCATGTGTTTTCAGCTCGGTGTACAGGTGTTACTCTCATTGCGTCATTGTAATCCTGCCTCTGATGACAAAGAATCTCCTGTAAACTCTTCCAGAAAAGAAAGGAAGTAGGAATTTAAAAAGTCCTATTGATCTGTGTGAAAATTGCAAGATTACTAATTTTAAGTATTTTTCAGGTTGTGATAGTGGAAAATAAAAAACAACAAAAATACCCATTGGCAACATTTAAAAAAAAAAATAAAATAAAATAATGATACAGTCAATACAAAAGCCGATTTAAACAATAGGTCATCGTCTAATTAATGATCGGTACGTTTTAATGCTGACAGATTACATTAGCTAAAAATCATCCACAACGCCAACATCAATGGGATCAGACGTCAAGATGGATTTATCTTGGCTCTTCCCAGACGGAAGATGTTGAAGGAAAGAAGAATCAAGAATGTTCAATTTCAACATGATGATATTTTTCCATAAGTAGGATGATAAGCCACTCCAAGGTTTTTTTTTATACCTATTTCTTTAAAAAAAATGTCATCTGTTGTCTATTTTCTTGGAACACCTTGGACACTGGTGAATGCCTAACTACACTATATAGTGTCAGTATCATATAAATGATAGAGGCCAGGACATAAACTCACACATTAAATATACTTTTTGGTTCAATATTAGTGTTGAGCCAGCACTACCATGCTCGGGTGCTCGGTACTCGTAATGAGCAGTTTGATGCTCAAGTTCCTGAGTGTAATCAAAGTCAATGGGGAACTGGAGCATTTTTCCAGAAAAATGCTCAACTTCCCCATTGACTTCTATCATGCTTGGTAAATGAGTCGAGCCCGTCCGAGCATGCTCCTTAAGAGTGCCGAGCAACCGAGCATGGTAGTGCTCACTCATTACTCTTTAATATCAATTAAGGCATGAAATAAAGAGAATTTTGTTTACGTACCGTAAATTCTTTTTTCTTTAATCATCAATGGGAGACCCAGACAATGGGGTTTAGGGCTCTGCCCTCCGGAGGTCACACTAGGTACTACAAGTTTGTAGACACCGCCTCCTCCGCTTATAAACCCCCACCGTAGGAGACATCCTCAGTTTAGTCCATAAGCTGCGAGGAGAAAATAAACCACACCCGAAACATCGGGAAGAATGCCGTGCACAGACGGTGTAACAACCCGGAAAACACTGTCTCAACAGAGAACAGATCAAATGCAAAACATGCAACGGAACAACTGGGTGGGTGCTGGGTCTCCCATTGATGATTAAAGAAAAAAGAATTTACGGTACGTAAACAAAATTCTCTTTTTTCTGGTCATCATAATGGGAGACCCAGACAATGGGGATGTCCTAAAGCAATACCCCAGGGCGGGAAGAGTTCCTCAACAAGACGGATAACACATGGTTCCCTTTAAAGGTGGGCAACCGCCGCCTGGAGAACCCGCCTGCCCAAACTCGCATCCGCAGAGGCATGGGCATGCACCATATAGTGCTTAGAGAAAGTGTGCAGGCTGGACCAAGTGGCCGCCTGACACACCTGTAGAGCAGACGCTCTATGTCGCAAGGCCCAGGAAGCACCTACAGCTCTAGTAGAGTGTGCCTTCAAACCCACCGGGAGAGGCAAACCAGAAGACCGGTAAGCCTCCTGAATGGGAGCCTTGATCCATCTGGCCAAGGTCGACTTCGAAGCCGCGGACCCCTTACAGCGACCCATCGTGAGGACAAATAAGGAATCCGAACTCCTAAAGGAGGCGGTCCTGGACACATAAATGCGTACAGCTCTCACGAGATCCAGAGTATGGAGGTCGCGCTCAACCTGATGAACGGGAGCGGGGCAAAATGATGGGAGAACAATCTCCTGGTTTAGGTGAAACGTTGAAACCACCTTCGGCAAGAATTCAGGCCGTGGGCGCAACACCACCTTGTCTTGGTGAACCACCAGAAAGGGTGACTTGCACGAAAGTGCAGCCAATTCTGAGACCCTTCTCAGAGACGTAATTGCCACCAGAAAGACCACCTTCTGGGACAGACGAGAGAGAGAGATGTCTCTCAGTGGCTCAAACGGCGGTTTCTGCAGTGCCGCCAGGACCATGTTGAGGTCCCAAGGGTCCAGAGGTCGCCTGTAAGGCGGAACCACCCGCGACACCCCTTGCAGAAATTGACGGACCTTCGGGAGGAGCGCCAAGCGCCTGTCAAACAGCACTGAAAGTGCTGATACTTGACCTTTCAGAGAGCCAAGGGATAATCCCAACTCCAACCCCGACTGTAGGAAGGCCAACAATGTCGGGATGGACAATGGCCACGGTGAGCGTCCACCAGAGGTACACCAGGAGAAAAAGATTTTCCACGTTCTGTGGTACATCTTCCTGGAAACAGGTTTCCTAGCCCTATTCATAGTGGCAACCACTGTAGGAGAGAAGCCCCTGGATGTCAGCAGCCAGGCCTCAAGAGCCATGCAGTCAATCTGAGGGCCCTGGAATTGAGGTGGAAGAATGGGCCTTGCGCGAGAAGATCTGCGCGTTCTGGAAGAGCCCACCGGTGGCCGCCTGACAGTTGCCACAGGTCCGGGTACCAGGACCTCCTGGGCCAATCTGGAGCCACTAGAATGGCTACTCTGCATTCCGTCCTGATTTTCCACAGAACCCTGGGAATCAGAGCCAGAGGCGGGAACACATATGGCAGCTGGAAGCTGGACCAACTCAGGATCAGGGCATCCGCCCCCAGAGACTGAGGATCCCAGGATCTTGCCATGTATTGGGGCACCTGATGATTCAGCCGTGAGGCCATCAGATCCACGTCCGGAGTGCCCCATCTGCCGCAGATGTCCCGGAAGACGTCTGGATGTAGAGACCACTCTCCGGCGTCCATCCCCTGTCGGCTCAGGTAGTCGGCCTCCCAGTTCTCGACCCCTGGGATGTGAACTGCGGAGATCAGGCAGCCGTTTTCCTCCACCCAAGCTAGAATGCGGTGGACTTCGGCGAGGGCCTGAGCACTTCTGGTCCCTCCCTGATGATTTATGTAGGCGACGGCCGTCGCATTGTCGGACTGCACCCGAATGGGTTGTCCTGACAGGAATTTCTGAAACGCCAGGAGCGCCAGATAGACCGCCTTGATCTCCAGCACGTTGTGCAATGCCGACTCCGACTGAGTCCAGAGGCCTTGAGCCCTGTGGTGCAAGAACACCGCACCCCAGCCTTTCAGACTGGCGTCGGTGGTCACCACTAACCATGACGGATTTAGGAAGGACCGGCCCCGTGACAGGTGACGTGGCTGGAGCCACCACTGTAGGGAGTCCCTGGTCGGTTGTGACAGCGTCACCAGCCGATTCAGCGAGATCGTCCTCTTGTCCCATCTGCGAAGAATCTCCAGCTGGAGAGGACGGAGGCGAAACTGTGCGAACGGCACCGCCTCTATCGCCGCTACCATGCGTCCCACCAGTCTCATCAATACCCGTAGGATGATTGTGGTGACAGGAGGACATTCTGCACTCCTGAGTGGATCGCTAGCTGTTTGGCTTGAGGTAGGGACACCAGGGCTGAGTCCGTGTGGACGTCCATGCCCAGATACGTCAATGACTGGGTCGGAACCAGGGTCGACTTTTGAATGTTGAGAAGCCACCCGAACTGTTCCAGAGACTTCATGGTCACCTCCAGGCTCACCCGACAAAGGTCTTCCGATGGCGCCCTGACCAGCAGGTCGTCCAAATAGGGTATGACGGCGTGTCCCTGCACATGCAGGAGAGCCATCATGGAGGCCATCACCTTTGTGAACACCCGCGGTGCCGAGGCTAGCCCGAATGGCAGCGCCACAAATTGGAAGTGCTCTTCCCCACTGCGAATCTCAACCAGCGCTGATGAGCTGGTGCAATGGGCACGTGAAGGTAAGCGTCCCTGATATCGATGGACGCTAGGAAGTCTCCCTGTGACACAGCCGCGATCACGGAGCGCAGGGATTCCATGCGGAACTTCCGAACCAACACGTGACGGTTGAACAACTTGAGGTCCAAAACCGGGCGAAAAGAGCCGTCCTTCTTTGGGACAATAAAGAGGTTGGAGTAAAAAACCCCTGAACCTCTCTTCCGTGGGCACTGGGACCACCACTCCGTCTCTGCGGAGTCCCTCCAACACCAGGTGAAAAGCCTGAGCCTTTTCTGGAGATGGAACCGACCGATGGAATCGGGGTATTGGTTTTGACGTCAGCTCTATCCTGTAACCTCGTGAGACTACGTCTCGAACCCACTGGTCTTGAACGTGAAGGAGCCACCTGTCCTGAAATCGAGACAGGCGTCCCCCCACCTGTGGGGAGGCAGGACGAGAGAGCGAGTCATGTCGAGGCGGGCTTGGGGTGGCAGCCGCTGCCCCCGCCGGCTTCTTCTGACGACTCTTGGAACGCCACTGAGTAGCAGGCTTGCCCCCTCGGTCCGAGCGAGCGGACGTCGTTGATGACTGTGAGCTGGAGCGAAAGGACCACTGCTTAGGGTTCCTTTTCACGGTGTACCGTGTCTTAGGCTTATTCTGCGGGATCTTAGACTCAGCAGAATCCTTTATCAATTTGTCCAGCTCCGTGCCAAAAAGCCTGTCACCAGCGAATGGAAGATTCTGCAAAATCTTCTTAGATGTGGTATCTGAGTCCCAAAGACGCAGCCACAACAGCCTGCGGATCGCAATTGCATTGGCAGAGGCCACAGCAGAGCGAGTGGCAGTTTCCAAAGTTGCCGTCCTGGCGTAATCCGCATAAGCCCTTGCTCTGTCGGTAAGCGCCAGGACCTATGGACTGGACCTAGCTAGGTCAGTGATACCATCCAAGCAGGTGGTAATCGCTTGTAGGGTCCAGACCGCGGCAAAATTAGGGGCAAAGGAAGACCCCACAGCCTCATAGGAAGACTTGGCGAGTTGCTCGACCTGTCTATCAGTAGCATCCTTCAATGAGGAGCTATCAGAGGCAGAAAACAAGGAGCGTGCAGCAATTCTGGTCATGGAAGCGTCCACCTTTGGAGACTGCGACCATTCCTGAAGCACCTCCTGGGGAAAGGGAAAGCGATTGTCCTTGGGTTTACGGACATAACGCCGCCCAGGATGTAACCTGGGTGCTCTAATCACCCTTCCAAAATTAGTGTGGTCCATGAAGGATCCACTTGGTCTAGCCTCCGGCCGCAGCCATTGATAGACCTCCTTGGGGTGTACAGTCACCTCCTCAGGAGGAGTGACAAGACGTAATGTCTCATTGATGGAGGACACCAGATCTTCCACCCCATCTGGAGGTTCAGACATAGACCCGAGAGTAGAACCCCCATCATCTTCCTCACCATCAGAGGAACGCTCCTCCTCAGAAGGAGCCTGGAGCTCGGGAGAAGCCTCACGCGCTCGCTTAGGGGTCTCACAGTAGAAGTAAGAGACACCCGGGGGTAACTGGGAGGAGTAGCTGGGTTTTCCAGTCTCCTATGAAGTGCCTCCAGGGATTGCGACATGGAGGACATCTGGGACAGCAGGGATTCATTGATCCTATTCTGCGTTTCCCATGGCCCTGGGATCACCTGAACCTCAGGGTATAATCCCGGATTTGCCGACTCAGTAGTGGCAGTCCGGGTCTCTGGGCGTCCACAGTTATTGCAGGACCCCTCCACCAGTGTCCCGTTGCATGTAGCACAGGTAATGGTGACCACAGCCGCCTTAGCAGCATGCTTCCCAACTGAGGACATCGCCACAGTGGGGAGAATATAAGCCAATTTGCAGTTCACAAAACAAACCGGGAATCCCGGTGGCTTACCGACCGCAGTAAAGCGGTAGGAGGAAGCGGTGTGTGTGTGTGACCTCCGCGAGTTCCGGTCTCCCCTGAAGTGCAGACACGTGTCTGTCCGATAGATCCCAGCCGGGAAGTGAGGAGAAAATGGCCGCCGAGAGCAAAGTCGTGGGCGGCGCCGAGAACACGCGGGAAGCACACACACACGCCCATCGGTGACGTCACCGCAAGGGCTGCTTCCCATCCTTCAGGCAGCCTCATTAATGGAGGTGACTAGAGCCCGCAGCGCGGGAAAGTGTGAATACAACATACACACACAGACTGTCAGTATATACAAACACCTGCAGTCCACAGCCGCAGCCCCTGTGATACACAGGGCGGTCAGCCAGGGTGACCCCAGCACAGGGTACACCGACAGAACCGCGGACCCGAGGGTACGCGCGGTCTGAGTGTCAGGACACATAAAGTGACCGACACTACCCCCAGGCACACAGGAGACGCACGGGCCTCAGTGCCTGTCCGGTCTGTAAGCACCATTTAGGGAGGCCTCGGACGGGGGTGCAGCACCAGTCCGGAGTGTAAGCACCATAATGGGAGGCCTCGGACTGGGCTGGCTCCAGTCCGGTCTGTAAGCACCATTTAGGGAGGCCTCGGACGGAGCGGAGCTGTGCAAGGCTCCCAACTCCCATTCTCCAGAGCCCCCAGGGAGGGATGGAAAAGGGAGTGCGACAGCGTACCGGGAGAACACAGAGTGTCCAGGCATTTTGCCCTCCGATACCTCCACCTGCGTGTTCCACAAAGGGTGAGCGGGGAGACTGTCGAGGGTCCCCGACGGGGACCATTTTACCTTGTCTTCAGACGCCATCACGTAAGTTGTGAGAATGCAGTGAAGTGCAAGCAAAGCGTGATCCTCCGAGCACACTAAGTTTAAAACTGAGGATGTCTCCTACGGTGGGGGTTTATAAGCGGAGGAGGCGGTGTCTACAAACTTGTAGTACCTAGTGTGACCTCCGGAGGGCAGAGCCCTAAACCCCATTGTCTGGGTCTCCCATTATGATGACCAGAAAAACCCAATGTTTAAAACAAAACCATTGATAAACAACAAAACAAAAAGTAATACCGTTTCCTGTTTCCAATGGTGAATGTCCCGTCATGTCTTCACTCTTGGGTTTATTGTCCGTACCACCCTGGTCTTCATCAGAGGACACTGTATCAATTAAAATCTGAACCCTGCTAAAAAGTGAGTCTGTTACTTCTGGTTTGTTTTGTGGCACAATAATTTCCTCAACAGACTCTGTTACATCTGGCACAGAAATGTTTGGCTGCTTGTCTTTTGGAGAAGATGGAGTCTCTTTGCTAACTGAAGAAGCTCTAACTGGAAGCTTTGATTTCTTAGAAGAGCGGCTAACTCCACTGTTGTCCTCGCTGTGCGATGTTGTCCCATTACTTTCCGATACAGAGACACTTCTAGAATTAGATGAACCCTTGCTTTTGGCATACGTTGATCTTGGTATTGAAGATGATGGAGTTTTTCGATGAGGAACCACATGGACCATTTCATCTTCGCTAGAGGACGCAATTTGGGGTCTTTGTGAGAAGTGCTTCAATCGATGTGCATACTCAGGCAGCGATCTCTCCTCGATATTAACTTTTGAGGCGGACTGCATAGGGACTGAGTGATTTGGCTTTGCAGGAGACTCATCTAAATTCTTTGAATCTTCTGCTTCTTCCTCTAAATGGCTGTGACTTGCATTCCCTAAATTCCCGGCTCCTTTTTCCCAAAACTTTTTTAGAGACTTAAATTGGTCTTTGTCTAGCACGGGCTCTTGGTCTCCTTGAATCTCTTTCATTGAATGAACTTCAAAGTTTGCATTTGTTTTGACATTTTTAGGCAAATCTACTTCGGGCGAGGATAATCCTGACTGTGCTAATGTTTCTGTCGTCTTGGAACCGACGCTTGAATGATTCAATTGTGGTGAAATGTCAGTCTTTAATGCCTCCCTGCTTGTTTTTCTTTTGACTGGTATCTTACTCGGACTTTTACTTTCTTCGCTTGGACTCTTTTCAGGGGAAAACATTTTTCTGGCAAGAGGAATAGGTTTTGAACCTGAATTCTTATTTCGTGCATTGCCCTCTTGTAAATTACTTCCATCTTCACCTGTGAAATTGTAGAATAATATATAATCACAAAACTAACACAATTTCACAAAATAAAATATATCTAATTTCATGAACAACACATTAAAAAATGTAAGCACTTATAATTGCCGTAAAGAATAGAAGATGAAGTATTTCACATTAAAATAAATCTGGATAAAAAATGTATATAAAGGTATAATGTATAAAAATATGTTAGAAGCAGGGCCGCTGATCATACATTATATTAAAATTATTTTACACTATTCACTGCTGGAGGATATTTCACACTAAATGCATATTTGTAAGTTAATGACTATGACAAAGAGAATGATTGGCATGTTAGGATATGGCCAGACGGTTTAGTGGCACTAAAACAGTACGATGAATACACACAATGTAAATATAGGGCAGAGCAACATTCCATTCATAGAGCACTATGGCTGCTATTCCATAGAGTCATCAGTTACATAATTGCCAGCCATATATTGGAACTCACGACTACTAACAAAATGATAAAAATATATAAGGAGATACATATGCACGAGCATAATACCAACCAGAAATGCAGAATGAAGGTGACAGGCAGACCTGATATGCGTTTCACACAATGTCCTTTGTCTGGGATTGTGTGAAACGTGCGTTGGGTGGGTTGGGAACCTTGATTTCCCATTTCTGGTTGGCATTATGCTTGTGCATATGTATCTCATTGTATATGTGTCTGATTGTATTAGCATGTGGCTCACTATTACTATGGCTGGCTCTAGTGGTGATTATATGAATGATGAAATGTTGTGAGAACATTGTTATGAAATATCAGCATAGTGGTCTGGTAGTGCATGTACATATTCACTTTGCTACTAATTAGGTTCATTTATTGTATTTTGTATATATCTTTTTAATCAAATAATGCCACTCATAAATGTCTCCAGCATTATATATGTGGGTATATATGTATGTAGATATGTGCATTTAGCCATGCCTGTAGGGTCTCCAGTTGCTCTGCCCTTTCTTTACATTGTACAGATTCATCTTACTGCTTTCAAATGTTTTTGACGATTTTTTTTTTTAAGAAAATATGTGATTCATTTTCATATTTATTGTTTGGTCATACGGTAGTCATGCTTTATTTATATGGTATTCACTGTATATCAAGCGGTGACTGAAACCGCACCTCTACTGAAAATCGGAGGCTGAAACTGTAGCCAAGCTTTCAGTGCAGCGGCCAAACTGCTTGAATAATAACCTGCAGATTATCCCCATATATGTAGATTAATAACATATTTTGTTTACTTGACAAATTTCCTTTAAGATTAAACCAGGATACATGTTGGCTGTCCTGGAATCTTTATCTGTTCAAATAATGTGAAACAAGTGAAGGGCACAGTATGAAAACTCAGGTTGGCTGAACTGGCCAACAAATGTAATATATATGGGGTCTCCCGACTCTCCATCTATGAACCAATCGGAAGAGATGGTTGCCGGCTGAACGATGTCTCAGTCGACAGCTAGCTAGTGTGCATAGGGGCTTTATACATCTTTATTCATACAGCTGTTGCTGGGACTTTCCTTCTCCCTTGTCAGAACATAATATGTATTCAGGGTTGATAAGAGACTGTGTTCCACTTATGTTCTTCATAGGGCATGTACAAAACCATAGCAAGCAGATAATTAGATTTAATGCATAAATGAGAAGCTTTCATACATGTTACCTTGTTCTGGAAAGTTTCTTGTCTCAGGAGATGATGATAGACCTTCATTAGTTACACAGTCTGGTGTTTTTTTGTCATTTAGGCTTCTCTATAAAAAAAAGTTCAAATATTGCTAAGAGTGGCCGGACAGGTAGCAGACATTAGTAAGGCCAGCATTTCCTGGGACCTTAGAATTTGGGTAATATCTATTGTGAAAATTGGAGAGGGAAAGTATGAAGGGGTTTTCCAGAATTACAAAAACATTGCTGCCCCAACCCTGGATCTGTCCCCACCCATTGCTCCTACAGCCCCCTCACTTGATGTGCCCCCATCCACCTTTTCTACAGCCCTACCCAACATCCCTACAGTCCCGATCCCTATTCCCTAAGGCTGCCTTCACATTTGCATTTGTGTCTGCATGCAGAGGGCATGCAGACGCAAACGCAGGCAAAAGCAGCCCATAATAATGTGAACGCAGCGGAGAATCTCGGCATGCGTTCACATTACTATGGTGCCCCGGCAGCCAATCAGCTGTCTCTGGGGGCGGCCGGGAGGAGGAGATCAGCGGCAGAGATCTCCTCCTCCCGACACAACTGATCTCCCGCCGGTGTCAGCGGGGAGATACAGCTGATCTGACAGCTGTTTAAATCTCCCGCACTGACACCGGATAGGGTGATATCAGCGTGGGAGATTTGAAGCAGCAATCGGCTGTTTCTTATCTCCCACGCTGATATCACCCTATCCGGTGTCAGCGCGGGAGATTTAAACAGCTGTCAGATCAGCTGTATCTCCCCGCTGACACCGGCGGGAGATCAGTTGTGTCGGGAGGAGGAGATCTCTGCCGCTGATCTCCTCCTCCCGGCCGCCCCCAGAGACAGCTGATTGGCTGCCGGGGCACCATAGTAATGTGAACGCATGCCGAGATTCTCCGCTGCGTTCACATTATTATGGGCTGCTTTTGCCTGCGTTTGCGTCTGCATGCCCTCTGCATGCAGACACAAATGCAAATGTGAAGGCAGCCTTAGGGAATAGCTGCTTCAAATCTCCCACGCTGATATCACCCTATTCGGTGTCAGGGCGGGAGATTTAAACAGCTGTCAGATCAACTGTATCTCCCCGTTGACACCTGCGGGAGATCAGCTGCAGCTCTGCATGATCTTCCGGTGGCCGCCGGTGATCACTGGCGGCCACCGGGAGAGATTTCAATGAGATCCGCCGCGTTCTTCTGCGGATCCATTGAGATCAATGCATTTTTTGTGCGCTTGCGGATAGAACAAGCGCCCGCAAACGCACAAAAAAATGCTGCATGCTGCATCTGGAGTGCGGTCGGAGGGCGCATAAATTATACGCATCCGAACGCAAATGCGGCCAAACGCAGCCAACGCAGGCACATGCGTTCCCATGTTAAACATAGGAACGCATGTGCGCAAGCGTTTGGCTGCGTTTGGTACGCTGCGCTCCATGCGCAAATGTGAAGGCAGCCTAACTGATGTGTATTTAGTCCTTTGAATTTGCTGCTGCTCTATAAACAGCCCCGATCCTGTTAACTGATTATGCATTGTTTAAAGTTCCACTCATTGACTTCCAACAGTGCTGGGCAAAATCAATACAGGCAGAAATCAGAGACAAGTGTGGTCCTGACTCTTGTAGAAAGCTGCCTTTGTTTTCTGAGGCCGCTTTTACATTTTGCACTTCAAAAGAAAAATTACGCCCACCTGCGTAAGTGAATGAGGTGCGGGAGTTTGTAAGTTACCTGCGTCAGTGAATGAGGCGCGGGAGTTTGTAAGTTACCTGCGTCAGTGAATGAGGCGCGGGAGTTTGTAAGTTACCTGCGGCAGTGAATGAGGCGCGGGAGTTTGTAAGTTACCTGCGTCAGTGAATGAGGCGCGGGAGTTTGTAAGTTACCTGCGGCAGTGAATGAGGCGCGGGAGTTTGTAAGTTACCTGCGGCAGTGAATGAGGCGCGGGAGTTTGTAAGTTACCTGCGTCAGTGAATGAGGCGTGGGAGTTTGTAAGTTACCTGCGGCAGTGAATGAGGCGCGGGAGTTTGTAAGTTACCTGCGGCAGTGAATGAGGCGCGGGAGTTTGTAAGTTACCTGCGGCAGTGAATGAGGCGCGGGAGTTTGTAAGTTACCTGCGGCAGTGAATGAGGCGCGGGAGTTTGTAAGTTACCTGCGGCAGTGAATGAGGCGCGGGAGTTTGTAAGTTACCTGCGGCAGTGAATGAGGCGCGGGAGTTTGTAAGTTACGCCTCACTCAATGGTGGCATTTGGCCACATGTGGCAGCTGCACCTCTCAGATGCCAGCTAAACTCTGCAAAAACTCTTTAGAGGGGCACTAACCCTAGAATTAAACAGCACACACTTTATTATTTTTGTTACATGCACAAAGAAAGGGGACAAAGAAAAGGACGATAAATGCATGATTGCTTTAACACAAATAAGAGACAATTATTTTTTACCTTTTGGACTACAATATAGGTCAAGACAGAATTAAGGAAAAAGATGATCATGGTAACTGTATTTTCGTTTTTTTTGTTTTCTTCTTTTCAATAATATACATAGATGTCTATGGACACACTCGTCCTTAAAGGTACCGTCACACGCGGCAATTTTGCAAGCAATTTCACTAACAATTTGCTGGTTGCAGTGAAATCATGGATACATTGTTGTGTTTTGTTGCCGTGTAGAAATGGAACAATGTGTCCATGATTTCACTGCAACCTGCAAATTGCCAGTGAAATTGCTTGCAAAATTGCCGCGTGTGACGGTACCTTAAGAGTAGAGAATGTAGTTGCTATGCCAAGGATCCAATCAAGAGAAACAGCATTTTAACCCCATGTGTTTTACAGATAACTAGGATAACACATACAGGTGCAGCTCAATGAATTAGAATATCATCAAAAAGTTAATTTTTTTCAGTAATCCAATACATAAAGTGAAACGTATGTATTATATAGAGTCATTATAAACAGAGTGATCTATTTCAAGTGTTTATTTCTGTAAATGTTGATGATTATAGCTTACAGTCAATGAAAACCCAAAGGTCATTATTTCAGAAAGTAGAGAGGATGAAGGGTTAAAAACCGTGCTGCCGTATTCCACGACACATCAAAAGGGTGAATATAATATTGATTTATTAGTCAAAGCGTTCCCAGACTCCCTGAAACACCCTGAAACATGGCATTATAATATCAATTTTTCCTGAATAAGGAGTCAGGGAGCTCTGAAATGCGTTGACTAATAAATCAATATTATATTCATCCTTTGATGTCTTGTGGAATACAGCAGTGTGGTTTTTAAGCCTTAATACTCTCTACTCTATATGCAGCACGCTGGGGACTGCAGCAGCCGTGATCTGCTTTTATAGTGGTTGTGACTCTCACAACCACACAAGTTGAAGCCTCTTATACCTATTTAGGTCATATTTTATCTCTCAGACCCTTTATCCTCCCTAGTTTAATTTTCTGAGATAATGACCTTTGGGTTTTCATTGGCTGTAAGCCATAATCATCAACATTGACAGAAATAAAGACTTGAAATAGGTCACTCTGTGTGTAATGACTCTATATAATATATGCGTCTCACTTTATGTATGGAATTACTGAAATAAATTAACTTTTTGATGATATTCTAGTTCACTTGTAATTTACCTTTAGAATGGTGCAAACATTGGTCCTTACCAATTATACTATTTAAGCAGAATTACTCACATATTCAGACACATTTGCCTTTTCTGGTACATTAAGAGAGGATGATTCGGGTTCTGAAGATGAGTCTATCCGGAGCTCAGGCACCCTGGAAGTCCTATCACAATTACCATCAATGGTACTGAAAATGAAAAAGGATGAAAGATGCTTACATATTCCTGATCCTTGTTTATACAAGACCACAGTATGTAATATGGTAAAAATAGAAATCGGTAGTAAATTATATCACATGTTCATCGTCCTAAAGGATCACCTTGTCAGTTTAACCCTGCAAGATTATTCATGTACTGCAATACTGGCAAAAATGTTTCACTTACCCCTTATTAAAACTGGTCTTATGTCACATATGAAGCAGCCATTAACAAGCATTTCACCCGCCATGACTAATACATTTTTCGGACTATAAGACGCACTTTTTTGCCCAAAATTTTGAGGGAAAGTGAGGGGTGCGTCTTATAGTCCAAATATACAGACTGTGTGACTATGAAGCTAAGCTGGGGGAGCTGAGGCTCTGGAGCAGGCTGCAAGGAGGCTGCGGGGGGCTGCCGAGGCAGCGAGAGGTCACGTGCACCCGCTCATTGTGCTCATTTAATATGCACTGCAACCCACTGTCGATCACCTCAGTGCTGAAGCCAAGCTGAGAGATGAGCAAAGGGATGCAGTGCATATCAAATTAGACGACGTGTACACCTCTCCAATGTGCCACAGACAAGAAAATAACAACAATGCATAACTAACCATCCGGCGCTTCCCTACGTCTCTCCCTGCTTGTAGCATTCGAGTTCAGAGTCCTCCTGCGTCCCCAGGGCAGCCGATCATGTGACCGACAAAGCAGAGTGACATCATCACTGCGCGCCCTGATCACATGATCGGCTGCACCGGGGATGCAGGAGGACTCAGAACGCGAATGCTACAAGCAGGGAGAGACGGTGGGAAGCACCAGAGGGTGAGTTATACACTGTTTGTTATTTTCTTGTGTGCAGCAGCATGTATGGGGGGCCATATTCAGAATGGGGATGGGGCATATTCAAGATGAGAGGGCCATGAACCACGATGGGAGTCCATATCCACGATGGAGGATAATGTACACGGATGGTTGGGGCTATATACCAGCATTGGGGTGCTATATCCCAGGATGGGGGCTGTATACCAGGATTGGGGACATATCCTGGATGGGGAGCCATATCCAGGATGGAGGGCTATATCCAGGAAGGGCTATATCGAGGATGGGGGACATATCCAGAATAGGGGTCTGTATACCAGGATTGGGGACATATCCAGGATGGGGAGCAATATCCTGGAGGAGCTATATCCAGAATGGGGAGCCATATCCAGGATGAGGGGCTATATAACAAAATGGGGGGGCCATATCCAGGATGGGGGGCTATATACCAGGATGGAAGACTATATCCAAAATGGGGGGGCTATATGCAGGATGGGGGGCTATATCAAAGTATGGGGAGCCATATCTAGGATTGGGAGCCATATCCAGGATGGGGGGTTGTATACCAGGATGGGGGATCGTATCCAGGATGGGGGGCTATATCCAGGATGGGGGGCTGTATACCAGGATGGAGGGCCATATCCAGGATGGGGGGCTATATGCAGGATAGGCAGCCATATCCAGGATGGGGTGCTGTATACCAGGATGGGGGGACCATATTTAGGATGAGGGGCTATATACCAGGATGGGAGGCCAAATCCCAGGATGGGGGCCGTATCCCAGAATGGGGAGCCATATCCAGGATGGGGGGCATATCCCACAATGGGGGACTGTATCCCAGGATGGGGTGCTGTATCCAGGATGGGGGTTGCTATGTACCAAAATGAGGGGCTATATACCAGGATTGGAGGCTATATCCAAGATAGGGATTATATGCCAGGGTGTGGACATTACCCCCATATGTGTCACCAGCAGATCCCCCATAACAGTGCATTATGACCACAGTTTTTGCTTCATTTTGTTTTCTCTATTTTCTTCCTTTTAAAATCTGGGTGCGTCTTATAGTCCGGTGTGTCTTATATTCCGAAAAATATGGTACATTACTACCGCTGCATTTATATTCTCATCGGTGTCTGCTTAAAGTTTATAGTAAGAAAATCCCATCCCCATTCGGTCATCCCTCGCATTCCTGTGATGGAAATGATATTGCCCAACAGAATAAAGGGGTGACACGACCACTTAACTAGCGTCCTGATCTCCCTCCGACGTTATTAGATATTGGTATCCTAACTTAACTATGGAATACTAAAGGGCTTAAAGCAACTCCATAGTATCTATCCCCATGGATGAAATGGGTTATCCCATGAAACGATGAGAGAATATGTCTCATGAAATCGTCATAGACTGTATCTCTCTGTCCATGTACTACATGTCAGCCATTTATCTCAAGACGACATGTGCAGTTGGCGAGGTTTCCACAGTCAAAAACATCTGCGGCTCTTTAACCCAATAGAAATCAGCTGCGGCTCTCTAACCCAATAGAAATATCATCTGTGGCACTCTAACCCAATAGAAATCAGCTGCGGCTCTCTAACCCAATAGAAATCATCTGCGGCTCTCTAACCCAATAGAAATCAGCTGCGGCTCTCTAACCCAATGAAATCATCAGCGGCTCTCTAACCCAAACTGTCTGCGGCTCTCTAACCCAAATCGTCTCTGGCTCTCAAACCCAAATTATCTGCAGCTCTCTAACCCAAATCGTTTGCGGCTCTCTAACTCAAATCGTCTGAGGCTCTAATCTGCATTGTCTGTAGCTGTAACTGAAATCACAAAGAAATAAAAAGTAAAAAATGTTAACAATAATAATAATATCCTGCTTCTATCTAATACCGTGTTTCCCCGAATATAAGACAGTGTCTTATATTAATTTTACCCCCAAAAGTCCCACCCTGTCTTATATTCGGGGTATGACTTATATTAAAAAAAAAGACAATTTTTTTTTAACCATAAAATTAACATTTATTAACAAGCTGAACAGTATGGTACCAGTAGTCACCACAAAACAGCCCCATACAGTAACCGCACC
This sequence comes from Allobates femoralis, assembly GCA_033576535.1. Lineage (NCBI taxonomy): Eukaryota > Metazoa > Chordata > Amphibia > Anura > Aromobatidae > Allobates > Allobates femoralis. The sequence continues at coordinate 138,583,494 of JARQOC010000008.1, read as the reverse complement.
TTGCCGCAAGTGTCCCATACAGTACCGTACATTGTATGGGGACCTGCCGCAAGTCGGCCGCAAGTCGGCTGTGCGGCGGAATTGCGGTTTTAATGGGCAAGTCGGCAAGGAAACATCCTTACATTTTAGGGTAATGGCGGCCTCGGGCTATGGATTCCTCCGCGGTGCAGGGCGTTGTCCAGATGCTTCTTCATGCAGGAGTTTCTGGCCAATCAGCACTCGAGCCGCTGAGCCAATCAGCGCTTGAGATGCTGGGGAGCCGCTGGCCAATCAGAAGCTCCTGCCGGCAGCGGTGACGTCAGGCCGGGGCGACAGGCGCACAAGATTAACCCTATGCCCTCGGGTTACCTGCGGCACCTGAGGGCAGAGGGGAGCCCACGGGGGACAGCGGACCTGTGGCTGCACCTGAGGGCAGAGGGGAGCCCACGAGGACAGCGGGCCAGCAGGACAGCGGGGACACAGGTAAAAATGCAATGGGCAAAAATGGCACTTTAGCGGTACCCTGTCTTATATTCCCTCGAAAATAAGTCACCCTGTCTTATATTCGGGGTATGACTTATATTGGAAAATTCTGCACCAGCCCTGCCCTGACTTATATTCGGGGGTGACTTATTTTCGGGGAAACACGGTATGTAGAGCAGACGCCATGTTTTGTTCTCACTTTAGAGAACTGTAATTTCCAAAGTATTTTGTGAAGGTGTGAGATTTGCTAGTGAAGACCTTCAATATCAGAGTCATTTGGTTGCACACAGTGTAAGAGCTGCAGTGCTGGAGTTTGTTACTTCTTCTGTATGTGAATTACCTTTGCTGTCCCTTAGAGTCATGCTCCGCACGTGTGGATAGATTCCATATGGCTTCCTTAAAATTCTCTCCTTTTCCATTCTTTACACCTGATTGAAAATAATATATTGTAATATTTGAATTCTAAAACAATATTTAATGTACACAGAAAAGCAAATAATATATTTTTCTTATACAGATTGATGCACCAATATTTCATGAATCGTTCATGGATACAGCAATATACATATCTACTCTGGGGGGTTCAACTTTATCAGTCATGTACTGTATCTTACAAAGTTTCACCCCTACATGTTCTAATTATATAACTTGGAATAGGAGAGTTGATGTAACTATGGATGGAGGACTGAATCCCTGAACTGTTGTTCTTTCGTTCTGGACCTTTCAGATCCCCCCTGGAAGGCTCTGCATTACAACTTGACGGCCATTTTATCTGTAGAAAGTAAAATTAGAAATGGAAGGGGGGTTCTTCTACCTGGAAATCTTTCACTAAGCAGCTGAGGAGAAAGTTAAAGGGGTTATCCTTGACTTTTGAATATTTCCCTAAAGCCCCTGTCACACTAAGCGAGATCGCTAGCGAGATCGCTGCTAAGTCACCAATTTAGTGACGCAACAGCGACTCGCCAGCGATCTCGCTATGTTTGACACTTAGCAGAGACCAGGCCCCTGCTGTGACATCGCTGGTCGTATCAGAGTTGCCTGGACCATTTTTTGATCGTTGGGGTCCCGCTGGGCAGCATGCATTGGTGTGTTTGACAGGGACAACAACCAACGACCTCAATACTACAGGTCTGAGAAACAGGATCCCAACGACCTCCATATCATTCCAGATCGTTGTTACGTCGCTGGTGACATCTGACTGTTTGACATCTCACCAGCGATCCTGACAGCAATGCACCAGCGATCCCTACCAGGTCGTATCGCTGTCGGGATCGCTGGTGCGTCACCAAGTGTGACGGTACCCTAAGGGGCTAAGCTCTTATTGGCAGGTGGTTGCTATCTACCTGCTTGTTATGTGATAATTTCTCAGGCACTCATTCACTCACTTCCTTTGTCCTTACATCAACAGAGCAGCTCTATCACTTCCAGCATGCTATAATGATGTGGTGTCACTGCTGATGGACAGCTGACTCTGTGCTGCCTAACGGTGGGGAGTCGGCTGTCAATCAGCAAAGCACTGGCTGTGACCCACCCATCAGAAGAGAAGATGTGGCTGTTGGTGTGACCCGTTATAACTCTGAGCAAGGAAAGATTGTTGCATGGCAGAACAGGCAGGTTGTTAGTATCTGACTTCTGGTATGTTCTAAGCCCCATAGGAAAAGATGTCCTGAATAACCCTTTTAAAATGTTTTTGTCACTACTGTTAATCCACACAGAACCATGCAAGGACTTCAAGAGAATTACAATAACTAACCTAGGCCACCATGACTTTTGGAGATGAATATCTACCTTTTCACCAGTCTAGACCACCAAAGATGATAGAAAGTAGGGGCTAACTCACTTTATTCTCATAGGGTAATTACAGGAGTACCACCACTAACCATCATAATGCAACTTGTGTCCAAAGTGCCGAAAAAGAGGACAACGGAAAGCGTAATTTAGCATTTGCCAATGCAGCATAGAAATAAGAGAAGGGACGGCTGTCGGCTGTGTTATTATGAATTGTAGTAAGGGGCCAATAATAAATGCCCTTGTTGATAACAATTAGGAAAGTGTCATCAAATGTTTTAGAAAACATTTGCATGGAGTTTGTATGGTCATCCTACGAATGTGTCATTTTTTTCTAATTTTTCCATATTCCTGAGCTGTATATAACCCCACCGCCACCCCTCCACCACTGATTGGCGGCTGTGTACACTGTAGATGGGGAGAAATCTGCCATTCAGTGATGTGAGTGGGGTCATACAGAGCTCAGCATACAGAGAACTGCTAGATCTGCAGCAGACTGAGAATTGAAGCAGATAAACCTTTCTCAAAAGGACAGCAAGCAGCCCAGTAAGTGACATCACTGGAATCATGGTTTGGGTCTATATATATTAACCAATTAGTAAAGAGATTGCTGGGCACTAACGCATATTATAGCATCCACCCTCTGTCACACCAGTGACCGATGCTTGTAGTGTAGTCGTCCGGTGCTGGCATATACAAGTCCATACAACATTCAATAAAGGCAAAAAAAAGCCGCACTCACCGACAGATGATCTTCTCTTTTTTATTCATAGTCCAAGTTAGTTTTTACATGGCTATGTGCAGCAAGGAAGGGGTGCAGGGAGGCGGACGACGGTTCACCGTTTCGCGGTCGTACACCGCTTCTACGGGTCCTCTACCTAGAGGACCCGTAGAAGCGGTGTACGACCGCGAAACGGTGAACCGTCGTCCGCCTCCCTGCACCCCCTTCCTTGCTGCACATAGCCATGTAAAAACTAACTTGGACTATGAATAAAAAAGAGAAGATCATCTGTCGGTGAGTGCGGCTTTTTTTTTGCCTTTATTGAATGTCTATATATATTACATTGCTCTCAAATGGGACCGCAAAAACCTGGTGACAGATTCCCTTTAATATAAGTGCTTTCCTGAGCTCTATAGCTAAGCCTAGTTTTCCTATAGTTAAACCTGGCCCTCGATATGTGTTAGATTTTGTATCAAGCTAACCAAGGCCTAAAAGTTTATACAAAATTCGCAAAATAAAATATAAAATTTGCAACAGATTACAGCGTTGTAAAGCCTATTAAAATAAAGACACTTCAGAATTTGCTTGCTGTTAAAGGGGTTGGCCACATTATTCCTAACAGATTGTTCAGCTATCCACTCCATACAATTAGTGTGGAAGTATCAGGTGACCAGACCTTTCCATTACCCTTCTCCAATAGAAAAGCAGCTTTGCCTATGAGGTGTTTTACAATTGGACAAGGCCGACGGTGAGATCCGGTCACTGCTACTCCACCAGCAGCCACTGCATGGACTGAAGAGCTGGGCAGCTTTCATTACAGACTGAACAACCAAGTACAGGAGGAGAACCTGTAATACTGAATCACTAGTAAGTACCATATAATCATGTTCCCAACACATCTGATAATGTGGCCGACCCCGCTGATTCTGCTGCCAGCAATAATACAGAGGTTATAGGAGTCAAACAGTGCAACATAATTGTTATTCCCAACTTCATGCATTAAAGAAAAAACAGATTGTTGCAAAAACTGGATGACCCCTCTGTTCCGGAGACCCGAGCTGTTACATATGTATTTTTCTACTGTCTGATCAAAGCACAGAAATGTCCTGTCTATGCTTTGAACAGCTCAGCGAGCAGCTCTGCAGTGAGGTCAGAATGATGATGTCATAGGGGAGTGGTCTGTGGTCCAGGCAAGTTTAGGGTGACTGGGGATGTGCACACAGAGGGTTGGATGGCAAGCACATTGTAGGCTACACACACACACAAGTCATTTTATCAGCTTATCACTTGCCAGGATGGAGAATGGGTGTTCCAGGAAGCTAGATTATATTATAATATTTGATTACACTGAGTGTCAGCACATGTATTATTAGTCTCCTGGTAGTATATGCTAGGGGAAATAGAAGGAATATTAGGAATGGTAAACTGTGTGTGCAGGGATTTATCCATCTTGAGACTGTATAGAAGTCTGTAGATGGTGCTTAGTAGTTGGAATAAGCAGGTACTAAGCATGGGTGTGAATGAGCTGTGGGGCTGATACATCACTGCTTTGGGGGAAATGTAGTCTAGAGGCACAGAATAAAAGCTAGCAACAGGTAATCAATAACAGACCATAAAAGGATGGCCGCAGGGGCTAAACCCCTCAACACCCACTGATACGCCATTTAATGGTGGCTGTTCAGGGGCCTTATTCCTCAGTGCCACTCTAAAATGGTGCTGAGTAATATGTGACTCATCACCTGCTCAGTACAATCCCAACAGTGAAACGTGGTGGTGGCAGCATCATGCTATGGGGGTGTTTATCAGCTGCAGGGACAGGACAACTGGTTGCAATTGAAGGAAACATGAATGCGGCCAAGTACAGAGATATCCTGGATGAAAACCTCTTCCAGAGTGCTCTGGACATCAGACTTGGATGAAGGTTCATTTTCCAACAAGACAATGACCCTAAGCACAAAGTTAAAATAACAAAGGAGCGGCTTCAGAGCAACTCTGAGACCATTCTTGACTGGCCAAGCCAGAGCCCTGATGAGCTCAGCCACAGTGATCTTGGGGTTCTTCTTTACCTCTCACACTTAGGCTCTTGTCCCACAATTGCTGAAATTGACAGGGCACCAGGTCTAGGAAGACTTCTGGTGGTCCCAAACATCTTCCATTTAAGGATTATGAAGGCTACTGTGCTCTTGGGAACCTTGAGTACTGCAGAAATTCTTTTATAACTTTGGCCAAATCTGTGCCTTGTACAGTCTATGAGCTCCTTGGGCAGTTCCTTTGACCTCATGATTCTCATTTGGTCTGAGAAGCACTGTGAGCTGTGAGGTCTTATATAGACAGGTGTGTGCCTTTTCAAATCAAGTGCTATCAGTTTAATTGAACACAGCTGGACTCCAATGAAGGAGTAGAACCATCTCAAGGAGGATTACAAGGAAATGGACAGCATATGACTTAAATATGAGTGTCTGAGCAAAGGGTCTGAATAATTATGATCATGTGATATTTCAGTTTTTCTTTTTTTAAAAATTTACACAAATATCTAGATATTTCTACATTCCTGTTTTTTTCAGTCAAGATGGGGTGCAGAGTGTACATTAATGAGAAAAAAATGAACTTTTTTGAATTTACCAAATGGCTGCAATGAAACGAAGAGTGAAAAATTTAAAGGAGTCTGAACACTTTCCGTACCCACTGTATGTATCTTCTTAATATTCTGCAAAATCTGTTTTAGATCTCCATGTGCAGTAAAATGTAGCTCTCGCATAGCTGTAAACAGTGTATCACAAATACAATGGAAGGCCCTGTGTACATGATACATTTTTAGATGTGTTTTTGAGTGAAATTTTGCAAGCAGATCCTGATGCCAGCAAAGTCAATGAGAATTCTAAAGTGTACTGCACACGTTGAGTATTTTCTCCTTGAATATGTGGGGGAGAAATAAATCTGCAGCATGTCAATTTGTGCAGTGCTTTTCATCCATTCTATGAATGGGTAAAATCTGCACCAAACAGTAAAAAAAACGCAATGAAAACGACCAAAAAATAAAAACCCCAAACACTCAAACATGAGGCAAAAATGGGCATTTTTCATGCCCAGAGATGCAGAAATTGGGCATAAATTTCTCTGCGACTGAATACTCAATGATGTTTGATGATTACAGAAGATCAGTGCACCAGGATGTTAAAACCAGATGTTGAAATATCTATGTAAAAAACTAAGTTGTTCCCGAACTTGAGATTCCTATGTAACTTAGCATTCAGATAGTTATTGAGTGTGTTATTGAGACATATACATGTGAGTGGCTAAAGAGAGTTATATCCCGGAACTTGTGGCAAAATGCGTATGGTAATGAAGATAGCGGGCATTATTCCTGATTTTGTTCCTCTCTTGTATAGAATCCTACGGACTAAGCATACTGAACATGCCTCTGACATCACTGAACCTTGAGACCTCCTGATGAACCCAATCACAAGGGTGAAACGCATCGAGGTGAAGTGAAGACCTGAATGGGAGTGACCACAGAAAGTTAAGTCAAGAATGCGAGAGGATCAAATCATATGTTATTCTGATAAACTAATCCCTATCGCGACTGACGGCAATAACGTAGGTCTCCTATTGTAGAAGATCAAATGTGTATATTAACTAAGGATGATGATGGACTATTGTAAGATATAATATTTATGTCACATTCTTAAACTAAGTTTATCTGATAAATAGAAAGATGTCTAGGAGAGCTGCCTAAACGAGGGGAGCGATCCTATGGACCTAGATAGGGCCGAATAGGGTAAGCCACCCGGAGCGGGGACACCGAGATACCTTAGGGTGTTGAAAAACACCACTAACAGGCAAGGCATTGGAGCAGGTAAAGTTAGGGATAATTGCTGTGATCCTTATGGCCCCTTTACACGCAGACATAGTTCCATTTGTACACAGCACCAAGATAGAACCATGTCTCCATGATTTCACTGCAACCAGTAAGTTACCTGCGGAAAACCTGTCACCTGTAGCTGCGTGTAAAGGGGCCATTACACTGCGGTACTAGACATCATTGGTACCTGTGGCTGTCTTTACATGTGTGAGAGGGATTTTATGATGTGTGTGAAAGCTTTTTTTAAATTGTCCAATAAAGTTTAACATTTTATCCTAAAAATATCAGGGTCTTTGTATTCATGAAACAGCTTGTCATTAAGTCCAAATTAGTAATGTTCAGGTGTCTATGATACCTGCACATTTCCAATCAGTATGTAGTTAAAAACACACACAGAAAAAAATCCTTTATTACAAAAAAAAACACACAAAAAAAACCTAATTTTGCCATATATTAACCCCAAACATACCCTCCGACGATAATCCACAATGATGTCCCACGAGACATCTCTGCTCTGCCACATTTGAGGTTGCGTTGAAGAAGAGGTATCCTATCAGCGTGACCTCCGAGCACACAATGAGTGCACCGAGAGCTGCAGCCAACCTCCGGGCACACACCAAGAGCTTTGGCCGTGTCAGTGGTGCCATGAGTGAGGTCACCTGAGGACACAGCTGACAGTGTCCGGCAAATAAACAAAATGATCCATCCAGTTTCGTCCGTAATTGGCTGGATAGAGATCCGTTTTGTTTTTTGTTTTTTTACCAGATGTGTGCTTGATTTAAAAAAACAAAGGTGTGAAAGTAGTGCAAGCAGGGCCGGCCCTGCCGCTGTGCGAGTTGTGCGGTCGCACAGGGCGCCGCCTGCCATGCTGCAAAGGGGGCGCCAGAGAGACGGATATTTAAGTTCTCTCTGCGGCTCCGCGGCGCCGAGTAAAGGGTTAATTCTCCTGCGGTGCCCCCGCCCTCCTGTAAGTGGCAATCCCGCCCCCCCGCCGTCCGCACATCTTGAGTTACCTCCTGCCCCGTCCTCAGGGCCGGCGTTAGGGGCAGGCAGCCCAGGCAGCTCCGGCTTCATCCGGCGTCTTCCTGGTGACCGGCGCCGGCCTGGGCGCAGCCGCAGGGAGAGACGTCACACAGGAAGCAGCCAGCCAGCCAGGAAGAAGTCGGAGCGCGGTGCAGAGTGGCGTCGGCGAACAGCGGTAGCGGCAGCGGCAGTCAGAGTAAGTATATCATGGATGTACAGACAGTATTCTTTTACAGGGAGGGGAGGAGGGGAGGAGGGGGCCCTGTATGCACCACCAGTGGGCCCTGGGGCCCAGGCCCTGTATGCACCACCAGTGGGCCCTGGGGCCCAGGCCCCTGTATGCACCACCAGTGGGCCCTGGGGCCCAGGCCCTGTATGCACCACCAGTGGGCCCTGGGGCCCAGGCCCTGTATGCACCACCAGTGGGCCCTGGGGCCCAGGCCCCTGTATGCACCACCAGTGGGCCCTGGGGCCCAGGCTCCTGTATGCACCACCAGTGGGCCCTGGGGCCCAGGCCCCTGTATGCACCACCAGTGGGCCCTGGGGCCCAGGCCCCTGTATGCACCACCAGTGGGCCCTGGGGCCCAGGCCCTGTATGCACCACCAGTGGGCCCTGGGGCCCTGTATACACCACCAGTCACGTGGTCTGGGGGCGCCAAAGGGAAATTTTGCACAGGGCGCAATGTAGCCTGAGGCCGGCCCTGAGTGCAAGTCATAGAAACATAGGCTTCTTGATAAATGTATCGCATCTTTGCCTATCCAAGTGAGCATTTTGCAAAACTATCGGATTATGCATTCACAAAACATGTAATAAGTGAAGAAATACCAAATGCAGATATTTACCATGAGTATACGGACTATTTTTCTTACACTGTAATATTACGCCTTATGAGTTAAAATGTCGTCAGCTGTCAGCCTGTTACCACTGAAGCTAATCCTCTCCAGGACTTTGTTTAACAACTTCCTGGTTAGTCAGAAAGTCACCTGATATGGGCAAACATAGGAGGAGGCTAACAAACAGAATATCGCAGCGAGGTACTGTTTATACTGGCACAGGCCCAGTAAGCACTGGGAAAAGGAAAGGAATAAAACTAAAACTGGTACTTCCTTATGGCGATGTTTTGGAAGGCATTAATTGATGTGTATATGGCATTAATCAACTAGCATTAAATAAACTCTAGATCTAAAAACAAAAAATAATACCAATAGGTGCAAAAACCATAGTAGCCATTCTCACATCAGGTAATAGAATTACTTCTCAGATTTCATCCACCTTCCAAAAACAATCTAAATGTGGCGCCCCACTGGTCGGGATGCCATGGAGGGGTACTGCACCAAAATAAGTGTGGTATTCCTGTGACTAAGGTAACTGGGATGGTAAACAAGGGACCCTCACAACATCAATTCATGCACACCCTAGAGTAGAGGATCATGGGTGAACTCGCTGCAGGGAAGATCCAGTACCATGGCAGGAGTCACGTGGGTAGAAAAAGTGTATGGGTGGGATGACAGTTAGTGAGTAAGAGAGAGAGACGAGTGGAGGACGACACAGGGGAAGGTCATCGTGACTGAATGAGATCCCAGAGGGGCACCAGGAGTTACGGTGCGCCCGAATCTGGATCCGGTACTACCGACCAGAAGAGTCTGGTCCTATACAGAGAACCGGCTCTGGACACAGTGCGGGAGTCTAACCCCGAACAGGTAAACCACAGGCCCCGAGCTTCTACAGGAAGCGGCGGCCAAAGTCCCGGAGTATACCTCAAACTGGCACACCGAACTAGGGTCAAGGGACCTAAAGGAAAGTTGCCCACCAAACTCCCAGGGGAGCTGGTTCGAGGCTCTGCGCGCGGAGGAGCTGCACAGTTGTGAGGAAAAGTTGAGCACAGAGAAGGGACTGGTAGGGAACGGCAGGCACACCACCAAGAGTCCTGAGGAAATCATCCCTATTCACTGGTGACCACCCAGGCCAGAAAGACCCGAAAGTCGGTAACCTGTCTTCCTGCCTAAAGAGCTGCAAGTAAAACCTGATCAGAGTTAATGACTGGTGTGATGTACTTTATTTCCCTCGCCTGAGGAGTCGTATACTGCTGCATTGAGGAGACAAGTAAAAAAAGGCTGTGTGGTAAGCTGCCTCCCTGTGTAAAAACTACTACAACTGCCCCAGGGAAACCAGTCCACCTACGGGGAGCATAACCATCTGGCTGCCTTACCATCACCCTGGAGGTCTGACCCGCAGCTCCAGTAAAAATACCGGAATCGTAGGTGGCGTCACAAACTACTTTTATATTTATTGTTTTTACTTACTTTTAGCGACCACCAGGGCTACAGGACCGGGGCATGGGTCCCCGTGACATTCCCAGTGAATCAACGCCCGAACCGAGTACCCCACGGCCCTGGGGAGGGTCATAAACCTCATGTGCCGGGCTGCCTCTTTGTACTGGCAAATACTGATAAAGGGAATCTGTCACAGATTTATCAGCAGGAGATTATCACTAGAGGACTAGTAAGCATTCTGCCTTGTAGTCTTCCATATTCATGAGCCCTATATAAACCCTTCCCCTCTAATTATGGAACCTAGCCTAAACCACTGGACTCCAATGCAAAATCTGAAATCTGTAAAAGAGCTGTCGACTAAAGGCCCCGTTACACAGTACGAGATCGTGAACGATATCGCTGAAACGTCACGGGTTTGGAGTCGTTCCAACAGCATCGTTAGGACATCGTTGCATGTAACACCGAGATACAACTACGATAAACGACATTGAAGCGTGTAACGGTACCTTAAGGCTGGAAACACACTGTCCAAGTGACATGCTAGTTAGTCGCACGAGTCTCAGATCATTCACCCAGCACGACCCCTGCCTCTTTGGATGGGATACTGTCAGTGGTATGTTTTTATATGTAGCTTCACTGCTTCGGTCCAGAGAGGGGGAGGCCATCCCGGGTCAATGATCCGAGAGTCGTGCAACTAACTCGCATGTCACTCGGACAGTGTGTTTCCAGCCTGTGAAGTATGAAGATCCTGAGCTTATCATGCCCCTATTAAAGGTATTCTGTCACCTGGTTTTTGCTACCCCATATGAGAGATACATAATGTAAGAGCAGAAATCTTGATTCCAGGGATGTATCAATTTTTTGCTTGGGTGCAGTTTTATTGATAATATTACAGTTTTATCTACTGCAGATTAAGCAATTCTTTGAATGCGGAGCTCTGTATAACCCCACTCACACCACTTATTGGCAGCTTTCTGTTGTAAGCTGTGCATAGGCCCATCACTCTATGCTGGATCACTATACAGCTCCAGGGACGCCCCTGGAGCTGTATAGTGATCCAGCATAGAGTGATGGGTAGGTGCCTTCTCTTAACATATTGGTTATAGGGAGAGATTGGAAGTGACTCACCGTAGCCGGGGAATACACGTAGCGGGCGTTGTTTCTCCTCCAGTCACGGAACCGCGCCTGCGGTGGTGTAGGCCCGGTGGTCCAGATCAATAGGGGAATGGCGGAACAGTGGGGGTGATTTGTCTTCGTGACGCCACCTGCGGGTGTTCTGGTAACGGTACCAGCGCTGTTCGGGTCTCCGGGGATGGTACACAGCGAGATGGAACGCTCCCCACAGGATGAGCGGGAATCCCCGGAGCCGGGAGCTGCGCAAGATGTTGTGAGGCAGCTGCGGGACGCTGCTGCTGAATCCTGGAGTAATGCACAACCACACAAAGTCTCTTTTAGGTACCTTTACTGGATGGTAGTCAGGTACACTCGGACCGGGATAGTGAAGTTGGCACTTATGGAGTTTCACAGCAAGCAGTGTTAGGCTTCCTTTCTCTACTTCTGGTGCTAAGGTCGGGTGGACGTGGAATCCAGCCGGACCGGGCAGGGTGTTCAATGGAACTTGCTTCACCTGGTTAGCAGCACTGAGGGCACTGTAAAAGGGTCTGAGCAGGATCAGTACTCTTCCCTGGGCTCTCGTGGGTGGGTGCATCAGGTGGAACAGGTGGCTAAACCTCCTGTTAGATGTAGCTGGTTCTCTGTGAGGCTTTGTAGCTTCCACAGCTTCGGTTCCAGTAACCGGATGGTTTGGAAAGAGTTGGATTAACTCTGTATTCCTGAGAGGTGATCTCCTTCTTCCTATTATCCCAATTGCAGGGATCTCCACTGGCTAACAGGCTAGCAGGGCCTAGTGTGTTCCTCATAGGGTGGAGGTTTCACACAGGCAGGCAGCTCTTGTAGCGTCTACCACACTCTGAAGTTTCTCCCTCCAAGACTCTTTTTATAGGGGGAACTGGTTAGAAGTCACCAGTGTAAGCTCCCCCTAGAGGCTCGGGGTGGAACCAGGTGTTCTAAGTGTTGTTTGTGTTGTGGTTTTGCTGTGCTGTTACTTACTCCATTTGTACCTAAGGATTTCTGTGGTGCCCAACAGGTGCCAGGGTGCCACATTCCCCCTTAGTTAACCTCAGTTCTCCCGGCTGAGCAAAAAGTTCTTTTTACAACTTAACACTAAGCATTTTATAACATTCAATTTACAAAGTCTTAAAGAAAACACAAAAATCACTGAAAAGGAAGTGAAAAATGTGGAAAAAGGTGAAAAGCAGTCCGTACGGCACTAGTCCATCTGCCGCAGGCTGGAAAAAGGTAAAGTTAGTGGTCACACAAGTCCTGTGACAATTGTTCAAAGTTTTTGAAAAAGGGAAAAAGGTAAAGTCCAGGGATACATGGTAAACTTTATACATTCCCTACGGGTGTCTCTGCTTGGGAGGCCGGTACTAACCTTCTATACCTTACCAGGCGCTTTCTGTCCCCAACTTAGTATACTTGGGACATAGCCCAGTTCCTCCACCCTTCTGTACACTACTTTTTACAGGTTTTTGAAAACTGGTTAATTATTTACAACACTTACAGGTTACATTTTCCACTACATTTTAAACCCATTCACCAAGCTTGTGTGGGGGTTGTCCTAATGTACTACGTGTGGATCTGCGTAGTGTGGGTGTTTCCAAAGCTGTTTGTGTAGTGTACGAAGTGGTTGGTACTTCTCTATGTCTGCTTTGTGTAAGACCATAGTAAGTGCGGAGTCTATCAACTGGACTGACCTCTGTAGGTAGTTGATTAGGAAAGGCTTCTCTTACTGTGGGACTAGTAGGCTGACCGATTACAGGAATCTCAGGTTCCATGATAACAGGCTGCAATTCTTGCACTTGGACTTCTTCTTGTTGGACTTGTGGAATTGGATTAGGTTTTTGCTGACCTTCTGTAGGCTGGTAGAAGTGCATAACTGGTATGAGGAATGCTTCACCTATTTGTGGCCAATCAGCTGGTAAGTATCCAATTTCTGTAAGGACTAGATTTTCTTTTGTTTCTTCATCTGTAGTTACTGCAGGGTAACTGGTTGCTTGTGGGATTAACTGTGGCGGACATTTCTTCAAATGATCCCTTGAGACAGTTGCGATAGTATTCCCATTGTCTTTGCTAATAACACAAGTTTTTGAGTTATCAAAGTGTGACGGCATAACGGTGTAGGGTATGGATTCCCAACTGTTATCCAATTTGTTGGTTTTTCTTTTTCTTTTCAGCACTACATCACCTATAGCTAGTGGTTCAGCTGAGGCGTGCTTGTTAAAGTCTTTTTCTTGTTTGGTCCTACTGATTTCAAGGTTCCTTTCCACGCTTTCCTGTACTTTTCTGTACTTTTCTTGGCGTTGGCTGACCCAGTCTTCATCAGAAGAATCTTCTGTGGGTTCAATGGTTCCCATCTGCAAATCAATAGGCAGTTTACCTGGTCTTGCTCTCATCAAGTAAGCAGGTGTGTAATTTGTCGAACTGACAGGTATGTGGTTGTAGATGTCCACGAGATCTGGAAGTTTCTCTGGCCATTGATTTCTCTCTTCAACTGGTAAGGTCTTGAGCATATCAATGACTATGTGGTTCATCTTCTCACATAAACCGTTCGTCTGGGGATGATAAGGTGTTGTGCGGATTTTCTTACACCCATACAGCCCTAAGAATTCTTGGAACAGAGCTGATTCGAAGGCTGGCCCTTGGTCAGTTAAGACCTGGTCTGGATACCCATGGGGGCGACAGAAGTAACTCTGGAACGCTTTGGCTGCTACCTCAGCAGTTAAATCCTTAACTGGAACGACTACCAGGAATCTTGAGTAGTGATCAACGATGGTGAGAGCGTAGGTGTACCCGGTTCGACTTGGGGTAAGCTTCACGTGGTCGAGAGCAACTATTTCAAGAGGTTTGGTGGTAACGATTGGCTGCAACGGAGCTTTCTGAGTTAGATGGTCTTTTCTTCGAAGGTGACATGGTCCACAGTTTTTACACCATTTGTCAATGGAACCTCTCATACCGACCCAGTAGAACCGATCCTTCAGGAGTCTTTCCAGCTTCTTCCATCCAAAGTGTCCTGCATCATCATGGTATGCTTCAAGGATCATTTGGACTTCAGTCTTGGGAACTACAATCTGCCAGATGAGTTCATGGGTTCTCGGATTGAGGTATCTTCTGCATAGTTTACCTTGGTAGACGAACAACCTTCCTTTCTCCTTCCACAGGCGTTTAGCAGTTGGTGAGGCATCAGAGTCCATGTTGGCGTGTTCTTGAGTGATGAGATCCCTTACCAGGCTGACATCTGGGTCGTTGGCTTGAGCCTCCTTCCAGTCATGGTGAGGTAACGGGTTCACGGTCCTCTCTACACGTGTCTGGTTTCTCTGATGACATGTTGCTGTACCGGAACGGTGGAAAGCAGGTAGTTCAATCTCTTCTAGGTCATCTATGACTTCTCCATCTTCGGGAAGATGGGGCATTCGGGACAGGGCATCAGCATTGCCGTTCTTGTGACCTGCCCGATACTTTACAGTGAAGTCGTAGTTAGCGAGTCTTGCTACCCAACGCTGTTCTAGGGCTCCCAGCTTTGCAGTCTCTAAGTGTGTTAGAGGATTGTTATCTGTAAAAGCTGTGAACGGGGCGGATGCCAGGTAATGCTTGAAACGCTCTGTGATCGCCCAGACCAGGGCCAGGAACTCCAGCTTGAAGGAGCTGTAGTTTTCCGGGTTCCTTTCGGTGGGACGAAGCTTTCTGCTTGCGTAGGCTATCACCTTCTCCTTGCCCTGCTGACGTTGAGATAGGACTGCTCCTAAACCTTCATTACTTGCGTCAGTGTACAACAGAAACGGTAGATTGTAGTCAGGGTAAGCCAGAATTTCTTCTCCAGTTAAAGCATCTTTTAACGTTTGGAAGGACTTGTCCTGCTCTGGGCCCCAGTGGAACGGGGGTCCCCTGATCTTGCCGTTTTTGGATTGACCTACTAGGAGATCTTGCATAGGTGCGGCTATCTTGGTATAGCCTTTGATGAATCGTCGGTAGTACCCGACCAGTCCTAGAAATTGACGTACCTCTTTGTGATTGATGGGTGCTGGCCAGTCCTTGATGACGGTGACCTTATCCGGATCCGGTGCTACGCCTTCGGCGCTGACCACATGTCCTAGGTATTGGACCTTGGGTTTCAGCAGGTGGCACTTGGACGGTTTCAGTTTCATCCCGTACTTGGACAGTGACTCAAACACTTCACTCAGGTGTTGGAGGTGATCTTCATAGGTCTGAGAGTAGACAATGACATCATCAAGGTATAACAAGACAGTCTCAAAGTTCTTATGGCCCAAACAACACTCCATAAGTCTCTGGAATGTTCCTGGGGCATTGCACAAACCGAATGGCATACTGTTGAACTCGCATAAGCCCATAGGAGTAGTGAAAGCTGTCTTCTCACGATCCTCCTCTGCAACGGCAACCTGCCAGTACCCACTAGTAAGATCTAATGTGGAGAAGTAGTTGGCAGATTTGAGTGCAGCTAGTGACTCTTCTATGCGGGGTAACGGGTATGCATCTTTGTGTGTGACTTTGTTGATTTGCCTATAATCTACACACATCCTCATACTACCATCTTTCTTTTTAACCAGGACTAGTGGTGCGGCCCAGGGACTACAGCTATCCCTAATGACTCCTGCATTCTTCATGTCCTGAAGCATCTCTTTTGCTTTCTGGTAGTGTGTGGGTGGTATAGGCCTGTACCTTTCTTTGATAGGTGCATGGTTGTTTGTGGGGATATGATGTTGTACCCCTTTAATCCTCCCAAAGTCAAGTGGGTGTTTGCTGAACACTTGCTCATACTCCCGAACTACCCGATATACTCCATTTTTCTGGTGAGAGGGTGTATTGTCAGTTCCTACACTGAGGTCTTGACACCATTTCTCTAACTGATCTTTGGAGTGAGGGGGTTCATCAGTGACTATTTGGTTTGAGGATTTTACATCAATCACAGCATCATCTTTTACTTGGTACAATTTTGCAACAGTTGCATATCTAGGTAGTCTGACTTCGTCATCACCATAATTCAATATGCGTACGGGGACTCTCCCCTTTCTTACATCGACTAACCCTCTGGCTGTCAAGAGCGTAGGACTACTGTCAGACATTACAGGTTCTACTACAGCTTGGTAGTCCTGCCCTCTGAGGCCTATGGCTGCTCGACACCAGATCATCATTTCACTTCTGGGTGGTACCACAATTGGAATGGGATCTGTGACTCTTACTCTGCCAATTTCACCATTTGACAATGTTACCTGTTGTTGATACACCAGAGCTCTGATCTGCTTTTGGATAGCCCTCTTTTCTCTGGGTTTACCGGCTTCAGCACTCTGTTGGAGCAAAAACAACACTTCATCGAGGCATTTGATCATGACATTGGTACCCAATATGACATATGGATCCTTGTGGTTAGGCTTATCCTGAACCACTAAGATACCCTGGTTTTTCAACTGCACCCTCCCCACCTTTACTGTAGCTTCCCACTGTCCCTCTATGGTAACCGGAATACCATTAGTGGCTTCAAGGTTCATCTCGGGATTTGGGGGTTCTAGCTTAACATCTGGCCAGAACTGCTTGTAAAGGGTACTGGGGATGGATGTCACCTGGGATCCAGTGTCTATCAAGGCGGAGATAGCGATGCCATCGATGACGATTGGTAAGTATGGACAGTCTCCCACATACTTGTGTTCCCAGCTGGACGTAGGGCCTGCACAGTCTACTCCTGGGGTTGGCCCTTCTCGCCCAGGGGTCGCTCGTTTAAAGGACGGGATTGCACGTTGCGTCCTCCTAAGTCGTTCTGCTGACTGTTGCGGCGTCTGTCGGACTGCGGCGGTCTGCAGGTTTTTCCTGCGACGGTTGTGTCTTTCTCCTCATCCACGGGACGTCGTCAGGACTGTCGGCGAGTAGAATCTTGTCCGATGGCCTTGCATCTGTCTTGGGTCTTCTCCCAGCTTGTAGCTTGGCCACGTCCTTCATCAGCTGCTCGACATTAGCACACAGTTGATCAAACCGGTCAGGTGTTACAGTCTGTGCGTTGGATTGAATCGCAGGGGTTGGAGATGTTGCTGCCGGCACGGAAGGGGTGTCAGTGTACTGCTGCTGCTGCGGTGAAGCGGGATCAGGTACTTCAGCGAGTCGCTGTCCCCAAACTGTTAAGTCTCTCAAGGTATCAAACTCTGCGCCTGGGTTTTGTATGGACCACCAGCTTGCTTGCTTCCTATCCTCAGATAGTTTAAGGCCCACAATAAATTGTCCAATTAACGCTTTGTTCTCATCTCGAGCACTGTCAGGATCGACTTGTTTTAACAGTCTGTATGCTTCTTGCAAGCGCAGTGAATAATCAAGGACACTTTCTTGTGCCCCTTGGTTACAACGATAGAATGACAGTCTTAATCCAGCTTCGGTATGGCACTCAAAGACCCGAGTTAATCTAGCGAATATCTGCTCCACAGATTCCTGAACTTCTACAGGCCAGCTGCGGCTCTGCAGTTCGGCTGCACCGGTTAACTGTCCCATAATAACTGAAGCTCTTTGCTTACCGGTCATCGGGTACATGTCCAGGGCTTGGCATATCTTCCTCTGGAAGTTCTCCAAGGTGCTGGGTACACCGCTGTACTTGGGTAACCAGGTCGCACTAGGAACGTAGGGTAGAGACATCGGCATAATCGGAGCGGGTTGTGGTAACATACCGCCGACTTGTTGCTGTCCATCAAGAGGTATATTTTGAGGTGCCGCTTGGTCTAGCGGGGGCACCGCGTGATCGGGAGCCGGGTTACTCATGGTCGCTCCCCCTTAGTTAAGCGTAGCCTTTCCCTCGGTTGCAAACGGAAGTGTCGGCCTCGCGGTGAGGAGTGAGGCACCACGGGAGTTTCCGGTTCCTGCTGCGTACAGGGGAAGTCGTCAGAGCGTGGGGGCGGGGTCAATCTTCGCGCCCTCTGTACAGTCACGCCCCTTCTTTTCCCGCCTTTTCGCGCAGCAATGGCGGACCAAATGTACAGTTCGATATTTACAGTCAATAAATAGCACACAATACCCGAGATAACGGGCCTGCTCGTATCCTGTTCGTGACGCCAAATTCTGACTCACCGTAGCCGGGGAATACACGTAGCGGGCGTTGTTTCTCCTCCAGTCACGGAACCGCGCCTGCGGTGGTGTAGGCCCGGTGGTCCAGATCAATAGGGGAATGGCGGAACAGTGGGGGTGATTTGTCTTCGTGACGCCACCTGCGGGTGTTCTGGTAACGGTACCAGCGCTGTTCGGGTCTCCGGGGGATGGTACACAGCGAGATGGAACGCTCCCCACAGGATGAGCGGGAATCCCCGGAGCCGGGAGCTGCGCAAGATGTTGTGAGGCAGCTGCGGGACGCTGCTGCTGAATCCTGGAGTAATGCACAACCACACAAAGTCTCTTTTAGGTACCTTTACTGGATGGTAGTCAGGTACACTTGGACCGGGATAGTGAAGTTGGCACTTATGGAGTTTCACAGCAAGCAGTGTTAGGCTTCCTTTCTCTACTTCTGGTGCTAAGGTCGGGTGGACGTGGAATCCAGCCGGACCGGGCAGGGTGTTCAATGGAACTTGCTTCACCTGGTTAGCAGCACTGAGGGCACTGTAAAAGGGTCTGAGCAGGATCAGTACTCTTCCCTGGGCTCTCGTGGGTGGGTGCATCAGGTGGAACAGGTGGCTAAACCTCCTGTTAGATGTAGCTGGTTCTCTGTGAGGCTTTGTAGCTTCCACAGCTTCGGTTCCAGTAACCGGATGGTTTGGAAAGAGTTGGATTAACTCTGTATTCCTGAGAGGTGATCTCCTTCTTCCTATTATCCCAATTGCAGGGATCTCCACTGGCTAACAGGCTAGCAGGGCCTAGTGTGTTCCTCATAGGGTGGAGGTTTCACACAGGCAGGCAGCTCTTGTAGCGTCTACCACACTCTGAAGTTTCTCCCTCCAAGACTCTTTTTATAGGGGGAACTGGTTAGAAGTCACCAGTGTAAGCTCCCCCTAGAGGCTCGGGGTGGAACCAGGTGTTCTAAGTGTTGTTTGTGTTGTGGTTTTGCTGTGCTGTTACTTACTCCATTTGTACCTAAGGATTTCTGTGGTGCCCAACAGGTGCCAGGGTGCCACAGAAGCAGGGCTGGATATTGGATAGTGGTACGGGATTTTTCCTTTTAACCCATGTAGCCATAGTACCTGACTCTCCTCTTATACCATATGTGTATACGGTAGGTTGTGCTGCCAAACACCATGTAATTGCTTATGGGATTGCTATACAGGTCCTTCATGGTCTGACTCTGTTATATTGAATTGCACATGTCACTTTATTTTCTATTGTAAGTCACCACTTTTGCCTTGTTATATGTAGCATTAATAAATTATTTTTGCAATATTTTGGCAATGTAGGGTGCTTTTTCTATTTTATGGCATAAATTCTCATGGAAACGAAATTTTGGTATAAACATTATGCCAACCAAGCTGTCGTCATATATTTATTTTTAATCAGATAACTTTTTATCGAACATATCCAAATTTGAAGCAGAGATGGCATATCAATGGTCATTTTACAATGTTACATCAGTACATAACCTCCCCCTATCCCCTTCCCGTACCCCCCATGGAGACTTTCCACTGTACAAACAACACTTTCACTATTACAGCAATATCAAACAGTATTAACCTATTACTATAGTTTACAAATAACACCGTATCATCACACCAGTTTCCTTGCATTACACAACATTATAATATTTTGGTGCAAATCTAATTAAACCCATCTACCCAAGGCTGCCATAATTTATTGAAATATTCCTGTTTGTTCCTCTTAGTGTAAATATTTTTTTTCCAGTTGAACTATATAATTTGTTTGGGCAATGAATTCGCGTCTGGACTGGGGCTCTTCTCTAATCCAGTACTTTGCTATCAATTTTCTGGAAATAAACAATAATCTTGCAATAGCTATTTTGGTTGTATTGTCTGTTTGTATTTCCTCAACATACCCTAATATACAAGTCAGTGGGTGTCCAGGTATAACACATCCATACACAATCCCAATACAATTCAGTGCTACTATCCAAAAGGAGGACAATCTGGGTCAGTGCCAAAGCATATGCAATATATCCACCTGTGATTGTGCACAAAGTGGGCAATTGGAGTTAGACCGTAGACCCGCGTTAAATAACATCTCTGGGGTTCTATACACCCTGTGAATTACATATAGCTGTGACAATCTCCCAGGCTCGCTCACGGATATCTTGGGTGTATATTCTAGTATAGACTCCCACCTATCATCGGTTATCCCTCCCAGGTTAATTAGCCATTCCTTCCTAGCCTTTATAGAATGTCACCCCCAGAAAAACATGCAGCAAATCCCTATACACTTCAGATATCGCCCCTCTCATTCCACTTTCTTTTAATATAGAATCTAGCGTCAGATCTGTTTGTACTTCTATAGGCGCTCTTCTGCCTTGGGTTTGAAATGCATGCTGAACCTGTCTGTATTGAAAAAGGTCCAGCCTTGGGAAATGGAATTCGTTCTGTAGCATTTCGTATGATTTAAGCTTCCCTCTGTAGATCAAATGATAAATCAGGGTAATCCCCACATTTTCCATTCACCAAACCCCGTCATGTTGCTGAACTCCTGAAAGTAAATGTTATCCCAGATAGAAACTTCGGGTTGCCAATGGGTCATAGCAACCCGATGTTTACCGTAGCAGCGGTGTGCGCTGCTAAGCAGGGTTCTATGGAGCCACGCTTAGCAGCGCTGTGCCACTACTAAGATAAATATCAGGTTGCTAAGGTGCCCGCGGTTCCGGAAATGACTCGTTCAGCGTCATTACCACAGGAAGGCTGCATAGCAGAGCGAAGGGAGCACAAAATTTAATTTCAAGATCACGCCCATGGGGGCGTGATAAAGGATGCTGGAGGCTGCAAACAAACACGTCCAGGGGTAAGTTTAGTAAGTTTAAAAACATTTTTTAGAACATTAAAAGCAAGCATTTAGCAGAGAGAGGGATAGTTATAATGGTAATAGGAAGGTAATAGGAAGGTGCAAGGACATGCATTGATAGGGTTTTCGGAGGTGACAGGTTCCCTTTAAGTGTACCAGGCATACCGGTATCTGTCCCTTAACCAGACTATCGCCCCATCCCGTGAGGTTGCACATAGCCGTCCTGTACTCACCATCTGCGCTGGGGTCCAGGCTGGCTTCTCCTTGCATTCACCTGCTGGAAATCTCTCCTGACTCCGCAACATGAAATTAACATGCTGCGCAGCTGCAGGAGCACGGCAGTCCGCACTGCAGAGGGGAGAAGCACGGTGAGCATAGGATTTCTAGAAATCCCAAGTACTATGCATGTACTGTACAATGCAGCATTTGGACACAACGGTAAGACACTGCATCCAAAACGTTGCTAATACTGATTGTGAGCACAAAGCCTAAAAGGTGTTGTCCAGTCTAAATACTTAAGTCGACGGTCACTATGTGACTGCAGTCTTGTAAATCTTTACATTGAACGCTCTCTGTTCGCTGTGAGGATTCAACAGAGTCGGAGCTGGGAACGGCCATTTTGTGATATGCAGACTCCAGGCCAGAATCCGCCTTTTTCTGGCCTTGCACATTCAGGGAGGCCTCTCTTCTCTAGTTGGATTCTGGCCTGGAGTCTGCATATCACACAATGGCGGTTACACGACGGCCATTCTTGATGACGACACTGGAGATTCTCACAGCATACAAACAGGGCCGCCATCAGGGCACTAATAGTCTTACGCTGCTGTGGGACCGGGCCAAAGAAGGGACCCGCCAGGCTCAGTGGTAATTAAAGCTTTATTAAACCCCACTCTTCCCCCTGGCCCCTCTCCACCCCATGCCCTCACTCTGCCCCCTGGGTTCCCCCCCCACCCCTCTCTTCTTCAATGGGCCCCAATCTGTTAGTAACCGCCATAGCCGCCAAAGCAGAGTGGGTGTGCCGAATCTGATGTCTTCAGTGACTTGTGAGGTTTTTACTGCGCACGTACTAAGTAGGTTGTCATTCACAGTACAAACAGCAAGTCACCATAGCATGCCAGGATTTGGACGTTGGTGGGCTCCCTGCTGGTAAGTATAATGATGTCTGTCTGTCTGTCTTTCTTCTGGCTCCTGTTCCCGGCTCATGCACAACATCATACTGTGTATATAATACAGGTTCACACTATATCCTGTATTACAGTGTGTCTGTATATACTGTATGTATATAGTGTGCACCTGTGTGTACAGTAGTGCTGTGTGCACACTGTATACAGCCCTCAGGTTATTTTATATACAACACGCAGTCTCCTAATGTGTATACAGCCCTCGGCTGACTCCTATTGTGTATATAGTTCGCAGCAGTCTCTAATTGTGTATACATCCCACAGCAGTCTCTTATTATGTATACAGCTCACAGCAATCTCTTTTTATGTATACAGCCAGTAGCAGTCTCTGTTGTGTTTATAATCCGCAGTCTATTTTTGTGTATACAGCCCACACCAGTCTACTGTTGTGTATACAGCCCACAGCAGTCTCTTATTGTGTATGCAGCTGCACAGGTCTATTACGTTTTATACAGCTCGCAGCACTGTATTATTGTGTATACAGCTTGCATCAGTCTCTATATTATTAATAAATATATATACACACCTATATGCAGCCTCGTCATTTATGCAGGAGTTTTTCCAAGAGTAGGTGGTGGGACTGTGGAGGCGGAGCTGGGATGGAGGCAAAGAATCAAGGGGGCCCGAAAATTTTGCCAGTATGGAGCCCAGAAACTCCTAATGGCAGATGAGGATGTACACCAGAAAACCCCTTTAATCCCTCCATGAAATATGACATACATGTATATCATATGTTGTGTTACTACCTTAGATGCGGGCTCACATGCTGAGCCTGAATTTTTTCCAGGAGACAATGGCTGTGTTTTTCAGCCATTATCCGTCTATAACAGACATGGGTTGAGTGCAGCTTCACAGGAAAAAGAGTCAGTGAGCGCCAGCATGCAGTGGGTCAGAGGGCAAGATAAAGGGTCAGTGAGCACCAGCATGCAGTCGGTCAGAGGACAAGAAAAAGCCTCAGGAGTCCATACTTGCCAATTGCTGGGTTTCGCTGACTCATATTGGTGCCTCCTCATCCATCACTGAATGCCTCATTAGCCCTCAATGCTCCCTTGTCACAACTTATTTGCCTCTCTGGTGGCGCCTCCTCACACACCAAATGCCTTTGTGGTCCTAGTGTTGTCTCAGAATGCTATAATTCATTAAAAAGGGCCGTTCACTATTAGATAACCCCTTTTTCAATGTTCCTAATGTGTCTAATAAAAAAAAAAAACTGTACTTACCTCCTGAGGGGGCTCTACTCCAAGCGCTGTGCACACCGCAATCTCACAACATTGTTCTATTGCATTAGCACTGTAGCGTGCCGCCATCCACTGATGGACGGCCACTGCTCTCAATTACTGCAGTCTAGGAGGAAGGTACGCTTACTTTGTTAGACACATTAGGGACATTGAAAGGTCTTGTCCAGAAGTGGAAAAGCTTTCTATCTGTATGGGGTGATATTCTGACTGCTTCAGTCATCCCGCAGCCTCAGAAGTCACCTTGCACATATTTGGCCTGAGGCTGCTGAGGCCATAGAACGGGTGCAGCAATCACTTGAGGTGACGGATGGATGGGAGCTTGTCCTTTCCCATTTGAGCAGGGTTTCTTTAGTAATTATTTTTAAAAATTGTATAAAAAAACCCTTGAATACAATAAGCCAAGCTAAGAAGTGACTGGAACAACTGGTACTCGAAAGGTGTTAATGAGGCTATCAGTGAAGGGTAAGAAGGGGAAAGATCTTTTACTTTTAAAGTAGCGAGCTTTGTATTTTGTGGTTGAGGAACGTGTGTGTAAAAATGGGTGTGGCTAACAAAATGGGCATGGCACCTGGATGGGGTGTGGTTTTAAAATGGGCGTGGTTTGCAAAGACAAATAGAGAACCTGTTGTTAAAAATTTGAATCCCACCCCTGGGTACGGACCCTGAACTTTACAATTCAGGTTCGCCCATCACTAATCTTAATTTATATTGGATCTCCAGATTTAATTACGTAAACATTTACATTTTTTTTAGCAGGCCTACTGATGGATTGAGTATTTGGTGAGTATCTTACCTCAGTATTTGTAAGGCCACGGTCACACATTGAGTATTTGGCGAGTTTTTACCTCAGTATTTGTATCCAAAACCAGGATTGGGATAATCTGTAGAAAACTATGACAGAAACACGTCACCACTTCTGTATTTATCACCCACTCCTGATTTTGACTAAAAATAATGAGGTCAAATACTGATCAAATACTCCATGTGTGACTGTGGCCTAACAGCACCATGTCCAATGGTCTATGGGGTTGCAGTGGGATCTACATTTTATTTTGCTAACACTAGCAATTGTCAGATTGGATACACACATCGGTTGACCTGTTAGGTATCAAATTTATCTCATCAATGTTTCTATTTAGACATTTTCTGTGTTCAAAAACATAAAACAACGCCTGGTTAAAGGGAACCTGACCCCTAAAAATTAGCCCCCTGTCTCTTTAAGACCTGTCCCTGCACCATACTTAGACATTTCTAGCCATCCCTTTGTGCTAAAAAAGTGTATTTGTAAAGTTCATAAAAGTGACTTTATTACCTGCACCCACTGCGGCTTCTCAGATTTTGAGAAGCCGCAAAAGGCGTTGCCTTGTGCTTCTCCCCGCCGCCTGTACACTAATTATTCACGCCGCAATGGGCGTGCTGATCAACAGAGAGCCGCCGCATCACATTACATGGGTGGTATAGCCGGTATGATGCTAAATGCGTCATATCTGGCTATACTGACGTCAGTGGACCTCGCGACACGCATTGCGCATGCGCGAGATGTGTTCCCGACAGCTAATCTGTGATGAACTGCCGTAAACACACCTTGCACATGCGCAATGCGCGTCGCGAGGTCCACTGACGTCAGTATAGCCAGATATGACGCGTTTAGCGTCACACTGGCTATCCCGCCCATGTAATGTGACACGGCGGCTCTCTGCTATTAGCACGAACATCAGGGCGTGAATAATTAGTGCGCAGGCGGCGGGGAGAAACACAAGGCAACGCCTTTTGCGGCTTCTCAAAATCTGAGAAGCCACAGTCGGTGCAGGTAATAAAGTCACTTTTATGAACTTTACAAATACACTTTTTTAGCACAAAGGGATGGATAGAAATGTCTAAGTATGGTGCAGGGACAGGTTTTAAGAGACAGGGGGCTAATTTTTAGGGGTCAGGTTTCCTTTAAAGGAAAAAAGTTAATTTTCCTTTTTACTTGAGCGCTCTCTTCGTTCTGTTGGGTGCTCTGTAGCTTCAACAGCAGGAGAGCTGAGTCTGCACAAATAATCTTGCTGTCAAAAAAAGAACTCCGAAGTAAATTTGACAGACCACATTATAATTCATGGTCCATCAAGATTCATCAGCATCTGACTTTCGTGAAGCTGTAGTATGTGCTGATAAGGCTCTGATCTGATACTTCACCCAGGCAAAGAGTTACTCTTATCCATAAGCTGGATCTTATACTGCAACTTATCCAAATACAAGTCAATGAGGCTGAGCCCAATACCAGATACATCTGACTCACCCTGGCGGGGGTTGTGGTGCACTCAGAACCAGGCCCAATCAATGTCTTCGGGGCTATGGGATGTCAGGGTGGCGTGACCCAGTCCGTGGTCCCTAGTCAGGCGGTCAGTAAAAAGGGGAGTTTGAAAAAGGGATGAAAAAGTAAAATAAAGAGAGTGGGAGGTAGCCGGTAGAGCCGCTGCTGCAGTCGGGACCTCTGGGGATGATTGGGTGTCATCGTTTGGCTCTCCACGGGAAGAACAGGTCCCCAGGGAAACCGTAAAGTCTATGGAGGTGATAGGTTCGTTGGGGGTGCAGGTATGCCAGCAGGGCTGAGCTGGCTGTGAGGCAGGATCAGGAATGTTCTCAGGCAGGCTCCTGCTGCCTGCTCAGTGTTTCAGTCTACCTCTCCTCAGGCGCAAAATGACAGTCTGACACAAGCTGAGCTTCAACCCGGTTTACTTGGTTTCTCTCGGCAGGCATTCACGTTACAAGCCAGTACAGTGGTGGCTTCAGTGGTCTTTAGCAACCAGGATGGCTTGTCCAGTTCACCCCCTTTTGAGTTCCTTTCCGTGAGCCTCTCTTCTCAACACTGCCTATTTTCCACCCTACGCACGCAAAGCCCGATTCAGCGGCCACGGGCCTTCGTTGAGCGACCTACCGGGTCCCCTGGCCCTAGTATGGCAGCCATCTTTTCGTTGCAACGGGAGTGGGGTCACACGGGTCCTAGAGATCCCGCGACCGGGCAGTTTTGTGGTTGGAGCCTGGTTCCAACCCTGTCCTTTGGCTTTTCAGCTAATTCGGGTGCGTGGGCGGATTGCTCACTGCCTGCACCCCTAGGGCTCCTTCTGTCTCTCTACGGTCTGTAGCTCCGGGACCCGGAACAGGCCTCGTGATGGTATAGGCCGCCGGGTCCGTGTCCTCGCAGCCTCGTGTCCTCCTCCGACCACTGCTCCTGAAGACTCACTCCTGGGCTGAATCATGGGCTAATGCCTCTTCTCCTCACTAACTGACTTCCTGTGGTGTTTTCTATTTTGTTCCCTCTTTCCTGACCGCTTCCTGTGCTAACTTACCACCCACCACCTGTCTCCTCCCGCCATCCCACAGCTGGGCTTAGAGTCCCTCGCTCTGGGACCGGGGTGTGTTGGGTGTGTGTGGGTGACTGGAATCACTGATCCCGGCTGCTGCAAACTTCTAGTGGTGATCGGACCACAGGGGCACCACACAACCCATGGACAAGTCTACCCGATTACGTATGATACTCATGGCACTAGCATTAATAGAGTATCCAAAACAATATTTTCTTAGGAATCCTTATTGCTTTTCTGAGATTAGTATGAAAACACTAGCTATAACAAAATACAATGGGTTAACAAAGTTTTGCTTTTCTCTGCTAAGATGCACAGGTAGCAAGTGTAATACAAGGGCTATGAGCGGGCTCCTGGTGTAATACAGAGGCTATTTGTGGGCTCCTGGTTAATAGAGGGGGCTATGTGTGAGCTCCTGCTCTAATACAGGGGGCTATATGTGAGCTCCTTATGTAATACAGAGGCTATGTAAGGGTATACTGGGGGCTGTGTGCGGCCTCCTGTTGTAATACTGGGGACTGTGTGCGGCCTCTTGCTGTATATTGGGGGTTGTGTGTGGCCTCCTGCTGTATATTGGGGGCTGTGTGTGGCCTCCTGCTGTATACTGGGGACTGTGATGCCTTCTGCTGTATACTGGGGAAGGGGAAAAAAAACGTGTTTCTTTGACCTGCCACATTTACTGGATCGCAGCAAAAACTGCATTTGCCGCACCTGACCGCAAGTCCCATAGAGAATGATTAGGGGCTTGCTGCAAGTGTGACCGTTACGCGGACAGATGCTGTAAATTACCAGATCTGCCGCAAATGTGAAAGGGGCCTTACATTAATTTCTGTTTAAAAAAAAAAAGTGATTTTTGGAAAATGCTACATTTTTGCTAATATTTGAACCATTGTTCTTTTCAGATCATTCACTATATTTTAAAGGAATCTGTCTGTAGGATTACCCTTCCAAAGCCATCTATATGGGCAGGAAGATCAAAAGCTGACTATAATGATACCTTGATATCTGCAATCTGAAGTCTTATTTCAAAGATATCTAATTTTTTCTTAATAAGGAAATGAGTTATCAATCTATATTACCCTGAGAATCCGCCCCAGAGCTTATTTTAAATGATAGACAGTGTTACCAGTCTGAGACATGTAGATGAGGAGAGAAGACATCAGTCTTTACATGTCTCACACTGGTAAAGCCCCACTCATTTATAACAAGCTCTGGAGGCAAATCCTCAGGGATCTATGTCAGCCCATAGATCTTAATAGCTCATTTATATATAAGAATACTGTGAACTTCTTACGAAGACAACAGATCATATATCAAGGTATCATTTTATTCAGCCTCCTATGTCCTAAATGGCCATGTAAATGGTTTAAGATTGATTCTAATGACAGATTCCCTTTAAACAAGTGTCAAAAGTGGGTTGGGATTATAGGAAGGGTTAGGCCTTTATAGAGTAACAAATTTACCATAATTTACAGCAGAAATTGGCATAAATGTATAGTGCATATTTAAGCGTTCACAAAGTAGTCATAAATTTCAGTTTCAGGTGCATGGAGAGGTAAAAATGCACTTAATTTAGACTAGCATTTGCACTCTAACATACATGGTTTATAGGGAACATGTCAGCCAAATCATGCTGCCCATGGTTTGGGCAGAGCCAAACTACACGACTGCAGCCAGGAAAGTTTATCTTTAGGCCGGCTTCACACCACAGATTCGAATTTGCCCCCCATATATTGGTCCGGATGGCTGTTATTTGCCATCCGGTTTGGGGCTTCTCCGGGAGATTTTTGCATCGTACACAGAACTGGAGTCTGCAGCATTTTTTGTGTCCGATGCAAAAATCGGACAAAACCGGATCCTCCCGGGAGCCTATCCGAAAATCGTGCCGGGTCCTGGAAACCTGGTGCTGTTAAAAGCAGCCGCCGTTGAATTTCAGCACCTGGAGAGCTCCACGGCTGAAATTTCAGCACCGTGGCCAGCTCCCATGCAGCCACGGTGCTGAAATTTCAGCACTGGAAAGCGCCAGCAATGCAGCCGGCAAAAAGCAGGATCGGAGGGGTTCTGCTTGACCAGGGCTGTCAAGTTGTGTCGGTGAATCCTGCAAAACAACGGACAAAACCTGGCAGTGAAAAATGGCGGTGTGAAGCCGGCCTAAGGCATTTCAGAGAGGATGTGGTTTGTAGACCTGGCTTGGGACTATATGCAGAGATGACTCTGGTCCTACACAGCCCTAGCTTTTCCCATCATTGTGCTTGGAGATTTACAGTTCTGTGTGTATATGGGGAGAGCCAAAAGAAAGTACCCTAAACCTAGATACTTTATTAATACAATATTAAAAACAGACATACAAACAAATATTTGCACCCCTCCTCCACCACCTGGGGGTATGGATATTTGTTTGTATGTTTTTAAGATTATATTAATAAAGTATTGAGTTTTAGGTTTTTTTGGGGGGGGTTTTGAGATTTTGGATCCATATTTTCTATTTTTTCTTCCAGTCTGTATATAGGAGAAGACCTGATAAAAAATGTAGAGCCTGGCAAAGTTAGCTGTGAGCAGCACTCTACTAGTCAGGTCTCTCCATAGAGTCCTCAGCTGGATCCTCAAACTATAGCTTCTCTGGAACACTGCAGCATTTCAGAGATGAAGACTTTTTTGGCACTTACTGTAAACTCTTTCTACCGTAGTAGCCTTCAATGGGGACTTAGGAACCAGGAATTAATATGTTAATATGTTGCCATAGTGAGGGTGAGACTAAGGGTACTTTTACACGCGGCGAGAATCGTTGACAGCGATATTGCGACGTGGAAATATCGCTGCCACATTTCCACCCAATCGCCTCCTTATTGCGGCGTGTAAATAGGGAATTTGGCGGCGATAATTCCAGCGAGAAATATTTCTGCCAAAAATGTCTCCTGTGGTTGTGGCGTGAGAAGGTACCCTTAAAGAAGCAAAACCAAGATCCCCCCCCTACAAAAAATGGTGGTTTCTGTGTCCCCCAATGAGGGATATGAGAAAGATTTATGTGAGTACCAAAAATCTTCATTTCATGGTTAATTGGGGAATAATGGGATGTCCTATAGCTGTTCCTGGGGTGAGAAAGCAAATACCGGCAGTACTGCAGAAGGAAGAATATGCATCCCTCAATTTTCTACTCAAGCAACTGCCCCTTGTAGTACACTTCTGCTAAGACTTGATAAAGGTAGTCGCTGCACAAAGATGTGGTCAGAAGAATAACCGCGTGTCAGTTGCTCTGGTATAGTCTGGTGAGGAGGAGTCAACTTTTTTTATAAGTGTATTGTTAGTGTCGCCTCCAGTGGCAGCATATTAACCCATGGCTCCTGTATCCCCCAATGAAGTGGCTGTCAGAAGTTGTGAAGCCCCAGGCTCTGATTCATGCTGTCCATGGTTTTGGCATCAGGAAGCAGCTGACAGATTCCCCTTACATAATGAAACCAGAGTCTTGGTAAGTTTCTCCATGCTATACAAATAATCTTAACTACATTTGCATGTAAATTTAAATATATCAACAATAAAACACAATATCTCATCAAGAAGAGCAATACCCAAACCGTGACAATACAAGACGATGTTACTTGAGGTGTGTAACACTTACTTTGATTTAAATTCCGCTTCCTCCGAATTGATGCTCTAAGTAAGTCCAGAGCCCTGCAGGTCCTCACTGAATCGCGAGACTTGACATCGTGGAACCACTCTCCTGTCACAAATTTTTTCTTCTTTTCATCTTTCAAAGATCCCTGAAGACGTCTAAATGAGAAAAAACATGTTCTATCCAACAGTACCCACATTATCCATATCGGTCAATGCATTTAGTGTAAATGAACATTTTGTACAATAATATCACAACATAAATATGGAATTTGCTGTTTGCAAGTTCACAAAAAGGTAGCTTTCTGCGACAGATACATAGGAGGAAGATGGGCAAACGATACCCATTATGATCCATTTTTTTTCCCTTGGTCTTTACCATTGATCTGATATTTAATTATAAAACAAAGGAACTAAGTCTAGCTTCACATTTCAGGACAGTTACGTTGCGTACCATGCGCATGCGCAGCCGCAGGTGAAAACGCATGCGAACGCGTGTAAAAGTTGCGTTTTACATACGCATGCGCATAGCTTTGCGCACGCAGGTCCGCAACGTTCACATGCGTTTGTCTGCGTTTTGAGCCTTGCGCATGCGTTTTCCATCTGCATGCGTTCGGTAGTTCATGGGCGAGATTATGCTGGACGCCAAAAACTCTTTTTGAGCATGCGCACTAAGGTGTCCGCATGCGTTTCATCCGCAGCTGTGCGCAAAACCATCCGCATGCGTACAGTCTCATAGGGGGCTAATGTTAATTGTATCCGCAGCAGTGCGCATGCGGACACTTGCATTTTTTTGGACGCGCCGAAAAATGCTACAAGCCGGTTCCCCTGGCGGCATAAAATCTTCTCCGTCCGCATGCGTATAGTTACGCAGCTGAACCGACGAACGGCTATGTGTGGATGACTGCGCATCCCATGTTAAAGATAGGTGCGCAATCCGCATGCGGATTTCGGGACACAGAGCCGCACCATCCGCGGCGCAAACGTCCTGAAATGTGAAGGCACCCTTATAAACTAGTGTCCAGTATAAAGGCCTCTATAGACATAAGAATAAAGGTGAACATTTTGAGCCAAAAAATAACATTGATCAGCTAAGTTCTTAATAGGAATGATCTTTTAGCAGATGGATCACAGACTGTCATCATCTGAAATGAAGTCGGGTGAGGCTGAAAGCTGCACTAAAAAGGTCTTTATCGCTCACCCAAGTCCCATCATTTGTCACCCCATGTCATTGAGTATGTATGGCCACTTGGCCAACTATAATGGGCAATATGAACTAACATGTACATGACTCTTAAGGCTCCGTTACACTCAGCCATATTGCTAACAATATCGCTGCAACGTCACAGGTTTTGTGACGTTGCAGTTATGTCGCAGCGATGTCGCTGCATGTGACATGCCGAAGCAACCAGCGATCTGCTCCTGATCGCTGCGGAATGGCCAGGACCATTTTTTGGTCGTTGGTCTGCCGCTGGACAGCAGACATTGGCATGTGTGACACCTTTCTAACTCGATGTGTTCCCTTGTAACCAGGGTACACATCGGGTTACTAAGCACAGCGCGCTGGTAACCAGTGGTACACATCGGTGTTACGTAAGCACTAAACGCTCACGGTTTATATTCTTTTCCACGATGTCGAGGTCTTACACGGGTTGCTGATGAGTGTCTGACAGCTCACCAGCGATCACATAGCGATGTGCCAGCGACCCCGATAATTGGTTGGGTCGCTGGCACATTCTTACTGTCCTGAATCAAGATGAGGAACTTCCATAAAGAGAGGGCATGAATATACACAGCCCCAGGTAAGGCATTCATGGGCAACTTGCTAAACAGTATAGAAACAAGTTTGAGAAAATAATACATTTTATGACCTCTGCTAACCTGGTTACCCTAAAACAAGTTCACACATTAGCATAAATGCTGCACTTTTTATGTTGCATTTAATCTGCAAGTGTACACTCCAAAATACACAATAACAATCTTTGAATATTGCATTTTCACTGCTTTTTGCTATTTTCCTCTTTATTTGATGCATTTTTATGCACATTTGAAGCTTATTTTTTAATGTGTTCTTTTTTTTGCTTTTAGTACAGAAAGGCTTTAACTCTACACTTAAAAACGCAACTACAATTTTTGATGTTATTTTTTCAATTCTCCTTATAGAAATCTATAGTGAAAAAAAGGCACCAAGAAACTCCCAGTTCAGCAGTGTCTCCAGACACAGGGGGGCAGAAGTTTTCATGAAATCGCCTTCACTTTGCCTGGACTGGTAAATGCAGCAGATTTTCAGTCCAATAAAAAAAAGTGGAAAACTCAGTATTTACACTAAGTGGGAACATGGCCTAAGGGCCACGCCACGCGCATCAATTTGCAAAACGAATTGTTAGCGATCACATGCACGCGAGATCGCTAGCAATATAGTTCACATCACTGGTGAGCTGTCACACAGGCAGACTCACCAGCGATGTGGACCAGCGAGAACGCTGGTAACCATGGTAAACATCGGGTTAGTAGGCGCCGCGCGGCGCTTAGTAACCCGATGTTTACCATGGATACAAGCTCCCAGCATAGGCTGTGAGGCGCTGGGAGCTCGTTCATCGTTGGTCTGCCGGTGTCACACACAGCGATGCTGCGTGTACAGCAGCTGACCAACGATAGATTTGTGAACATGTTCACAAATCTGCGATCAAACAATCAAGCGATTTTTCAAAGAAATATCGCTTGATTACACGCAGCGACGCACAAACGATATCGCTTAAGATATCAAAAAAGCAGGTCGCTTACGCAACATCGTTCAGTAAATTGATGCGTATGACGTGGCCTTAAGACTAGGGTCACATTTGGGATCAAGCATCCTTTGGAAGGATGCATTCAAGGATGTTGTTTTTTCCCATGCCATTTTTATGGCGTTTTTTTTTTTCATTTTTAGCATTAGCATTAACAGATAGTACATATATGTACCATGCATTAACACATGCGTTTCCTATAGACTTCCATGTTAAAAAAAACACATGCGCTTTTGCAAACGCCCCCAAAAACGCTACTTACTGCGTTTTTTGGTGCTTTTGTAAAAACGCCTAGTGTCAAAAGCATTGCACTTTCGCAATGCGTTTTTTGCATGGGAGCCTATGGAAGAGTTAACACTAGCGTTTTGTCACATTTCAATATGAAAAAAACGCTAGCCTTTAGTTCTTCTATGACTTTAATGCGACCCTAGCCTAACTCTAAACTGAGCTGTAACCATCTGTATGCGGTGACATGCCCACAGTGAGCAGGGGCAGCAGATCAGTGCCGGGCCCTCTCCTTCTGGATATGGCAGGTATACCTAAGGTCTTGAAAAACTATTGATAGACACACACAGAGCGCCTATACTATAGAATAACTCCCTCCACATATTGTGGTGTAACACTGTCCACCTAGACTTCAACAGTGTATTGCCTCTTCTATTAAAGACTAATGAGAATCACTCTTTAATTAGTCTGAACTGCAAATAAATGTAAAGAAAAAGAAAATTGCTTCAAAGAAAAGCTGATTTTTCTGGCATTGACACTGATCAGCTGATTGAAGAGGGAGCAGCGAGCGCAATGTTCCATCATAGTGTATCCCACGCAGTGCCATGCATTCTGTAGTGGCTGTGCCTGGTACTGCAATATATAGGATTGAGCTGCAATACCACCTGTACTCGGTACACAACTGGCAAACAATAAAGGGAAAGTGCTGCTTGCCAGAGTGCCACGGCGTCTTCATTTAGCAAATCGGCGGAGCTGCAAGCAAGACTCCTCTGATCTGATATTGGTCACATACTAAGGAGAGACTAATAATATGAAAAAGTCATGCCTAATAGTGGCAGAATGGGACTACATTTACACAATTGTTCTGACATTTATGTACTATTCCACATTCACCAATATAAATGAATACTGCTTTCGCAATGTCTCTCAAGACGTCAGGATATCAGCGTACGGTACTTAAGGATCTAGTATTCAGCTCTACATGCATTATTTAGATGTCATGGAGGACCACTTCTAGACATCTCACCATAAAAGTGAAGATACTTATTACCAAGTATGAAGAACCTCATCAACTCTGGTGACTGGTTAAAGGGAACCTGACAGCTGATTCCATCTTCTTGACTCACAGGTAGCATGAATCAGGCACTGGATGCAGCATTTCAAAGAAAACATAAGACTGATGGCCATGCATTTTGGATAACTAGTCCATGAGGTCGATCCACAGTGATTTCTCCTCACCCCACTCTGCATGACTGGCAAGTCTCTCCTAAGAAACAAACAGCCATGGGAAGCAGGATGGGGAGAAGCCACTGAGGATCGGCCTCTTCGACAAGTCATCTGAGATGTATCATCCCTGGCTCAAAGTATGCCAGTGTCATTTAAACTGGCTGTGGGTCTATCTGCATGAAACATAAGATAGGTTCCCTCTAAATGAAACCTGTCATGTAAAAAAATGGGGTTAAACTGCAGATCAATAATGTTCTGATATCATATAGCCACCACACCGAGCCTGACTGCTGGGAGGAAAGGATCATTATTCCTCCTGGCAGCTTGGGCTTTCAGTCACAGGGGTGCAGTTGAGGCAGTTCCAGTCACCGCTCAGTGCATAATAAATGGCGGCTGTAACCGCACCCCCAGCACTGACTGACAGCCAGCTCAACACTCATGCAATATTGTCATATTAAAAATGTGCACAATTACCAAGGACAGAGAATGATGGTAGCATCTTCTCTTTAATATAGAGCAGTACATCCAGGGGCATAACTTGAAGCTCATGGGTATGCATGCGAAAGCTCTAATGGGGCTCCCAAATATTGCAAATTTTTTGTAGCATTAGTCTTTTTCCATAGGCC
Source organism: Allobates femoralis (assembly GCA_033576535.1). Lineage (NCBI taxonomy): Eukaryota > Metazoa > Chordata > Amphibia > Anura > Aromobatidae > Allobates > Allobates femoralis. Next base: position 138,548,094 of record JARQOC010000008.1, on the reverse strand, counting down.
AAAAGAACTTTTGGGCTCCCCTAGGCTCCAAGGCCCGGGTGAGATTGCAACCCCTGCATCAATTGTAGTTACACCCTTGAGTACATCTGTGAGTTCATGATACCATCAATGCAATGTAGCCCCTGACACCAGCAACATCATGCAGCGTCATACAAGCACTGCCACCACCATGTTTCACTGTAGGTATCATGTATTTTTTTTTTTTTTTTTGTAAATATATCTTTATTAAGAAATTTTTCATTTAGAAACAGTACAAAACAGTATAATAAAGCATATAAAACTATGCGATTCCAATAGATAATGGTATGATAAGAGACCATGAACCAGAATCCGTGTAGTACAAGTCCAAACAGTTGTGGTCACAAAGAGTCTCTCCCAGATTTATATAAAGGGGTTAGTCCCCTTTTTAGTGTCTAAAGGAACCAAAGGTTAGATTCTATCTCTCAACAAAATAAAACAATACAAAAAATATAAAATAAAGAGACCGTATATATTGCATCATATACAACAAACATAAATCTAAATTCAGTCTAACAGGGGGGAGAAAGGACTAATATTAGAGTGATAGTATAAGAAACCTAGAGAAGGGACCAAGGATAAAAAAAAAAAAAAAAAAAAAAAAAAAAAGGGGGGAAATGGACTAGTATAGGGGGGAAGGAGGAAATGAAACAGAAATTCAAAGAGTGTGAAGGGTGTATGAGAATAAGTCCAGAATGTCAAAGGTGATATTACATGTACAGTGAAGGATGGCATAAGATCGGGGGCGGTATGGGTGTTCCACCATTCAGGTAAAGAGGTCACCAAAATTAGATGCATCCTTAAAAAGGATCCATTCTGACCAGGTGTTTACATATTCTGCTTGAGTTTGAGAGAAATCGGCAGAGATCTCCTCAAAACGCCTGAGGGATTCCATCTCGGTGAACCACTCCAAAATAGAAGGAGGCAACTGCTCCCTCCAATGTCGGGGATCACATTGCGTGCTGCACAAAGGCAGAACCGAAGGATGTCTTTCTTCTGTCTTTTCCATGAACCAGGGAGCATAGAGAGCAGGGCCATCTCGGGGGTACCTCCCGCATGCCTGCCTGTAACCAGGTTATAGTTGCGAAATACTTTCTTCCAAAAATCACTGATAAGGGGGCAACTCCACCATACATGAATCATTGTGCCAACCTCAAGACCACATCTCCAACAGAGTGGGGAGTTGGCTGGGGAGAACCGATGCAGCCTGTCCGGAGTAAGATACCATCTAAGGCGTATCTTGTAACACTTTTCCAGTGCCTCACAAGATCCTGAGGTTTTACGAGACATCAGAAAACACCTCTCCCAGTCTTGAGCATCTATCGTCCTTCCCAAGTCAGCCTCCCATGCCCGCTGATAACTATGGGCCTCTGCCACGGCTGCTCTAGATGTGATGGAATATAAGACCGATATACCTCTAGTAGGTCCCTGCTTGGAGGTAAATATCCTCTCCAGGGAAGATAATGTAACATCCGAGTCCCTTCGGAGGGGTAGAGAATGCACAAAGGAGCGTAGTTGGAGGTATTCCCACCACTTCAGTCTCACATCTGGGGAAGACGCCTGTAATTCGGTAAACGGAGGGAGTTCACCTCGACAAAGAATCTGACCCACCCGGGTGTCATCTTCCGCTCGCCACAAGAGGAGAGCCCGATGAGTCACGCCCGGGGGAAAAGCTGGATTATGGAAGATTGGAGTCAGGGAGCTAACCGTTGTCTTCCCATTCAAATCACCCCATGTCACTCGCCATGCTCTCAGCAGTTCAACAGTCAAGGAGGCTAGTTGGCAAGAAGGTTTAAGGGCCTCCATCGGGATCCACTGTAAGTGGTCTAGAGGAACAGAACTACCGAACTGCTCAATCTGGATCCATTGTTTTACGTCTGTCTTAAAACGCCAATCAAGCAATCGCACAAGAATGGCGGCCAAGCAATATCGTCGCATATCCGGCAGTCCAACACCTCCAGATTCCCTCAAGGAAGACAGAACCCTGTAGCTCACTCGTGGTTTCATACCGTTCCAGACAAATCTAGAGATTAATCTGCGAATGGTGCGAAAGTATGCTCCGCAAGGCCAAACAGGCACCGCCTGAAAGACATATAAAAATCTTGGGAGAATGTCCATCGTAACGACATGAATTCTTCCCAACCAAGATATCTTCAAAGGTCTGTAAGATTCCAATAAGGCACCCACCCGGTCCAAGAGAACCTTGTGGTTCAAGTGAAAGGCCTCGCACACATCAGCAGGCAAATTAATACGTAGGTATGATATGTGTCCCGGTCTCCACCGAAAGGAGAATCCCTTACAAAGGGAGGCCACTTCAGATGCAGACAGAGAGACGTTCAACGCCTCAGATTTGGAATAATTCACCTTGAAATTGCTGAGGTCTCCAAATCTGTTGAACTCTTGTAACAAGGCGTGGAAGGTCTCCGAAGGGCGAGTGACGTACAAGAGAACGTCATCAGCAAACAAAGCCGTTTTATGATGGGTGTCTCCCACTGAAATCCCGTGTATACCGCCATTGTCCCTGATGGCTTTCGCCAAGTGCTCCATAACAATAACATAAAGCAAGGGAGATAGTGGGCAGCCTTGTCTTGTCCCATTCCTGACAGGGAAGGAACCCGATAGGCTACCGTTAATGCGTACCTTGGCGGATGGACAGGAGTACAGTGAGGAAACCCCACTCACAAACTTACTACCTAGGCCAATGTGCTTCAATGCCTCCCACAGAAAGCCCCAATGGACCCTATCAAAGGCCTTTTCTGCATCTATAGATAGCAGACAAAGAGGGGACTTCCACATCCTAGCCTTCTCAATCAGGAGAAAAGATCTAATGATGTTGTCCCGCGCCTCTCGACCCTTAACAAAGCCCACCTGATCAAGGTGGACAATCGAGGGGAGCCTCAAAGACAATCTATCAGCCAATATCTTGGCGAACATCTTGACATCAATGTTCAGCAGAGATATTGGACGGTAACTTGCCGCCTCAGAATGATCTTTGTTTGGTTTGGGAAGCACACAAATGTGTGCCTCTAATGCTTGCGGCGTTAGGGTGCCTCCTTCCATGAGTGCTTTGAAAGCAGAGAGCATGTGAGGTAACAAGTCGTCAATTAGGGTTTTGTAGAAGATGGGAGTGTAACCGTCCGGGCCAGAGCACCTAGATGTCGGGGATGACTTGACCACATTCGCCACCTCTTCTTCTGTAATGTCACTTTCTAAAGACAGAATATCATCGTCAGGTAAAGACGGGATATTCACCTCAGAAATGTATGCCTGAATTTTAGCTTGCAAGTCGTCGGGATGCATGTCCGCAAATTTTCCCCTCAAGGCATATAAATCCGCATAAAAATTTTTGAACACCTCAGCTATGTCTTCCGTGCGATGTACCATCTTGCCATTTGGAGACTTTATGGAAGGGATATACGCAGGTCCCCCCCTAGGATGTAAAAGTCTAGCTAGGGGACGTCCACAATTATTGGCTTTTTTATAAAAATACGCCCTAGATCTTTCCTTGTGTCTGTCATATTTTCCGTCTAATAGATTCTTTAACTCCAATCTCTTAGATGCTAATTCAACCAGCACCCCATGGTTTCTAGAGGCCTTATGCGTCACCTCTAGTCGGCCAATCTGGGAGAGCAATTCGCTCATCCGTTCAGATTGTTGCTTCTTAATCCTTGTCCCGTGTTTAACAAGCGTTCCTCTAAGAATGCATTTGAGAGCTTCCCACTTAATGGTTGGAGAGGACGCGTCTGACGCATGTGTTTGAGAAAAAGTCCTGATGTCAGATTTTAATTCCTCCAGACAGACCGCATCGGATAGGAGGTGGCTATTTAGTCTCCAGGACCACTCTTTCCTAGCCAGCCCGGGAACCTCAATAGACAGGAAGATGGGGCTATGGTCCGAGTGGACAATATTGCCTATAGAGGCTTTGGGTGTCCAAGAAAGGATCCCATGGCTGACCAGGAACAGGTCGATACGACTATAGGAGCCGTGTACCCCTGAGTAAAAAGTATAGTCCCTACCAGCAGGGTTGAGGATCCTCCAAACATCCACCAACTGAAGTCTACACAAAAGTCTCCGGAGTGCTATTACACGTCTACGAGGAGTCGCCCCCCTACCAGAGGTGGTGTCCACGGAAGGGTCAAGGGTAAAGTTGAAGTCACCCCCGATGATGACCCGCCCCTCCGCAAAATCTGCCAATTTCATCAGGAGGGTTTTGCATACCCTCGTCTGCTCCCTGTTAGGAAGGTACCAATTGACTAAGGTCAATGGGGTTCCAGAAACCACCAACTTGAGAAAGATGTAGCGACCTCCCTTGTCAATCACCGAATCTAGAATATTGTATGGCAGATTTTTATGAAGAGCTATGGAGACACCCTTGGTTCTGGATTTGGGATTCACGCAATGTATCCACTCAAAGAACTGTCCCCCTCCAAAGGATGGAACGTGACCCTCCTTAAAGTGTGTTTCCTGAAGGAACATCACCTGCACCCCATTCCTCTGCATGTCTGATATAATGTGACTTCTCTTTTGGGGGGTATTAAAACCCTTGACATTTAAGGACCCAATCTTTAGAGTTCCGCCCGCCATACCGAGCCCACCCAGTGATGACTAAATGGCCTAAAGGAGTTAACCAAAACAGCACCCTGAAGAGAAGAAAAAAAAAAAAAAAAAAAGAGAGGGGGAGGAGGGAAAGAGGGGAAGAGTTTAGAATATCCTGTTGGACTGACGAGAAATAGATAATACCTTCACTTGGGGAAAGTACTTTACAGCAGCGTCACACTCTAAGAAAGGTGTGACGTCCCCGTGGGAGAATGCCTTTCCTATGGAAAGGAGACTTAAACAGTGCAAACTCCAGGTAAGACACCTAGAGAATGCAAGTGTGTTAGAACTATAAGTAAATACAAAAACTATAAGCGACCGAGAATAACCATCTCCCCGGCCTGCTACTAAGGGCATGAAAATGCAAACTAACATAACTCTAATATAGCATCAACATTCCGGCTCTAATTCAATTCAACCGTTTGAATAAAAGTACAATATAGTAAAAGGAGGGAGAGAGGCCCCCATCCCACTATGTGGTGGGGTGGAGTACTCTCTACATTATGCACCAAAGATCTATAATGGTGTTAGGAGTCAATTATAAAATCATGAAATTAAGAGGGATCATTAATAGAGAAAGAAAGAAGGGAGGTCGGAGAGGTTATATTTGAGGCGGGAGACGTAGGGAAGACAGGAAAAACGAGTGGGGGAGGGAGAAAAGAAAGAGAAAGGATGTAACATATTGCTATATGGACCTCCATAGAAGAATATAGGCAGTCATCGGCCATATAATTGTATCAGAAAAAAGCGGAGGGGCATAGAAGGCAGAAGAAAGGGAAGAAAAGGAGGATGAAAGGTAAAGAAAGAAAAGGGTAAGACACATCCTTAAAAATAAAAAGATAGTTATCATTAGGCAACGTCACAGCATCATATGACGGCACATTGAGAATCCCGTCCCTACTATTATGGCAATAAAAAAGGGGATACGTTAACTCTCAAAAACCCAAAGGCAACAGAAAAGTCACCCATCATCAAGTTGGCTCTCCTCGCTGAGTCTGCGGCGTCTCCGGTTCCTGCCTCTCCCGTTCCTTCTTCTACGGTTATTCCATGTCAGGCGAGATCTTGACTGGAGCATACCGTCAAACGTAGAAGACGGCCAATCTGGGAATAGGAGGCCTGGGTCAGGTATTTCCAGGGCCTGGAGGAATCCCCGCAGCTCCCGAGGGTGAGAAAGAGATACTAGCTGGTTTCCACGGCGAACTTGCAGGCGGAATGGGTAACCCCAAGAGTACAACAACTGGTTCTGACGCAGGAGATCCAAAAGAGGCCTCAATGCACGCCTTTTTTGAAGGGTCCGTCTGGACAAGTCGGCTAGAAGTTGCAGCTGGGTTCCTAGAAAGGATATATCTTCACACTGTCTTGCTTTGACAAAGACCTCCTCCTTGACCTGGTATCTGTGAAACCTGCAAATGACGTCACGTGGCGGCGCTCCTTCCGGAGGGACAGGGCCGAGGGATCGGTGGGCTCTGTCAAACTCGATGACTGTCTCAGCTGGAGTGTTTCGAATAGAGTTAAATACGTCTCTTAAGGTGGACCACAACTGAGATGGAGTCACAGACTCCGGGAGGCCCCGGATCCGAATGTTCTGCCTCCGTTCCCTGTTTTCCAGGTCCTCAAGAGAGTCTAGAAAGGCCTCCTGCTGGGATCTCTGAAGCGACGCCTCCTCCTCCAGGGCCTGGACTCGTTTAGTTAAGTCATCAACAGTGGTATCAGTCTGGGATACTTTATCAGATATCACCTGGACCTCGCCTCGGAGTGTTGCTGTCGTAGACTTAAGGGAGGACTCCACTTTAGTGATAAAATCGGACAATTCTTCCCTTGTGGGGATGTTCATTATTCGTGCTTTAAAGGATTCCCACATATCACCCTCAGGGGTTGGAGAATCACCAACATCCTTAGTCAAGTCAGCGGAGGATTCTGAGATATTAGAGGGTGTGACATCTCTTTTGGTCATAGAGAGGTTAGACTTAGGTACTGGAAACTCAAATCCTGATCTTTGAATCTCAGAATAGGCATTAGAAAAAAGTATCTGACTTTGGAGTAGCGCCCCCTCTTGTAGTGGTCGGTCAGGGAATTGCACTTCCCTATCTAGGTAACTGGCTGCCTGATTAAAGTTTGTGGAGGGATCATAAGTCTCACTTGTAGCTGTCATCTGTGAGAGTCCTGGTGTGTGATTCCCTCCACAGCCCACTGAGACCTCGGTCTCTGAGCCCCTGCTGCCGCTCCTATCATCTCCCACAAGGGCCGCCCCAACAGCATCTCCAGCCATTGTTTTGTCTGTGTGGGAGCGCGCTGTTCCCTCAGACTCCATGTTTCCCATCTGGGTCATGGGCTCAGCAGACTCACCGGGCAGCGCGCCACTTGTGTTCCTCCATTCAGGGGTGTTGGGCATCACGCCAGGGGCTGAGAGCGGCCGTGTGTAGAAGCCGGATCGCGGTCCTCCATCTTTTCTGTGTGCAGCGCTGGGCTGCGCAGCTACAGGCGCCGCCATCTTGGGAGCTGCTGCAGGGACCAGGGGCTTGTGTGAGCTCCGCAAAAAGCGGGTTATGGAGCCCGGATTCGGGATCGGAGGGTCCGGGGTAGTAGCCGGGTGCCTGCTCCTCCTTTTCGCCGGCATGAGGTGTAAGAAGAGCCGGGGTATGAGACGCTATTGTCGCATTAAAGCGGCCGGGGAGACGGAGCTCGAGCTCTAGTGTGCTGCTCCCTCCATGGCCAGGACACGCCCCCCTCATGTATTTTTTTTAATGTATGGTGCCTACAGTGAAACAGTGGCAGTGTTGTTATGTGAGCCTGCATGATGTTGCTGCTGATTTCAGGGAGCTACATTTCATTCTTGTATCATTAATTTACAGATACTGTATATTGCTCTATTTTGACAGAGAAGATGATACTATCACTTCGTGCCCTTGGTAGACATGTACAATGGTCAAAAACACACATTTTCTGAAGAACAACAGGGTGGACGTGATTCAGTGGCCAAGGATGTCTCTTGATCTGAGCCCAATCAAACATCTATAGGACATTCTAAAGAGACAAGGTGTCATCCCTCTCCATCCAACAACCAGGCACTAAAACAGGTTGTTCTTGAAGAATGGAAAAAAATAGATGTTGTAAAACGTTGCTAACTTCTTCATGTCATGCCTAGCGGACTGGGAGTGTCCTTAACAATCAATGAGGTTGTACTAGATGTGTAGTTTTTGATGTGGGGATTATTTAGGGTTGCCAACCATCCAGAAAATCTAGGATAGTCTGTAAAAATCAGGCACTTTTTAACCTGTAATAAAATTTAGAACGTCTGTAATTTTGCTTTGGAAGCTGAAGAAACGTATACGCATTATTCTGTGTGTGGTTATCATCAGTCCACAGTGAATGCACATAGTGTCTTCACTACAGAACTATTGGCTGTACACAAATAAAACTTATAATCTTAACGATTTAGCATAGTTTTAAATGTGTCCATAATATAATATTGTCTGTCAGTAATTTTTATTTGGAAAACTGTTCAGAAAAAATTAAAGTCAAGTTGGCAGCCCTGGGTGCATTCATTATTGCATCAACCAATCTGAATAAAATTGAAGAATTAAAGTTATATTATTAACCTTACTTTCATGTTATAGGTTAAAAAAATAATGTTCTAAGAAACTCAGTCTTCTCGAAATGTTTTAAATTGTTCCTGATCACCTTAATGGTGCAAAATTTGAAATCTAAACCCACCCGAAAACTATAGATATTGCTTTATTAGTCTACATTTCAAAAGCATACATTAGGCAAACTGCAGGATAGGCAATGTGCAATAACATAAATACTGTCTATGAGTCTATATGGTCCAGTGTTTTTTTAATTTTTTTATTTTACATATATTTTGGGAGACTATGCCATAATAACTATTTAAGGATCTCCTGCAATAACAAATGAAGATAAGGGAGTAGACATTTTAGAGCTACGACATTACAGCATATGTTGCAGCTTACTCATTGACCGTTAAGGGTTAAATCTATTCATTTTAAGCAAGTACTACTGGATATAATCTGTGGTTTTATGATGATTTGTTGCATCCTGGTAATCACAGTGGTCAGTATGTATGGTAGGGTCCTACCTGATGCGGTCACTGTCCTTCTTCTGCAGGTCAGCATCTCTTTGCAGGACTTTCATGAGCTTGTCATACTCCTCATCCGTCAAGAAGCTGAGGTCCAGCATGGTGCCCGAGCTGTTCTTCATTGCGAACAGAAGAGAAACTTCTTATTCAAATAAAGCTTGTAAAGTTTAACCATGGAGGGACGAGGACCAGGGACAACTTTGCTTAGAAGAATAGAGTTAGCAGGAGCTGGACATGTGGAAATTTGGCAACTTCATCTTCTCAATTTAGCTGCTATCCAAAAGTAATGAAGGATAATTTCCATCCACTTTCTCCAGTGAAGTCACGGTGTTTCCAAGTAATGTAAGCAGACTACAGTGGTCCCCATTGTCTACAGTAATAGGGTTTAGGGTCCATTTCAGACGTCACAGTTTTCCCTGTGAAGAAAATAAGAGTTGTAAACTGGACTGGTTGACGCTTGGAGAAAATAGAGATTCTTTCCAGATTTAGATGATCATGACATACGGCGAGGAGTGAATGTGTACTATGGGGGTGGAGGATATTTATTCCTCAGTACATGTTCCAAAGAAAGCTACAGAACTCTACTTATTCCAGTAGTGTAGGCACATTCTGCCAAGGTAACTGTGTGCGGTATATCAGCTCTGTAAAGTAAGGGCACGGGAAAAGCAAACACAGGACGGCCAGGACGTGCCGATTAAGAAAAATAATAACTGTGTCAACATGGAGCATAGAGCTTGTGGATAGAACAAAGCGGAGGTCATTTGTCAAATCCCAAGGTTACCTGCACATTTGGTTGGGAAAATCATCTCAGGTAGACTCAGGAAGCCAGTGGAGGTCTGAATAGGAACAACACATTACCAGTCCATATGTTCTTCGCGGATCTCAAGAGCAGAAATGAACTGCAGATGGGAGTGTCTACCTGTCCTACCACTTTCCTTTACCATTCTGCACACCAATAATTCCAGTAACCCTTTTACTCATCATACCCTGGGGGCAGAAATACATTGTGAACCTACCCTTTGTGGACACACTATAGTGACGATCACTGTGTTAGTACGGATTCCTGACCTCAGCCAGCCCAGTTTCCTTAAAGCTATAGTGAACAATTGCTGGAAAAATGCCAACAGTGCCTGTTATTGAAGCCAGGTATAGAAAAGGTTACAGAAATAGAGCTATTACAGCCTTTTGTCTTTAGAGCTTCACAACATACATATAAAAATGGCTGCGTATTGTGATCCATTTACAGCTTCCCATTGTCCACAGGCAGCTACATTGTTTCCCTAACAAAACCTCAAGTCTTATCTACATTTGTTGTGCAGTTGGATGTAGGATATTGTTCCCTGTTATCAGCCATTTCATGCTGAACACAGACTGATTGTTATGCTTTTCAATGGTGTAAAGGACATGAATTCCAATGATTGACTGCTCCAGTGAGAATTGATTTTTTTCCATTTATTTCCAGCCCTGACAGCCTCTGTATGTGTGAAACCTTCTTAAGGGTATGTGCACATTGGACGGTTCTGCATCATTGCAGACCGTCAGAAAACCTGAGCAGTGTCCCTCGTTTTGTTAGCGATTTTCTAGCGACTTTGTAGCGATTTCCTAGCGATTTTCTAGCGATTTTCAGCGTTTATACAGCGTTTTCTCAGCGATTTTCTTGGCGACTGGTTTTTGTGCTAGACACGCTGGAAAAACGCTAAAAAGAAGTCACTTGCTCTATTCTTGACAACCGGTGGAAAACCGGTGAAAAAAGTGGAAAGGAGAAAAAAAAAAAAAGTTCTAATGTGCACAGCGTTTTCTGAAATCCATTGACTAGCATGTTAATGCAACCGGTGGTTAGGATTAACATAAAATTAACATAAAACTCAGCGGAAAACGCTGGCGGAAAACGCTAAAAAACAGCTAACAAAACTCCCAGTGTGCACATAGGCTAAGGCTCCTACACACATTAGAGTAGTGTCAGCAAACCACTGATATTGATGGGGTCAGCCAACAGTCTGAAGACCGAATGAAGGAGAGAAGTACCGATTGACCATGGCCAATTCCTGACTGCAGATCGCATTGTTCTCCCCAAGATAAGCTGTCGGCCGACATGTCAGACGGTGGCTTTCATTGCGACAAGACAATAAAGTCCATGTGAATGCATACTAAAGGCAGGTTTACATGTAGCGACAACGATGTCACTGCAACTTGTGACGTTGCAGTGACCTCGTAGCAATGTCGCTATGTGTGACAGACTGCAACGATCAGCTCGCTGATCATTGGCACAATGGCCAGGGCCATTTTTCGATTGTTGGTCTCCCGCTGAGCGACTAGCATCACCATGTGTGACAGCGGGAGACCAACGATCATCGACCTCCCAGCGCCACATAGCACATGCTCAGAACTGGTAACCAAGGTAAACAGAGGGTAACTAAGCAGAGCGATGCGCTTAGTTACCCGCTGTTTACCCTGGTTACCAGTATCCAGCATGTGCTGTGCGGCGCTGGGAGCTGGTAACCAGGGTAAATAGCGGGTAACTAAGCGCAGCACTCTGCTTAGTTACCCGCTGTTTACCCTTGATACCGAACGCTGGTCAGTGATCGCTGGTGAGACTGCCTGTCTGACAGTTCACCAGTGATCAGATAACGATGTCCCAGAGACCCCCATCATTGGTGGGGTTGCTGGGACATCGTTATGTGTAAACCGGCCCTAAAGGCCCCATTCCACGGTTCAATGTCCCAGCGATCCCACCAACGATCCGACCTGGCCGAGATCGCTGGAACATTGTTTATTGATCACTACTGAGGTCTCACATGTACAGATATATTGAATGACGCAGCAACGATTCTGCGACAAGCGACCGATACTTGCGGTCGTTTGGTTGCCTACGTGCTTCAGTTCTGAATAGGCGAAGTCGTAAATGAGATCGTTATCATGGTGTCACACACGACGATGTAGCAGATCGAACACACGATCAACCACTGATTTATGGTCCTGTTCATAAACCTGTGATCAACGATGAGCCGTAAAGACGTCGTAGCAACGCCCCAAAAGCCGTGACATTGCAACGATATCGTTAACAATATTGTAGCGTGGAACTGGGGGTTAAGAGTAGAACATGAATGTGAGAGCTCATATAATAGGGTAAGCTTCCCTAACTTGGGACTTCACTAATACTTCCCATTATCTCACTATGCAGTTTTTCACTTTGTAATTATAACGTATCAACAACCCACACTGTTTTTAGCATGGGTATCTAAATACAGACCTAAAACAGAAACCAGAAATCTCTGCCCTAGTAAAAGAAATGACAGCTACACACATGGTCAGAATTGTTGGTACCCCTCGTTTAATGAAAGAAAATCTCACAATGGTCATAGAAATACGATAACTTGAATCTGACAAAAGAAATAATAAATAAAAAATCTATGAAAATTAACAAATGAAAGTCAGACATTGCTTTTGAACCCTGCTTCCACAGAATGTTTTAAAAACTTAAACTCATGAAATAGGCCTGGACAGAAATAATGGCCCCGTAACTTAATAATTTGTTGCACAACCTTTTGAGGTAATCAAATGTTTCCTGTAACTGTCAGTGAGACATCTGCACCTCTCAACAGATATTTTGGCGACTCCTCAAGAGCAAACTGCTCCAGTTGTCTGGTGTTTGAAGGTTGCCTTTTCTAGATGGCATGTTTCAGCGCTTTCCAAAGATACTCAATAGGATTAAGGTCAGGGCTCATAGAAGCCACTTCAGAATAGTCCAATGTTTTTTCCTCTTAGCCATTCTTGAGTGTTTTTAGCTGTGAGTTTTGGGTTATCATCCTGTTGCAAAACCCATGACCTGCCACTGAGACCAAGCTTTCAGACACCGGGCAGCACATTTCTCTCTAGAGTTCCTTGATAGTCTTGAAATTTCATTGTACTCTGCACAGATTCAAGACACCCTGTGCCAGATGCAGCAAATCATCCCCAGAACATATCAGAGCCTCCTCCATGTTTCACAGTAGGGATAGTGTTCTTTTCTTGATATGCTTCATTTTTTTCCATCTTTGAACAGAGAGCTGATGTCCCTTGCCAAAAAGTTCCATTTTGTCTCATCTGTCCATAGGACATTCTCCCAGAAGCTTAGTGGCTTGTCAACATGTAGTTTGGCAAACTCCAGTCTGGCTTTTTTGTGATTTTTTTTTCAACAATGTTGTCCCCCTTGGTTGTCTCCCATAATGTCCACTTTGGCTTAAACAATAACAGATGGTGTGATCTGACACTGATGTTCCTTGAGCTTGAAGTTCATCTTTAACCTCTTTAGAGGTTTTTCTGGACTCTTTTGTTACCATTCGTATTATGTGTCTCTTTGATTTGTCATCAATTTTCCTCCTGTGGCCACATCCAGGGAGGTTGGCTACAGTCCCATGGATCTTAAATTTCTAAATAATATGTGCAACTGCAGTCACAGGAACATCAAGCTGTTTGGAAAGAAAACCTTTACCTTTAACATGCTTGTCTATAATTTTCTTTCTAATCTCCTGAGACAACTCTTTCTTTCGCTTCCTTTGGTCCATGTTGAGTGTGGTACACACCATGTCACCAAACAGAACAGTGAGTATCTGTAGCCCTATATAAAAGGCCCACTGACTGATACAAGATTGTAGACACCTTGTGATGCTAACTAGTGGACACATATTGATTTAACATGTCCCTTTTGTCACATTATTTTCAGGGGTAACATTATTTCTGTCCAGGCCTATTTCATGAATTTAGTTTTGTAAAACAAATCTGTGGAAGCAGGCTTGAAAAGCAATGTCTGACTTTCATTTGTTCATTTTCATAGATTTTTTTATTCATTATTACATTATTACTTTTGTCAGATTCAAGTTAATTCTGTGACCATTGTGGGGTTTTCTTTCATTAAATGAGTGGTACCAACCACTTTAACCACATGTGTACATTCACTGATTAGTCATAGCATTAAAACTATCAACTGGTGAAGGGAATCACTATGTTAATCTCAAGACAAAGGTACTAGTCTATAGGATGAAATGACATTGTGATGGCCCAAATGGGTCATAACATCTTTAAAATGTCAGGTCTCCTGGGGTTTTCCCAGTATACTGAAGTTGGTACCTAAAATGGGCCATGTATGCTCAAAGCTCATGATTAGCCTGGGGAGCAAAGATTAGCCAATCTGGTAGAAAAACTACTGTAGCACTAGGGATTGAAAAATAATTCCTATCCTCAATAGAAAGAGGTGAGAATACTTCTTTATTAAAGTGTTTATGCCAGAATGCTGGCGTAAAAAAGCTTAAAAAGTCACAAAATGGTGGAGTAACATGAAGCTGACTTTTGAGCCTTTTTAAAGCTGTTTTAAATGCCAAAGTGGGTGGCAGAGCTGGGGAAAGGCACAGTAACATTTCTGGGGACACACATGGCGGAACACTTCAGATGTAAGGCTGGCTTCACATTAGCGTTTGTGTCTGCATGCTGATGGCATGCAGACACAAACGCTGTCAGAAGCAGGGACACTTTGATGTGTCCGCAGCGGATAATGTCCGCCTGCGGACACATCACTATGGAGCCCGGCAGCCAATCGGCGCTGTCCGGGGGCGGCCGGAGGCGGAGATCAGCGCCGGAGATCTCCGCCCCCCGGCGCCGGTAAGCTCCGGGACTGTCGGCGGGGAGAAACAGCTGATCTGAGAGCTGTTTGAATCTTCCCGCGCCGACACTGTGAGGAGATGTCGGCGCGGGAAGATTCAAACAGCTTTCAGATCAGCTGTTCTCCCGCCGACATCGCTATGAGATTACAGGCGGCGGGGAGAAGGAGGACAGCAGAGGGTCAGCTGATCTCCCGGTGGCCGTCGGTGAGCTCCTGTTGACATCACCGGCGGCCACCGGGAGATTTTTCAATGGTCCGCAGCGTTCTCCTGCTGTGTCATGCAGAGGACACTGCGGACCCATTGAAGACAATGCTTTTTTTGTACGCTTGGGGACGCTTGCTGATTGTTCAAGCTCCCCAAACGCACAAAAAAACCCAACATGCTGCGTCCCGGGTGCGGATGCTGGACACCGGAAGCAGCAGATATCGTCCGCATCCGCACCCGAACGCAGCAAACGCAGGCACCATGCGTTCCTATGTTAAACATAGGAACGCAGTGCGCATGCGTTTAACTGCGTATGGGAACGCAGCAAAACGCTGCCTTCCCATACGCAAATGTGAAGCCAGCCTAAGATGCATCTCATTCATTATGTGGCATGAGTCTCTTTCTCCACTATACCACTTCATTGAGACAGGCGTGTACATTGAATCAGGGACTCTCAAGTTAATAGCACCCAATATATTGAGAGGTGCACATCGCTTTATGAATTAGACCCATCTTACAAGTGCTGTGCGCCTCCTCTAGGAATTTACTCCAGTCTTAGCCGAAGGCAAAATTTAGGTCACTAAAATGGGTTGGCTTAGCCACGCCCCATCCAGACCACTTTGAAGAATTTGCCCAAAACTGGAATGAAAATGTTAAAAGCCATAAAATTTTCAAGCAACTTCCAAGTTACACAAAAACTTTGCAATCTATTAAGGTGTTTTAGGTCAGAAAACAGGCAAAAACACCTTGGTGAATAGGAGACCAGGTGAATTACAGTTGGCAGCACATGACTACTCAGTGTCCAAGAACCTACAGGGAGCACATGAGCGTCAGAAGTTCATTATAAAAAATGTAAGAGAGTCGGATTATCTGATGAATAATTTCTCTGTGATTGGCCAAGTCCTTGCAATGATTACTTTGAAAACAGATAGTTCCGGGATCCTTTATGAGATGCTATGGGCAATGTCTGCTGGAAAATCTTCGGCCTTCACGCTGACTTTACTGTGACACATACCATCTACCTAAAATTTGCTACAGACCAATTACACCATTTCACATCAACCATGTACAGTGGCATTTGTCAGCTGGAAAACAAGTCCTGACAAACTGCAAAATTTGTTTGGAAACGGACTGAAATCCAGCTGACATGATTGGTCTCCAAACTGCCTAGATTTCAATCTGAGCATCCGTGAATTGTGCTGGAGACACAAGTCTAATCCATGTAGCCACTGCCTAACAACTTACAGGGCGCGAAGATGTTTCTGTTTCTAATTAATAGCCTATTCTTATGAATAGCCATAATTATTAAAAAATATTAATCAGGATTTATACAGCAAGACCCATCCTTAGGAGATTATCAGTGTTGTGTCGTCTTAAGTCAGACATCCCTGCAATCATCTGTTTGCAGTTCCCACGCAGCCATCCTCCGACACTGCAACAAGGCTCCTTTTGAAGTCAACCAAGAGAAATGACCTGGACTATAAGTTTGTACACACTCAATGTGTAGGAGCATGTTCACACTGGCCATTAACCAGTAACACCCAAGAAACAAGTAAAAATGTGCAAATATCCTAAAGTGAATAATTAGCAATAACGTATGTAAATAAAATAGGGTTCTTAGGTAACATTATTTCGATTAAAATAACCCCATAAAAACCATCCCACCTTGTCAAAGTAACCCTAAGTAATCCCATAGAGATGCATTGAGCTGTGACCTCTGTTGCACTCCATGAAACACTGGAGCTGCCGGGTGGTCACTTTTTGCCGTAGACCGACCCAAGTGTCACTGGAAAAGGATGAAGGCAGTGGAAAGTCTGTAAAGACAGTATAAAGGCCCCGTCACACACTACGATATCGTTAATAATATAGTTGAAACGTCACGGATTTTCAGTCATTCTAACGTCGTAATGACGTCGTTCAGTGTGACATGTACAAACGATCAACGATAACCGGGCAGATCGTTGATGGGAGGTTTGTGAACCTTAAACCAAACGATGTGCGTTCATTCAACCTGCAGCATCGGTGTGTGTGACACCTCGATAACGATGTCGTTAATGACCTCGCCTATTGAGAAGTGAAGGATGTAGCAAGCTAATGACCGCAAGTATTGTTTGCTTGTAGTGGAATTGTTGCTGTGTCGTTAACGAGATCTATATATGTGACATTCCGCTCATTGAACGTCGTTCTAGCAATCTAGGTCAAGTCGGAAGGTTGATCGTATCGTTCGACCATTGAAGCGTGAGGCAGGGCCTTAAGATGGGGACAGGGGAGTAACATTTAAAGCACCAGTACAGTGAAGCAATAAGAAACAAACACTGGAGTGGTGCTTTAACTGTAATCCGTGCACTAGTTTGCTAATATGTACCTGTAGGCTACCAGATATCTAGAGTATCTACAGGTACACATTAAATTGTCTATAGTTCAAGCTACTTTGTTGATGTAATGTGCCCAAAATGAGAAAAAAAAACAACAACAGCCATTACCA
This sequence comes from Allobates femoralis, assembly GCA_033576535.1. Lineage (NCBI taxonomy): Eukaryota > Metazoa > Chordata > Amphibia > Anura > Aromobatidae > Allobates > Allobates femoralis. The sequence goes on along the minus strand of JARQOC010000008.1, from coordinate 138,531,059 downwards.
TACTTTTAGAACTTGAAGACAGTCTACTATATTAGGTATCAAATACAATGTCCAATAAATGTTAGTGTACAAGGCAAAATGGGAGTGTTGGTGTGCCACGGTCCGCGCTGCTTCTGGATTAAAAACTCACCAAAGAGCCCAGCAAACTTTCATCCTTTTTATTCCAACGCGTTTCAACGCCACAACCCGGCGTCTTCCTCAGGGATATAGCAAATACACTCATAGAGGGGGTTTATATAGCCCCTGGCTCCACACAAAAGAGGTGTCATCTGTTTACACATGATGTCATCCTCATCATCACAAGTGGTGGATCCACCCATTTTGGCGCAATTTTGTACATAAAACACAAAATACACATTAAATTCGTTGAAAAAGATGCTCTATGCCTCCAAACATTATTGGTTAAATTAATCATGAACGAAATTTTCTGAAATGAAGCACATAAAAGCAAAAAAACAAATAAAAAAGCCGATGTCTCCATTATTATATCAAAAAATAAAATAGCCCGATATAGTGAATTAGGTCATTATTCGTTGGAGGCTAGAACCTGGGGTCTTTCAGCATATGTGTGGTGTTCTGATGGCTTTAGTGTTGACCTAATTCACTATATCGGGCTATTTTATTTTTTGATATAATAATGGAGACATCGGCTTTTTTATTTGTTTTTTTGCTTTTATGTGCTTCATTTCAGAAAATTTCGTTCATGATTAATTTAACCAATAATGTTTGGAGGCATAGAGCATCTTTTTCAACGAATTTAATGTGTATTTTGTGTTTTATGTACAAAATTGCGCCAAAATGGGTGGATCCACCCACTTGTGATGATGAGGATGACATCATGTGTAAACAGATGACACCTCTTTTGTGTGGAGCCAGGGGCTATATAAACCCCCTCTATGAGTGTATTTGCTATATCCCTGAGGAAGACGCCGGGTTGTGGCGTTGAAACGCGTTGGAATAAAAAGGATGAAAGTTTGCTGGGCTCTTTGGTGAGTTTTTAATCCAGAAGCAGCGCGGACCGTGGCACACCAACACTCCCATTTTTCCTTGGAATACACCACGATCCAGTGGTAGGTGGAGGTCCTGCAGCAGCTTGGAACATTGATTCCTAAACGCAGTCAAACCAGTTGTGGGGACCACAACTGGACCAGGTGAGCGGCCACACAGCACACCACATTTACATACTAGTGTCACTAGTGATAGGGCACTATTGCGCCTCTTGTCCCCTCCTTTATATTTTGCAGTGTACAAGGCAGACACTGCTCACAAAACCTTTAATACTCCGTGTGTGTATTTTAAATATTTGACAAGTGCCCATTGTTTGCTTCAAAGGTGTAGGCTATTGGCATTACATGTGTTATCTGCTGGAGAAAAAAAAGTACAAATTAACCCCTTCGTGACCTGACAATTTTTCGTTTTTCATTTTAGTTTTTTCCTCCCCTGCTTCCGAGAGCCATAACTTTATTTACGGTACTTTTCTGTCAATATAGACACATGACAGCTTGTTTTTGGCGGGACAAGTTGTACTTTCAGATGCAATCACTTATTTTACCATATAGTGTACAGTGAAATGGGAAAAAAATTCCAGCGTTCTCATTCTTTGGTATCTGGGGTGTGATGCTTATTTTTTGCATCTTGAGCTGACGTTTCTAATGATGCAATTTTTGAGTGGATGTGCTATTTTGATCGCCCGTTATTGCATTTTACGGCTTTCATTAATTGATTTTATATCTTGATAGATCGGGCACTTCTGAAAGCGGAGATACCAAATATGTGTATTGTTTACATTTTTTTAATACTTTTATTTTGAATGAGGGAAAAGGGGGTGATTTGATTTTCTCTCTCCCTCTACGCATCATCTTTGGACCCCTGTGCGTGTTTCTGTACCCCTGTGTGCTCTCCCCCTTGTGCACTGTCTCTGCCCCCCTGTGCGTTCTCTCTTCCTCCATGCGCTTTTTGACCCCTGTGCGATCTCTGCCCTCCTGTGCGATCTTTCCACTCCCCTGTGTGCTGCTTTTTTGCCCTTTCTCTCCCCCCCCGTACACTGTTTCTGTCCCCTGTGCACTCCCTCTTCTCCTTGTGTGCTCTCTCTGCCAACTGTGCGCTCTCTCTGTCCTCTTGTGCGATCTCTCTGCCCCCCGTGTGCTTTTTGTGACTTCTCTCACCAGTGCAGTTTCTGCCCTCTATGTGCTCTCTCTTCCCCCTGTGCAGTCTCGCTCCCATGTCTGAGCTCTCTCCCCTTGTGCTATCTCTTCCCCCATGTGCTCTTCCCCTATGTGCTCTCTCTCCTCCTCTGTCTCTCCTTGGGTGGCATGCGTTCCACTGTGGAACGCATATAGGAAGAACAGTTCCTCCTCCTATATGCGTTCCACAGTGGAACGCAAATGGGAGGAAGTAGTGAAGGCCGCAGTGAGGTGAGGATGTGGGCGCCATGTTCGGACACCCGGTCCGCTACTGCATATGGTAGTGCATATAAACATGGCAGGCGCATGCGCACTCATGCCACATTTTTTCACCCTGTCATGCGCACTACCTCTAAGGCGGTGCAGCAGCGTCAGTGGAGACAACAGAGGTGATGGAGGAGTAGGCGGCGGTGGAGGAGGACCTGGAGAACAGCATGATGAGTGAGTCCCTTGGTGCATTCAGGTCACCCGCATATTGTGAGTTAGGATCCCAGGTAACTCCACATGGTTCCAATGGAGTGGTGCAGTTTGAGGCTGGACTATTGATCACATATGTTTAGGAGGTTTCCCTGTCCGCAAAAGTTCCTTCTGTGAAAACTAAGACAGGAACACTAAGTCCCCCCCTCCACATGTATGATAGGTCTACTGTGTTAGAGATGTTAAAATGTTATAGAATTTACTATTGCCCGCCACCAGTAATTGGTGTAAATGTAAAGTGTAGATACTATATCTACCATAAACACATTGTATGTGGCCTTAAATTGTTAATTCTATACTGTGAAGGATTAGGTGGAGGTGGGTAGGAGAAGAAGGTTGATATTGTTACATCGTACCCATTCTCTTCCTAGTGTTTCCAATCACACCTTAAAGGGAACCTGTCACCTGATTTTAAGCCCCTACACTATCTCTAGCTGTCCCTACACCTTCCTAGCAGCTCCCTATCTATCCCTTTCTTATCTAAAGTGTCACTAGTAAACATGTGTAAAATAAGTATAAACTTACTGCAGTCCCCGTGGTTAGGGGACTGGGTAGGCGTGCCCACACTTCCATCAGCACACCTCTGTGGTGTAATGCACGCCCCGCTGGGCGGCATTATTCTGTGTCCTCTCTGCCCCATTATTTGGAAACTCCCGCCCTCTTTGTAGTTCTATGCACCGGCCGGACGTCACATCCGGCGCGGTGCATTATGGGGCTGGTCACGTGATCGGCCCTAGTGCATTATGGGCTTGATCACGTGATCGCCCCAGCTCCGCGCATGCGCTTGTTGAAGCCGGGCCGATCAGTGTGTTGCAGCTCTTCTCACTCCTGCTGATTATAGCACTATACTGTGCCCTTAAACTTATCCTCTCCACCTGGACCTGGAACTTCCATGGTACCTCAGGCTTTCAGGAAAGTACTTCAGCTTTATTTCCACTGCTGACAACTCAGGATCTCATCAAGGTAGCTCTCTACACACACCCTCATCTGTTCACTGCCGATCCCTAACATGGGACACTATGTCCCATGTGGTTGCGCAGATTTTGCTGTGTCCCAATAGCAGCTATAGCAAAGACTCTGGCTGGCCTTCTTTCTCTCCAGCACCACTGAATCCAATGAGAGCACTGTTGCTCCTCCTGAGTTCAGTAATTTTCCTATAGAGCTTCTAACCACCAGACTTCACAATAGCCTTTTGCACTGATCCCATCTGTGTGTATTAAAATGGCCAAAGAGCTGATTTCCCACACCACCTGAGTTTACAGATATTTGTGACACCTAATTCTGCAGGGCGCCGCAAAAATATATTCGTACTTTTGAAGTAGCCCATAAGCATGGTGTAAACTGTGTACATTTTTGTTACACACTTGTATTGGAAATTATTAAAAATGGTAATAACAGGAAGTTTGTGATAGTTATATTTTTAATCTGACAATTTCCATTTTTATCATTTGCATACTGTTTTACGCAGTGACATTTTATACGAGTGCTGAGCAGATGGTATATATCCCAGCAACTCAGCCGCAGCAAGAGATAAATATTTTTTTAGCTGCTTTAACAGGAAGATGTTTTTTTTCCCATTCACTTACAGAGGAGGTTCAGACCCATCTGTCGAAGTATATTTTTCTGAGTATAAAGTTTTTCTTCAAGATGTTGATTTGTTGGATAAGATGTTCCTGTATGTGGAGGATGAAATCCTCAGCTAGTCTGCAGGCATGGAGGGGTACAAGCTGTTTTTATCAATATTCAGGTCTATATTATTGAATATAGGACATATGGTTAATAAAAGATCCAATTTATTGCTGAAGGCCACACATTGCTAAATATTGTCATTGCCACACTGCTCCAACATGTGGTTATGTACAACCAACCCTTGTTAACACAAAAACATAATCAGGTAGGTCATTATGTCAACATGGAACTGGTTTTGTAAATGACCTCCATAAAGTCACTTCGGTTCGTCTATAAGAACTCTAAAACACATATTCAGAGCACAGTATTAGCATCTTGCATTCAATAAAAAACTTAAAAAAGGAAAGAAAAATATTTCAGCCACTTTTTGATAAAATGAATCCCCCAATCCATATATTTCAACAGTGCTACAAAGGAATACCACAAGTTTAGTGCCCCCTCCACCTTTACAGTTAGTGAGGAAGAAGCCAGGACAAAGGAATCCACAAGTTTAGTGCCCCCTCCACCTTTACAGTTAGTGAGCGAAGAAGCCAGGAAGCTGGCTGCGGTTTCTTCTCAGTTATGCAATCCAGATCAAAGGCAAAAATATGGCTGTACAGTCCTACAAAATGCTATAATTACGGTATCTAGGTTAGCATTCCTGGGGTCCAGACCAGTGAAGTGATAAGCACACGGTATCCCTGTTAGCTTAGGGCATAGCATGATTTAGGCCTACGTCCCTGAGTGGCCTACAGAAGTGAAGAGGTCAATGACAGTACCCCTGGCAACATAGGGAAGAGACGTAATTTATGTCTGCAACTCTGATGATCTACAGCAGAAAAACTGGATGTTGCAAACTTAGTGTGTAATGATGAGCAAACACTAAAGTGCTCGACAAAGTCACGAGTATAATGGATGTCAATTAGTGATGGGCAGTCCGGCCAAAAACTGCTTTTCCTGGGGAATATGAGCTGGGTAGTTTGGTATTATTATTTTTTTTGCACACAGCATCTTGACAATGTTACTTTTACCCCCCGTGAGCGCCAGAGACTACAAGCGGCTCTCACTGAGGTGTCAGCTCCCATCAATGACTGATCAGAGGCGGCTCCTTGTATTCGTCACGAATGACAAATCCAAGCACCTCATTACTCAATCAAGTACCAAGTGTACCCGGGCACACCGCTGCTAACTGAGTATCGAGCAGTGGCGAACACGCTTGCTCATGTTTATTAATGTCCAAAGGGCTACTTGCCCCTGCAGGCTTCTGCATTATCCCTGTAGCAGGAAGGCTGGCACTGGAATTGACAAACATCCATTTCACACCTAAATTGCTCATAAGTCCTATAGTCCCCCCTCTCTCTCACTGGTGTGCTCTCATGACCTATCTATGCCCTCATCCAGTCTTTCCCAATGAGGCCTTCCCAGACCCTCTCTCACACGGACTGCTATGTCGGCTTTCTGAGACACAGGAACATTGTGTGGTTTTTCTGCGCTGCCGTAGAAGATCCGATTAAGGATCCAGGACTCATGCATGTAAGTCCATAGTTTATCAACACGTTTCAAGGTGGGTCTGCAGAAGGTGACATCTTTTCCAAACTCGAAAACTGTTGTGTAGGAGACAACCATACCAGGTGAGAAAGCTTTCCTTTTGATATATACATTTAATACGGCAAAACCCTATTGCGACTCCTTCCAGTTTTCGTTATGTCGATATTGATCAGTATGGGAATTGCAAAGTGAGTCTACGTGACTCAAAGTCCTGTAGATCATCAGAACACACTAGCTGCGATGGAAAACAGTTTTGATAATCCCACTATATAGAAGAACGACCTTCTAAGCAGTTTCTCTTGTAGAGTCAGGTTATATATACCTGAACTTTTAATGAGACGTACATTTTAATGGGAAAGGGTTACAGCTAGTAAGAAACTTTTTGATGAGGAAACAATCTTGAAATTGCTACCATTTTTTTTAAACCTAAAATAAATCCAACTACTTGGTGCAATGGCTTTTACAATGAGATTCATTGGCTAGGCTATAGAAATAGCTTACAAAAATTCTCAAGATCGAGTCTACTATTTTTGATACAGAGCCTGCCTTAAAAAAGTATTAATACCCCATGAACTTTTCCACATTTTTCCAGGTGACAACAACAATAAATATATTTTATTTGGATTTTATGTGACATACCAACACTAAAGTAGCATATTTGTGAAGTGTAAAGGAAGTAATTTTCTAAATATTTAAAATTTATAAATCTGAAAAGTGTAAGGTGCATTTGTATTCAGCCCCGTGTAGTCTTAGGCTATTTTCACACTGCGTTTTTGCTGCGTTATTACTAAGGTTTTATGCTAATCTAGACCTCCATTTTTGATTTCCAGCAAAACCTATGTGATTCAGTGAAAAGCTGTGGACACACATTGGTTTAGTTTCTTTTCAGAAACTGAAACCTGTACAGGTCTTGATGCATTTTAAAATGCACAAACAACACAGAAAAAACGCAGCAAAAATGCAGCAAATCTCCTGCCAAGAAATCTGGAGATACAAGAAACCGGTACAGGTTTTGCTGTGTTTTTTTTCTGCAGCAAAAATGCCCTGTGTGAACATAGCCTAGTGACCACTTGTCTCCAAAAGTTACCTAATTAGTGAGTTAAGTCCACCTGTGTGTAATTTATTCTCTGTATAAGTACATCTGTTCTGTGAAATTCAGAGGTTTGTTGGAGACTGATAAGGCTGCATGCACACGATTAGTGTTCAGCATCGAATGTTAGGATTCGGCTGGGATATCAAAGACTACATAAGGAAGAAACCCAGGTTGAGACAATCCAGTCACCTGGCTGCAGACTTTGCTGTGCTCGGTCAGCTTTCTAGATCTGGCATTATTCCTTTCTCGGTGGTTGCCTGCTGAAAGTGGGGTGCTGCTGGTTTGAAGTAAGTAGCCCTGGAAGCTCTGAGGCACAAATATTCTAATACCTGGTGAGCCCAGCACAGCAGCACAAAACGGTAATCCTCTTGGAAAATAGAAAATAACTAAACATAATACAACCATACAGAGGATTGTGTACTGAGTTATACACCTCTTCTTTCTAGATGAACCATATATCCCCATCTTAAACCAGAAACAAGCCATAAATGACTAGCCAAGAAACAGCCTGAAGCAAGACCTTACTATATCATCTATATATAACCATAAGACACCCACACAAGATCAAAGAGGGGGAGAAAAATAACCACTTCTCTTCTAGAAAACTCAAGATTACCCTATATACGTTGCATTCATCATTTTTTAGTAATTTTAATCATATGATCTCAAATACAAAAAGTGGTCATTAAACAACAACCACTGTGATCAAATTAAAAAGTAAAGATAATTTTTATTAATTTTTTTATTAAGTTTTATTAAAGTATTTCATATAAGATTTTGACAATAAAATTTCTTGTTTAATTAACACCAACCACTCTTAAACTGGATGGATATTATGTAAAGTATTTATCTAGTTTGAATAAACATCCCAAAGGAGGGTTAACTAAACAGTGCCTACGTGGTTTATTGGGAGCCATAAGACAAAGTGTAGCGCGTAACTCACTACCTTTAATTAATATGAAAATCACACCTGAACCAGATAAAAAAGGAGAAGTTGAGTCAATCTTTGCACTGTGTATCTGTGTGTGCTACCCTAAGAATGGAGAACACAAAAAGGAGAAGACAACTGTCTGAGGACTTTAGAACAAAAATTGTTAAAAATATCAACATTCTCAAGGTTACAAGTCCATCTCCAGAGATATTGAGGTTCCTTTGACCATAGTGTGCAACATAATCAAAAAGTTTAAATCCTTTAGCACTGTAGGTAATCTCATTGGACATGAGTATCAGAGAAAAACTGATGAAAGGTTGCAACACAAAATAATCCAGGATAAGCAGCCCCAGTCAAGTTCCAAAGAAATTCAAGCCGTCCTGCAGCGTCAAGGTGCATCTGCACAGACTACCTGTCAGCATTTGAATGAAATTAAACCCTGTGGGAGGAGACCCAGGAGAACCCCACTGCTGACAAAGACATAAAAAAGTAAACTGCAGTTTGCCAAAATTTAAGTAAGCCAACATCCTTTTGGGAAAGTGTCTTGTGGCACTGGGTTTCTTGACTGTATGCAAGGCATCATGAGATCTGAAAATTACCAAAGAATCTTGAGTCACAATGTAGTGCTCAGTGTCAGAAAGCTGGGTTTGAGTCCTAGGTCATGAGTCTTCCAGAAGGACAATGACCCCAAACTTACTTCAAGCAGCACTCAGAAGTGGCAGCAATGAGTACGGATCTAAATCCCATTGATCACCTGTGGAGAGATCTTAGGGTATGTGCACATCTGACGTTTCTGCATCATTGCAGACCGTCAGAAAACCTGAGCAGTGTCCCTCGTTTTGTTAGCGATTTTCTAGCGATTTCCTAGCGATTTCCTAGTGATTTTGAGCGTTAATACAGCGTTTTCTCAGCGATTTTCTTGCCGACTGGTTTTTGTGCTAGACTCGCTGGAAAAACGCTAAAAAGAAGTCACATGCTCTATTCTTGACAACTGGTGGAAAACCGGTGAAGAAAGTGGAAAGGAGAAAAAAAAAAAGTTCTAATGTGCACAGCGTTTTCTGAAATCCATTGACTACCATGTTAATCCAACCGGTGGTTAGGATTAACATAAAATTAACGTAAAACTCAGCGGAAAACACTGGTGGAAAACGCTAAAAAACAGCTAACAAAACTCCCAGTGTGCACATACCCTTAAGACTGCTGTTGGGAGAAGACGTCTTCAATTATGAGAGACCTGGAGCAGTTTACAAAAAAAAAAAAAAAGAGTCCAGAATCCCAGGTGAGAGGTGTACGACGATTGTTGATGGATATAGGAAGTGATTGATTGCAGTTATTTATTCCAAAGGTGTGTTACCAAACATTAAGTTGAGGGTGCCAACAATTTTGTCCGGCCCATTTTTGGGGCTTTGTGTGAAATTATGTCCAATTTGCCTCTTTTTCTCTGTTTTGTTTTGTATTGTACCAGTGCACACACAGTAGATAAACATATATAAAACAAAACGTGTTATTGCAATACGTTTCTTGGAGAAATACTTCATTTTCTGGAACAATGTGAAGGGTGCCAACCCTTTCGGCCATGACTGTGGAATAGCACATAAAATCCCAATAATATACATTTACTGCAAGTTTGTGGGTGCAACATAAAACATGTGGAAATGTTCAAAGGGCATATATAACAAATGTGCTACCGCCATATATTGCCGACTATGACTAACCTTTACAGGACAACTGAGAGACTTACATTTCAAGTTTAGCAACACTATAAGCTATAGGTTAAAAAAATTTAGGTGGAGCATTCATGTGACAAAGTAAAAAGGTGGAACATAAAATTAGTTTAAAAAAGTTCCATATTACTCTCCTGGGGCAGTATGGCCTACAGCCAATATAGGTTGAATGGTTTGTCCAGGACTCAAGAAAATTGAGGCAAAGGCAATACTGGTTTAAAACCACAAAATAAGCTGTTACTACTTTGCCAATCTGGATTTACACTGCAGCAGCAATGAGATCCCTAATAGAAAATGTGACCCCTGCAGCCAGTCTTGTGTTGCTGCATACATTAAGTGCACAGGATGGCAATAAACCACAGGCACTGGTTTGTATCACCTGCGGCAGATCATGCAGTTTACCTGATCTGCTGGAAACCAGAACACTTGCAGTAAGACTGCGTTCGGCCTGATTTATTCCCTATGGGATTTGCGGACATGTGCGGCACTTGGGGTTTTGCCACAATCTGGCCAATCTGGCACTTGCGGTAACGGACAAACACCGGTTAGCAGTGATTTTTCAACTCGCCGCAAGTGCATAACCTCAAGTGCCGCACATGTCCGCAAGTCCCATAGGGAATGAAATAGGTCAAACACAGTCTTGGCGCAAGTGTTCTGGCTTCCGGTAGATCAGGCAAAAATGCCTGATCTGCTGCAAATGCTGAAAATCACTGATGTGCAGGGGCGGACTGGCCCAGGTGGCATCCACATAGACTCTCATACAAAGTCCCAGGGGCCGCTCTGCCTGTGGGGAGTGTTCCATACTAGCTGCCTATCAATCTATCCCTATACAAAACTACACAAGCAGCGCTCATCATCCCTGACCAGATACCACAGGTGGCGTCATGATCATCTACAAATCCCCTGTAAATACTTCCCCTTCCATTTGCTCAGTCAGGGCCACAGAGCTGGGTGTCCCACAGTTACTCCCCAAAAGACCGCCAGCCCAGCTACCGAGTACCCCGACCCTAGCGATCATTGCACATGCCCTAATATCGCCATGTACTAATGTTATCATGCATCATGTAGTACATGCAGAAAATATCGCTGTGCAGTACATGCAGTAATATCGCCATGTAGTACATGCTCTAATATCGCTGTGCAGAACACGCACTAATATCACCATGTAGTACCTGCCCTAGTATCGCTGTGCAGCACATGCCCTAGTATCGCAGTGCAGTACATGCCCTAGTATCGCAGTGCAGTACATGCCCTAGTATCGCTGTGCAGTACATGCCCTAGTATCGCTGTGCAGTACATGCCCTAATATCGCTGTGCAGTACATTCCCTAGTATCGCTGTGCAGTACATGCCCTAGTATCGCTGTGCAGTACATGCCCTAATATCGCTGTGCAGTACATGCCCTAGTATCGCTGTGCAGTACATGCCCTAGTATCTCTGTGCAGTACATGCCCTCGTATCGCTGTGTAGTACATGCCCTCGTATCGCTGTGTAGTACATGCCCTCGTATCGCTGTGTAGTACATGCCCTCGTATCGCTGTGTAGTACATGCCCTCGTATCGCTGTGTAGTACATGCCCTCGTATCGCTGTGTAGTACATGCCCTCGTATCGCTGTGCAGTACATGCCCTAGTATCGCTGTGCAGTACATGCCCTAGTATCTCTGTGCAGTACATGCCCTAGTATCTCTGTGCAGTACATGCCCTAGTATCTCTGTGCAGTACATGCCCTAATATCGCTGTGCAGTTCATACTTTTTCAGCGCTAAGTTGGAAGGGTTACTTTATCTCGGTCCTGGCTTTTTCAGAAACGATGTTGCCAAGATGTGTGCGTTTGTGCACATCCTGTCTGATCACACAGCAAATGGAAAGAGCTCACAGGACGGGGCGCATGACTGATTTTTTGTTTCTCTGGTTAGGTGTGCAAAAGACACAGTGAACAAGCCGGCTTGGTCAAACTGCAGCAGTTTGTTAGAGGTGGATTCATTTACATTGGCCTTAACCCTGCAGTAAATTAGCCTAAATTGGCAAGAGGAATCTGCTTTAATATAAACTCTGAAGCAGTAAAGCCAGAAATTACTTTAGCACAGATCTACAAGAAAACTTAATTCCATATTGATTTTTCTTTTAGGAGACTTTCAAGTAAAGTCCCATTTTAAAGGGGTTGTCCACTACTAGAACATTCTGTTCTTAAATCCTTGTAAAATCAGAATATCCTATAGACCCCTCCTGCACCAACACACTGATATCCGCATTGGGCTGTGTAACATTGTTATGCCACTCACCCTCCCTGGTTCCAGCCACTGCTCCAGTCTGTGTATTGGCTGCAGTGTTTGTCATGTTGACAGCTCTCATCACCGCAGCAGACCTTCACTTAGCTAAGCGGCTTGTGCCATCAATATTGTCAAGACCATTGAGCTGGAGAGTCCATGTGAGCTGTTGATGTGAGGCAGGAGAGCATCAGAGGAAAGTGAGCAACTGGACCCAGGGAGGGTGAGTACTATCTATGTTATTTTATATTACAGGAATTGTTTAGGTCTACCCTTCTAAAAGTGGAAAACCCCTTTAAATTTCAAGGAGCAGAGACCACCTGGCTCCTGAGATATTTCTAGGCCCAATGTACAAAGACAGCTGAATCTGGTCTGCACAGGGCACACTGCCTCAATTATGCTATAATTACATAAATAGATTAACTGCTTAGAGCAAAGGAACTAAGAACCTCGTAAGCCTAAAGGAATTTGTATCACTTAACCCTTTAGTAAACAAGACAGGGCACATGATTGACATTGTCATTTACTGTGTTGACAACGTAACAGGGTGTAGTCTATAATAACAAAAACAAAGTCATACGTTATTGGTGCTGGGTATTACTATGATAGTACAGAGAAATACACATCAAAAACCAGTGGCCTGTGACCATGCTTAATGATAAACTCGGCACTCACATATGGAGCATTAAAATTTTTTTCAATTATTTATTCAGAATGACGGTTCCAGTAGGTGAAAACGTTTAACGTTCCGGCCAATCCTTGACCCTTGTCAGTTGACGTGGTGCTGGGATGGGCCTGCTTGGATGAACGGCGGTATCCGCCGCTGTGATGGCGCAGGTACAACATCTGATACCGCTGATCTACACGGCCGCTCACCCAAGCAGACCCATCCCAGCACCACGTGAACTGACAAGGGTGAAGGATTGCCCGAAACGTTACACGTTTTCACTACTGGATCTGCCATTCTGAATACCGGTAAATAAAAAATAATTTTTTTAACGCACCTTATGGGAGTGCCGCATTTATCATATAATTGATTGAAACGATGTGGAAGCCTACCCAAGCATCTCAGATCCGTCAGATTATTTTTCTCAGTAGGACCATTGTTAGAGATGGCCATATTAAATAATTATTAGATATTCTACGGGCTGCCTTCTTCTTTGCCTGTACACATTGGACTCTAAGCTGAACTCGCTGGAGTTTTGGAGACAAAAATCTGCATCTTCTGACAAATATGCATCGAAAAAATGTCCTGTGAACGATGAGTTTGTTGGTGCGGGAAGGTGCTGATTTTTGTCCAGCGTATGTGATTTCATGTTCGTGACATCTCAGAAACAGGGCTTGTGCCCTAAGTTAATGTCTGTAAATGTGATTAAAAATTTTTGCGAACATGTACAGTGCCTACAAGTAGTCTTCAACCCCTTGCAGATTTAGGTGGTTTGATAAGATGCAAATAAGTTAGAGCCTTCAAACTACAAACGAGAGTAGGATTTATTAACAGAAGCATAAATCTTACAAACCAAAAAGTTATGTTGCTCAGTTGAATTTTAATACATTTTAAACATAAAAGTGTGGGTCAATTATTATTCAACCCTTAGGTTAAATATTTTGTGGAATAACCCTTGTTTGCAATTACAGCTAATAATCGTCTTTTATAAGACCTGATCAGGCCGGCACATGTCTCTGGAGTTATCTTGGCCCACTCCTCCATGCAGATCTTCTCCAAGTTATCTAGGTTCTTTGGGTGTCTCATGTGGACTTTAATCTTGAGCTCCTTCCACAAGTTTTCAATTGGGTTAAGGTCAGGAGACTGACTAGGCCACTCCATCACCTTGATTTTTTCCCTCTTGAACCAGGCCTTGGTTTTCTTGGCTGTGTGCTTTGGGTCGTTGTCTTGTTGGAAGATGAAATTACGACCCATCTTAAGATCCTTGATGGAGGAGCGGAGGTTCTTGGCCAAAATCTCCAGGTAGGCCGTGCTATCCATCTTCCCATGGATGCAGACCAGATGGCCAGGCCCCTTGGCTGAGAAACAGCCCCACAGCATGATGCTGCCACCACCATGCTTGACTGTGGGGATGGTATTCTTGGGGTCGTATGCAGTGCCATCCAGTCTCCAAACGTCACGTGTGTGGTTGGCACCAAAGATCTCGATCTTGGTCTCATCAGACCATAGAACCTTGAACCAGTCTGTCTCAGAGTCCTCCAAGTGATCATGAGCAAACTGTAGACAAGCCTTGACATGACGCTTTGAAAGCAAAGGTACCTTACGGGCTCGTCTGGAACGGAGACCATTGCGGTGGAGTACGTTACTTATGGTGTTGACTGAAACCAATGTCCCCACTGCCATGAGATCTTCCCGGAGCTCCTTCCTTGTTGTCCTTGGGTTAGCCTTGACTCTTCGGACAAGCCTGGCCTTGGCATGGGGGGAAACTTTCAAAGGCTGTCCAGGCCGTGGAAGGCTAACAGTAGTTCCATAAGCCTTCCACTTCCGGATGATGCTCCCAACAGTGGAGACAGGTAGGCCCAACTCCTTGGAAAGGGTTTTGTACCCCTTGCCAGCCTTGTGACCCTCCACGATCTTGTCTCTGATGGCCTTGGAATGCTCCTTTGTCTTTCCCATGTTGACCATGTATGAGTGCTGTTCACAAGTTTGGGGAGGGTCTTAAATAGTCAGAAAAGAGATAATTAATCCACACATGTGAAGCCCATTGTTCTTTGTGCCTGAACTACTTCTTAATACTTTAGGGGGACCAAACAGAATGCTGGTGGTTTGAGGGGTTGAATAATAAATGACCCTCTGAATTAACTTTTAACGCTTTAAAAAAATAAATAAATAAAAATCTTTTTGGCTGCAGTGCATTTCCCACTTCCAGGCTGATCTACAGTCCAAATGTCACAATGCCAAGTTAATTCCGCATGTGTCAACCAGCTAAATCTGCAGGGGGTTGAAGACTACTTGTAGGCACTGTATATAATATGTGGGGACCTAGTGAGGGCTGCTGGATTGAGTAAAAACTAATACTTTAATTACTATCATTTTTAAAGTCTTTTGGCTTTAGCAGCTAGAGTGGAGACTTCTCTGCCTCTTCTGAGCAATTGGCCTAGGAGCACTTGCTATCTGAGTCACGACTATGAATCTAGAATAGCTCACAATAATTTGCCAATATTGCAATTGCATGAAGAGGGAAAGGAGTGCCCGCTCTGGCTGCAGAAGCCGACAGAACGTCAGTGATAGTAATAAAGCAGTGGTTATAAAACAATCAGGCAGCCCTTCACCAGACCCCACATATTTTATGCATGTTCACAAAAAATTTTAATCAAATGTCCGCAGATTATCATAGGGCACAAGCTTTGTCTCTTATGCGGGGTCTCACCCTGGGCGAGATAGAGACGGGAAATTTGTGCGTTGGCGCGGCAAATCCAGCAGCAAGAATTGACTTTCCCGCATTAAAAATTATGCGGGAAAACCTGCATCATTGGGACAAAAGTCCTGCGTGCACATTGACTTTAATTGCAGTTTACACTGCTGTACATTTAGTGCAGATCTCCTTTGTATAACCACCAAATGTGGGGTAAAATCTGCACTAAATACACTTGTGTGTGCATAACCTAAAGGTGCAGTCTGGTGCAGAAAATACCTACTGGACTGGCGCTGCACTCATGTGTCTTCTGGCAGAATAGTGAAAAGCTGCAATGCTCATGTGACATAATGTCTACTGGGAGGCGTAGTCCAAAGGTCGCAGGAGCAGCACCAGTCCGTATGTACTTTTTTATTGCTACTATTATTTTCTGCTGCAGACTTCACCTATTAAATGGTCTACCCCTTACTGTATGTATGTATGTAATATATGTATACTGGGATAACCACATTTTATCACTTTGGACATTTACATAGTGATGGAATTAGTAATTATATTTACAGCAGTCAGCCCATTCATAATAGCTGTATACTTTTTCCACAATACTGTAAATGCTTCTAAATATAATTTATAGCCATCAATAATTCCTTTATTGCTAAGGATGCTTAATTATTATCACACTACACGCCACCATCCTGAACACAGCAAATAAACATCTCACTTTCTGTGAAATTCTAGTATGGGAAGCGTGGTTACACTGGTTACGCTAAATAAACATGGTGTCACCTTTACCTACATAATGGACCCAAACAAGTTCTCTGCAGGATGTCACTCTGGGCGATGAAGAATAATTGGTGCATTCCCATGACTAATCTCTTGCACAACTCAGAATATTAGCACCGAAGTGTTTTGTAATATCTGAAAAGTAGTTTGTCTTTACATTTTGCAGTCAGTACCTCATTTGGGATAACCAAGAGACACTTTTTATTTTAAAGAGGACCTGTCACCCCCTGCTGCATGGCAATCTAAATGCAGCACTGAATGCAGCATGTCTGCTGCATTCAGGGAAGGGATCCCCCATGTGTCTGTGTGCTGTGTACCTCAAGATATAGCCTTAGGCAAACTCACTGTTAAAAGTCAGGAGGGTATTTCCTGGTGCAGGAGTCAGCTTGATTGATGGGGGGGCCATTCCCTCCCCCTGCCTCTCTGTGCTGCTTCTGCTGTGCAGGCTCTGCCCTCCTCCTCTCTGTCACACATCCTGCCTCACACAGCATGCGAATCATTTGTCCTGATGTCAGCTCCAGATTCCTGCCCTGCTGTCTGATCAAAGTATAAACAGCACAGCCCTGTGTGATCATAACCAGACTCGTCAAGAAAACCATCAACTAGAAATGAGATAGAAAGTAACCATACTGTATTGATTTAACATGAAATAGCAGTGTAACAGGTTGAGCCCGGTCACTCAAAATCATTAAGACTACGTTCACACGTGCTGTAATTGCCGCATGTTTTTTGCGCGGGTGTTTTCACACACCGTGTTTTTTACGGTCACATTTTTCCCCCAGGAGCGCACGAGGAAGTGATGTCACACGGGGCCAGGAATAATCCTGTTCCCGTGTGACATGTATGTTTACTTTCACTTTCACAGTGTATCTATATACACTGAAAGAAAGCAATGAGTATTAAAAATTTTAAAAAAAAGAGAATTTTGTTTACGTACCGTAAATTCTTTTTTCTTGAATCATCAATGGGAGACCCAGACAATGGGGTTTAGGGCGCTGCCCTCCGGAGGTCACACTAGGTACTACAAATTTGTAGCACCGCCTCCTCCGCTTATAAACCCCCACCGTAGGAGACTTCCTCAGTTTAGTCCATAAGCTGCGAGGAGAAATAAACCACACCCGAAACATCGGGAAGAATGCCGTGCCCAGACGGTGTAACAACCCGGAAACACTGTCTCAACAGAGAACAGATCAAATGCAAACATGCAACGGAACAACTGGGTGGGTGCTGGGTCTCCCATTGATGATTCAAGAAAAAAGAATTTACGGTACGTAAACAAAATTCTCTTTTTTCTGATCATCATAATGGGAGACCCAGACAATGGGGATGTCCTAAAGCAATACCCCAGGGCGGGAAGAGTTCCTCAACAAGACGGATAACACATGGTTCCCTTTTAAAGGTGGGCAACCGCCGCCTGGAGAACCCGCCTGCCCAAACTCGCATCCGCAGAGGCATGGGCATGCACCATATAGTGCTTAGAGAAAGTGTGCAGGCTGGACCAAGTGGCCGCTTGACACACCTGTAGAGCAGAAGCTCGATGTCGCAAGGCCCAAGAGGCACCTACAGCTCTAGTAGAGTGTGCCTTCAAACCCACCGGGAGAGGCAAACCAGAAGACCGGTAAGCCTCCTGAATGGGAGCCTTGATCCATCTGGCCAAGGTCGACTTGGAAGCCGCGGACCCCTTACAGCGACCCATCGTGAGGACAAATAAGGAATCCGAACTCCTAAAGGAGGCGGTCCTGGACACATAAATGCGTACAGCTCTCACGAGGTCCAGAGTATGGAGGTCGCGCTCAACCTGATGAACGGGAGCGGGGCAAAATGATGGGAGAACAATCTCCTGGTTCAAGTGGAATGTTGAAACCACCTTCGGCAAAAATTCAGGCCGTGGGCGCAACACCACCTTGTCCTGGTGAACCACCAGAAAGGGTGACTTGCACGAGAGTGCAGCCAATTCTGAGACCCTTCTCAGAGACGTAATCGCCACCAGAAAGACCACCTTCTGGGACAGACGAGAGAGAGAGATGTCTCTCAGTGGCTCAAACGGCGGTTTCTGCAGTGTCGTCAGGACCATGTTTAGGTCCCAAGGGTCCAGAGGTCGCCTATAGGGCGGGACCACCCGCGACACCCCCTGCAGAAATTGACGTACCTTCGGGAGGAGCGCCAAGCGCCTGTCAAACAACACTGAAAGTGCTGATACTTGACCTTTCAGAGAGCCAAGGGATAATCCCAACTCCAACCCCGACTGTAGGAAGGCCAGCAATGTCGGGATAGACAAAGGCCACGGTGAGCGGCCACCAGAGGCACACCAGGTAAAAAAGATTTTCCACGTTCTGTGGTATATCTTCCTGGAAACAGGTTTCCTTGCCCGATTCATAGTGGCAACCACTGTAGGAAGAAACCTCTGGATGTCAGCAGCCAGGCCTCAAGAGCCATGCAGTCAATCTGAGAGCCCTGGAATTGAGGTGGAAGAATGGCCCTTGCGCGAGTAGATCTGCGCGTTCTGGAAGGGCCCACCCGTGTCCGCCTGACAGTTGCCACAGGTCCGGGTACCAAGACCTCCTGGGCCAATCTGGAGCCACTAGAATGGCCACTCTGCATTCCGTCCTGATCTTCCACAGGACCCTGGGAATCAGAGCCAGAGGCGGAAACACATATGGCAGCTGGAATCTGGACCAGCCCAGAATCAGGGCGTCCGCCCCCAGAGACTGGGGATCCCAAGACCTTGCCATGTATTGGGGCACCTGATGATTCAGCCGTGAGGCCATCAGATCCACGTCCGGAGTGCCCCACCTGCCGCAGATGTCCCGGAAGACGTCTGGATGTAGAGACCACTCTCCGGCGTCCATCCCCTGTCGGCTCAGATAGTCGGCCTCCCAGTTCTCGACCCCTGGGATGTGAACTGCGGAGATCAGGCAGCCGTTTTCCTCCACCCAGAGTAGAATCCTCCGAGCACACTAAGTTTAAAACTGAGGAAGTCTCCTACGGTGGGGGTTTATAAGCGGAGGAGGCGGTGCTACAAATTTGTAGTACCTAGTGTGACCTCCGGAGGGCAGCGCCCTAAACCCCATTGTCTGGGTCTCCCATTATGATGATCAGAAAATGCTCCCCTCTTCGCCGAATGTCCCGGGATGCAAGGCACGTCTGATCGCTGCAAGGACTAGAATCAGCTGACCGGCAGCAACTGATTAGCTGATGATGTCACGTGACACATCAGCTGATTGGCAGGTGGCAATCAGATGTTTCAGGTCCTTGCAGTGATTGGACGTCTTCCCCTTGGGCCCGACAGCTGGCGGAGAGGTGAGTATTTTATTTTTTTATTTTTAATACCTTTTAACTTTTATTTCACTTTCGCAGTGTATGTAGATACACAGTGAAAGCAAGACTTCAGCCCCAACATGTCACACTGGGGGAGGAGCACAGGATTCTTCCTCCTCCGTGTGACATCACATCCTGCTATTTCTACTGCGCCCGCGTATATAGGCGCTGGAATAGGCATTGTCTGAACGACAATGTGTATTCCAGCCCCTTATAATGGCGCCTATGGGAGAAAGCGTGCGCTATTAAGCGCAAAGAATTGACATGGTCATTATTTTTACCTGCACGCTTCCTCCCATAAAAGAGCGGCCGAAAAAAGAGAACTTCCATTCACTTTGCCTGGAAACGCAGATGCACTTTTGGGGAAAACTGTGGTGTGAATGAGAACTTCTAGTATATAACCATCACAATGATATCTGCATTTAGTAAGAACCTGGGTAATCAGAGAGAAATCGGCTGTTTAATTAATTTAATGTAATTTAATTGAATTAAATTGAATTTAATAATAATTTAAATTTGTGTCCCTATGTCTAGCAGAGTTTACAATCTGAGGTTAAAGGGAATCGGTCACCAGGTTTTTGCCATCTAATCTGAAAGCAGCATAATGTAGGGGCAGGGACCCTGATTACAGTGATGTGTCACTTATTTGGCTGCTCAATGTAGTTTTGATAAAATCACAGTTTAATCGGCTGTAGATTATCATTTGAGGACTCAATGGCCTGCTGCCATACAGTCCAGCATATACATGACCTGCAGAATCTCCTGCAGAGAAAACAGTAATTTTATTAAAATGACAGCAAGCAGCTCAGTAAGTGATACATGGCTGGAATCAGGGTCTCTGTCTGTACATTATGCAGCTCTCAAATTGGATGGCAAAAACCTGGTGACAGATTCCCTTTAAAGTCAAACACTGCAGGGTGTGTAGGTTTTGTTCCTTTATCCTAGTTTGTGCTTCTTCTTCTCCTGACCTCCATGGCCATTCTTTCAGCATACAGCCCGTTACCATCTTAGATATTCCTGATTTTCGGGCCATGTATGCACTGTATTGTGAAATTGGCCTTGTCTTTCTCTGATACACTCCCACACACCGGTGCTAATTATTCATGTGGACATATTATGGGACCTTGGGCGAGTCATTTATTAAGCAGAAGAATGAAGTTAGACTTCTGTTCACAGCTCCAAGCAAATTATTCACACTCAGACCTGTCATATGTATTACAAGGTGTGAATACAGCATTGGGCTGCAAGAGAATAACAAAATTAAAAGATCACTGACATGAAAAAGTGAAATAATGATGGTGACTATGGTTTACATGCATTGCCCTAGTCAGGTCACTTTTTCTATGGGGAAATCCGCTCACATTAAAAGCTCAATTTTGATTTTTATATGCAGTTTTCCATAAGAAGCAACTCCCACCATATTTACTAGGATAACGTCATGGGACTGTGATCACTCTTTCTAGGCCAGTATGGTTATGTGCCCACATCGCAGAAACCAGAGGCAAAGTCTAGCTCACTGGCTATTAGGGTGCCGAATGGTAAAATAAGGTGAATGTAATCCAAAGTATGCCCTGGCACACCAAAAGATGAAGGAGAAACTGTAGATGCCAAGAAAAGATTTATTTGTCACTCAAATTTTTTGAACCCACCGTTTCGACCCTTTATGAGTCTTCCTCGGAGTAAGGGGTACTTCACACACAGTGATATCGTTAACGATATTGTTGCAATGTCACAGCTCTTGCGACGTTGCAGCGACCTCACCAGCGATGTCGCCGTGTGTGGCACACAGCAGCGATCATCCCCCCCCGCTAGGAGATCGCTGATCGTGACAAACTGTTCTGGACCATTTTTCGATTGGCGATCTCCCGCTGGGCAAGTTGCATAGCGGTGTGTGACAGGGGCAGCGACCAGCTCACCTGATGAGTTCAATGATAACCAGGGTACACATCAGGTTACCAAGCGGGAGAACGCTGGTAATCAGGGTAAACATCTGGTTACTAAGCGCAGAGCTCTGATTAGTAACCCGATGTGTACCCTGGTTACCAGCGCGCTGTGCTTGGTAACCTGGGTACACATCGCGTTAATAAGCACAGCACGCTGATAACCAGGGTACACATCGGGTTACTAATCAGAGCACTGCGCTTAGTAACCAGATGTTTATCCTGGTTACCAGTGTTCTCCCCCTTACCCCAGCGTAGCGGGACTTTGACATTGAGGAAAAGAATATTTTATATTCTTTTCCACGATGTCGAGGTTGTTACACGGGCGGCTGATCGCTGGTGAGTCTGTCTGTGTGACAGCACACCAGCAATCAGATAGCGATGTCCCAGCAACCCCGATCAGTGGGTCGCTGGGACATCGTTATGTGTAACGGGGCCCTAAGATTCTAAACAGGGAGTATACAAACATGGAGTCATACATAGTGTATAGGTGAAAAAAATATACATACCAAATATATGCATGTATTTACAAAAAACTAGGGCAAATTAAAACAATAAAAATATAAAGAAAATGAAA
This sequence comes from Allobates femoralis, assembly GCA_033576535.1. Taxonomy (NCBI): domain Eukaryota; kingdom Metazoa; phylum Chordata; class Amphibia; order Anura; family Aromobatidae; genus Allobates; species Allobates femoralis. The sequence goes on along the minus strand of JARQOC010000008.1, from coordinate 138,509,189 downwards.
TTACGGTACCTAGAATTGTAAGTACAAGTATCCTTGTATTTACCGACTCTAGGTAATTTAATTTTCTTTCTTCATATTAAATTATGGTTTCTGTTTTTATCTAAAGGAATGCAAATAATTTCTATATTACAACCAAGTTGATGATTATTTTCCTCTGTATGAGAATATACGGCATTTTTTCATTGTTTTAATTTGTTCAAGTTTTTTGTCAATATATCGATGTCATTTAACTCTGAGTGATACGTCATCACTTGAAAGGTGAGAATAGGCTTTTTGAGGGGTGAAGAATTGCTTTATTTTTGCTTGTTGCAGCTTTTTAGATATTTGACATTTTCATTAAGTATTAATTTTCATTAATTATTATAAGTATTAATGAAATTAGACTTGCAAAACTATACAAAGTAAATACTAGAAAGAAAAATTAAAAAAAAAAGATTCTCCAGCAATGATGGGGACGGTTCACATTTACTGAGTTTTGTTCCTTTCCCAATCACATCATTTGCTCATAGAATTCTAAAGAAGAAATATAAGACACAAGAGTGCTTTAGTGCTGTGCCGTTCCTGTAGATGATCAGCAGAGGGCGACAGCGTGGTGCAGGTATGAGCGCTCATACATAATGGTCACCGGAGATGTAGGCACATCCTGCATATGTGGAGCTTTTGTTTGCAGACTGATCTACATTTCCTATGAGAATAAAGGTCACTATTCAAATAAAGGACAATATTTCAAAGCGTGAGCACAAAAGCCCTGCTATCGTGTGCGCATACTATTCCGCGTCACTGGTATAATAGCTTTCAAAGGACAAATCAGCAGTGAAATCTTCGGGTGAGGCTAAACCTTTATGGCATGCAAACCATGACGGTGAAAGGAAAAACTTCCTTTAAGTGAAAGCTTTATGTATACGATAAAAAATAAACACATTTTTCGTAATTAACAAAGTGAAACTCAAAAGTTTGGAGAAATCAAAGTTACTAAGAACACAAATAAATGACACATTCCTTGCTGATCTCTAGCACTGTACAGGGGGATTATCGTATAGTTTTACAAGATTGGAGGAAATTCCCTATCTCTATTCAGAATAAAGAGCCGGGCAGGGACAGTGTAGGATTTATTCAGGCCTACAATGCGGCCTGTATGTCATTCCTGACCTTATTCAGCCTCAATAGAATGAATCAGCATTTACTGACAGTCAGTGATCAGCGTTTTCTATAGTAATACAAAATGCCACTACTGCCCTAAGCCCACCTCAACAACACAAAGGGCACCTGTCACATTGGATAAAGCTATTAACCTATGGATGATAGTGTTACGAAGGTGCCCGGCTGCAGTACTGAAAGTGGAGCAAATCGGGGAAAATTAGCTTAATTCCTCTCGGGAGTTGTTTTGTCATACAGGCGTGCTCGGAGCAGCTCCAGACATAGCGGTAGCTGGACTCACACACGGCACAGTAGTGCATTAGTACAAAAGCGGCCGTCAGTCAGTGCCGGGTGTGCTTAAAGCTTCTTTTCTCAGTGATGGACTCAGTGACTGAAGCTGCAGCAGGAGTCCTGTATGACTGAAAGCTGGTGGCTCCAGGGAAGAATGAAGTTCATTTTTTCCCAGGTGCCTCACTTTCATTACTGCGGCATGACACCTTGCTAACGCTATTAACCTGCAGATTAACAGCGTCTTCCAATCTGACCGCCTCCCTTTAGGCCCCGTTACACCTTTCAGTATAGTTTCCGACATCGTTCAAAACTGACGTCAGGAACGATGTTGAAACGACATCGTTGTTGTGTCGTAGCGTGTAAACGCACCATTCAACAACGATAGTTGTTCAAGTCAGAGTTGACAGGTTTTCCTGCATGCAGGAGAACCTGTCAACTTCAACTTAAGCAACCTGCGGCATCGTTCAGTGCGACACCACAATAGCGATGTCATGGCCAATCCAGCCTATTCGCTGATCCCAGCCCAGCGAGCGATCGCTGCAACAACATCGCAGCGCCGTCACCGGCAACATCTTGCCATGTGACAGCTAGGCTGCGATGACGGAAGCGAGTGTGCACCCGCAGCATCGCTTCCAACATCGCAGCCAATGTTGTAAGGTGTAATGGGGCCTTAAAAATGACTCTGTCAACACAGAATGACTGTTCAACCAAGTACAGGGGCTCATTGCAAATCATTTAAGTGCACCCTCCCTCCATCTGCACATTCCCCTCCTCTAAGGGTAAGTGCACACTGGGCGGGTTTTCGGCGGTTTACCTGTGTAAACCGCCGTTTTGTTTACATTAGTTTTATGTTAATTTATGTTAATCCAAACCGGCGTTTGGATTAACATTAAAACTAATGTAAACAGCCCAAGGCTGTGCACACACCGGCGGTTACCCAGCGTCATCCGTTGCTAACCCGCAGGTTTCCCAGCGGGTTAGCAAAGAATGACCATGTTCTAAAAACCGGCGGTTCTGCAGCGGCTGCAAGCAGAATCATGTGCTGCTTCCAGCCGCTGCAGAATCGCCGCCGAGAACCCGCTGGGCAGCCGCCGGATACCGCCCGCACATACCCGCCAGGAAGCCGGTGCACGGCGCCGGAGCTTCCTGGCGGGTCCCGCCCAGCCGCCGACAACCAACCCGCCGGGTAATGTGAACTTACCCTTAGAATGATATCTCGAGAAGGGCAGATGTAGATGGAAAACAAGCAGGTGGGAAGGTGCACTTAGGCCTGCTTCAAACATCTGTGAAACCACGGACGTGTGAGACAACGCTGTTTGTGGGCAGGGCATGGATCCATATGTAACGCACCGTGTGACACGTGTGCTATCCATGTGCTGGATAGCACACGGACAGCCTGTCAGTTCATACTTACCTGCCTCCAGCGCCGCTGCTCCTCTCACTCCGGTCCGTTGTTGGGCTCAGTGAAGTGAATATTCATGAGCCTAATGAGCGGTCCCAGAAGTAAGGGGAACTGTCAGCGCTGGAGGGAGGTGAGTATGATATTCTTATTCTTTATTTAACATGGGTCTGCTCTACACGGCGACACGGTCCCTGATGAATAACGGAAGCGTGAAGGGGGCCATAGGGGATCATGTGTCCGCCCGGACCGCATACGTGCTGGAGGCACGGATGTGTGAAAGAGGCCTTATAGGGACTCTATCAGCACAGAAGGAATACATGCATAACAAAGTATTAACAACTAGCTGTGAATATGTTAAAGAGACTCTGTGAGCACAGAAGGACTGTTCAAACCAAGTACAGGCAACGCAAGCATTATGGCGGGGCTGATCATTTACATGCACCTTCCCACCTGCTTGTTTTACATCTATATCCTCCCTTCTCAGGTTCTATAAGCCAGAACTGTCTATCAAAGAAAGGAGGGTGGAGATAGAGGGATAACACGCAGGTGGGAAGGTGCATTTAAAGGTTATATCTTAGATTTAAAATTTTTTTTTAAAAATGTTGCCAAGCACTGTAGGCGGGACAATAGCTCAGTGGTTATCACTGCAGACTTTGCAGCGCTGAGGTCCTGGGTTCACATCCCACCAATGACAACATTTGCAAGGAGTTTGTATGTTCTCCCCATTTTTGTGTTGGTTTCCTCTGGGCTCTCGACTTTCCTCCCACATTTCAAAGACATACTGATAGGGAATCTAGATTGTGAGCCCCAATGGGGACAGTATTACTGATGTATGTAAAGTGCTATGGAATTACTAGCGCTATTCAAATGAATAAATATTATTTTATTACCCTTGAATAGTGTCTGGGCAAACCTTTTAAAAACATGTAAAATCATTGTTGTACACTTTCTAGTTTCCATGCTATGAGCATTGTCAGACCGTGTAGCAGCTCCTGCATTAGTCCTCTCCATTATATTCACAGCCAAATAGTCAGACTGTATAAGTGTTATTTAAATATCCACACCCACCCAAGCTGGTGTTCTATCCCTCCCCTCTGTGCTGAGAGGTGTTTTGTCCTGCACTATATGCTATCTGTAAGATTTCTATTATATGAAGGTTAGTTTTCCTGCATACATGTATTGTGTGAATCTGCTGAGCAAATACCGTATATACTCGCGTATAAGCCGAGTTTTTCAGCCCAAAATTTGGGCTGAAAAGTCCCCCCTCGGCTTATACGCGAGTATATAAAAAAAAATAAAAAAATACCGCAGCAGCCCCGGAGGTATACAGGCCCCCCATCAAGTTCCAGGGCCCCCCCCACCTTGCGCGCAGCCTGTAAAGGAAAATCATACTTACCAGTGTCCAGTCGCGCCGTCCGCAGCTGCCGACATGACGATCCCGGGCTCCATTCAGCGTCTTCCGCATTTCCTGTAGTCGCGGGCAATGACGTCATTGCCCGCGCGCACAGGAAGTCGGAAGCCGGAAGACGCTGAATGGAGCCCGGGATCATCATGTCGGCAGCTGCGGACGGCGCGACTGGACACTGGTAAGTATGATTTTCCTTTACAGGCTGGCGCGCAAGGTGGGGGGGGGCCCTGGAACTTGATGGGGGGCCTGTATACCTCCGGGGCTGCGGCTGTATACAGCCCTGGGGCTGCGGCTGTATACAGCCCTGGGGCTGCGGCTGTATACAGCCCTGGGGCTGCTGCTGTATACAGCCCTGGGGCTGCGGCTGTATACAGCCCTGGGGCTGCTGCTGCTGTATATACCTCTGGGGCTGCATATGGGGCTGCATATACCTCTGGGGCTGCATATACCTCTGGGGCTGTATATACCTCTGGGGCTGCATATACCTCTGGGGCTGCTGTATACTACCACTGGGGCTGCTGATGTATATACCACTGGGGCTGCTGCTGCTGTATATACCTCTGGGGCTGCATATGGGGCTGCATATGGGGCTGCATATGGGGCTGCATATGGGGCTGTATATGGGGCTGCATATACCTCTGGGGCTGCATATACCTCTGGGGCTGCATATACCTATGGGGCTGCATATACCTATGGGGCTGCATATACCTCTGGGGCTGCATATGGGGCTGCATATACCTCTGGGGCTGCATATACCTCTGGGGCTGCTGTATACTACCACTGGGGCTGCTGATGTATATACCACTGGGGCTGCTGCTGCTGTATATACTTCTGGGGCTGCATATGGGGCTGCATATGGGGCTGCATATACCTCTGGGGCTGCATATACCTATGGGGCTGCATATACCTATGGGGCTGCATATACCTCTGGGGCTGCATATGGGGCTGCATATACCTCTGGGGCTGCATATACCTCTGGGGCTGCATATGGGGCTGCATATACCTCTGGGGCTGCATATGGGGCTGCATATACCTCTGGGGCTGCATATACCTCTGGGGCTGCATATGGGGCTTCATATACCTCTGGAGCTGCATATACCTCTGGGGCTGTATATACCTCTGGGGCTGCTGTATACTACCACTGGGGCTGCTGCTGTATACTACCACTGGGGAGGCTGCTGTATACCTCACTGCTGGGGGTTGTATACCTGTGCTGGAGTCCACCCTCGGCTTATACGCGAGTCAATAAGTTTTCCCAGTTTTTGGGGGCAAAAGTAGGGGGGTCGGCTTATACACGGGTCGGCTTATACACGAGTATATACGGTAATCAAATGTTCTTATAATCACATAGAAATATCTCAGACTGCACACACTACACACATGCCTCATACACACAATGAAGATCTCTAAGATCACAAACCCCCCCTTTTTGTTCTGCAATGAATCACGCAGGACACAGATCTCAAGAGGGCAGGACAGTGTAATGATGCATGAATATTCATTCCTTGGGGAGTGGGCAGCAGAGAGCTCACTGTGATTGACAGATGGAATTAATCTTTTATTTTGAAAGTTTACAGAGGATAGGAGGGAAGCATAAATAATAGAAATACATGAATAAAGAGAGCTTAGAGAATGGAATTAGAAAATGATAGCAGTTAGGCTGCCTTCACATTTGCAGATGCCTCCGCAGCGTTCTGCAGAGGCATCTGCAAGCATCTGCATGCAGACGGCAGCCCCTATCTTTATAATGGAGCGCACGGTGTTCTGCAGATGCTTGCAGATGCCTCCGCAGAACGCTGCGGAGGCATCTGCAAATGTGAAGGCAGCCTTACATATGGATTTTTAAACTAACAGATTCCCATTGAGATCTATGGGAGGGACACTGATCTGCATAAGAATCTGTCAACAGGGATTATTTTTAATAAAAGGTATGATGAGTAATGGCCGCTCTCTGCTCCCCTGATCTCACTGCAGAGCTGTGTGTGATTATAACTGACATCTGCAGCCTCCATCTCACAGGCAGACAGGGCTGCAATACTGTTGTTATACTGCAGAGCTGTGAGAGCTACAGCCGCTAATGTGTTTGTAAGGAGACAAACTTCTACTGTTCGGTGTTATTACATGTGTCACACTGGGAACACCTCCTTTTATTAAAAATAAGCTCTGGAGGCCGAGTCTCAGGGAGTTCACCGTCTGGCCCATAACCTGGAACAGCTTAGTTACATAAAAGAAAAACATGGATTCCTCTTTAATAAGACATCAGATCACAGATATAAGGCTATGTTCACACGTAGCGTATTTCTACATTTACACAACACTATTTAGCGTTGCATAAATGCAGTGAAACGAAGAGCCGTAACGCATCCCAGCAAAAGCGACAGCATTTGCTGAAATCCATTCACATGGTCAGTAATTCTGCGGATGCGCTTTGTTCTGCAAAAAGAATGACCATGTTAATTCTTTGCGCCTTTTTCAGTGCTCTTTTTACTCACCTGACCGCGTTCCCCTGGTAATCGCTTCTCTTGCCGGCACCGTAGGACCTTGTACAGGACCTTAAACAGCACTATGTGACCAGGCTACATCACTAGTTTCATGGTGCTGCAGGTCCTAGAGGCTGCACTCACTGAGGCACGGCGGGAGATCAGAAGACACAGTCAAGGGTCACCGAGGGAGTGCGGTGAGGTAAGTAAACCGCAGGAAGAAAGCGCAGGCCATTTACACACAGAACGCTGCATTCTGTGAGGATCCGTTCTAGGTGCAATTTTGCACCAAAAACGGGTCCTCTCTAAAACGCTGTGTGTGAACGCAGCCTAACAGAATCATTTTATTCTGCTTCCTATGACCATACGCCAATACAGATGGCGTACAAGGGTTGTTTCTCCTCCATACTGAAGATGCCCTTTAAAGTCATGTGACCCTGTAGCCAATCAACGTCCTCTTTACAATCACATTCTTCTAACACAACTGACATTCAGAGGACGTCGTAGAGCAGCCGCAGCTCTCACGTCTTCTCGATACAGTTTGTCTTAAGTGAGAGTGAAGCGATGTGTAACATATAGCCCCATGAAGAGTACAGGTCATTTTTTTTTACACATGAAAATAAAGTAACTGAGAAGGGGTTGTCCAAGTAGGGGACAACTCCTTTAAGTCTTTTTGAACTTCTATTGACAGATTCACATCTCCAAAGCCACGAAGCAGCTATCTTCTGACAGCTTCTTATAGGCGGGATTATATAGAGATCAGCATTCAGGGAACTGGTACTGCTGCAGCAGAAAGACAGTGATTTTATCAAAACTGCAGTAAGGTTAATGATACATTGCTGGAGTCAGGGTCTCTATTCCTACATTATGCTGCTCCCAAATGGGGTAGCAAAGACCTGGTAACAGATTCCCTTTAAAAACTCAAATTGCAGCACAACAATGGGTCTCATGACCTGAACTAATAGCATCATTTATGCCTATACTGCTGGTAGGTCAGGTTACATCACCAATAGGCGAGTTGGGAATTGCATGGTGCTGTACACACAGCGCAGTACACTATATACATATATGACGTGTGCTCCGTACAGGATAATATCCCCAATGTACATAGCGTAGTACCCTATACATATATATGATGTGTGCTCCATAGAGAATAATCTCACCGATGTACACACAGCGCAGTACACTATATACATATATGACGTGTGCTCCGTACAGGATAATATCCCCAATGTACATAGCGTAGTACCCTATACACATTCTCCATAGAGAATAATGTCACCGATGTACACACAGCGCAGTACACTATATACATATATGACGTGTGCTCCGTACAGGATAATATCTCCAATGTACATAGCGTAGTACCCTATACATATATATGATGTGTGCTCCATAGAGAATAATCTCACCGATGTACACTATATACATATATGACGTGTGCTCCGTACAGGATAATATCCCCAATGTACATAGCGTAGTACCCTATACACATTCTCCATAGAGAATAATGTCACCGATGTACACACAGCGCAGTACACTATATACATATATGACGTGTGCTCCGTACAGGATAATATCCCCAATGTACATAGCGTAGTACCCTATACACATATATGATGTGTGCTCCATAGAGAATAATGTCACCGATGTACACACAGCACAGTACACTATAAACATATATAATGGGTGCTCTGTACAGGATAGTGAGATAGTGAGAAGTTTTGTCATTTTAGCTTTTTACCAAAACTTATTAAAGGTACAGTTATGTTAACAATATGGGCTTAACGTGCTGATGCTCAGCTTTAATTTGAGGGTATTCACATCTTAATTGGAGTAAGGGGTTAGGAATGACAGCTTTTAATACATATAGATGCCTCTTTTTCAAGAGACCAAAGGTAATTTAACAATTATCTCAAAACCTCTTTAATGGGCTGCATGGGCTATTCCCTTGTTAATCCATCATCAACTAATAAGGTAAAAGGTCTAGAGCTGATTCCAGGTGTGGTCTTTGAATTTGAAAGCTGTTACTGAGGACCCACACCATGGGTCAAAGGAGATGTCAAAGGAAGGTAAACCAACCATCATTAGGCTAAACAAAATAATAAATGTATCATATCAAATAAATCATAATAAAATCAGAGGGGTAGAAATGTTAGGAACAGCCAAATCAACAGTTTGGCACAATCTGCAAAGATAAAAAGAAACACTAGTGGTTGATTGTAGAATATTTTCCATAGTGAAGAAATATCCCTTCACAACATCCACCCAGTGAACACTCTCCAGGAATTACTGGTAGGTGTTTCAGTATCTAAGTCTGCCATAAAGAGAAGGCTTCATGAAAGCAACTACAGAGGTGTCACCACAAGGTGCAAACCATTAAGGCTGGTTTCACACTGGCGTTTGTGTCTGCATGCGTATGGCACGCAGACGCAAACGCAGTGCAAACCCAGCCATATTAATGTGAACGCAGCGGAGAATCTCCGCATGCGTTCATATTAATATGCACCCCGGGCAGCCAATCAGGGGGCGGGTGGTAGGAGGAGATCAGCGGCAGAGATCTCCTCCTCCCGGCCACAGCTGATCTCCCGCCGATGTCAGCGTGGGAGATTTGAGCAAACAGCTGATCTGACAGCTGTTTAAATCTCCCGCGCTGACACCTAATAGGGTGATATCAGTGCGGGAGATATGAAACAGCTGATCGCTGCTTCAAATCTCCCGCACCGACATCACCTATTCGGTGTTAGTGCGGGAGATTTAAACAGCTGTCAGATCATCTGTTTGCTCAAATTTCCCGCGCTGACACCGGTGGGAGAGCAGCGGCGACTTTAGCTGATCTCCCAGTGGCCGCCGCTGATCACCGGCAGATATTTCAATGAGAACCGCAGCGTTCTCCTGCGGTGTCATGCGGAGGACACTGCGGATGCATTGACTTCTATGCGTGGTTTGTGCGCTTGCTGATAAACCAAGCGCCCGCGACCGCACAAAAAATGCAACAGGGCTGCGTCCAGAGTGCGCTCGGAGGGCACACAAATTGTGCGCATCCGAGCGCAAACACAACCGAACACAGCCTAACGCAGGCACATGCGTTCCCATGTTAAACATAGGAACGCATGTGCGCAAGCGTTTGGCTGCATTCGGTGCGCGGCGTTTGCAAACGGCAGTGTGAAACCACCCTAAGTCAGCCTTAAAAGGCAGTGTGATGGCTGCGCATGCATGGTTTCCAGTTGCTCTGGGTCCAGAGTGTTGATTGATGATGTGACTGAAGACAGAAGCAGCCGGATGAATTGTGGAGTGTACAGGGCAAGACTTTCTGCTCAGTTCTAACTAATTGCACTATGGTTGATTGTACGATACTTCACAGTACAGATGGACAATGACACAAAACATGCCGCGAAAACAACTCAGGAGCTATTGAAGGAAAAGAAGTGGAGTATTCTGCAATGGCCGAGTCATCACCAGATCTCAACCCCATCGAGCAGCATTTCATAAGGCAGAAAGACCCACAAACAAGCAGCAACTAAATTTGGCTGTAGTAAAGGCCAAGAAAACATCATACAGGAGGAAATCCAGAGTTTGGTGACATCCATGGCTTCCACACTTCAGGCAGTCATTCACTGCAAAGGATTCTCTACAAAGTATTGCGGGTAAAGTGATTAAATTTGCTGATTACATAGAGCTAGGAGTGACAGCTAAGGCTACTTTCACACTACGATTTTTGTAAAATCCGATGCTGTCCGATATAAATCGGACAGCATCGGATTCTTCTAATGCCTGGAATCGGGTGCCAAATAGGCATCCGATTCCGACAGAAAATAGGATGCCCGCCCTCCTGTCAGATCGCTCCCTGAGAGCTGTCAGTCTCTCCCCGGTCCTCTTCTTTATCCCCTGTGTCTCCCCTCTTGGCCCCCTGTCCTCTCCTCTTATCGCCCGGTCCTCCCCTCTTGGCCCCGGTCCTTTCCTCTTATCCCCTGTGTCTCCCCTCTTGGCCCCCGGTCCTGTGTCTCCCCTCTTGGCCCCCGGTCCTGTGTCTCCCCTCTTGGCCCCCGGTCCTCTCATCCCCTCCTGTGTCTCCCCTCTTGGCCCCGGTCCTCTCATCCCCTGTGTCTCCCCTCTTGGCCCCGGTCCTCCTATGCGTCCTCCTCCTCTCCTCTTGTCCTCCTCCTCTTGTCCTCCTCCTCTTGTCCTCCTCCTCCTCTCCTCTTGTCCCCCTCCTCTCCTCTTGTCCTCCTCCTCTCCTCTTGTCCTCCTCCTCTTGTCCTCCTCCTCTTGTCCTCCCCTCTCCTCCTCTCCTTTCTCACCTGTCCACGACTCCTGCACGGTCCCGCGCGTCTCCGGTGCCTTGCTGTTCTGTCTCAGTGCTGCCAGGACCTCTTGTGATGTCACAATCACATGACTGCCGGCTATTGGTTCCTGGCAGTCATGTGATTGTGACATCACGGCAGGTCTTATCAGCACAGACGGCAAGATACCTGGAGACACCGGAGACGCCGGGAGACGTCGGGGGCCTCGTGGACAGGTGAGCATAGTTTTTTTTTTTATTTATTAACCCCTTAATTTACTTTTAGGAGCTATTTTAGTGTACTGAGCATGCTCAGTACACTAAAATCGGTCCGAGGAGACATCAGATGTTTCCTCGGACCCTGCTCCATAGGGCCCCATGCTAAATTGATCGGGTCGGATCGGATGTGCACTAAATGCCATCCGATCTGGTCCAATCCGAATCTGTCAGATTTTATTTTCGGTGCAAAAATCGGAGCAAGCTCCGATTTTTGCACCGATAAAAAAATCGGACAGATTCGGATCGGACCAAATCGGATGGCATTTAGTGCACATCCGATTCGGTCCGATGCCCATAGGCCTGCATGGGGTCCGAAAATCGGTCCGATGCTGTCCGATTTTGATCGGACAGCATCGGAACTGAAAAAATCGTTATGTGAAAGCAGCCTAATACTAGAGAAGTGAGAGAGCGGATTCAAAAAGATCTAAACAAACTGGAACAGAGGGGAGCAACTAACAGAATGGTTTATAACAGGGAGAAATGCTAATTCCTGGGCAAGAACAATAAAAATCATATACAGAATGAAAAAGACTTGGATATACTAATAGATCACAGGCTGAACACGAGTCAACAGTGTGATGCAGCAGCAAAGAAGGCAAACCCAATTCTGGGATGTAATGAAGCATACAGTCTAGATCATGTGACGTCATTATCTCCCTCTACTCCTTTTTGGTTAGACCTCATCTGGATACAGTGTCTAGTTCTGTGCACCACATTGTAAAAAAGACATCACCAAACTGGATCAAGTTCAGAGAAGAGCAACCAGGATGGTGACCGGCCTGCAAACCATGTCCTATGTTATGTTAACAATATGGGCTTAAGAGATTACAGGATTTGGGAATGTTTAGCTTCCCAAAAAGAAGACTACATGGATACTTAATAACTGTCTACAAATATCTCAAGGGCTGTCACACTATAGAGGGATCAGCTTTATTCACATTTGCACAAGGATGACTAGAAGCAATGGGATGAAACTGAATGGGAGGAGTCATAGATTAATATTAGAAAAAAAATTTTGACAGTAAGGGTGATCAATAAGTAGAACAGACAGCCCCCGAGAGGTGGTGAGTTCTTCAATAGAAGTTCTTAAACGGAGGCTGGGTAGACATCTGTCTGGGATGATTTAGTGGAACAGGGGGTTGGACCAGATAACCCAGGAGGTCCCTTCACTTGATGACTCAGGAGGTCCCTTTACACGATGATCCAGGAGGTCCCTTCACACGATGACCCAGGAGGTCCCTTCCAACTCTACCATTGTATGCTTCTATTAAAAATGAACATTTATGGTAAAGTACATTTGTCCAATTACTTTTGAGCTCCTGAAAGGGTTTATAGAAAAAGGCTTTCAACTCCTAAACATTTCACAGGGTATGTCTGTTCAATCTCTTTAATTACACCTGAAGTCTACACTGAAATTACATCTCAGTTGTTTCTTAATAAAAAACAGTGGTGTGTAGAGCCTAAATCACAAAGATTTGGTCCAAATATTTCCAGACCTAACTAACTGTATATGATGAATGGTCCATATAGGACAATATAACCGATGTATACACAGTGCAGTATACTATATACACACAGAGTACACACATATATGAGGAATGATGAGTGGTCCTTATGGGACAACACTGTTGATGTATGCACAGTGCAGTACACTATATACACACACACGCGTATATACATATATACCGTATGTAGATTCTTACATACACACACACATAGATGACGGGTGCAAAGTACAGGACAATACTGCTGATGTACACAGTGCAGTACAGTATATACACACATGTATATATATATACACACAGATGACGGGTGCACCGTACAGGACAATACTGCTGATGTACACACAGTGCAATACAGTATATACACACATGTATATATATATACACATAGATGACGGGTGCAAAGTACAGGACAATACTGCTGATGTACACACAGTGCAGTACAGTATATACACACATGTATATATATATATACACATAGATGACGGGCGCACCGTACAGGACAATACTGCTGATGTACACAGTGCAGTACAGTATATACACACATGTATATATATATATATATACACATAGATGACGGGTGCACCGTACAGGACAATACTGCTGATGTACACAGTGCAGTACAGTATATACACACATGTATATATATATACACATAGATGACGGGTGCACCGTACAGGACAATACTGCTGATGTACACACAGTGCAGTACAGTATATACACACATGTATATATATATACACATAGATGACGGGTGCAAAGTACAGGACAATACTGCTGATGTATACACAGTGCAGTACACTATATACACACATGTATATATATATACACATAGATGACGGGTGCACCGTACAGGACAATACTGCTGATGTACACAGTGCAGTACAGTATATACACACATGTATATATATATACACATAGATGACGGGTGCACCGTACAGGACAATACTGCTGATGTACACACAGTGCAGTACAGTATATACACACATGTATATATATACACATAGATGACGGGTGCAAAGTACAGGACAATACTGCTGATGTATACACAGTGCAGTACACTATATACACACATGTATATATATACACATAGATGACAGGTGCACCGTACAGGACAATACCCTCCTCCTCCTCATTCCGTGCAGTCACCTCATACTTACACCTTGCCCTGCAGGGATTCCTATGTGTCTGCAGCGTTCGTGTGTCGCCTTCTCCTTGGTGACGCAGAAGACGATAACAATCTCATGTAGGACAGATAATAGTGAGGACTGCCACTCTCAGCGTTATACCGCCATATACACTGATACCATATGTTTGGGGCATTATAACGTGCACAAAGTTCTGCTATGTTACCACACGGCCATGTTTACCGACACTGTACAGCAAACAAAAAATATAAAACACTTACAAAATAGATAAATATATATATATATATATATATATACAGACTGAGAGAGAAGGGTGTATATATATGTAGATAGCGAGGGAGGTATATATATATATATACACACACACACAGATAGAGAGGTGTATATATATACAGATAGAGAGAGGTATATATATATACACACACAGATAGAGGTGTATATATATATATATATATATATATATATATATATATATATATATATATATATTACAGCTAGCGAGAGGTATATATATATATATATATATATATATATATATATATATATATATATATATATATATATATATAAAACATACCAGTATCTGGTGTGATATTGACAGCACACCTATGAGCAGGGACCTGTCGCATGGTCTCTTGCCTCAGACAAGTTATGCAGTTTATCTTCTGCACTCCTCACTCAGAACTTATCCACACACGATACAGGACGCAGGACATTACCTATGTGCAGACGTGGTGCAGTCCTGTAAAGCGCACTTTATGTGTATCAGAGAATAAACCACTTGCAGTTAGGGGTGTCGCGGTTCAGTGACACGTCCCCGGTGTGGTGCCGCCTTTTACCTGTGTTCTCGGCAGCAGGTGCGGGTCTAGTGTAGACACAGCGAGCGCTGAGCGCTGACACCGCGGCCTCACACTGACTCGGCCTGGAGTGCCCGGATCTGGAGTCTGAGGAAAACCCGGAGGCCGGATCATTGAGCAGTACAGCCTGGCCGCCGGCAGGGGCGCACTGTGCACAGGACTAATGGACATCTCACCTTCGGCGACGCTCTGCTCCGCCGGCAGGGGGCGCCGAAGCACTGACGTCTGCACATCTACAGATTATTAATATATTTTCCTTTAATTTGTATTTTTGTGCAAAATAGGTGACATTCTTCCATCAGTTTGCTGCCGTCTGTGCAATAAACATACCCCATACCATGTCCAGCAGACATTGTAGGGTTACTATATGGATTTTATTATTAGGGTAGGGACACACTGGCGTGAAACTCGGACGAGTGCAATTTTCTATTGCACTCGGACCAATGTTATCAATGTCTGAGAGCACTATGACGAGTGTCGGACGCATTTTTCTAATCCAGATTTGGATGAGAAAAAAGTCAGTCATGAGCGAGACTCTCCAATGCAAGTCTATGGCTCCAACAAATCATGGACCGCACACTGACAGCACACCGACCATCCGAGAGGCTTCTGTTTTTTTCACGGATACATTCTCATTCTGCAGCTGAGAACACTGTAACATGTTCCTGTAAATGATTCTACAGTAACAGCTGCTGAGAAAAAAAACGCATGCACACGACAGCCACGGATGTGACCCCAGCCCAAGTACCCTCACTGCAGGTACAGCACGAGGGGTACACCAAGCCCAGAGTAACCCTCACTGCCAGTACAGCACAGAGGGGTACACCAAGCCCCAGAGTAACCCCTCCACTGCCAGGTACAGCACAGAGGGGTACACCAAGCCCCAGAGTAACCCCTCCACTGCCAGGTACAGCACAGAGGGGTACACCAAGCCCCAGAGTAACCCCTCCACTGCCAGGTACAGTATGACACAGAGGGGTAAACCAACTTACCACCCCCCCCCCATCTCCCATGCACATCCCAGCACCTCTGTCTCACATGCACATGACTCACCGTTGCCGAGTTCTCACGTCTCAGGCGATGCTGCACTTGTCACGGTTCCGCGCCTGAGGCTGTGGGGCCCGGTGGTCAAATAAAAAGGGATTAAAGGATTGGGATAAGTCTTGATTGTCGTGACGCCACCTGTGGGTGTCCGGCAGGCCCGGACTGATAGGCGGGAGATGCGGGACTTTTCCCGATGGGCCAGTGGTTGTGAAGTGGGCGGGGCCAAAGTACCCGCTCCTCCAGCTGCAGACCAGCTTTGAAATGATTTTGTGACTCCCGCTGCCCTCTGGCATAGCAGGGACTGGCCGCCAAGTTGCCCAGTACAGGTCATCAGAGTGAGAGTGACTCACTAGAAGCACAGCCACAGAGTGACACAACCCAATCTACGTGCAGGCGGCACAGGCAGCAGTTCTTAGTTATTGAAAAGGAGAGCACACCTGCACGTTCTTTGTGGGCGGAAAGAGCCACACTCTGCTGTCCCTCCCAGGAAACGGAAGTATGGCCACCCCAGCCATTACCAGGTCCCTGTACACTGTGTGCAGGCAGTGGAGCTGGCCTGGAGGCAGCGGTCAGCAGCCGGTGACTTTGTCTCAGTCTGGGACTGAGTTCCTCTTCACTCCTCCTGTGACCTGTCTCAGCTACAGACCCGGGGCTGCCAGTGCGGCAAGCCAAAGCTGAGGCAAGTTACTTTCACTATCGTCTGACCTGACTCGTCTGTGTGTGTGGTGTGGGGGTGCAGGGCAGGCTTCTGTGTGTGTATGTGTGTGATTGTGTGTGGGGGCAGGCTGCTGTGTATGTGTGTGATTGTGTGTGAGGGCAGGCTTCTGTGTGTGTATGTGTGTGATTGTATGTGAGATATAAAGGACAAGTCTGGCTCAACCGCAAGCGTAGGTGCCCAGGGAAGGAGGATTAACTATATACAGAGCTTAACCTGGCACTCTACTTAAAAAAGCAAGAGAGGATTGATCCTTTTGGTGTTTTTTTATTTGTGGAGTTTGTGAAAGTTCATCAATCATCAAACGTTTCGGCCCATGCAAGAGCCTTCATCAAGTGATTCTTATATGCAATAGTGGGAGTATTACTCCACTTTTTAGCTCAGTTAGATAGGTGTATGCTGCCCTTGGAGGCCTCTGTTTGATAGGGAATGCAGTCCGAGATCCAAATTAGTGGATACACAGACGTGGTCTGGCTGAGCAAATGGGGGTCCATACATCAAGGTCCATCACATGGTTAGCAGAAAGGTAGTTTATGGCTCCTGTCCTTGTGTTGAAGTTTTGTGCATCATGCAGTCATGCTGGAGGGCTGGTGGCAGGCTTCTGTGTGCGTATCTGTGTGAGGGCAGGCTTCTGTGTGTGTATCTGTGTGAGGGCAGGCTTCTGTGTGTATCTGTGAGGGCAGGCTTCTGTGTGTGCATGTTTGTGATTGTGTGTGAGGGTAGGCTTCTGTATGTGTATGTGTGTGATTGTGTGTGTGGGCAGGCTTCTGTGTGTGTATGTGTGTGAGGGCAGGCTTCTGTGTGTGTATGTGTGTGATTGTGAGTGAGGGCAGGCTTCTGTGTATGTGTGTGATTGTGTGTGGGGGTAGGCTGCTGTGTATGTGTGTGATTGTGTGTGAGGGCAGGCTTCTGTGTGTGTATGTGTGTGAGGGCAGGCTTCTGTGTGTGTATGTGTGTGATTGTGAGTGAGGGCAGGCTTCTGTGTGTGTATGTGTGGGAGGGCAGGCTTCTGTGAGTGTATGTGTGTGATTGGTGTGAGGGCAGGCTTCTGTGTGTGTATCTGTGTGAGGGCAGGCTTCTGTGTGTGTATCTGTGTGAGGGCAGGCTTCTGTGTGTGTATGTTTGTGACTGTGTGTGAGGGCAGGCTTCTTGTGTGTGTATGTGTGTGTATGTGTGTGAGGGCAGGCGTCTGTGTGTGTATGTGTGTGAGGGCAGGCTTCTGTGTGTGTATGTGTGTGATTGTGATGGAGGGCAGGCTTCTGTGTATGTGTGTGAGGGCAGGCTTCTGTGTGTGTATGTGTGTGAGGGCAGGCTTCTGTGTGTGTATGTGTGTGATTGTGTGTGAGGGCAGGCTTCTATGTGTGTCTGTGTGTGTATGTGTGTGAGGGCAGGCTTCTGTGTGTGTATGTGTGTGAGGGCAGGCTTCTGTGTGTGTATGTGTGTGAGGGCAGGCTTCTGTGTGTGTATGTGTGTGATTGTGTGTGAGGGCAGGCTTCTTTGTGTGTGTGTGTGTGTGAGGGCAGGCTTCTTTGTGTGTGTGTGTGTGTGTGTGTGAGAGCAGGCTTCTTTGTGTGTATGTGTGTGAGGGCAGGCTTCTGTGTGTGTATGTGTGTGATTGTGCGTGAGGACAGGCTTTTGTGTGTATATGTGTGTGAGGGCAGGCTTCTGTGTGTGTATGTGTGTGATTGTGTGTGAGGGCAGGCTTCTGTGTGTGTATCTGTGTGAGGGCAGGCTTCTCTCTGTGTATGTGTGTGACTGTGTGTGAGGGCAGGCTTCTGTGTGTATATCTGTGTGAGGGCAGACTTCTATGTGTGTGTGGGCAGGCTTCTGTGTGTGTGTATGTGTGTGACTGTGTGTGAGGGCTGGCTTCTGTGTGTGTATGTGTGTGATTGTGTGTGAGGGCAGGCTTCTGTGTGTGTATGTGTGTGTGTGTGTGTGAGGGCAGACTGCTGTGTGTGTGAGGGTAGGCTTTTGTGTGTGTCTGTGTGATGACAGGCTGCTGTGTGTGTGTGACTGTGTGAGGGCAGGCTGCTGTGTGTATGTGTGACTGTGTCTCTGTGTGTGAGGACAGGCTGCTGCATGTGCATGGGGCAGGCTGCTGTGTGTGTGTGTGGAAATGCTGCTGTGTGTGCGTTGGGGCCTGTGCAGACTGCTATGTCTGTATGGGGGCCAGGGCAGGCTGCTGGGTGTATGTGGACAGTCTGCTGCATGTGTGAGGGTCAGGGTAGGCTGCTGCATGTGTGTGTTTGAGGACAGACTGTTACATGTGTGGGTGCAGGTCAGTCTCCTGCAAGTGCGTGAGGGCGGCGCAGGTCGCTGTGTGTGGACAGACTGCTGCTACGTGTGTGGGGGCCAGGGCAGGCTGCTGCATGTGTGTGTGCGAGGACTGGCTGCTATGTGTGTGGGGACCGGAACAAGCTGTTGCGTGTGTGTGGTGCCTGGCAGGCTATTGCGTGTGTGTGTGTGAGAGAGAGGACAGGCTGCTGTGTGTGCATAGGGTCTGGTGCAGTCTGCTACATGTGTGTGGGGGCCGGGGCAGGCTGCTCCGTGTGTGTGTGGGGGGGGGAGGCTTTGTGTGTGTGTGTGTGAGGGCAGGCTACTGTGTGTTTTGTGTGAGGACAGGCTGCTGCATGTATGTAGGGGCCGGGGCAGGCTGTTGTGTGTTGGCGTGTATGAGAGGACAGGCTGATATGTGTGTATGGGGGCCGGGGCAGGCTGTTATGTGTGTATGGGGGCCGGAGCAGGCTGCTGTGTGTATGTGGACAGTCTGCTGCATGTATGGGGGCCAGGATAGACCGCTGCATGTGTGTGTTTGAGGACAGGCTGTTACATGTGTGGGTGCGGGGCGGGCTGTTGCATGTGTGTGTGGACAGGCTGCTGCTACATGTGTGGGGGCCAGGGCAGGCTGCTGCATGTGTGTGTGAGGACTGGCTGCTATGAGTGTGGGGGTCAGGGCAGGCTGTTGCAGGTGTGTGAGGGCCGCAGCAGTAGGCTGCTACGTGTGTGGGGGCCTGGGCAGGCTGCTATATGCGTGTGGGGCCTGGGCATGAAACTAAGTATGTGTAGGAGCCAGGTCGGGCTGCTACGTGTGTGTGGGTGCTGGGGCAGGCTGCCACGTGTGTGTGGGGGGAGAGGGGCGAGGGCAGGCTGCTGCATGTGTGTGGGGCTGGATCACACTGCTACATGTGTGTGGGGGCTGGATCACGCTGCTACATGTGTGTAGGGGACGGGGCAAGCTGCTCCGTGTGTGTGTGTGGGGGGGGGGGCAGGCTGTGTTTGTGAGGGCAGGCTGTGTGTTTTGTGTGTGTGTGTGAGTGAGGGCAGGCTGCATATGCGTATGTGTGTGATCCACAGTATCTGCATTATTCTGTGTATATGCACTATACAGTACCACTTCTCCTGGCCTGTATACTGGATGTAATCCTCAGTATCTGTATTATTCTGTATATATACACTGCAGAGTGTATATTACACCCAGTAAACAGGGAGGATTACACCCAGTATGCAGGACAGAAGTGGTACTGTGCAGTGTATATACAAAAATAATACAGATCCTGAGGATTACACCCAGTATACAGGACAGGAGAGGTGGTACTGTGCAGTGTATATACACAGAATAATACAGATCCTGAGGATTACACACCCAGTATACAGGACAGGAGAAGTGGTACTGTCCAGTGTATATATACAGAATAATACAGATACTGAGGATTACACCCAGTATACAGGGCAGGAGAAGTGGTACTGTGCAGTGTATATATACAGAATAATACAGATACTGAGGATTACACCCAGTATACAGGACAGGAGATAGTGTTGGCGTGTATGAGAGGACAGGCTGATATGTGTGTATGGGGGCCGGGGCAGGCTGTTATGTGTGTATGGGGGCCCAGTTTTGCCCAGTGTTTTACAATTAAGCACATAATTATACCTTTTGTTTCCTCTTTCCAAGTGCATGACTTTACATTTATCCCCATTAAAGCTCATTTGCCATTTATCAGCCCAAGCCTCTAGTTTACATAAATCCTCCTGTAATATAAAATTGTCCTCCTCTGTATTGATTACCCTGCAGAGTTTAGTGTCATCTGCAAATATTAAGATTCTACTCTGTATGCCCCCTACAAGGTCATTAATAAATATATTAAAAAGAAGCGGGCCCAACACTGACCCCTGTGGTACCCCACTGATAACTGTGACCCATTCTGAGTGTGTTCCATTAATGACCACCCTTTGTTTCCTATCACTAAGCCAGTTCTTAACCCACTTACACATATTTTCCCCTATCCCCATTGCTCTCATTTTATGTATAAACCTTATGTGTGGCACCATATCAAAAGCTTTTGAAAAGTCCATATACACCACATCCACTGCATTACTTTGGTCCAGTCCAGAGTCTTCATAGAAGCTTATCAGATTAGTTTGACAGGAACGGTCCCTCGTAAAACCATGTTGACATTGGGTCATGAGGTTATTTTTTTCAGATACTCCAGTATAGCATCTCTTAGAAAACCCTCTAGGATTTTACCCACAGTAGAGGTTAAGCTTACTGGCCTATAATTTCCAAGTTCAGTGTTTGTCCCCTTTTTGAATATTGGCACCACATTTCCTATACGCCAGTCCTGTGGTACAGACCCTGTTATTATGGAATCTTTAAATATTAAAAATAATGGTCTATCTATGACAGTACTTAATTCCTGCAGCACTCTAGAGTGTATCCCATCCGGGATTTGTCAATTTTAGTGATTTTTAGACGATGCCGTACTTCCTGCTGGGTTAAGCAGGTGACATTTAATTGAGAGTTTTTGTTATCACTGATCATATTGTCTGTCATGGGATTTTCTTGTGTAAATACTGTTGAAAAAAAGTCATTTAGCATAATGGCTTTTTCCTCATCCTCATCCTCATCCACATACCGGCGGCGGCGATGAGCTGCCTGGTCCTCTGCGGTTCTCCTCTCAGCACTGCCTCGCTCGCCCTTCACAGCGCTGACAGGGCAAGATCCTGATACCCCGCAGGCCGCAGCAGCCAGAAGACTGAGGTGGGTGGGCGGCATACGGAGGCAGGTGGGCGGGCTGACCTCTCCCCCTCCCGGACTAAATAAAAAATAACATAAAATAAGAAAAAAGTTACCTTGCTCAGGTGCCGCCCTCCCCGCATTCTGGCACCCTAGGCACGTGCCAACGAATAGCTAGTGGCAAATACGGTCCTTGGTACAGGGTGCAGGATGGAAGGGCAAAGTAAATGACAGACTCACAGTTTGTTGGTTCCTCAAGTCCTTTACTGGTGATACTGTCAAGCCCCAGGCCCTGGGGTACTCGGGCATCAGGCTCAGTGGGTGCTTTTACGGGGATGTCACGGGTGGCAGCGCCTGGGCCCGTGGCCTGGGTGACACTTCAATAAGGGGTGTATGTACAAGAGATTACAGTTTGTCATGTGACGCCACCTGTAGTACCTCGTGATGGGTCACCAGCACCGCCACAGTCCTCCAGAGGTGAATGGTAATGCGGCTGAGATGGCAAAGCTCCCTACAGGCGGAGCTGGTCCTCCGGGGTAGCGTAGTGTGAAGGGGCAGCTTGGAGTGAAACTTTAAGTCGGGATAGGGAGTGATGGAGCAGTCTATAAGGGCACCGGGAGCAGGGAGGAATGACGCACACACAATGTAGAAAGTCTCTTTTACCTTTTTACTGGTGGTATGAACAGGTAAAGACATCCAGGGCACTGTTGGGTGACCAGGTGCACAGTGAGCTCCCACAGCAAGTGGGAATAAGGTTTCTCTAAGGTTCCTGAAGCCCTGTCTGCTGGCAGCCAGACTGGCCTCCTTACTTCCTCTAGTCTCTACTCTCCCTCCTCCTGCACGGTCCACGGGTTACCCTCTCTGATCACTGCGGTAGTACACTGTGGTGTCTGGCTCCCTCTCTCTGGATACGCAGGGGGACCGGGTGACTGAAGTCTCCACTGTGTGACGGGGTTTTCTGTAGTCTTGAAGTAATCCTACAAGTGTGGAACCCCGAAGTTCGGTATGTCTGTGGGTGAACCTCCACCGGTTTCTCACTCCCTCGGCTCTGCTCCTTGCCTTCTGTCCCCACTCCTAGGCTTGCTGGACGGCAGAAAGGGCCACTCTGTGGCACTAGCTCGGGCCTAACCATGGCACCGACCACCAGGACGTCTTCGCAGCTCTCCTAGCTCTGCACACTCTAACTCCCCCAGCAGCAGTATTTATAGGGGAACTCACCTAAAGTCGGTGAGTAGAGCTCCTCCTACTGTGTCAGGGTGGAAGGTGTTGCATGTAGTAGGTACCTGCTGTGGAAACGCAGCTGTGCATTATGGAAGTCTGTGGCTACCTGCGTGAGCAGGGCGCCACATACCCCCCTAGGTAATTTCAGTACTCCTGGACTGAGCATTTTTGTTCAACAAAAGGGATAACAATAATTTACAATAATAACAGGTAACATATTTACAGAGTCTCAAAATATAAAAAAATTTACAAAAACCACTGAAAAATATTGGAAAAATTAAAAACAGGTAAGTCCGTAAGGTGCTAGTTCATTCACCGCAGGCTTTGAAAAAGAAAAAGAAGTTTGTTGTTACACCAATCCTGTAACCATGGTCCTTTTAAATTGTAATCTGGAAAAAGTTCAAAGGGGAAAAAGTCTTTCAAAAGTTCAATAAGTCCTTACAGGTAAAGTCTCTGTAGGCTCATCAGTTAAAATACACTACAATATTTACTATGGGTGTTTCGGCGTAGGAGTCCTAGGTACTATAAGGGCCTCTACCGGTCATAAGTGCTGTAGGCCTCCTGGCCCTGGGGTCACCTTCTGGCCAAGTTTTTACTCTCCCTAGACAGCTCCTTAAGCCGACTCCACTCACCCCTCCTTTGGTGTTGTGTACCTGTTTTTTGGCCCACTCTTTACCCTTTTGAACACTACTATTTACATTATTATTTTACAACTACTATTTACATGTTACTTTTTAGTGTGTTCTACCTTGCATTTACTGTGCCCACTCTCCATAACTAGACAGGGGTTGACCTTGTGTGCTTCTCTGTGATCTAAGCACTACAGGTGTCACTGTCTCAGGTGAGGTTTCTAGTGAAGCGCATGGTGCAGGTATGTCAGGTAAGCATCTGCGGTTCCCTACATTCAAGCGTCTGCGTGGCCTTAGTCTCACTACAGGGCTAGCAGGTGTACCGATTGCAGCATCCTCAGATTCTCTGGCAATGGGTATTTCTTCCTGATTCCTTTGTACCATCTCTTCGGGCTGGTAGAAATTCAGTACAGGCACTAAGATAGCTCCATCTTGTTGAGGCCAATCTTCCGGGAAATCTCCTAAGATGGTTGAGATTACCTTCTCCTTTGGTTCTTAACTTGGACTTAGCTCTTGTACTGGTTCTGACTCTTGTATTGGTTGAGTTGGGGGATTTTGGTTTTCTCATTCAGTTGGGCACTTTTTGATGTGGTTTCTTGACACTGTCTGAGTGTTTTTTTCCACCGTTCTTGCTGATGAGACATACTTTGTCATTATCATATCCGGAATCTAGTAGAACGTAGGGTTCTTGTTCCCACTGATTGTCCAGTTTGTGTTGGGTTCTTTTCCTCTTCAATACAATACTTCCAGGTGTTATAGGTTCTGCTGGAGCATGTTTGTTATAGTCCCTTTCTTGCTTTTCACGGGCTTTCTCCAGGTTGTCTTCGACACAGGCTTGAACCATTTTGTATTATTCGAGGCGATTTGGGTTCCAGTTAGGTATTGAGTCATCTGCTTTGGGATCGACTACTCCGATTTCCAAGTCAACGGGTAATTTACCTGTACGGGCTCTCATCAGGTAAGCTGGTGTACAGTTGGTAGAACTTACTGGAATGTGGTTGTATATACCAACCAAGTCTGGTAGTTTCTCTGGCCATTGGTTTCTTTCCTCCAAGGGTAAGATCCTCAACATGTCAATGATGATTTGATTCATTTTCTCACATAACCCGTTGGTTTGGAGATGATATGGGGTCGTCCTTATCTTTTTGCACCCATACATGTGGCAGAACTCTTGGAAGATCTCCGCTTCGAAAGCTGAACCTTGGTCTGTGATGACCTGTTCTGGGTAACCTAATGGTCTGCAGAATACGTTCTGGAATGTTCTGGCAGCGGTGGCAGCTGTCAAGTCTTTCAGAGGGGCAACCATTAAGAACCTCGAGTAATGGTCTACCATGGTCAATGCGTACGTGTAGCCAGATCTACTTGGAGTCAGTTTTACGTGGTCCAAGGCTACTATTTCCACGGGCTGTTTCATCAAGATGGGCTGAAGGGGAGTTTTCTGGCTCTGTAAGTCCTTTCTTCTCAGGCATGCCGACCCAAAAGAACCTATCCTTCAGTAGCATTTCCAGCTTCTTCCACCCGAAGTGACCAGTCTGGTTGTGATAGGCATTTAAGACCATCTGGACTTCTGATTTTGGCACGATGATTTGCCAGACCATCTCGTGTGTCCTTGGGTTGATGTGCCTCCTGCAGAGCTTCTCCTGGTATATGAACAGCTTGCTCCGCTCTCTCCACAGATGTTTGACTTCAGGCTGGGGATTTACAGGCAGCTTCACTGACTCCTGGGTTATCAGCTGTTTTACCAAACTGACAGCCGGGTCATTGTCTTGCACTTCCTTCCAACCGAAGTGGGGCAACGGGTTCACCATTCTTGCAGGAGGATCTCTCCGGGTTTGCTGGCACTGAGTTACTCTCAATTGATGGAAGGCAGGTAACTCCACTTCTTCTAGCTCGTGTTCATCTACGCCCTCATCTGACAGGTGAGGCATTCTGGATAAGGCATCCGCGTTTCCATTCTGGTGCCCAGCCCGGTACTTGATGGTGAACTGGTAGTTGGACAATCTGGTCATCCATCTCTGCTCCATGGCTCCCAACTTTGCAGTCTCCAGGTGGGTCAGTGGATTGTTATCCATGTAGGGTGTAAACTTGCTGGAGGCCAGGTAGTGTTTGAACCTCTCTGTGATGGCCCAGACCAAGGCCAGGAATTCCAGCTTGAAGGAACTGTAGTTCTCCGGGTTCCTTTCTGTGGGGCGCAGCTTCCTACTGGCATAGGCGATCACCCTTTCTTTGCCTTTTTGCCTTTGAGAAAGGACAGCTCCGAGTTCCCACATTGCTGCCATCCGTGTACAGCAGGAAAGGCAGGTTGTAGTCCAGGTAAGCAAGGATTTCTACTTCTGTCAGGGATTCTTTCATTATCTGGAACAATTCTTCTTGTTCCTTGCCCAACTTCCACGGAGAATCCTTAGACTTGCCCTTCGTGGGTTGGCCTACTAGGAGGTCTTGCAGTGGAGCAGCCTTCTTGGTGTACTCCTTTATGCTCCTCCTATAGTAGCCCACTAATCCCAGGAATTGACGTACTTCCTTCAGGGTCTTGGGTTCTGGCCACTCCTTGATAGCTGTCACCTTGTCTGGATCAGGGGCCACGCCTTCGTCACTGACTATGTGTCCCAGGTACTGTACTCTTGGCTTTAACAGGTGGCATTTTGATGGTTTGAGCTTCATCCCGTATTTGGCCAGAGCTTCAAACACCTCTGCTAGATGAGTTACATGTTCCTCATAGGTCTTAGAGTACACGATCACATCATCCAGGTAGAGCAGTACCGTCTCAAAGTTCTTATGTCCCAGGCAACTCTCCATCAACCCCTAGAAGGTTCCGGGTGCATTACATAGTCCGAATGGCATGCTATTAAATTCACACAGGCCCATAGGTGTTGTGAATGCCGTCTTCTTGCGATCTTCCTCAGCTACGGACACCTGCCAATATCCACTAGTGAGATCTAAGGTGAAAAAGTAATTGGCGGACTTCAACGCAGCTAAGGATTCCTCTATACGAGGTAACGGGTAAGCATCCTTGTGTGTTATGCGGTTTATTTGCCTATAGTCTACACACATTCTCATACTGCCATCCTTCTTCCTGACTAGGACTAATGGGGCTGACCAGGGACTACAGCTATCTCGCATAACCCCTGCGTCCTTCATGTCCTGTAAAATTTCTTTGGCTTTCTGATAATGTGCAGGTGGAATAGGCCTGTACAGCTCTTTGATTGGTGGATGTGTACCTGTGGGGATATGATGTTGCACCCCTTTTAATCCTACCAAAGTCAAGTGAATGCTTACTAAAGACTTGTTCGAATTCTTTGACTACCTGGTAAACACCTTGCTTTTCGTACACAGGAGTGGTGTCAGTTCTGACGTGGAGTTGCTGGTGTGGCGCCCTGCTCACACAGGTAGCCACAGACTTCTCTAATGTATAGTTGGGTTTCCACAGCAGGTACCTACTACATGCAACATCTTCCACCCCGGAACAGTAGTTGGAGCTCAACTTGCTGACCTTAGGCAAGATTCCCTATAAATACTGCTGCTGGGGGAGGAGTTAGTCAGAGTGTGCAGACGGTAGGAGAGCTGCGAAGACATCCTAGTGGTCGGTGCCGTGGTTAGGCCCGAACCAGTGACCCAGAGTGGCTCTTCTGACGTCCCGCAAGCCTAAGTGGGGACAGAAGGCAAGGAGCAGTAAGCTGACAGGGAAGCAAGGAACTAGTGAAAGTTTGCCCCAATACGTACCGGACATCGGGGATCCGCACCTGTGGGATACTCCAGGACCACAGAGAACCCCGTCGCACCGTGGAGACTGCAGTCACCCGGTCCCCCTGTGGGTCAGAGAGAGAGAGCCAGACACAGCAGTGTACCACCGCAGTGATCAGAGAGGGTAACCCGGAGACCGCACAAGAGGAGAGACATACATCAGAGTTAGGAAGAGAGAGGAGACAAGTCTGGCTGCATGCAGACTGGGCTTCAATTACCAAAGAGGAACAGAGGAGGCCTTATACCCACTTGCTGTGGGGTCCCACTGTGCAACCTGGTCACCTGTCAGTGCCCTGGACATCTTTACCTGCCGTAACATCAGTAAAAAGGTAAAAGAGACTTTTGCAGTGTGCTTGTGTCATTCCTCTCCATTCCGGTGCCCCCTCATAGACTGCTCCAACACTCCCCATACCATCTACAGCTCCACTACAAGCTGCCCCTTCATCCTACACTGCCCCAGAGGTCCAGCCCTACCTGTAGAGGACTTTGCCAACTAGCCGCGATACCATCTACCTCCGGTCGGACTGTGGCGGCGCTGGTGACACATCTCCAGAAGCTACAGGTGGCATCACAACAACTGTAAATAAAATCCCCTGTAAATACAGCCCTTTTCAAAGAAGTCCCCCAGGACACGGAATCAGGCACGGCCACCACTTTCCCGTGACACAGTTAACCCCCGGGAGCCTGATACCGAGTTCCCCACAGCCTGGCGCTCAACACTGGCACCAGTCCTCCAGTGACCCTGTTGTTTGATCAGGTTTTGCCCCTTTGGTATGGGGTAAGGGTCCCACCGATTGGTTCTCGTTGTTGCTGACTGTGTACAACTTAGCAACGGTTGCATACCTGGGTAATTTAACCTCTTCACTGCCACAATTTAAGATGTGAACCGATACTCTCCCATTGTGTACATCTACCACCCCCCTGGCTGTCAACATCAACAGTGTAGGTCTTTGCTCTGTGCTGAGGGGGTCCACTAATGCCTGGTAGTCCTGCCCTCTGAGACCTATAGCTGCTCGACACCAAATCATCATTTCACTCATTGGCTCATTGGGGGAATCACAATAGGAAACGGGTCTGTCACCCGTGCAGTACCAATTTCACCACCTGTAATTGTTACCTATTGATAGTGCAGGATGGCTCTGATCTCACGCTAGAGGACCTTCCTCTGACCAGGTCTGGCAGTGTCTGCAATCTGTTGAAGCAAAGACAAAACTTCCTCCATGCAATTTCTAACAACATTTGTGCCTAGTATTATATATGGGTCATTTCCATTACTTGCTTCTGCTACTACTAGGACCCCCTGGTTCTTCAATTCCACCCTCCCCATCTTTATGGGCACTTCTCTAACCCCCATCACAGTAATCGGTTCACCGTTGGACGCATTAAGGGTGAAGTCTAAGGCAGGCTGTTTCAGTTCTGCATCAGCCCAGCACTTCTTATAAAGGATATAGGGGATGGTGGTCACCTGTGACCCGGTGTCCAGCAGAGCAGGTGTCGGGATGCCATACAGTACAATGGACAGAAATGGCCTCTGTCCAATGAAGGTCTTGTACCTGGTGGCTGGGCCCTGTTGATCTAATCCTGAGGTTTGGCCTGCCCATTTAAAGGAAAGCTCCTGGTGATGTTGCCGGTTCTGTTACAGCAGCAGCAGATGAGCTCCCCAGTGGAGCTGTAGCGGTTGGTGGTTCTTCCCCGGTAGGCTGTGGCTTGCTTCCCTCGCATCCAGGGTACATCCTCCGGGCTGTTGGCAAGTTGAATCAGCGGCTGAGGCTTGGGCTGGGGTCTTGGCGCTGACTGTTAGTTGCTTTGCTGTAGCTGCAGAGTGTCCATTAGCTTAGTGATGTTTTTGTTCATCTGGCGCATCTCATCACGCATCTCAGCTCTCAGGGAGTCATACTCGTCCGGCTGAGCAGATTGTACATTGTGCGTGGCTGTAGACACGGGTAATGGTTTTGAAGTAGCCGGCACCTCACCACTGCACTACCGTTTAATAGCAGCTTCATGAGTCTCTACCGGCTTTAACCTTTTGATGGCCATCTCCTTCAGGGTGTTGAAGTCAGCTTCCGGATTGCTTAATGACCACCAACGTACAGTCTTACTGTCCTCGGGGGATAGCAGTCCCTGAGTGAATTGTTCAATCAGAAGCTTATTTTCGTCGGGTACACTGGTGGGGCTGATATGTATAAGGGCGCGCAATGCTTCTTCCAGACGCCAGGCATAAGCTCTAATATCATCTCCCAGCCTCTGGTAGCAGTGATGGAAGCGCATGCGTATATCAGCCTCGTTGCACTCCTTGAAGGTAGCTCTCAGTTTATTGAATATAGCAGAGATGGATTTGCGTTCAGCAGCAGACCAGGACGCACTTTCTTTCTCTGCTGCGCCGGTTAACTGTCCGAGTACCACAGCAGCGCGTTGTTGGCTGGTCATCGAATACATATCCAGGACGCTATTGATTTTTCATTTAAACTCATCCAATGTATCAGGGCGCCCATCATACTGGGGCAACCACTTGGCCCCCCGGATGTATGGGAGTGACATCGGCATTATCGGGGCGAGTGCACCCGGTGCGCCGGAGGTGCTGGCTGGGCCACCGGAGGCAGCCATAAATCTTTCGGTGTAATTCCGGGGTTCAGCGTACGCACAGTCGTCGTCACTGGAGGAGGCCGACATGTTGGAGGCCCCCCTAGTGAATTACAGCCAGTCCTTAAAGAGTTAAACAGTTCGGGAGTTTTTGGACTAGGCCGCGGCGCTCGGGAATGCTCAGCTGAGCGAGGAGCGGGTTTCAGTTTCGCGCTCTACAGGTTGGCACGCCCCCTTTCTTCCCACTCTTCGGTGCAGTAATGGCGGCGTAGTTTAAACAGTCACTCAATACAGTCAATCTACTTAAAAAAGCAAGAGAGGGTTGATCCTTTTGGTGTTTTTTTATTTGTGCAGTTTGTGAAAGTTCATCAATCATCAAACGTTTCGGCTGAGCAGATTGTACATTGTGCGTGGCTGTAGACACGGGTAATGGTTTTGAAGTAGCCGGCACCTCACCACTGCACTACCGTTTAATAGCAGCTTCATGAGTCTCTACCGGCTTTAACCTTTTGATGGCCATCTCCTTCAGGGTGTTGAAGTCAGCTTCCGGATTGCTTAATGACCACCAACGTACAGTCTTACTGTCCTCGGGGGATAGCAGTCCCTGAGTGAATTGTTCAATCAGAAGCTTATTTTCGTCGGGTACACTGGTGGGGCTGATATGTATAAGGGCGCGCAATGCTTCTTCCAGACGCCAGGCATAAGCTCTAATATCATCTCCCAGCCTCTGGTAGCAGTGATGGAAGCGCATGCGTATATCAGCCTCGTTGCACTCCTTGAAGGTAGCTCTCAGTTTATTGAATATAGCAGAGATGGATTTGCGTTCAGCAGCAGACCAGGACGCACTTTCTTTCTCTGCTGCGCCGGTTAACTGTCCGAGTACCACAGCAGCGCGTTGTTGGCTGGTCATCGAATACATATCCAGGACGCTATTGATTTTTCATTTAAACTCATCCAATGTATCAGGGCGCCCATCATACTGGGGCAACCACTTGGCCCCCGGATGTATGGGAGTGACATCGGCATTATCGGGGCGAGTGCACCCGGTGCGCCGGAGGTGCTGGCTGGGCCACCGGAGGCAGCCATAAATCTTTCGGTGTAATTCCGGGGTTCAGCGTACGCACAGTCGTCGTCACTGGAGGAGGCCGACATGTTGGAGGCCCCCCTAGTGAATTACAGCCAGTCCTTAAAGAGTTAAACAGTTCGGGAGTTTTTGGACTAGGCCGCGGCGCTCGGGAATGCTCAGCTGAGCGAGGAGCGGGTTTCAGTTTCGCGCTCTACAGGTTGGCACGCCCCTTTCTTCCCACTCTTCGGTGCAGTAATGGCGGCGTAGTTTAAACAGTCACTCAATACAGTCATGCAAGAGCTACAAGTGATCTTGTATGCAGTAGTGGAGTGTTTCTCACTTTTTAGCTCAGTTATGAAGTGGTGATATGACTTCCCATGAAGGCCTCCTGTTTTAATAGGGATATGCAAGTCCGAGATCCAAATTAGTGTATGACACAGACCAGTTGGTCGTGGCTGAGCGTATGGGGGTCCATACATCAAGGTCCATCACATGGTTAGCAGAAAGGCAGTTTATGGCTCCTGTCCTTGTGTTGAAGTTTTGTGCATCATGCAGTCATGCTGGAGGGCTGATGGCAGGAGCCCTCCAGCATGACTGCATGATGCACAAAACTTCAACACAAGGACAGGAGCCATAAACTGCCTTTCTGCTAACCATGTGATGGACCTTGATGTATGGACCCCCATACGCTCAGCCAGACCACGTCTGTGTATCCACTAATTTGGATCTCGGACTGCATTCCCTATCAAACAGAGGCCTCCAAGGGCAGCATACACCTATCTAACTGAGCTAAAAAGTGGAGTAATACTCCCACTATTGCATACAAGAATCACTTGATGAAGGCTCTTGCATGAGCCGAAACGTTTGATGATTGATGAACTTTCACAAACTGCACAAATAAAAAAACACCAAAAGGATCAACCCTCTCTTGCTTTTTTAAGTAGAGTGCCAGGTTAAGCTTTATATATAGTTATTCCTTCTTCCCTGGGCACCTACGCTAGCGGTTTGAGCCAGACTTGTCCTATATATCAATACAGTCAATAACACGGCACACAGTACCCGATAATACTGGGCACGGGATCCTGTTCGTGACACCAGAAAAAGATAATGTTGAGCCCAGGTTTTGGGGTACTCGGGTGTCAGGCTCCGAGGGCTTTAGTGCTGTCACGGGGAATGGCCGCCGCGCCTAACCCCGTGTCCTGGGCCTATCTTTCAAAAAAGGGGTAATATTTACAGGGGAGTATGTACAAAGTTTGTCGTGATGCCACCTGTAGTTTCTGGTGAGATGCCACCAGCGCCGCCACAGTCTGCCGGAGGTAGATGGTATTGTGGCTGAGTTGGTGAAGTCCTCCACAGGTAGGACTGGACCTCCGGGGCAGCGTAGTCAGAAGGGGAAGCTTGTATTGGAGCTGTGGCTGGAATAGGGAGTGCTGGAGCAGTCTATGAGGGGCACCGGGAACGGAGAGGAATGACACACGCACACTGCAAAGTCTCTTTTACCTTTTACTGATGCTAGGCAGGTAAAGTTGTCTAGGGCACTAACAGGTGAACAGGTTGCAAAGTGGGTTCCCACAGCAAGTGGGTGTAAGGCCTCCTCTGTTTCTCTGTGATGATTGAAGCACAGCCTGCATGCAGCCAGACTTGCCTCCTCTCTCTTCCTGACTCTGGTGTCTCTCTCTCCTCCTGTGCGGTCTCCGGGTTACCTTCTCTGATCACTACGGTGCTGCACTTCTGTGTCTGGCTCCCTCTCTTGACCCACATAGAAAACCAGGTAGCTGAAGCCTCCACGGTGCAACGGGGTTTTCTGTGG
Source organism: Allobates femoralis (assembly GCA_033576535.1). NCBI lineage: Eukaryota > Metazoa > Chordata > Amphibia > Anura > Aromobatidae > Allobates > Allobates femoralis. The sequence goes on along the minus strand of JARQOC010000008.1, from coordinate 138,476,583 downwards.
TCCTAGAGTATCCCACAGGTGCGGATCCCCAATATCTGGTGCTTCTTTGGGCGAACTTCCTCAAGCTCCTCACTCCCTCTTGGTTATCTGCTCCTTGCCTTCAGTCCCACTTAGGCTTGCGGGACGTAGAAGGGCCACTCCTGGTCACTGGTTTGGGCCTAACCGCGGCACCGACCACCAGGACATCTTCGCAGCTCTCCTAGCATCTGCACACTCTGACTAACTGTTCCCCTCAGCAGCAGTATTTATAGGGGACCTTGCCTAAGGTCAGCAAGTGGTGCTCCCCCTACTGTGCCGGGATGGAAGGTGTTGTATGTAGTAGGTACCTGCCGTGGAAACCCAGCTGTGCATTAGAGTAGTCTGTGGCTGCCTGCGTGAGCAGGGCGCCACATATAACCCATCAATGGCAGTCTTTTCCTTACTTCTGGTTTCCGGCCTTTGCGTCTTCACTGCGCTCTGAACATGGAGCCTCCATACTTGATACTGTACATGTGTGACGCTGCTACAAAACCAACTTTAGGTATTATAACGGATTATGCAAATAGAGTCTGTGGAGCCTCGGTTAGGAGTCTCAAACACAGGACTAGCCAGATATTCTTTTTATCCATGTTAAGTGGCCCTTTTAGTCAATATCCAGCTCTTTTACAAGCTTATAGATATGACAAGGGAATACCAAGGCCAATTCACTGTGTTGAGCGCTTTAGCCGGCTGCCCGCAGTGTTTTCTTGGACTGGTCTCCCTGAGATCAGTGAATGCTTTGTGATGTTGGTTTACTAGGCCTTGCTTCCACCTAGCCAGAATCCTACTCCACACTGATGAGGGGCAACACCCCGATACAGCTGTCTGTGGATGGATACCTGTCCTTGGTATTCCCTTGTCATATCTCTAAGCTTGTAAAAGAGCTGGATATTGACTAAAAGGGCCACTTAACATGGTGGTTATGGTGTTCTCCGCAAGGAGCCACCCCATGGCTAGGTCCTTCCCTGGAGGGATAACTGGCTAGTCCTGTGTTTGAGACTCCTAACCGAGGCTCCACAGACTCTATTTGCATATTCATAATTCCCAGGAAGCAATGCACCTAGGAATTCACTGTGTTGAGCGCTTTAGCCGGCTGCCCGCAGTGTTTTCTTGGACTGGTCTCCCTGAGATCAGTGAATACTTGGTGATGTTTACCTTCCTGTATAGATGTATACTGTATTGTATATACTGTAGAACTTCAATTAATTACAATATTGTAAAAATGTTATATGATTACAGTAGATATTCTTGGGTTGTGGAGTGAATCTTCTGCATTTCAATTATTTCTTATGGGAATATTTTGTTTGATAAACAAGTGATTTGGATTACAAGCACACTCCTGGAACAGACCATGCTTGTAATCAAGGTTCCACTGTATCAGCTACTCCTCTACCATAACATGATGCCTGCAGACGGACTGCATTTTCATGGTGACAGGTTCCCTATAAATCAGAAGCTAATGTAAGGTTGGGATATTTGGTGCCCAGTGCAACCTTGCAATATGTGCCTCTTTGTACAAATGGTAAATATCCAGCACCTTCCCGTAATGCCACATAACCTCATTGTTTATTGCTCAATTTGTCCCCTTTAGTTTAGTGATTTAATGACTGATATTTTGCATCAATTGGTTTACAATCTATTACTGTATTTTAATGTAATGTAATGGTTTAAACTCTGTTGGCTTGCAAAACCGACATGGTAAATGTATAATTATTTTTATTCCAGGATGCCCTCTGGCTTAATGCTCAACCTTAGCATCAACTAGTGCCAAGTGCCTGTAGTCAAATGGTTTAGTGCTTGGTCATTAGTGACGGTCATTTTCCTGTAATATGCTTATTCTGATTGGATCAGAGAAGTTCTTGTTATTCCCTTTTAAAGTCACTTTTTCAGGTAGATTCATCTCCTCCAAGACATACTGTACTTCCATATATCTACTTAATTAACAAGTCTAATACACACACCCATACAATTAATCCATATTGTGCAGGTCCATAAACAGGGCTGCCACCACTGAATTTCAGGACCCCTTATTGGTAAAATATTTGGGTCCCCTTGAGACTCCACCCAGACCCCACCCTAGCTCCACCTCCACCATAAATGTTCCATAGTCCCATTGCAATTTTTAGAAAAGGTCATTCTTTCACCATATATACATATACACACATACATATACAGTCATGGCTAAAAGTGTTGGCTCCATTATAATTGTTCCAGAAAATGAAGTATTTCTGCCAGAAAATTATTGCATTTACACATGTTTTGTTATACATAAGTTTATTTCCTTTATGTGTATTGGAACAACACAAAAAAACTGAGAAAAAAGGCAAATTGGTCATAATTTTACACAAAACCCCCATAATGGGCAAAATAAAATTGTTGGCAAGTAGAGTGGGATGGGGAACAAGGGAGAGCTCACCACCGCCTCAGGTGATCCGATTCGGGTACTCAGCGATGGCTGGCGTCCATCAAGTCCAATAGACAAGTATAAAGGGAAGCCGGCACACCGATCCAGTTGCACACTTAAAGAAACCTTTTAACCGAAACGCGTCTGACCTGGCCTGTGTGTCTGATTAAGATGCATATTTTAACTTACTTGTGAGTACTAAATATAGAAGATTATGTGTAGAACTGATCGGTGTTGCTGGCTTTTCCTTTATACTTTTCTATAAAACTGATGGCACCTTTACAAAATTGTGGGTAAAAAACCTTTGTTTCAAGCAATGTGAAGCTCATTCATATGCACCTGTGATAAGTAACAGGTGTGGGCAATAGGAAAATCACACCTGAAACAGGATATAAATTGGAGAAGTTAATTCAATCTTTGCATTGTGTCTGTGTGTGCCACACTAAGCATGGAGAACAGAAAGTGAAGAGAACTGTCTGAGGACTTGAGTATTAAATTCCGTAGTATATCCCAAGCCTGCACACTGCCAATCAGCTCCCCAGCCTCCGGAGCCTGACTGACTGTGACAAAAATGCTATGGAGTCCACCACCATTGACTGAAACAGAGGGCATGTGATTTCTTCACATAATGCTAAAAAGTGTATACTGTGAACCTTTGTTTGAAAATACCATATTAGTGATGCACATTCAGGGTTGGACTGGGGTGTCTGAGACCTACTGGGGGAATTGACTCCAGGGGCCACTCTACAGCTACAGTATATGCAAATACCTGTCAGTCATTATCCCCATTATGGAGCATCGACAGTAAAATACAGGTGACTCCTGCACATCTACTGTGTACTCAATATAACTGGGATATACAATTACTGTATTTCCCATTAAAGGGGTTCTTTGGTAAAAACAAGTTATCACCAATCCAGAGGTTAGGTAGGTGATAAGTTATAGATCGGTGGAAACCGACCATTGGAAACCACACCAATTGGATGAATGGAAACTTTTATTCCTGACAGGGCACTTTTATCCCCATTATAAAATGCAGCAGCAGGTCGGATGGGTAAAAGCAGCTTCATTCATCCTCTTTGGGTCTGTCAGTAAAAGCCAAGTGCAGCAATCGTAGGCACTGAGGGAATGAATGGATCAGCTGCCAAGTCATACATGAGCTCCAGTCTAATGGGGATAAAGGTTGCACATCCTGCTGATCGGTGCAACACATTCCTTATTACAAAATCATGCATCAGAAAAAAACACAATTATCCTGAATGGACCCTGACCAGGGCATTCAAATTTACGCCAATTCTGTCATGCGGAATGGGCCCAAATTCCTACCAACTATTGTGAGAAGCTTGGGAAGGATATCCAAAATCCAAGTCATACAGTTTAAGGCCAATGGTACCAAATACTAATGACATGTATGTAAACTTGTGACTTTGCAGTGTGGCGCCCCTGCGGGTCTAGTCGCCACAGAGGTACTGCACCTTAGCCAGAGGTGTGGTACCCCCAATCCCAGGTAAGGAGGGGACACCACCCGGTACCCACACCCCTGTATCCACCACTAGTCACTCCAGACCAGAAAGGTGGGGGGGACTGATCAAACCCCCATCTCTGGCTGGAGATGGGGCTAAGATAAGGTGGTGGGTGGAACTGTAGAAAGAGGAGCCACTTAGAGGGAGTGACAGGAAGAGCAGAAAAAGAGGGAACACCAGGAGGTGATAGTCAGTGAGTGAGTGAGTGAGTGAGTGAGAGGCAGGAAGAGAAGTAGTAACCACGAGGATAGTTGAGCTCCAGTGAGTGAGCTGGGAAGGATGAGAACCAGGGGGGACTGGAGCTGGAGGAACTCATCCCTGGGAGAGAGACACAGAGGGAGCCAGGCAAGAGATCAAGAGATGGAAGGGGTCCCAGAGGCACGGGAAGTGATAAATCCACTCGTAGGGTTCGCATTTATTGCCAGTCGCAGGCAAGTGGAGGGAACAGGGCCAAAGAGGGCCACTGGGCCCAGACTAGTAGAGGAGACTTCAGGGCGCAGCTAGCCAGCCGGAGGCTGCTGCATCTCCAAGAGCAGCAGCCGAATCCACGTCATTCATTGCAAAGGTAGCTGGATAGGGACAAAGGGGACGAAGAGTGCGTCGTCTGGTAGAGTCTGAGGTCACTGGCGTGGGACACTGAATGTGAGGTGCAGGGCAGGAGGGAGAGAGCCAGCAGAAGAAGGAGATAACCTGAAGAAGGTACACAGAACGGGGTGCCGGCTAAGTGTTTCCAATCTACCTGGGAGTGACTGGACCCCTGGCTCGTAGGAGACAGCACCCGGCTGGACTTTACCACCTGAAAACAGTGAGTAAAAGTGTGGAACTGCATCAGCTGTGTTCTCTACCCTGCACTGTGACGCACCCCAGTGTTATTTGGACTCGGGTATGTGGGCCCTCAGCTGCGGTTGGGATGTCACTGGTGGCCAGCCCAGACCCGTGGCCCTGGTGGTCAGCTTTAAAAAAAGAGAGAATTGAAATAGGAATAGTTTGTCATGATGCCACCTGCAGATTCTGGTGATGGGACACCAGCGCCGCTTCAGACCTCTGGAAGGCAATGGTACTGCAGCTTTGATGGAACAGCTCCCGCAGGTGGAGCTGGGCCTCCGGGGCAGGAGTGCACCGATGATGTAGATGCAGTCTGTAAAGGTAGATTATCAACAATGCAGTAATAGAACAAACACACGGAGACTCTGTCACTCTACCGGGTACTTTAGTGGAACAGTTCTGATGACAATGCAGTTCACAGTGGAAAACAGTCTTTTGCATGAGGAAGCTGTCCAGGTAGTCACAGTGGGCTGCAAGGTCTCTCTGAGTCTCCCTTGGTATGCCTTCTCTTGACTATCCCAGGTCCTGCTGCTGTTTCCTGTCCTTGCACTACCCCCTTACTACCAGGCCCATTGGGGTGCTGATGAGTTCCCGTGCTTCCCAGCTCTTAAGAACGGGGCCTCGATCTTTAGGTGGGGAATCCTGGTGTGGCGCTGCTGTGTGGACAGGATGTCGGGGCCGGTAGACTGACCCACGATGGCTGGTATTGGCAGCTCAGGGGCTAGACTCCCTGCACCACGTCCTCGGAGCCGACTCCCCATGGTGGACCAGGGTTCCCCCCGGGAGTATGGGTGCTCCGGTATGGGGGTTCCCTCTCTCTCTTCCTCGGCTGCCTTTTCTTCTCTCAGGCCCCCTCTCTCGGAGACACCTTTCCTCTCTCAGGGCTCCCTTTCCTTCTTCTCCTTGGGGCAAACTAGAACTCCCTGTTTTTCTACCTCCCTCCTTCCCTATCTCTCCCCCCAGGGACTGGGCTCCAACCATTTGCCTAGGCTCGAGTGTGGGAGTGCCGGGGTGGGAGCCTCCTACAAACCTTGCATTCCCACTGTGACAGGGATAACTGCACACTCTTTTATAGGTGCAGTACCCCAACTGTGACACCTGACCAGTGGGGCACCATTGGCTTTTACACCTGCCCCAGAGTACCGCTCCACCTACAGGGAGCGACAACATCTGGCTGCATAGTCATCTGACCCGGAGGTCTGAACTAAACCCTGGCCGAGTATCATAGGTGGCGTCACGACTTTAATCCCCAAAACCTTAATCCCCAAACTTTTTATTGACACCGCCAGGGTCACAGAGCCGGGTCTCGACCCCCATTACTCCCCAGCAGAGCTGTAGCCCAGTTCCAAGTTTCACCCAGCCCTGGGGGGCGTGTCAGCAGAAAGTAATAATAATTCATTCAAATATTCTCTTTCTCTCATTATTCTGGCATTGGGCAAATATAAATAGTTATGGTAATCCTAAGTGACCTAAAACTGGAAAATTTTTATTCTGATTTCATGTCAGATAGTGAGAAAAATATGCATATGTGTCTTCTTATATGGTGTATGTAACCTTCTGGTTTCAAATGTATATTTAATATAGAGGCTGCTGGCTGGTGTATATAATATAGAGGCGGGCGGAGCCAGGTGCTCGTGAATGATTCCATGACTGTTACATCACCAAAGGTCCTGTACCCTACAGCATTGAGAGCGCACGGGATCAGAGAGCGCGCAAGGTGGGGCAATGAGAGTGCTTTTTAATATGACTTTGGGTTTATGCCAGGTCAAACCCCAATCTGCAGATGCTGCGTTTTGGGGTGACTGTCCTTCATCAGTGCAAAATATGGGATCTGATATGGCTGTGTGAATATGCGTTTTGGAGTGTTTGCACTGATGAGGAGCAATCATCCCAAAACGCAGCATCTGCAGATTGGGGTTCTGATCTAGCATAAACCATAAATCATATTAAAAGATTTGTTAAATAGTCAATTTTGACTTTTAGGTTTGCTACTTTCAATAGGTGGCACTAGAGTTTGTCTACTTCCTCCCTGAAGTTACAACATGCATATTTCCCAAAAGGTGATTGTGGCTCGAAGTCTCCACTTCTGCAGCAGGATTGATCTCCATAAGGAAGGTAGCTATTTCCTTGACTATCCCAGAATAATAAGCAATCTATCAGAAAGTGAAGTAGCATTTGTCTACCTCATGCAGCATCACAGAGTTTTAGCTCACCTATCAGAATTACTTCTAGAGGAGATAAGATGGGCTTCAGAGAACATAAGCCATTTAACAGTATATTGTTATAATATAGTAATACCCTGCAATGTATCACAGTCTATTGCGCAAGCTATCAAGTAATCAAAGGTTTAAAGGGGTAGTCCAACACCTAAAATGTATCTTCTGTCTCTCCTATCTCCTAATCACTTTTGTAACTACTAGATGCGGGCCAATGGTATTGCATCAGGAGGGTGGTGATGTCACTGTAGGGGGCAGGCTTTGTGGTACTGGGGGTGGCGGCTATCTCTCCTCCATCACTTGGGTGTGCAAATATGTTGGCTGCTGGTGGGGGGGGCTTCGCAATTATCTTTATTATACAATTCCCTAGCCTTTTCCACTATCTAATCTCTAAAGGCTTTTTTTAACTGCACTTCCAGTGAGTTTCATTTGAGACTCTCTCAAACATGACAACACAGGAGGCTGAGGCTGCCATCACTCTCTACACATCTATCACCACTCCTGGAGCAGGATGTCATTTGGGGGCAGCGCTACAGTTGATTACTGGTTTCATGCATCCGCGCCCCCTCTAAGGATGTCCTGGATCATGGACACTGTGGCCAAGGTTAGTGGATCTCTGGCATGCTGCTTCTCTTTCCTTGTGTGAAAGATGTCGGCAGAAGGTGGAGATAAATGCAGTGACACCAGCATCACCCACAGCCTCTAGCACGGCCCTCAAATGTATCACCATTAAGGGTCAGCGCTAGTGTCACTCACTGCATCTATCTCCACCCCTTGCGACATCTTTCATGCAAGCAATGGCAGCAGAGAGAGAAGCAGCATGCTGGCGCTCCAATAACCTTCCATCATCCAGGACATCCTCAGAGGGGGTGGCAATGCAAAACCAGTGCAGCACCTCATGACGTTCTGTTCCAAGAGGGGCTATAGACGCTGTAGAGAGAGAAAGCAGTAAAGATAAGTAGAAATCCTGACCTGCACTACCATATTTGTACACCATTCATGCTGAATGGAGAAGTAGCACAGCTGTTCACAACCACCCACTGTCTGGGTGCAATAACTTCCAAGCAAAACTTTCACGATGCATGATATCCAACAACAAAGAAAGATGAACTGCACTCACCAGTAAGGTGTCTTCAAGCATTTGTTTGTTTAATCCATAAAAATAAGGAACATTCGGTATGGGGAGGAGGATAGAGGCAGCAGTCTGGGACGACAGCTGTTTTGCACATAAACATGCTTCAATGGATGTGTAGAAGCACTTTGTGTGCGAAACAGTTGTAGTTCCAGACTGCAGCCCACATCATTCACCCCACCCGCGTGATCCTTGTTTTTATGGCTTAAACAAATAAATACTTGAAGACACCGGTGAGTGCAACTTTATCTTTCTTTCTTGTTGGACATGATAGAGCGATTGCAGCCCCAGCCTCCTGTGACATCATGTTTTCAGCACCGCCTCCTTATGTCGTCCTGTTCCAGGAGGGTCAAAGGACTCTGTGAGGAGTGACTACAGTCCCAGCCTCCTGTGATGTCATGTTGAGACTCCTCCCAAATGAAACGTTACAGGAAGTACAGTAAAAGAAACACCTTTACGAATTACACAACTAGAGAGAAGTGTAGGGAATTGTATAGTAAAGATAATTACTACAAAAGTGGTTAGAGGGTAAGGATAGATAGTTAGAACATACATTTTAGGTGTTGGACCGCCAGTTTAAGTCCCCTAGGCTAGGGCCACACTAGCATTGGGCGTCATGGGGGGTCCGCCAATGAGCAGGATTCCGGCAGCATTAACGCAGCATTACCAGTGTAATGGTACCTTAACACTGCCAATAAAGTCCTAGGGGTAATGCTCCTTGTCGCGTTTTCATGTGCGCTACGGTAATAGCGCGAGATTTCAAACTCCGGCACTTATGTGCCGGCGTTTGCATGGGCTTGGGAGTCCGTCACCCATTGGACTCTATTGGCAGCGTTAAGGCGCTATGGTAACGCTGCGGTAATGCTGCCAGAATTCTGCTTTTTGGCGGACCCCCCATGACGGAGGCCACAACACTAGTGTGGCACTAGGCTTAGGGAGACCAAAAAAATAGGAAAAATGTCGATATTTGCTATTGCTGCTTACATAATTGTCCAAACTAATAAAAATATCCTAATGTTTATTCTCGACGGTGAAGGCTGAAATGAAAATTAAGAAATTGTAATTGTCAGAATCGTTTTTTTGTCACTTTGGACCCTAAAATGATACTGATAAAAACTAAAGTGTGGACCACAAAATACAGGCCCTCATACTACTCTTTTGAAAATGAGGAAAAACTGAAAGAGAAAAGAGGCACACTGGGGCTATGTTACCCCAGGGCTGTATAAACCTGGATGCGACTTGCCACAATGGATTCAAAATAAGTGTCAGCTCAAGATACAGAACTTACAAATTGTGCCCACCAGGAGGCAGCGCAGAACATTCTATTTCTGTATGTGCAGAGTAATGAGAACTCTCTGTACAGTGATTTTACTCAGTACCAGCATAGTATTCTGCTGAGTGTGCCCTTTACCCGCTATGATTAGGGTGCGCCACCACAGGTGTAAATATGGTTCCCGGGGTAATTGGCCCACTGAGATGTGTTTTGCCACCTCTGTGATGAACCCCTAGCTATGCCTCTGCTTGTTTTCATTAGTGGAAACATTGGGAGGCGGTAGCCCCTATGTAAAATAAATGGTGTCACCCGTTCAGGATAATCAGGGGGTTTAGCCAACCTAAAGGTTCATGTACAGTACACTATATGATTATTGTGAATAAGCATTCCTATTAACTCTTAACAGTGCTGATCACTGGAAGAATGAGTAAAATACTCGTATGTCAGGTGAAAAGATCTTTTGTGCTGCACAAACGTTTTTAGCTCTAGGCAGCACATTACGCAGTGTAAATAGCCATGTACCACCAAGAATAATGGCAGCCTAGGCACACTGAATGATCTATAATGGTACCTTTACACGCCGCGACGGCAGGCTGGATACATCCCGCTACAGGCTACAAATGTAGCTTGTAGCGCCAATATCGCCCGTCGTAGCGGCGTCTGAAGATGTGACGCTGCAGCTGGCAACAGATACATCTGTTTCCTAGGTCTGCTCGAAAACTGATGGCTACAAAGCCGATTGTAGCGAGCTGTATCGGCGTGTAAAGAGGCAACGGAAGGGAACTCTGGACACCCGGTGCTGTAGCTGCAATGTAGCTAAGGCGTGTCCCAGGCTCTGGGATACCGCGCCCATGTGCGATCATTGGAGGAAGCTCCTGCATGACGATTGGTATCGCTGCCTAGGGCGGCATATTTAAGAGCTGACCAGTCACACTACACAATCGCTCGAGCGTGCTGTATTATCTCAGCCTCCTGCATGCCTGGCCAATCATGATGATATTGCGCTGTCCTATCATCGTACGGACGGCTCGTAATCCACAATTGTGGCACGCCTATGTGCTGTCCTGCTGTACCAGGTCCGCCATATTAGCTTATTGTAGCGCTGTGTAAACGTGGTACGCTAAGTACAGCTGCTACTTGACACACCCGCGATGTAGCTAGCTACAGATGTAGCGTGGCGTAGCGCACCTTATGGCAGCGTGTAAAGAGGGTGAAGTAGCGGGATGTATCCAGCCTGCCGTCGCGGCGTGTAAAGGTACCATAACTGATCTTTCAGTGTACATCTGTAATGACGTCAGCCAGTGTAAACAGGGCATTAAACAACTGCTGCCCATTTGGCGGTCATTTAGCTCTATGTGGTGTTAAAGGAACTCTGTCAGGTAATTTTTTAGTATGATACCAATATTACCCTTGAATAGTGCTTGGGCAGACATTTTAAAAACATGAAAAATCATTATTATACCATTTGTAGTTTCCTTAGTATAAGCATTTTCAGACCCTGCAGGGAGCTGGTACATTAGTCCATTCCATTACTTTTACGGAGGATTAGTCCAGTTGCTGTATATGTGTTATTTAAATATCCACACCAACTCAAGCAGGTGTTTTGTCCCTCCTCTCTGTGCTAGGAGGGGGAGGTGTTTTGTCCTGCACTGTGTGCACTGTGTAAGAGATTTCAATTATATGAAGGTTGGTTTTCCTGCATACATGTAATGTGTGTATCTGCTGAACAAATGATCAAATGTTCTTATAATCATATAGAAATATCTCAGACTGCACACAGTACATGTATGTCTCATACACGCAATGACATGAAGAGCTTATAGCTTCAGCTAAGCACACATCTCCTTCCCCCTCCTTTCTGTTTTGCAATGAGTCACACAACATACAGATCTCAGGAGGGCAGGGCTGTGTAGTGATGCATGAAAATTCATTCCTTGGGGAGTGGGCAGCAGAGAGCTCACTGTGATTGACAGATGGAATTAATCTTTTATTTTGAAAGTTTACAAAGGATAGGAGCGAAGTATAAATGTTCTGCCCATTCATGATCAGCTAAGAAAATATTCATAGTTATAATAGAGTTAAACTAGTTAAGACCTGTAGAAGTCATTAGTTGCCTGTTTACATTGTTTAGATGTTAAACATGATCTAGCAGAGCTCTTAGTCTGTCCCCTTTAAGAATAGTGTGTGCCAAGGGACTGCCCCCTCATTTCTCTGGGAGAAAGAGGTCCTTGTGGTCAGTTTCCCAGTTCTTCAGTGAGAAGATAAAACATGTGTTTTTGGCTCTCCATTCCTTACAACGTTCCTATCCTCAGATGATTCCAGTAAGAGCAATGCAGTTACATGTTTTTGTGTAGAATCTGTGTGAACAGCTTATAATCCAGCCGTTAGTACAGAGAGAACTATCTGATAGGAGATGTGTTATACTCTGTAATTCTTCATGCTAGCATGTTTGCATTGTATGTAGATAAAGGTATTTCTGTGCAGAATACTGTAGACTGAAGTTTATTATGCTCTGAGATACACTATTTGAGTTAATGCCTTTTGCACTATAGATAGATAGATAGATAGATAGATAGATAGATAGATGCATTCTGTATAGAATAGAGCCTGCTGCAGTGACCTTTACCCTAGTTACTCATGTTGACTGTAACCTGTGTTATCTCTGTGTTAGTGCCAGTTTCTGTAATGCACCAGTACTGACTGTGATTATTGTGTACTTGTCTTCTAGTTTTTACCACACATTATCGTTCAGGCAATCAAGTTCATCATCTCAATAAATATAGACTCCAGAAATCCAACAGTCTGTTCCTTGGGGAAGTGAATAAGGGCTAAGCTTTATGCTAGATATCCACAGCCCCACATGTAGAAGAAAGCAGAACAATAAATAATAGAAATACATGAATAGAGAGAGCGTGCAGAAAGGAATTGGAAAATAATAGCAGTTACATATGGATTTTTGACGTGACAGATTCCTTTTAAGACGAAAGGCCGGGTTACACACTACGATGTGCCAGCGACTCGACTAATGATCAGGATTGCTGGGACATCGTTATCTAATCGCTGGTGAGCTGTCACACAGGCAGACTCACCAGCGATCAGCCACCCGTGTAACGACTTCGACATCGTGGAAAAGAATATAAAACATTCTTTTCCACGATGTAGAGGTCCCGCTACGCTGGGGTAAGCGGGAGAATACTGGTAACCAGGATAAATATCGGATTACTAAGCAGAGGGCTGCGCTTAGTAACCCAATGTTTATCCTGGCTACCAGGGAACACATCAGGTTAGACGTGCATCACACACGCCGATGTGTGCTGCCCAGCGGGCGACCAACGACGGGAATACTGCGCTTGCCATTTACCAACGGCCAGCGATCAGCGAGTTGATCGCTGGTCATTGGTACATGTCACACGCAGCGACATCGCTACGAGGTCGTTATGTCACAAGTTGCAGTGACATCGTTAACAATTTCGCTACATGTAAACCAGCCTTAAGAGTCTAAGCTTACGGGAAAAGCACCTTTAGATGAGGACTGTAAATCATGCTGACATCCAGCATGTCTCTGAGTTTCTGTCACCTATATAGATTAGATATAAACTTAGTCATGGTTGGATAAGCAATGAGAATGGCACCATTGTGAAGACATGCCTAGTCCTGGCACTTGAGGGTACAGATTGAAAAAAAGAAGACATTTTTTACCCAAAGATCATTGTGCATAAAAATACTCCACGGTGAAATAAAGTTTGCATTTGATAAGAAAATTAAATTTGCATGTAGTAACCAGTCAAATCAAAATATCACACGATTCTCAAATGCTAGAGCCATGTAGGCGGGCAGGATTTTTCTGGCTCAATATCTTCATCACACCTTTGATTACACAGTAACAGGACTATCAGATCTCCATGTGAAACTGCTCGCTGAGTCACACGGCTCCTGGTACCGACCATTTCCAAATGGATAACAATTCATTTTCCCGCCTACCACAGTCTGAGTCACTTCATTACTTTACTCCAAACTGATGTCTGTATGTATGAATGACTTAACACTGTGGTTCATTCTTAATATTTTTTCTGTTAAATATAAAATAAATTGATAATGAATTTACATCGGCACATCAACTGGTATTTCCAAACTGTATATTCAGATCAAAGATGCAACATATCAGCTACATTTCAGTACAGGCATCATTTTATTTTTCATTTTTATATGGTAGATATTTGGGAGTGTGCTGTACTAAGTTGGGCGCACCCAATTTTTCCCATATGAAGGCAGGGAGACCTGTTCCTCTCTTCCATTTTTATGAATTAACATCTAAGTCAGATATACTTTAGTTGGTCACCTAGACTAAGAGACTAAGGCTGGAGGCACACTGTCGTGCATCAAACACGGAGCATGTTTGATGCACAACAGTGATGAGAGTGTGATGCGTGTTTGTGGATGGGTGTGGTGCGAGTGTGGTGCGTGTGGTGAGTGTGGCTGGCTGTATGTATGTTATGGTACCTTTACACGCAGCTACAGGTAACAGGTTTTCCACAGGTAACTTACTGGCTGCAGTGAAATCATGGAGACATAGTTCCATTTGTACACAGCAACAAGATAGAACCATGTCTCCATGATTTCACTGCAACCAGTAAGTTACCTGTGGAAAACCTGTTACCTGTAGCTGCGTGTAAAGGTACCATTAGTGTGCTGCGATTGTGAGGTGTGAGTGCGTGTGTGCTGCATGTGAGTGTGATGCTGTCCATGGTCCAGAAGGACCGTAGGCAGCATTTGTCAGGGAATAGAAACTCTGCAGCTGTCAAAGCCGCTTAGTTTGTATTTCCCGCTGTGCCGGTACAGTAAGCTATCATCTTGTACCGCTGTGACAGCAGCGGTACAAGATGTTTAGCTAATACAATAATGATTGTTGTAAAATAATGTATTCTGGGATTATTTTAGTGATTAACCCCATCAGCATCCTCTGCGCCGCATGTGTGCGCATAGGATGCTGATGCGGCTCTAAACCCAGTGATGAAGGGGTTAATATGCAGCTTGTGTAGTGGCACCATGTATGGTGAGAGTGTCCTCTCTCTCTGCAGACATGGTGTCATTACACCATGTGTGTGAAGGGGTTAATTGGTCTGTAAAATGGGTTAAAAAAACTGTCGGGTTTATAAATTCACTGAGAAAGCCGGCGCTCAGTTACTGCCTATGGGGAGCTGTCCCCTCTCATGGTGCTGAATCCCTGTCTCGCCTTCAGCACTTGCACTGTTCAGCACCATGAGAGGGGACAGCTCCCCATAGACAGTAACAGAGCGCCAGCTTTCTCTGTGAATTTATAAACCCGAAAGTTCTTTTAACCCATTTTACAGACCAATTAACCCCTGCACACACATGGTGTAATGACACCATGGCTGCAAAGAGTGAGGATACTCTCAACATGCATGATGCCACTACACCAGCTGCATATTAACCCCTTCATCACTGGGTTTAGCGCCGCATCAGCATCCTCTGCGCACATATGCGGCGCAGAGGATGCTGATGGGGTTAATCACTAAAATATCCCCAGCATACATTACTTTACAACAATCATTATTGTATTAGCTAAACATCTTGTACTGCTGCTGTCACAGCGGTACAAGATGATAGCTTACTGTACCGGCAAAGCGGTCAATTTAAACTTGCCGGCTTTGACAGCCGGGGAGTTTAAAGTGTTTTTGGCTCCACACTCGCACCGTGTGCTTTATGGGGGCGAGATTTTCTTGCATTGTGCTCACGCACGGCAGAATCGCGTGCAGTCGCAGCATGCTACGACTGCTCTCGCTTCTGACTCGCATTGCTAGTTAGGTGCAGGGGACTCGCACCAGTGTGCCCTGCCTGATAGGGCAACACTGGTCCGAGTGCAATGCGAGTTTCCCTCGCATTGCACTAGTGCGAGTCCCTAGCACCGTGTGCCTTCAGCCTAAGGGTACCTTTACACGTCGCAACATTGCATGCAATTTTACTTGCAACTTACTGGTTGCAATGAAATCATGGACACATTGTTCCATTTGTACACAGCAACAAAATGGAAGAATGTGTCCATGATTTCACTGCAACCAGTAAGTTGCAAATCAAATTGCATGCAATGCTGCAACGTGTAAAGGTACCCTAAAGGTCACCATAGTGAATGAAAGAAATAAGTCACTCCTATATTATTCGGTGCCCGGATGGGATCCTAGTCCTTAACACCAATTTGGTTGGCAATTATCTTAACCATTACTCCCATCCAATTCCTGTTTATGGTGACCTGTAAATAAAATATATAGAGATCCAGCACTCAGAAGATGAGTTTGGTGAACAAATTAGGATTTTATTTCATTGGTCCAAAAGTTGTGTAAAAATTGTGACATTTCGGTCATATAAATAACTATTTCCAAACTTAACTTGAAACAATAACATAAAATGATGATATGATGGCAAAATGCAACAAGAAATTCTTGGTGACAAAAAAAATAAATGACAAAAGTATTTGTGACAATCAAGTTATAAGAGGCAGATATAGATCATAAAGGAAATGGAGAAACAGACATAATCCTACATAGACGACAATTTATGTAATATGTACAATAGAGAGTGTCAAAGTGTACAACAAGGCATCAAAGACTCCCAATTCATTATAATAAGGAAACATTTGCACACCAACCACATACATCACTTCCAGCCTTTAGACCAGGGGTCTCAAACACGCGGCCCGAGGGCCGCATGCGGCCCCTGGGGCTTCACTATGCGGCCCGCGGCACCTTGGACAATTTAATGATGCATCACTCCAGTGCAGGGGGTCGCTGCAGTCCCCATGTGTAATGACTTCCGTCCGCGGCACTAACAAGCTCTGCCACTCAGCAAGATCAATGCAAGCTGCCAGCCAATGAGAGGCCCGCATGTGACATCCTATTCCACCATCAGCTGCGGGCCTCTCATTGGCTGGCACCTTGCATTGATTTGCTGAGCAACAGAGCTTGTCTGAGCGGCGGCTGGAGGAAGTCATAGCACAGCGGGGACTGCGGCGGCCCCCTGCACTGGAGCGATGTATCATTAAAGTGAGAAAACTGTGAGTGGGTGTGTGTTTGAGGGTGAGTGTGTGAGGGTGTGAGTATGTGAGTGAGGATGTGTTTATAAGAAAGTGTGTATGAGGTGTGTGTGTGAATTTCAGTGTGTGTATGAGAGTGTGTGAGTGTGTGTATGAGAGTATGTGTGTGTGTGTGAGGGTTTGTGTATGTGAGTGTGAATGAGTGAATGTGTATGTGAGTGTGTAAAAAGAAGGTAAAACTGGATGGGGGCATCACTATAAAAGTAAATCAGGATAGGGGACATACCTAGAAAAGGGGATCAGGATGGGGGACAATCAGTACAAAAGGGGACCAGGATGCGGGACCTCACTAGAAAAGGGTATCAGGATGGGGACATCACTACAAAAGGGAACCAGGATGAGGGACATCACTACTAAAGGGGATCGGGATGGGGGACATCACTAGAAAAAGGGATCAGGATGTGGGTCATTAGTAGAGAAAGGACATTACTACAGGATGGGGACATTACTACATGAAGGGGATCAGGATTTGTACTTTACTACACTGAGCAAAAAATTCTGGTATTACTAAAAATATCACTTAGTCCTACAAGGGATGTGGCCCCCGGCTGAAAATGTTTTTCTATGTGCGGCCCACCAACCCAGCCGAGTTTGAGACCCCTGCTTTAGACTGAATATTATGTGCACACTGTGCTAGTTCACACCCATCAGAGACCTCAGCGCTTCTCACACAGCGATGCAGGTCTCTCTGCCACATTGCACCTGAGGCTGGTTTCACACTACTTTTTTTTTTTAATCTGGGGGACTGCGGGTAACACCTTCATCCATCCGGATTCCCCTGCAATTGTAAAACCTGTTGCAACTGGATGCACCGACATCGGTATGCTCACTGATCCGTCTCACAGATCAGTAATAATACTGGTGCGTGAGCAACCCGTTGCGTCAGGTTGTGTTAATTTTTTTTTTGCTGGATCCGGTTGAACATGACACCCCCCTAGTCTAGTAGCTGCGTCATTTCAAACTGGGTTCTGGGTATTCCCAGTCAAAAAAACAGATTTGGCCTCCGGATCCAGCGGGATCTGGATTTCGCCGGATCCCGGTTCCATAGAGCATCATTGTAATTTAACCCGCATTGCCCTGGATCTGATCCCTGAGGAAGGTGCCAAGCTGTGCACCGAAACGCGTAGGAGTAAAGGAATAAAGGAAAAGAATTGCTTGTGAGATCCTGACTTCCATGTGAATTTTTTTTCCATTGGACATAGGAGCGCGAACCGTCATACACCTTTTCTATCCCAACTTTTCTCTGGACGTTACCACGTGTGAGTGGTTGGTGAAGGTCCTGCAGCAGCTTGCTTATTGATGCTCTTCAAACCAGTTGTGAGTACCACAACTGAACCAGGTGAGTGGATCCACAGCACCACCTTGACATCTAAGTGTCTCTAGTGATAGGGCACTATTGCGCCTCTTGTCCCCCACCCCTCTTGTACTTGCCCTGGATCTGGGTATTCTTGGCTTTTAAACGGTCACCAAAATCATTACAAAATATGTTTTTGGTTTCAGTGTAAAAACCAGGGACACCAAGGTCAGGGGAAACCGTAAACAACCGGATGCACTCACAAGTTACTGCGGCCCCATCGAAAGTCAATGGGGCCGAAAATAGATGCGGGAGCATCCAGTTGAAGCTGGATTCAAATGGATACTGAAAAACGGTAGTGTAAAACCTGCCTAACCTATGTTCCCTGAAATATTTGTGGTCCACTGCACTGGTGACTATGTATATTTATTCTCTTTTACAGGTTTCTCCTACTATCTGTCTCCTGACTATTATTATTAGACATACATCTCTGGACTGGCACTTGATTTCTGTTTTATGCTGCAGATGGAGATTACGTAGTTTAACCAAATAATTTACTAATATCACAGGATTGAGATGACTATTAATTACTTATTATAGTGGATATGGAGTCCTTGATGCCTTATAGTACACTTTGACACTCTCTGCCATAAAAAAATACATTGAAGATATTACATAAATGGCTATGTCTGTAGGATTCTGTCTGCTTATCCATTTCCTTCATAGACTACCGGTATATCTGCCTCTGTCATAACTTGGTTGTTAACAATACTATTGTGTCATTGTTTTTTTTTAAATTTCTTGTATTTGCAGCTATTATATTTTTTTGCTATTGGAGTGCAAGTTTGAAAAAGTCATTGAATGACCAAAACATCCCTATTTTTACATAATTTTTGAACCAAGGTATTAAAAGCCTAATTTGTTCACCAAACTAATATTTTGAGTGCACACAACAAACACCTCTCCCCGGTCTGGGACACCATGAAATAAGGTTTCTGTACTATTCTTTACCTATCTAAGGATACCCTATATAACTTCACCAAAAGGATTAACACGCTGCGTATTTGCTGCTTATTTTTACACGAGTGCTGTTGCAGTTTTTGTCTACAAAACCTAGAGTGGAACAATCAGAGGAAACGTCTAATAGAAACAAGCAGTCCACTTCTGTATTTATCACCCACTGCTGGTTTTAATAAGCCACTCCTGGTTCTTGCTACAAAAACTGCAAGAGCACTCGCGTAAAAATACGCAGCAAATACGCAGCGTGTGAACGTACCCTAAAAAGAAGGAAGCAGGACGAAGTCCCTCTATCTTTAAGGAGACAACCTAAACAGAGGCAACTGTCTTGCGAAAGGTCCGAATTGGACCGAAACACGTTGACACCTGTGTTGCTCGTGAAAATAATAAAAAAATCACTTTTTGCATCAAAAAACCAAGAGTGTGCAGTTGTCAAACTTATTCTATAACAGTCACCATAGACATTAATTGGGTGGGAGTACTGGTTAAGATAATTGCCGAACAATCAACACAACTTAGATCAGGCAATCAGTCAGCTGGCAGTCACCTCACTTTTCTCCCCCATATTCAGGAGCGCATGTTTAGCTGAGAGTTCCTTTGTTCTCTATGAGACACATCTCTGGAGGCAGCGTATCTCCAGGATCGGCAGTCTAAAATTGGACATGCCAGAAAGATATCTCTCCATAAATAAATTGGCAGGGACCGCTTAAGTCTTATAAATTAGTAGAACTATAAGATAAGATGTCTCAGATCTCTCCTTCACTCACCACATCCGATCACTTGCTCGATCATGTCACCTACACCTCAAAAACATCTCTAGAATTTGACCTTTTCTTACTGACGACTCTGCAAAAACTCTCTCACCCTTATTCATTCTCTCCTGGATTATTGAAATTCTCTACTATTTGATCTCCGCTAACTAAACTCTCCCCGCTCTAATCCATCCTGAATGCAGCAGTCAAGATCATATTCCTCTCCAACCTCTTCCCTGATGCTTTGACCCTGTGCAGAGCTACATCTAGGTTTTCTGGCAACCGGGGCAAGAATTCAGTTTGGTGCCTCCCCGTCCCAAGCGTTTTGAGTAGGCATCTTGTGACCAATCAATCATATGCGATATTCATACTTATAGTCACTTGCCGACGAGCTACTCTTCCTAATTTTCTCTATTTTCAGTGAAAAACAGAGAAACAGGAAAAAAAAGGCTGTCACGTGACCATAATATATGTTATAGTATAAAAATCGCATGAGTGGAGTAGCCCTGTGATGGCTGCTGCAACCAGCAAGAGCTGAACCCTGACAGTGAGTGTATTTCATGCTGTTAGGATTAGGCTACAGTGCTTAATGTTATAATTAAAGGGCTTGTCCAGGTTTGAGATAAAAGTCTGTAGTCCCTCCAGGTGACTGCAGGCCTCTGCATACTTTCAGGATTTTTCTTTGCCAATGGCAAGATTGGATGGTCATGTGAGCATAAGTATGCGATTTATATACTTCTGGACACATTCTGACTAGATGTATCCTGGCCTCCTTCAATTTATTTTCATTGATTGAGTGCTTGCATTTTAGTCGGCACGTGACTGCATGTATGTAAATCGCATACATGTGGTTTCATGACCGCCCACTCTCACTGCCGGCACCAGAGAATCCTGACAGCATTCAGTGTACGCACTCAGAATTCAGTGGTTTGCAGTCACACAGAATGACACATAATGACTGCAGACTCATCACAAACTTGGAACAACCTCCTTAATGCTAATCCTAACAAAATGAAAATATAGAACTTGTAACTTGTCAGATGGCACAACACTTTACTAACACAGTCATGTGAGCACAAGTATGTGACATGCCCATCCAGGATCGTGGGGTACTCGGAACCGGATCGGGCAGTTCTCTGGGACGGTCATGGAGCTGTGACCAGTTCCGTGGCCTTGGCAGTGTCAATAAATGGGGGAAAAAGAGTATAAGGTATGGGATTTAACTTGACGCTACGTTTAGGGTGCGGCAATGAGGGATGGATGGATGACGTTGCAGGGCAGATCCTCTGGGGCTGTTGGTATTGCAGCTGAGATGGTGTGGCTCTCCACGGGTAGAACGGAGGACCCAGGGCAGTTGATACAGTCTATGCAAGGGATAAGAATCAGTGGGGTGCAGGACTGAGGGAGCGGTAAATAACTGCAGGACAAAATGATGAAAGGTTCCTTTACCTTTACTTGATGATTGTTGAGGCAAATCAGGGCACTGGTAACAGATAGCAGTAGAGATCCGGGCAGCCGGGAAGCAATCGGGGAACCACCTAGCCAGGTGTGTTATAGGCCTTCCTTCTGCGTGATTCAATTTGATCCCTGCTTCCTAAAGCTGAGCTGCGTCCCTCTTCCTGTGTGTCTAGTCCTTTGCCCGTATGGCAGGCAGCTCGTGCCTATTCCAGGTGTTGCTCCTCAGTGGCGGCTCCGGGCTCTGATATGCTTCTTTGCCGTCGGGTGTTGAATAGGGACAGAGGATTTACAATCCTCTGCCCTCTGGATTTAGCTGCCAGGACGTAAGTACCCGAACAACCACGGACTCCGGCGTCCGGTCTCTAGGGTGAGCTCGGTCACAGCTCCACACCCCAAGTTCTCCACGACTCCTCTGTCTCACTAGCTTTCCTCTGTCCTGGGATGAGCCCCACCTTGCTCCACTCCCCAGGATGTCTGTACTCTTCTCTGACTCAGACTGTCTGCCTAACCTCACCTCGATCCAGAATTTATAGGGAAGCTCCCCTGAAACTGGGTTCAGAGCTTCTCCTTCTGGCCTGGAGTCAGGACAAGTGTTGGTTGACTGAAGATGTGAAATTCACATGTCATTAATGGTATGGATTTTACCCCTTGCATTGCAATCCAAACAATGAAATGTGGGGCAAATCTACAGCACTTAAAAAAAAAACTAAATTTGAAATTTTTTTTATAACTTTTTTTTTGCATTGAAAGATGTGAAGTTTTGTAAATCACTTACTTGGGGAATTTGTCTTCAATCCTGCAATAAAAAATTGCACGTAAGTGGCTTCCAGCGGGATCCTGCTCCTGCCATAGAACACCATTTTAATGCCACGGTTGGCGACGGATCTAGGTGCTTCCAGATTTTAACTGAGCACCAAAATCGCAACCTTTTGCATTTTTGGTATCGGTCAAAAAACGGAGACTCCCGGATCCAGGTGGAACCGTATACAACCTGATGCACCTTTAAGTTCCTGGGGCACCATTGAAAGTTAATGAGGCAGAAAGCGGGAGCATCTGATTTCAGCTGGATTCACCCAGATTACAAAAACCGGTAGTGTAAAACCAGAGAGAAATCAATATGGGAAAAGAGGGCAGTGTGGCGCCCCTGCGGACTGGTCATCACAGTGATGCTGCACCTACTCCACAGGTGTGGTGTCACTGTTCCCGTATGAGAGGGGTCACAAACCCAAGACACAGAATTGCACACAACACCATCCTGAATCCAGGCTGGGGGGTTGGGTGGACCCTTTTGAGGGATGGCCCCATCTCCTGGCTAGAGGAGGGGTTAGCAAGAGTTAGACAGAGGGTAAGAGTAGAGGAGAACGTTGGAGGAGAGCGACCAGAGCGGACACAGGACTGAGAGGGTCCATTGACATCAATGCAGATAAAGGCGAGCAAGTAGACTGGGGAAAAAACAAGGATTGTAAACCATGACGGATATCAATGTCTAATAGAAGTGGTGACAAATGCCCTAATAAAGTGATTTGCAAACTTTCATAAGTTTCCATTTCGGATAAAATTGAAGGAGAAAAATGGTTTGGTTATTTTTCTAAGTATTTGACTAAATTCAAGTTACAGCTGCTTATCAGATTTTAAAACCATCCGTTGGTTCAATGATTGTATAATGTCTTCCAAAAACTCAGGGGGGTTAATACAGAATGCAAATATCCCAGGTGCACACACCCTGAAATAGTATTCAACTGAAAATACAAAAACCCACAGAGCCGTACTCGGAGCCGTCTGAGGAGTGTTTTTGATAACGGCAGTGAAAAGCCCTTGTTGACTTGTTGATGCGCAGCGATAAGAGGAAACACTGGGTAGAAGTCACAACTAGCTCACACTAGACCAAGGCAGCACCTGGTTCATCGTGCGTTGGATATTTTAGCAGGATGTCACCTCCGTTTCTTAGACTTTTTATTCTCTTGTGGACTTTTATAGGTAAGTAAAAATAAAAATAATTGCTTCTTAGAAAAAAAAGTTATGTCATTTTTTTTCCTAATATGTGTAGCATATCCTCAGTGATTTAAGTCTCTTCGAAGAAAAGTGCATTACAAATGCTTATTGCAGTTATTGTTTTGGTCGTTAAAAAATTAACTATGTCTACTGTATGAAGGCTTGAGAAGTGTTAGAAGCTGCAGTGTTTAGCCGTTAAAGTCAACATATGGCCATTTGTTTTAATCTTGACAGATCACATTCTTTAAACTCATCTAATTCAAGAAAAGTATCTAGATTAGTAATTCGGCAGATTAGCTATTACAGCAGCCTGTGGCAAAGAGGTCCATTGTCCACTGCTCTTCCAATCCAGGCCATCTGTGCTGATGGCGGAGCCTTCTTTCATCAAGACATAGTGGATTTCGTCTTTCTATATTTACCTGCCTGGGTATAAATCTGTCTTTTCACTCGGTCACCTTCAAGCTGTCATTTCTCCTAAGAAATATCCAGAATTGAGCTGATTTTTCTTCATGTAGCTATCCTTACCTTCTCCGATGGGTCTTTGTTATACACAGGTGTTCAAAACTTCACACTCTTGATAAACTATTCTTCATAAACTCCATTCTAGGCCTCTTAGAGAGATGCCAATATCTTATTCTCGCTGGGAAAAGCTGTTTGACACTGGTCCTATTTAATATCTATTAACGCCAAGCTGCTTTAATATTTTTAACATATACTGATGAGCAAAAGGGTAACAACGTTTTGAACTTTTGACTTTCAGGTTCCATTTCTCCACTACAGATTCGAGCGGGAGACTACTTTCATTTTATAGACAATCATCTTGGCTATCTCATACATAAATTTGACTTGCAACTATTTATGATATGGTTAGTTAGGCAGATTCTTATAAGGTAACTGCATTGTTACTGTTTTGCATCTAAATACTAATTTTTTATTGTTTTGTAAGTCTACCTTTGTCTTTCAACACTGCCTGAATCCTTCTGGGTATGTTCTCGATCAGATTCAAGCATGTCTATACTGAAATCTGATGATCCCAGGTCTCTTTTACATGTTGCCAATGTTGGTGCATACTGGTTGACTCACTTGGGTATATACAGCTTTTTCTTCACCTCTACCAACAAGTGTTGGATTGGGTTGGGGTCTGAGGACTGTGGGGCCAATCCAGCACCTCTACTTCATTGTCATTGAAGAATTGCTTTGCCAAACTCGATGTATGCTTCGGGTCGTTGTCCTGCTGCAACACTATGTCATCCTTTTCATACCCATAATACTTGAGTGTACGAAGTAACTCGTCTTGTGGGATACTCACATATGGCTCAGCATTGAGATGATCATCCATCCTGGTCAAGTATCCAAAGCCTTTAGCTGTGAAACATTCCCATATCCTCAGGCTTACTCACCAAACTTCAATTATTCGACCCATTATCCCCTTTTTTCCTTGTTTCTTCCTGACCCACCCTACACCCATAAGAGGCTAGTCTATTGACTTTCATCTCATCACTCCAAATCACTTGATTCCAATTTCTAATGTCCACTTTTTTGCTTCTTATGACAATATTAAAGTCAAGACTTCTTCACCTTTATTGGCCACTATTCTAGACATGTGTCGCATGGGACTTGCATGGACATCTGTGATCTCAGTATTCTTCAGTGTTTGTCAGGGCTTCCATGGACGTCTGTGGTCTCAGTATTGTGCGTCATTTGTGTCACACCAGAACCGATAGACCTTATGTTGATCCAGCTTGTTGACTCCCATATTTGGCCTCAATGTCTTGTCATTTGATAGGATGGACAGACTTCATTTTGTATTTTTCCAACTGTCATGGCACTCACATAATGCAGTTTGGCGATTTTCTTGGCTGAGAGTCCGCTATGAGTGAGCTGGATGAGTCTTCTCTTTCTCTTTTCTTTGGAAATCTTCATGGCTGCTCCTCAATGGGAACCAATGACCTATCACTTGGAATCACCTGATAACACACTGAGCTATTAGGGAATTTGAGAACAGGTTGTAATCTGTAGTTTACAGGAAGAAAAAAAAAATCAAACACCAGGGCAAAACAGTACCAATGCAGTGACATGGGTAACAATCTGTATAACTAATCATATACTAAATAGTTGCAAGTAAATTTATGTATGAATAGCGAAGATGATTGTCTATTAAATGGACGTAGTCTCATACTCAACACTGTACGGGGTGGTGATATTATGGAGCCTGAAAGTAGAAAAGTGCAAAACATTGTTACCCTTTTGCTTGTCAGTGCAATGACATGTGTAGTTAGTACCAAGTGCACAACATTACATTTATCAAAATAAAACTTTAGTATCTGTCTTGCATTTACCTTCTACAAACTCCTCCCAAAGCCTATGTACATATGTACCATAAGTGGCGCAGCAGGAATCTCTATTACTACTGCCTCACAAGTGGAGTCATTAAAGAATATGCATCAGCTTAATTTTTTCCACATTAACCAATAGTACATGCACAATAATAATCTTTGTAATACATCTTATTGAAAAATTTGCTTCTTTCTCTACCTGGATCTCAATTTACTGGTAAACTCTATTTAGACTAGAGTGAATACAGATTTTTCTATTGCTAAGGTTGGAGACAACAGTTAATGCTCATAAAGTTCTATGGGGATCTGTTATTCATGAGAACTTGTAGTAGAATATCTGTGTCGGGCCGCTAGCTTCATCCCTATTTCAGTAAAGAGAAATCTGGCTTCACCAATTACAATACTGGTATTAGCCATGAATTGAGAGATAATGATCACTCCAGGAGGAGAAAGAAGCAGATTTCTCCAATAAGATATATTACAAACTTGCTTATTTTCTTGTGTACAACCGTGTTTTACCAAAAATAAGACAGAGTCTAATATTTATTTTGGCTCAAAAAAATGTGCTATGGCTTATTTTTGGTTAATGTCTGATACTTTGTATTGGTGTCAGTGATTGGGTCGCTCGTTAATGAAAAATTAATTTTCACCCCTTTCCCTGCCCATAATCTTGTCCACCGTTCTGTGCTGGTGTCAATGACTGGACTGTGCGTTAATTCTGAATGAATATTCACCTCCTTCCCCTGCCCAGAATCCTGCCCATCTCTCTGTAGGCATCAGTCATTGGAACATGTGTTAATGAAAAACATGAACATTCACTCCCTTCCCACTCCTGTAATCCCACCAACCCCTCTGCTGGTATCAGTGATTGGACTATTGTGGCGCCTCTATGGCTAGGCGCCACAGGGAGGTACTGCACCCAAACAGCAGGTGGAGTTGGCGTAAGGAGCTGTCTAAAGAGAGCAAAATCTTGGCCAATAGGTGACCGCAGGGCCAGGAGGCCTACAGCGCTTATGACCCGGTAGAGACCCCTGCAGTACCAAGGACTCCTACGCCGTAGTACCAATAGTTAATGGTTTTGTGTATTATGAGACTTGATACCCGTTCCCGTTGGGCCGATGTGGATTAATTTTAAATTTATTTTTATTGCAATGTTACAAGAGATGCGCCTCCCGGACGGGAAGATCAAGAATAATGTCTGTCAACTCACACCCGGTTTGGTTTTAACACCCGTGGACGGGTGTATTTCACCAAGGGGGTGTGTGGCATCCCTATGGCTGGGCGCCACAGGGAGGTACTGCACCCCAAACAGCAGGTGTAGTGCCTCCATAGTTATGGGTTTGGGGTTCCCCATTAACACAGGACTAGGCCACCTTAGTATAGAGGGACTGATTATTCAGTAAGTACCAGGGGGTGGAGCCTAGGCTAGAGTGGGAAAACCAGGAAGTTAGGAGAGTTTTAGTTCAG
This sequence comes from Allobates femoralis, assembly GCA_033576535.1. NCBI lineage: Eukaryota > Metazoa > Chordata > Amphibia > Anura > Aromobatidae > Allobates > Allobates femoralis. The sequence goes on along the minus strand of JARQOC010000008.1, from coordinate 138,449,768 downwards.
TGAGTGCTCCCTCCCCTCATCTCCTCATCCTCATCCATCACCTGCCCTGAGGTAAAAGCTCCACATGTGGGGAGCTGGACCACACTGTGCTGCACCCATCATCACCTCAGCAGCCGGCCTGCAGCGCTGGTATCCAAATTGCCGGGATCCACAGGTGGTGTCACGTATTATTCATCCTTGTAAGTATCTCCCGCACCTAACAACTGACAGCCAGGGCACGCAACCGGGAACCCGACCATCCGTGATTCCCCGTCACATCCATCAAACTCATCCTGGTTTCTGAGTACCCCTCTCCCTGTGCTCATCACTAATGTGTTAATGAACAAAGAATATTAACCTCCCTCCTCACTCATCTCTCTGTTGGCATCAGGATTACAACTTGAGTTAATGAAAAATTTAATACTCACCCCCTTCCGCTACCCAGGGCCGTATTTACCACTGGGCACTGGAGGTTTGGTGCCTTGACCGGTGGGTCACAGGGGGCATCGCCAGGGTCAAGTTGTAAAAAATAAAAAATAATTTCTTTTTTTTTAAACCTTCCTTCTTCGCCCCAGACTCTATGTGAAAACCCGAGTCTTTTTGGGGAAAGAGTGTTGGGGAGGCAGCAGCACAGAGTCCCAGTATTAATTTGTATTATCATCTTTAAGTTCTTATACCAAAGAATCTCCCTGCGCGTCAAACTTCCAGGTTCAGTGGAGTTCCAATCAGCTCACTGACCCAATGTGTGGTGGGTGCTGACGCTCCTGATGTAACGGCAGCACAATGAGTTTAACTTATCACACTGCCGATATCTCTGCAAAACTCCGTAGATGAGGAGAGGTCGCTGGAACCGGGAGTAGGAAACGCTCATAGAGCCAAAGATTCCATGGGGCAGCCTGTTGTAAATGTACAGAAGCAATGGCCAGTATGGAAAAGGGGACAGCCTTGGGTGAAATCAATATGGAAAATGGTGCAGCATGGGGAGAGAAATCCATATGGGAAAAGAGGGTAGTGTGGCGCCCTTTGAACTGGTCGCCACAGTGATGCTGCACCTACTCCACAGGTGTGGTGTCACTGTTCCCGGATGCGTCACAAACTCAAGACACAGAATTGCACACAACACCATCTTGAATCCAGGTTGAGGGGTTATGGCAGACCCTATTGAGGGAGGCCCCATCTCCTTGCTGGAGGAGGGGTTAGCAAGAGTTAGACAGAGGGTAAAGCAGAGGAGAACGTCGGAGGAGAGCGACCAGACTGGACGCAGGACTGAGGGGCCGCCACTGTGACCTCCCACCAATCCAACCGGCCCAGTTCAGAGTACCCACTGCCTGGCAGGTGTTGCAGCAGCATGGGGTGAGATCAGTAGGAAAAAGAGGGCAGCATTGGATGAGAGCAATATGACAAAGAGGGCAGGATGGAGGGAGATCAATATTGAAAAAGGGCAAGATGGGTGAGATCAGTATGAAAAAGAGGGCAGTGCGAGATGAGATCAGTATGGTAAATAAGGGCAACATGGGTGAGATCAATATGGAAAAGGGCCAGCATAGGGTTAAATCAATATGGAATGAGAGGGCATGCATGGTAACATCACTATGGAAAATAGGGCAGCATTAGGTGAGATCAATATGAAAGAGAGGGCAGCATGAGGTGAAATCAATAAGAAAAACAGGGGCAGCATGGGATGAGAGCACTATGGAAAATGTAATAATAGAAAAGTTTTGGAGATGCTAAGTGCCTTTAAAAGCACTGCTATAATTTAGAGAAAAACCTAGCTCTAATGGCCCCTTTACACGCCGCTACCGAAAGGTAGAAACCGGCAGGTATCAGAGACAATTGTACCTGATACCTTGTAAACACTGCGCAGTAGCGGCGTGTAATTCTGGTTGTTCCTCCCTGTCTCTTTGGATACCTGTCTTTCAACCTGAATTACACGCCGCTACTGCGCGGTGTTTACAAGGTATCAGGTACAATTGTCTCCGACACCTGCCGGTTTCTACCTTTCGGTAGCGGCGTGTAAATGGACCATAAGGGTGGCTAAATACATTGGCTAAATGCAGGTTTTAATTGACCACTGGTCAGGCAGGTCAGTTGTTTAATAGCCTGTATAGCCTGTGATCGGACTTTCACTGCACAAACATTTATTTAGTGAACGTAGCTGTAATGCTCATAGGGGTGAGCGACCAGGCGTGAACCCACTGGGCCGTCGCAACGATTGCCACCTGGAGGAGAGAGCCTAAGTGACCACCAATTCTTTACTAAAGCCACAGGAGGTTGGGATAGGTTGAGCTGGTAGGTAGCCACCAGGTGCAGCACCAGGGAATCTCGGTACATGAGAGCTGACCTCCAGAGTCGGGTCTTAAGGACAGGTAGAGTCTCTGGGTAGGTGCACCCAAATTGGCTGATGCAAACTGGTAAGATGGTGTAGCAAGTACTGATAGATGCAGCATATATGGAGGCACAGCAGGTGTAGACAGGAAGGTGCTGCAGATAACTAGGGTGGAGACAAAGGTTTTACCAGGAACAGACACAGACACTGCAGGGGGACTTGATGATTAGCAAGTGAGTCTCTAAAGGGGGTGTCACACGCGTCAATGTCGTCAGTGAGATGATCGCTGACGACATTGACGGCTGATCGCTGGTGAGCTGTCACACAGGCAGACTCACCAGCGATCAATGGACCAGAGACATCGTGGAAACGATTTAAATATCGTTTCCACGATGTCTTGCTCCCGCTGCCAGCCTGCTGGAAGCGGGAGCAGGCTGGTCTCCAAGGTAAACTGCGGGTATCTAGGCAGCGCGCACTGCCTAGATACCCGACGTGTACCTTAGTTACCAGCCTCCTCCGCTCACCGGCTGGTATCTAAGGTACACAGCGGGTAACTAGGGACCCTAGTTACCCGCTGTGTACCTTAGATACCAGCCGGTGAGCGGAGGAGGCTGGTAACTAAGGTACACGTCGGGTATCTAGGCAGCGCGTGCTGCCTAGATACCTGCAGTTTACCTTGGATACCAGCTCCCAGCGCTTGTGATAGGCGCTGGGAGCTGGAATATCGCTACTCCCGGTGTCACACGCAGCGATGCTGCGTGTACACCGGGCGACAATCGCCAGGTTTTAGGACAGATTCTAAAACCTGGCGATCATCAACCAGCGATTTATCGCTGGTTGATTCAGTATGTCACACGCATCGATATCGCTGCAACGTCACGTGCAGCCGAGATCATGCAGGCGATATTGACGCGTGTGACATACCCTTAAGGGCACAGACCAAGTTGCTCGGGCACCTTCCAATTATGGAAGGCGCCTTAAATACTCTGTGCTTCTCAGCCATGGGCTTCTCTGAGAAGCATTCTGGGTAAGACGTGCTGACAATATAAGAAGCTCGAGTGTGCCATACACGTGGCACAAGCACGTTCCAAGAAGACCTGTCTGGTGTGCGCAGTCCCTGGGAGCAGGCCGTACTCTGAGCAGACAGCGCAGGACCGTTAGAGGAGCGAGGACACCGCAGCCGCTGGTCTCCGTGCAGTGGAGGTGCCAGCGGCAGATATACATTTATGCTTTGATGCAGTGCAGCATTACATCCTTTTATTTGAATACAAAAAAAATCCACTGTTTTTATTGACAGCACTCTATTGGTAAGACCGAGCACTGCCTAAAATTGGTGCACTCTAAAGGCCACGTTACACACACAGATATCTGTGACCAACTTCTGAACAGTTCTCTGGTTGCAGTGAAACCATGGACACATTGTTACATTTGTACACAGCCACAAAATGGAACAATGTGTCCATGATTTCACTGCAACCAGAGAACTGTTCAGAAGTTGGTCACAGATATCTGTGTGTGTAACGTGGCCTTAAGTGTCAGTGTGGTCATGCACATAGTGTGGCTGCAGGCATGTTCTGATTCCTGATTCCTGACTGTCTTTAGTAACCACTTAAGCGCCTTGAATGAAGATGAGGGGTGTCTGAGTGAACAGACCACATGTGTATGTCACATGGTGCTCTCCGCCCTGAAGTAGCTCACTACACTGCCAGGTGCTAGAAGCTGCGACCACAAACAGGCAAGATCCACGCATCAGAGCATGACTGTAGCCACATAATGTGTGCACCTACACTATCACTGGAAGCACTTAGTAGTGTGCCGCCAATGGTGGCAGACAATGTGGCTGCTATGAGGCCCATGAGTCTTAGGGGCCCCGTGCCAGTGCAGGCATCGGGGCCCCCAACTACTCTGCCTGCAGGCTCCCCTACCCCCATCATCACATTTTTAATTGTATTGGCATCACAGAGAATTATACTATATAGAGGATTATAGAGAATGCATTATAATATATGAAAGACTATAGTGACTGCATTATACTATGTGAAAGACTATAGAGACGGCATTATCTTATATGGAGTACTACAGAGGCTACATTATACTATATAGAAGACTATAGAGACTGCATTATACTATATGGAGGACTATAGAGACTGCATTATACTATATGGAGGACTATAGAGACTGCATTATACTATATGGAGGACTATAGAGACTGCATTATACTATATGGAGGACTATAGAGACTGCATTATACTATATGGAGGACTATAGAGACTGCATTATACTATATGGAGGACTATAGAGACTGCATTATACTATATGGAGGACTATAGAGACTGCATGATCTTATATGGAGTACTACAGAGGCTACATTATACTATATAGAAGACTATAGAGACTGCATTATACTATATGGAGGACTATAGAGACTGCATTATACTATATGGAGGACTATAGAGACTGCATTATACTATATGGAGGACTATAGAGACTGCATTATACTATATGGAGGACTATAGAGACTGCATTATCTTATATGGAGTACTACAGAGGCTACATTATACTATATAGAGGACTATAGAGACTGCATTATACTATGTGGAGGACTATAGAGACTGCATTATACTATATAGAGGATTATAGAGAATGCATTATAATATATGAAAGACTATAGTGACTGCATTATACTATGTGAAAGACTATAGAGACGGCATTATCTTATATGGAGTACTACAGAGGCTACATTATACTATATAGAAGACTATAGAGACTGCATTATACTATATGGAGGACTATAGAGACTGCATTATACTATATGGAGGACTATAGAGACTGCATTATACTATATGGAGGACTATAGAGACTGCATTATACTATATGGAGGACTATAGAGACTGCATTATACTATATGGAGGACTATAGAGACTGCATGATCTTATATGGAGTACTACAGAGGCTACATTATACTATATAGAAGACTATAGAGACTGCATTATACTATATGGAGGACTATAGAGACTGCATTATACTATATGGAGGACTATAGAGACTGCATTATACTATATGGAGGACTATAGAGACTGCATTATACTATATGGAGGACTATAGAGACTGCATTATCTTATATGGAGTACTACAGAGGCTACATTATACTATATAGAGGACTATAGAGACTGCATTATACTATGTGGAGGACTATAGAGACTGCATTATACTATATGGAGGACTATAGAGACTGCATTATACTATATGGAGTACTACAGAGGCTACATTATAATATATGGAGGACTAGTGACTGCATTATACTATATGGAGGACTATAGAGACTGCATTATACTATATGGAAGACTATAGAGACTGCATTATACTATATGAAGGATTATAGAGATTGTATTATACTATATAGATGATTTTAGAGGCTGTATTATATATACGGTACTCAACTTGAACAAAACAACTACCTCATTTTATATGCAGTTGCTGATTATACTGTGGACATTTATGGTAATTCCTAGCACTCCTTTATGTGCTGCTATTATAATATTACCACTTTACGCCTTATTTGTTGCCACTACATCTTACAAGTTTGCTTTTTTGCACATTTTATGCTGCTTTGTCCTTTTGTATAGATACAAACTTACAATTTATTTTATAAATAATATCTACCTCATTTATTATTAGGTTGCCGATTACATCTTCTACCTCTCAAGCATTGTTAGTAGGTGCCATCAGTATAGCTGTGCTGCAGTGCCACCTAGTGGGGATCCATATTATTATTCATCATTATTATTTTTTTACCTATACTTGCACTAGTGAATATTGTGTAGCATTTTTATTTATCCACCATGTACAACAATTTCTTTTGTGATGAGTACATTGTTTATTCACTGTGTTTAATGTGCTTTACCTGTGTCATTTTTTATTAATATTTATTAAATGTTTTCCTTCAATATAATAATAATTTTAAATTATAATATACAATTATAATATAATTTAAAAATTTAGTTTCTACATTTTAAAGACATGGTGAAGGTATGCTTTCTAGTGTCTGTTTGTAATTATTCAGATAGTCTTTTCTCGCTCTCTGTCTCCTATATATGGTATTCTACCTTACTTACTGATCATTATATTATACGAGTATACAGATACTGCAGTCCCTCATAATCTCGGGTAGGATTCTTGCGCTCCCTATAATGAATGTTTATACAGTGTATTTGTCATTATGTTAGTGTCACTCCTTTTAAGGGGACGGACACACTGACGTGAAACTTGGACGGGTGCAATGCGAGTAAAAATCACATTGCAGTCGGACCAATGTTAGTCAATGTCCGAGAACACACTTCTGAGTGTCGGAGGTTTTATTCTCATCCGCTTCACGGGCGACAAAGCAGTCGCAACATGCTGCGACAGTATCAGATTCACGTCCGAGACTCGCCAATGTAAGTCTATGGGTCCGACAACATTCATGGACCGCACACGGACCAACTGATGCGATTTTTCATTGATACATTCTCATTCTGTAGCTCAGACAACTGTAAAAAGTGTTCCGGTAAATTATTATACTGTAAATAGCGGCTGGGAAAAGAAACAGAGTGCACTCGGACAACACATGAAAGCCACACTGACTAAAAATCGGATAACACTCGTCCGACTCTCGGATCCGTCAATCAGTCCGTTTTTTTCACTTGCAGTGTGTTTCTAGCCTTAGGCTGGAAACACACTGTCCAAGTGATATACGAGTCACTCAGATGAGTGTTGGATCATTAACCCTGTACGACCTCTCCCTGTCAGAACGGGAGTGTGGAGTTGCTGACAGGGAGAGGTCGTTCAGGGTTAATGATCCAACACTCATCTGACTGACTAGTATATCTCTCGGACAGTGTGTTTACAGCCTTAGGGTGGAAACACACTATCCTATTTACATGCGAGTCTCTCGGATGAGACTCGGATCAGTGACCCCGAATGGCCTCTCCCTCTCTGGACGGGAGTGTCAGCTGCTTGTGTTTTTGTGCAGCATCACACTCCCGTCCAGAGAGGGAGAGGCCATTCAGGGTCACTGATCCGAGTCTCGTCCGAGAGACTCACATGTAAGTAGCAGAGTGTGTCCGAGCCCTTAGGCTGGAAACACACTGGCGAGTGGAAAAACGGCCCAATTGACGTATCTGAGAGTCGGACGAGTGTCGTCCGTGTTTTGGCCCGTTTTGTATCCAACTGCGATGTGATGGTCTGACATTTTCCTTAGATCACATCCGTGTGACATCCGTGTGCAATCAGTTTTTTTTTCTCACCAGCTATTTACCGTATAATAATTTACAGGAACATTTTACAGTGTTCTCAGCTACAGAATGAGAATGTACCAGTGAAAAAACGTCTCCGACTAGGATGGTCTGTGTGTGGTCCAACTGCGGTCCATGATATTTGTCGGACCCATAGACTTACATTGGCAAGTCTCGCACGTGAATCGCATACAGTCACAGCATGTTGCAACTCTCGGAAGAGAAAAAACGCCCGACACTCTTAAATGTGCTCTCAGACATTGAGTAACATTGGTCCGACTGCAGTGCTAGAAAAACTCGCAATGCAGTCGTCCGAGTTTCACGCCAGTGTGTCCATACCCTTAGATTAAAAGTTGCACCATAAGGTAGACTGATAATCAGCCGCAGTGTAAATGCAGCTTAACCCCTTCACCCCCGGGCGATTTTCCATTTTTTTTCCGTTTTTCCATCAATATAGATGTATAAGGGCTTGTTTTTTGCAGGACGAGTTGTACTTTCAGAAGAAATCATTTATTTTACGATATAGTGTATAGAAAAATGGGAAAAAATTCCAAGTGAGGTGAAATTGCCAAACAAATGCAGTTCCATGTTGTTTTTTGGGGAGTTTTATTTACCATGCTCACTATATAGTAAAACTGACATGTCAGTATAATGCCTCCGGTCTGTACGAGTTCATAGATACCAAACATGTATACTTTTCTGTTATACAAGTGGTGAAAAAAAATTCAAACGTTTTTTTTTTTTATGAACGCGGCAATACCAAATGTGTGTGTATTTTTTTTTTCATATTTTTAATAGTTTTATTTTAAATGGGGCAAAAGGGGGAAATTTTGTGTTTTTTTTTTTCATATTTTTAAATACATTTTTTTTCTTTTTTTCTTTATTTTACACTGGCCCCTAGAGGGCCTCAGTGCTGCACACTCCGATCACTAGTGCTATGTAGAGATGAGCTGCAGCTCATCTCTATATAGTACAAATGATCACTTCATATGGATGCTGGTGCTCGCCTGCCACCTGCTGGACTGTGAAACTTCTAGATGTGAACTTTTGTGCAAAAGCCTGATTGAACTTTAAATCAGAGACTTGATACCCGGTCCCCATTGGGCCGATGTGGACTAATGTTATTTATGTTTATTGTAATGTTACAAGAGACTTGTCTTTCTGCTGTAAGCCAACCTCCCCGCTCTCTCTCATCCATACTCATCCAGACTCATCAAGGGGGAGGGGGTGCAGCTTACAGAAGAAAGACAAGCCCACAGGAGAGGAATAAAAGAAAAACAACAAAGAGTGGTGTCATGCTGCACACATCAGTCACCTGCTGCACTGATTTCCAGGTGGTTAAATCCTGCTGGTTGGTTCCTTTTAAACGCAGCATCATCAATGACGCTCATTTCAGGGGCTGGGCTAGTCTCTGCATCATGTGCACAATGACAGCGAGCGCTCTGTTACCAGATCTGATCAGCAGTAATGAGCTGGTCAAGAAATCCCATCCTCACTATGCTTAACCCGACCGCAGCAATATGACAGCTGTGGTGCGGGTTGCCGGCATTCCGCTCCTCCTCCGCATGTTCATTTCATGCTGCGGAGTCGGAAGCGGCTCCCATCAGGTGACTGCAGGGAAAAGCCACCCTGCATCCGCTGTACATGATGAGTACAAGGCAGCTGCGGTCTCCTTGCGGCCACCCGCAGCTTCACTCAGGTCCTGAGGAGCTGTGTCCAACACGCAGCCCTACGGACCGTGAGCACACAGCCTTATAAATTGACAAAATCATACCTGCTCCTCTGCTCTGGCCCCCACCTCAGGGAACCCGGAACCTTCAGCATGAAAGCTTCATGCTGCTGGTGAGAAGAGGAAGTGTGTCAGAGGCGTGGATGATGAGAGCTGCAGGATCAGCCTACATTCCAGTGAGGAGTAATGATGATGATCCATTGCAAGTTGGAGAGATAAGAAGATACCATGTTCATATGGAGAAGGGGAGACCATGCAGAGCTAAATCGATCAATGTAATGATTTGCCTCTGCTTGTATCCTCACAATAACAGTACACATTATGCATCATCATACAGCAGAGGATCACAGCATGTATTTGTATTTGCTTGGTGACATGATTGCTATTTGAAGCCTGGACCCCCTGTCACATAGGATGGTATATCAGGTTCAGGATTGTGTGTGAGCATGGGGCCGGTGGGCATGCCCCCTCCCTATGCAGAAATATGAGGGGGCATGAATTTAGGCTGATCCTGAATCTCCCAGCATCCACGCCCCCGACACACCTCCTCTTTTCACAAGCAGCATGAAGCTGACATGCAGAGAGATTTAGGTTCCATGAGTTGGGGGCCAGAGCTGAGGAGCAGGTATGATTTTATTGAATTATAAGAGATCTATAGATCGTAGAACTGCAGTGTACAGCTCTGCTTCATCATGTAGCAGAACAGGAACTGTACTAAAATGTTTTATCTCACTGGAGTTCCCCTTTAAGTCTTATTGTACGTGAGGACTTAACTACTATCTAAAGCAGGGGTGGGGAACTCCAGTCCTCGAGGGCCGCAAACAGTTCAGGTTTTCACGATTTCCTTAGTATTGCACAGGGATTGGAATCATCACCAGTGCAAGTGATTATGTTATTACCTGTGCAATACTAAGGAAATCCTGAAAACCTGCACTGATTGCGGCCCTCGAGGACTGGAGTTCCCTACCCCTGGTCTAAAGGGTATAGGCACAAGGGTATGTGCACACCATGTGAATTCTATTCTTTGTTCAGGCAGAAGACGCCTCAGGACACGCTGGTGTCTTTTATTCTAAAGCTACTTTTCTGTTTCTCTTCATTCATCTTCTTTGACATATATTGGGGACATTTTTTTTTACCACTTCACATCTTTGGAAGCCTTGAGCGAGTAAAAGAGGCTCAAATATATGATCATCAATTCATTTTTACACTGCAGGGCATATATTAAGTTTTTTTAAATTTATCTGGTGCCTTTTCAGGCAGGTAATGGAGCATATTCGCCTGATAAAATGTCTGCATCAAACCTACATCAGCAAAAACATTGCCTGGGTAATATGTGCTTTTTTGATGCAGAAAATTCATCCTCCGTCTCTATTCTCTGCCCCTGCAGCACACTGCCTACCTTCCATACCGGAAGGCACTTCCTGGTTTCTGTCATGTCACACATACATGGGTCACATACCCCCTACCCAGGTTACATATGACGTGGTTGAAACCCAGAAGTTCCAGGCTGTATGCAAGGAATTGACATGCTGCATATGTTTACAGATCGAAAGATCCATAAAAATAAGCAGCTATTATGCTGCGCAAAAATGTGCAGACGTTGGCACAGCACAGGCAAATTCACATTGACTTTACTGGCTGGCCTATATACCATGTGCATTTTCTGCGCTTTTTTACAAATACGCTGCAAATGTGGTCTCATCTGCACATAGCCTTAGCCTGACTTACCAGTAGGGGGCATTACAACTTAACATGCCTAGGGCAGTCTGAACAGTAAATACAGCCCTGTACCCACGTGTAATTCCGTCCACCCCTCTGCAGGTGTCAGTGATTGAACTGTGTGTTAATGAAAATTGAATACTCACCTCAATAATAACCCCTGCCATAATCTCACCCACCTCTCTGTCTCAGTGATTGGAACTTATGTTAATGAAAAAAATGAATATTCACCCCGTGCCCGCCCACACTTCCTGTGCCAACATCAGTGATTCACTCAGACTGCTGTATTACAATCCTCGATCTGGCAAGTGGTTCTAATCACCGGAACAATTACAACTGCATAGAAATACATAATCTTGGTATAAACAATGTGTAGAGAAGCCATTTAACTTTTGATTATTGTCCACTGGTAATTCAGTTATTAATATTGCATAGAAATACATACTGATATACTTAGAAAAGAACATATTTAGGGAAAAAAATATGGTATCCTCAGAAAAAGTGTTTACCTATCTTGGCAGCTGCCAAACTATCCAACAGGCATAGAGTTTTAAGATTCCAGTATAAAGATCATTTTTTACAATCCTGGCAAAAGGCATAGAAATACACTTTGGGTTGGAGTCACACAAGTGCATGAGAATTGCCTGAAAATGCCCAGACTGGCTGCAGCTCTCCTTGCCCTGAGCATGACAGCTGCATAGAAATACATGAAGCTGTCATGCTCAAGTCGGGAGAGCTGATGGCCAGTCCGGGCAGTGTGACGAGATCCTCGCACGAGTCATACCGTAGTGTGACTCGAGCGTTATAGCAGTTATTGAGGTTTGAGCTTACATTGATTCTCATGTAGTTTATAGAAATCGATAAACATTCAATGAAGAATGTTGACCTAAAAATAGTAGAGGAAAGTTAAAGGGGTCATCAGATTTCAAAAATCCCCTGTCCCATGGGTGCAGTTTATTTAAAATACAAACTGTTAATTAATCAACCTCCCCAGGGGCTGGCTGGGAGGCCCGGGTGGCAGTTTCGGACTGCCAGCCCTGAGTTGAGAAGCGGGGGCCGGGGGTGCTATCAGAAATTTTTGAGGTCCGGGGAGGTACCGCAGCTCTCTTACCAGCTCTGACGTCATATGCCCGCGGCCGGCCCGTTTCTGTAGGGGGGCAGCCCTAGATGTGGGCTATACCACCAGCCCAGGGGGCACTTGCCCCCTTGCCACCTGGGCCAGTCTGCCCCTGAACCTCCCCTGGTCCAGCGTTGAGTATCTGCCGTGGCTCCCATTGTCTGTTAGTGTTATCAGCTCTGATGTTACGTCACCAGAGCTGCGGACAATCAGTGGCTCAGGTTGACCGTGTGGCCGCTCAGAGCTGCTGAGTCACTGAATGGCCGATGTGACCTGTTTTGTGCCTCTTGATTTTAAAATTGCTAAGGGCACTAAATTATTAGAAATTATTAGACACAGAGTATTTTATGTGCTTTAAATTTAGGCATGGAAAAGTGTGAATCTTGCTGAAAAATCCTCTTACACAATATCAACAGCTTTATCACTATGTTTTTGTTTTTTTCAATGTAGAGATAAATGTAGAGATACCAGTGTGATTAGAAGAAAATGAATGCTTGTGTTCCTTATTTTAGGAGTTGTGCACACTGTGCAGGTCTCTATATCAGAACCGGTGGTGAACATTACAGTGGGACAGACTGCAACTCTCCCCTGTACATATACTCTTTCTGAGTCCAGCACTCGCAATCTTATCGTACAATGGGATTTTATAGAAGCTCACTCACAACAAGGTATTACGGTAAGTATACAAAATAATCTTATTACTGATGTGCATTGCATATGTAGAGTCAAAACAAGCCCTATATCTGTATCTAATTGCCCTGGCCAAGGCAAATTGGCTTGTTGGCACTACCTCCCCTCACAATCCCTTAAACTACCCACAATTTAGGTGTGTATTTTGGCCAGGTGTTCTAAGGCTTAATTCAGACATTGATGTACCACAGTCCATGTACAGTATGGCTGCGAGGTCCCCTGACCCGAATGTGACAGCCTAATATATGCCTATACTCAGACATCTGATTGAGGCTTAAAAAGGGGCTGATACATCAGTGTTTTTGCTAGAAAACTGGCGTAAAACACTTTGAATTAGTCACCATTTGGAGTTAAGCAAAAATTGGACTTTAGGCATTTTCATGTTAGCATCAATCAACTTCTTTAAAATAGGCAATGCTTGGAGGGAGCTGGAGAGGGACAAGGCGTGGCTGCACCTACCCATCAAATTACAAAAATTGGAGTTTTTTTTCTTATTAAAGAAATGTACTCCAGCCTCTCATTAAAATTGGTGTACATTACACCAGTTTTAATGAATTGAAACCAAATCAGTATACCTTATAACAGGGCTAGGCAAAGTGTGGGTCTTGGGCCACATTCTGCCCTCAGGCTGTTTCAAACCAGCCCTCAGACTGTGATAGCCAAGGGGCTGAAAATAATGGCCCCATCGTGCCCTCCCCTGCCACCTGTCCACCGCCCCTGATCACTGCTTGATATCATCGCTATTTCCATCCACAGGATGCAGACAGCGGTGAACACAAAAGTGAAGGATGGTGCCGCTGGGTCTGTTTTCCACCAATGTTATAATAACCCATAATCTGGTAAATATCAGGGGTCACTCTGCTAAAATAACCTATAATCTGGTGAATATGAGGGGGCGCACTGCTGCAATAATCTATAACCTGGTGAATTTGAAGGCCACTCTGCTATTGTAAAGTATAACCTAGTAAATATGAGGGGGCACTCTGCTATTGTAAAGTATAACGTAGTAAATATGAGGGGGCACTCTGCTATAATAACCTATAATCTGATGAATATGAGGGGGCGCACTGCTGCAATAATCTATAACCTGGTGAATTTGAAGGGCCACTCTGCTATTGTAAAGTATAACCTAGTAAATATTAGGGGGCACTTTGCTATAATAACCTGTAACCTAGTGAATATGAGGGGGCACTCTGCTATAATAACCTGTAACCTAGTGAATATGAGGGGGCACTCTGCTATAATAACCTGTAACCTTGTGAATATGAGGGGGCACTCTGCTATAATAACCTGTAACCTAGTGAATATGATAGGGCACTCTGCTATAATAACCTGTAACCTACTAAATATGAGGGGGTCCTCTGCTATAATAACATTTAACCTAGTGAATATGAGGGGGCACTCTGCTATAATAACCTGTAACCTAGTGAGTATGAGGGGGTACTTTGCTATAATAACCTGTAACCTAGTGAATATGATGGGGCACTCTGCTATAATACCTGTAACCTAGTGAATATGAGGGGGCACTCTGCTATAATAACCTGTAACCTAGTGAATATGATAGGGCACTCTGCTATAATAACCTGTAACCTACTGAATATGAGGGGGTCCTCTGCTATAATAACATTTAACCTAGTGAATATGAGGGGGCACTCTGCTATAATAACCTGTAACCTAGTGAGTATGAGGGGGTACTTTGCTATAATAACCTGTAACCTAGTGAATATGATGGGGCACTCTGCTATAATACCTGTAACCTACTGAATATGAGGGGGTCCTCTGCTATAATAACATTTAACCTAGTGAATATGAGGGGGCACTCTGCTATAAAACCTGTAGCCTATTAAATATGAGGGGGCCCTCTGCTATAATAACCTATAACCTGGTGAATATGAGGGGGCACTCTGCTATAATAACCTATAACCTGGTGAATATGAGGGGGCACTCTGCTATAATAACCTGTAACCTAGTGAATATGATGGGGCACTCTGCTATAATAACCTGTAACCTACTGAATATGAGGGGGTCCTCTGCTATAATAACATTTAACCTAGTGAATATGAGGGGGCACTCTGCTATAATAACCTGTAACCTAGTGAATATGAGGGGGTACTTTGCTATAATAACCTGTAACCTAGTGAATATGATGTGGCACTCTGCTATAATACCTGTAACCTACTGAATATGAGGGGGTCCTCTGCTATAATAACATTTAACCTAGTGAATATGAGGGGGCACTCTGCTATAAAACCTGTAACCTATTAAATATGAGGGGGCACTCTGCTATAATAACCTATAACCTGGTGAATATGAGGGGTCCTCTGCTATAATAACCTGTAACCTAGTGAATATGAGGGGGCACTCTGCTATAATAACCTGTAACCTAGTTATTATGAGGGGGCACTCTGCTATAATAACCTATAACCTGGTGAATATGAGGGGGCACTCTGCTATAATAACCTGTAACCTAGTGAATATGAGGGCGCACTCTGCTATAATAACCTGTAACCTAGTGAATATGAGGGGGCACTCTGCTATAATAACCTGTAACCTAGTGAATATGAGGGCACACTCTGCTATAATAACCTGTAACCTAGTAAATATGAGGGGGCACTCTGCTATAATAACCTATAACCTGGTGAATATGAGGGGGTCCTCTGCTATAATAACCTGTAACCTTGCAATATAATACTCAAGTCACATGAATATGCAGATACCAAACATGCAAAGTTTTAAGTGGTAAATTGAGTAAGAATTCAGAAATTTGAACAAAAAAAAAAAAGAAAAACAAACAAAAAAGTTAACTTGCCATTTTCCAAGAGCTGTAACGGTTTACTTTTTCAGGATATGGGGATGCTTGTTACTTGCACCCCAAGCCAGTCATTTTGGGGTAATTATAAGGTTTTGCCTGAATGTTATTACATATTTTTGCGTTGTTGTGGTGGGCGAAAAAAAACGCTATTACCGGTAACTGATCGGATTAATTTATTTTATCATTTCATAGATCAGACTTTTTACAAACACACCAATATCAAATATGTATATTAAAAAAATGATTAACTGTTAATGGGGGAAAGAGTGTGATTGGAATGTTTTATTTTTTTATTCTTTTCATATTTTTAAAACATTTTTCTTTTACTTTTCCCTGTATTTGGGGACTTATAGGGGAACTTCAGTGAGAGAACTTTTTAGTACTGTTCCTGCCCTCCTTCATGATGAAGCAGAGCGGTATACTGCAGTTCTAGGATCTATAGATCTCTTATAAATCGATAAAATCATACCTGCTCCTTTGCTCTGGCCCCCTCCCTCATGTAACCTAAGTCTCTGCATGTCAGCTTTATGCTGCTGGTGCGAAGAGGAGGTGTGTCAGGGGCGTAGATGCTGAGAGCTGCAGTATGAGCCTACCTTCACGCCCCATCACATTTCTGCATAGGGAGGGAGAGTAACAGGGGGTGTGCCCGCCGTCCCCATGCTCACAAATACAATCTAGCCCCTGATATACTATTATATGTAAGGTCCAAGTTTCAAATAGCAATCATGTCACCAAGAAGATACAGATACATGCTGTGATCCTCTGCTGTATGATGATGCATAATGTGTACTGTTATTGTGAGGATACTAGCAGAGGCAAATCATTACATTGATCGATTCAACTTTGCATGGTCTTGTGGCACCCCAGAGTCCGGTAGCTACAATGATGTTGTGTTTTGAAGCAAAGGAAGGGTATTCACACCAGGTAAGCCGACAGCATGCAATACTTTTCCTGACTCAGACCAGCAGGGGGCTCTGAACCCGGATTCAGGGAGCTTCCCCTATAAATGCTGCCCTGGGGGATGGGTTAGGCAGAACGTTAAAGAGGGGAAGGAGGTGACAGACGTCCTGGGGGAACTGGAGCCAGAGGAGCTCATCCCAGGACAGATGCAGCAAGTGTGAGGTACCCGTAGGAGAGGGTCTGAGGAAGGAGAGAACAAGGTCTGGGGAGTGGAGCCTGATGACCGGCTCACCCCAGAGCAGAGCGCCAGAACCGGACACCGGAGTCCAAGGCTGTGCAGGGACTTCAAGCCCGGCATAAAAAATTCGGAGGGTGGGAGATTCCGAGCCCCCCATCCACTACAAAGCGTAGGAGGCACAGCAGTGTACAAGAGCCCAGGACCTCCACTAGAGGAGAAGTGCCAGAGAAGGGCCCGGGCTGCATGCCATACGGGTGAGAACTTTCCACAGGAGGAGAGAGGGTCGCAGCTTAGCTACAAGCAGCCATGGCCCGCCAAGAGTAGTGCAACAGGGAGGCCTCAGGCCACGGACCCGACAACATTGTCAAACCCGGCTCTGAGTACCCCATGGCCCCCACTGGGCGAGTCAGTCTCCCCTTCCCCATAGGAACATGGTATGTTCTTATCTCTCCAACTTTCAATGGATCATCATCATCACTCCTCAATGGAATGTAGGATGATCCTGCAGCTCGCAGCATCCACGCACCTTACACACCTCCTGTTCTCTGCTGCTGCATGAACCTTTCATGCTGAAGATTTTGGGTTCTATGAGGTGAGGGCCAGAGGAGCTGGTGTGATTTTATTGATTTATAAGAGATCTATAGATTCTGCAGTGTACGGCTCTACTTCATCATGTAGGAGAGCAGAGACTGTACTAAAAAACTTTTCTCTCACTGGAGTTCCCCTTTAAACCTGCACTCATTTGTACTATACATAGCAGATCATCAGCACTTCTATGTATTGCAAAAATCACTGTCTCCCTGTCTCCTATGCTTGGCATGTCAGCTCGCATCAAAGTCAAGGAGCTGGCAAATTACATACCAGTATGTCATGAGTCAGTAAGGGGCTAAAGGGAACTTATCAGCAGCTTCATGCTTCCTAAACAAAGGAGCTTGAAATTACAGAAGGTCCCACTTAACAGAGAGCCATGTTTTCTTCTGAACTGCTAAATGGTAAGACCTCTTCCCATCTATGTATACCCTGTTTCCCCGAAAATAAGGCGCCCCCCGAAAGTAAGGCATGCTAGGGGGTTCAATGTGCCTGCAAATATAAGTGTACACTGAGTACAGTGACAGCTTGTTTTTAATGCTGCATTGTAGAGTATATAGCATTGCAATTTTATTTTATTTTACATTTTCTATAAAAATAGATTGATCCAGTATAAGAGGTTACCAAAGTCAAGCTGGTCTCATTATACTGTAAATTCTATTTTAAAATGAATATTGAGATGCTGGAGCGCTATGTGTATAGCTAGAGGGTGTAACAGTCGGGTGGGGTTCAGCTCTTAGGACTTTGGACCTTAGAATTAATTGTTTTCTGCTTGATTCCGCTTTGTTTAACATTCAATATTGACTTAGTAGTATCAACACCCAGGAGAAATCTGCCCTATAATAGAATTAAAAGGTAATATTTTACAAATCATCACGTGCCAATAATCTAGTCTTAAGAATTATTCACACTTCATGAAGAAACCAGCAAGTCTTCAAAAAAAGAGACCGGTGTGTTCATGAAAATGATTGGTCATGTTTCTAGAAGTTGAATTATTGTTTGTGACAGTTTGGATTCCATTTTTATTCCTGACAGTTTAAAGGGAACCTGCTGGATAATGCTATTACCCTTAATCTGCCGGTTAATGATGTTATGAAGGTGCCCGATCGCTGTACTTAAAGTCCGGCAACTGGGAAGAAATTAACTTTATTCTTCTCAGGAGCTGCCGCCACTCAGTCATGCAGGTGTGTTGGTGTGGCTACAGTCTCTGCTCATAGCACTTCGAGCGATCACAGCAAGCACACCCCAGCACTGACTGACAGCCGACTCAGCAGAGCATTAGTGCAAAGCCAGCTAAAGTCCAAGATAATAAAAAAGAGCATATACCTTGCTATGTATAAATAAGTAAAAAGCAATAGTTTTGATCAAAAAAGCATAAAATCCATCCCACCATGACAAGGTGTACCCCAATCAGGACAGTCCTACGCTCTGTAATATTAAAACCTTGCTATGTGTCAGAACAGACCTAATTGTGAAGAAGGGCAGTGAGGCACTGGGTCCTGACTACGGACACACAGTCATGGGAGGCTATGTAAATGAAATGTTCAGAAAAAGGGGGCCACGCCCTGTTTGTACTGATTACACGCAAAGAAAGCAAATCCAAAAAAATGAGCCAGAGTATGAATTGGTTTAAAAGCAAAATATTGGAGAATGTTCACACTGGCCATTAATCCAACAAACCGTGAGATAACAAATAAAATGAGCGTATACCCTGCAGTCAATAAATGAGTGAAAAGCAATAGTGCATATAACGAGTACTTAGTAAATACTGTTTTTAAACTTGCTCAATATACTTTGCACGTACCAATTTATACTCTGGATCATTGTTTCAGATTTGCCAATAAAGTCCATTTTCTCCTAGATGCTGCACTTTCAGTACTGGGCACCTTCATAACAATGTTAATATGCAGATTAACCCCATATCTGCAGGTTGATAGTGTTATTGGACATGACAGGTTCCCTTTAAAAACTAGCAAAAAAAAATAATTTAAAGTGTTTGCCTCATGTTCCTATTGTCAGTACACTTCAGATTTAACAACTCCTTCGCTCTTGTGAACAAAATGATTTTTGATAAGAGGTAAAATACAAAGTCTCTTGATTTTACAAGCGCTCTGCACTTTTACCTTTTCATTGAAATGAGACAACCCCTTTAACTTCACTGTTGACATTTTCCTAAATTAGTGAATGTTAAATTTAAGTTCCAACTAAGAGCATCTTAAAAAATATTTCAGTAGATTGCATGACTCCTATACCAGCACCCTCCATTCACGTATGCCCCTGATCTTCTGGTATCTATATTAAGTGGACAGTCTTGGTTAAGTTCTTAGATCATTTCTGCTCCACAACAGTATTCCCCGTGTTACAACCTGAAGAACAAATCAATGAATCAGTGTGTAAATCTGGCGTATGGGAGAGATGCACGGGGAAGGTGCAGCATGAGATACCAGGTAAGCTGAGATATCTTCGTAGTCACTTGGCAATAGTATCATACTTCCAAAATGGATCTCAAGCCTTGATCCTCCTGAGGCAACCTGGTCGATACCAAAGTTATATCAGAATTATCTACTAACACATTGTATGAGGAAAAGTAACATATATCCTTCATAATATATGATATCAACTGATTTTGACATTTAGTTAGCAATACCCTTAAGGGTCCTGCAAAATACTATTCATACATACCCTCACCTTACATTTCTATTGAAGAGAAGTCAAGTAACCATTTGAAAGCTATATGACTTAATCTTTCTTAATCATAACCTTTAACAAAAAACTGTTAGTTATAACCAAAGACTCAAAGACCAGTATTGCTTAAAAATGGGCTAGATGGCTGTAAATAAATGACAAAAAGAGACTTATG
Organism: Allobates femoralis; assembly: GCA_033576535.1. Taxonomy (NCBI): domain Eukaryota; kingdom Metazoa; phylum Chordata; class Amphibia; order Anura; family Aromobatidae; genus Allobates; species Allobates femoralis. Next base: position 138,429,537 of record JARQOC010000008.1, on the reverse strand, counting down.
CTGCTAATGTGCGGTAATTCTCCCCATAGTAAGGTCAAACCAAGGGTCGTAGTACTCTGAGAAATTCCGTCTTTATGGTCTGACAGAACATTGTAAGGCTCACTTGTTGGCCTCGAAACGTCATAACATATCTGGCCTTTTGCCTTCTTCTTATTCTCCTGATTCCTCAGATCTGAGCAAAAGCAAAACAGAAGAATAATACTCTCAAGTGAAGAAAACCCTTTTGTGAACACCTTCTACATTCATTCTAGTTCCCCTTATTTTAAGAGCCTGGATAAGCGTCACGCCAACCTTGGAGCTGACTGTCACAAGTAGATTGCTTTACAGTCCATGAGTGCTGCTGCTGTGATTAAACTGAGTTTTTTTTCCTTTAGTCTATGCTGGGTGCGGCACTGCAGGTGGAGTCGTGTCATAGCATTCAGGTGGAGGTGGAGGGGTGTGTCTCAGGATTCAGATCTCCACATCCCCAGCCTTGAAGTAGTTCCACTTCCCTCCACCAGGTGTCACAGATAGAGTTCATTTCTACTTGGAGCCCATGCTGTGAAGACATGCTGTGTTGTGTTGTTACAGCCATTGCCTTCCATAGGAGGTGTTGGGCTTTCCCGGTCTGTGGGTGGAGGTTGGGACTCAGCCTAAGGCTGATTAGGAGTGAAGGGCTAGGATGGTGACCATGACCTTCCTGCCATCTGGGGTACCTCTGAGAACAGGGTGAGTTAGGGAACCCAGTCTAAGGGTCAGACTAGCTCCCCTAAACACCAGGGGCGTAACTACAATAGGTGCAGGGGTTGCGATCGCACCCGGGCCCTGCAGCCTAGGGGGGCCCCAAAAGTCCCTTTGGTCCATAGAAAAAGACTAATACTATTAAAGATTTTAAATAATTGGGGGCCCCGTTGAAGGTTACACATCGGGGCCCCTGGGCCTGAAATTACGCCACTGCTAAACACCTTGCCCATCTTACCTACCTGCTACATGATTCCCTATCCGCTGTACCACCCGTGACACTGACTTTCTAAATGTGGATCAAAAAGATTTTCCTCCACCTTTTATATGATCATTAATTCTGCTCACAATTAACCCAAACAAAATCTATCCCTGAAAACAAAGGAAAATACAGCTGAAGGGCATGGGTTATCCAGTCTTACCCTTATTATCTTTTTTTTTAAAACAGTGTAAGGCCCCTTTCACATCAGCGGTAAACGCTGATCGCGGCAGTTGCGGTGAAAAAACCGCAACTGCCGCGATTACCACATAACGGCCGTGATCGCAGCACACTTGCGGCAAGCCCCATACAATGTCTATGGGGCTTGCGGTAAGTGTGCGGCAAGTGCAGTTTCGGCACTTGCGGCAGGTGCCGCCGCGAAAAACCAGCAGCATACCGCAGTTTTTTCGTGGCCGCACCTGCCGCAAGTGCCGAAACTGCAACTACACCGCACTTGCCGCACCTGCCGCAATCCCCATAGACATTGCATGGGGCTTGCCGCAAGTGAACCGCAAGTGCGGCCGTTATGCGATAATCGCGGCAGCTGCGTTTTTTTCACCGCAACTGCCGCGATCAGCGTAAAACGCTGATGTGAAAGGGGCCTAAGAATGGTTTTGAGGTGATTTTTTTCAGTAGGAGAGATAAATATACACTCCTCATAAATGTAAAGGGAACACTTATACAACACAATGTAACTCCTAGTCATTCACACTTCTGTGAAATCACCCTGTCCAATTATGGAGTAAAACCGATTGTGAATCATTATCTCCTGCTGTTGTACCAATGGAACAGATAGCAAGTAGAAATGATAGGCAATTAGCCAGACATCCCCTATTAAAGGAGCGGTTCTGCGGGAGGTGAGCACAGATCTATTCTCTGTTCTCATCCTTTTTGGCTGTTGTTTTGGTCACTTTTGCATTTCATCATTGCTCTCACACCTAGAGGTAGTGTGAGGCAGTGTCTACCCAAAGAAGTTGCTCAGGTAGTGCAGATCATCCAGGATGGCACATTAATGTGAGCTGTGGCATGAAGGTTAGCTGTGTCTGTTAGCACAGTGTCCAGATCATGGAGCAGATACCAGTAGACAGGTCAATACACCAGGAGACATGGAGGAGGCCATAGGAGGGCAACAACCTTACTACAGGACTGGGTCTTCCCTGCAGCAGGTTCACCCATGGTCCTCTACTCTATGTATGAATGGGTGTTGAGAGTCCCTTGTTGATCATCCCAGTTTCCTTGGTCACAGGAATACCACACACTCTTATTTGGGTGCAGTACCCCTACATGGCATCCCGACCAGTGGGGCCCACAACATGAGGCTAAAAAGCGGGGCACGTGACCTCCCACTGCCTCCTGCAGCCTGCAGCCAGTCCGCTCCAACTCCAAGACACAGTTCCAGAGAAAAGTAGATTTGGATTATAAGATGCACCCCCCACTTTCCCCCAAAATTTGGGGGACCAAAAGTGCGTCTTATAATCCAAAAAATACGGTACTTACTATTGGCCACATTCCAACTAGACATGTCCGACCTCTCTCAATTCACTTGCATTCATCAAGGCCATGACCGCTTATACTCAAATCGTATACTTCCTTCTCTTTTCACCTGTGTGCAAGCCAAGAAAAGTAATAGAAACACCAACTACAAAGGAACTGAAAAATCAATATTTTATATAGTGTAAAAATCTAATATGTGTATCTCTATGCGTACATTATACAACATGGAGCTATATTTACAGATTTTAAAATAGGTTGACTTTGCTAAGTGCCCCAACTTATGTCTGAGAGCAGAAAAAGGGTAAAAAAGGTTTTTTCACAGTGGAACTACACATTTTTGTTGTCCTGCCATATTTAACTTATTAGGACATTATACTTTTAGGTCTTTTACAAAATTTACAAGTCCAGCTCACATTAAACAATTTTCTCGGCATTTACTTATCTAACTGCATATTTCTCTCATACATCTTAACCCATCATTTGAGTTTTTGTGTATAGTATATAATAATGACTTGCTATCTCTATTGTTTGTTCTAGGTATATGCTTACCAAAATGGGCAACAGTACCCAATGGGAAGGTTTAAAAACCGGGTGACAGGTACCAACGTCACTGGGAATGCTACAATAACTATTTCCAACATGCAGCCACAAGATACTGGAGTCTACACGTGTTCCGTGACCAACGTTCCTGAAAGTGGTGGAGTAGGCCAAATTCAGCTGATTGTACAGGGTATTTACATCATAGTCATCTCTACTAATTAGAATAGATACTGCCCTGCCATAGCACACACTGGTAGTTAGTAAAACGGTTGTAGGGGGCACAGACAGTGAATGTTGGGGCCATTTATGGACCTGAGAAGACTATGTGCCATGGCTGCAATATCATTGGGTATGAATGGAGGGAGGACATTTTTTACCTTTCTGTAGACTTCCTAGTCTTCATAAAAACAAAACAAACACAGCAAAAAAACCAAAAACATAACTGGTTAAGATATTATAGTTTTCAGTAGAAACTTAGCATATTATCTGCCATGTAAGGTAGCATTAGTGTTTATTAGTATGTTTAATATTTTTTTCAATAGTTCTGTGTAGGAGCTGAAAGATTGCCTGCGAACAAATAAATAAAAAGTGATTCTGCTTAATTTTATAGAGTGCCGCTCCATCTTTAATAAGTTGTCCCAATTCATTTTACAGTGCCTCCATCATCTCCGCACTGCAGTATTCAAGGCAATATAGTGACTGGGCATGCTGTAAAGCTGGCATGCCTTTCTGAGCAGGGGATGCCTCGTCCAGTATACACCTGGAATAGAGTCGTGAATGAAAATCTAAAGCCAATTATTGGAGGTAAGTAAAATCACAGGGCTGTGGAAAACCTCACCCAAGAATGGAAGGGTCCAGATTAGCATTAAAGGGTATATTCGGGTTTTTTTATTTTTGACAAATGTGCCCAAGCACTAAACAGCCAGGTAGTCGCCTGACTATTGTGCCAGGTAGTTGCCTGACTATTGTGCCAGGTAGTTGCCTGACTATTGTGCCCGGCGCAGTTCACCTCCAACACAGAGCGATATTAGACAGCTCCTGCTGGTGATTCTGCAGCTTCTGCTTATGTCCTGTCAACAGAGAGGCGGCTTCACTGCTCCACTGATGGGCCGCACAGCCGACATCATGCTTATTGACTGCCTGTTAGTGTGGAGTCGGCTGTCGATCAGCATGATGACCACTGCAACCTCCTACTTACTGGCCTCCCCACAACCACCCTTGGCACCTGTAAACTCTGCTGCCCGATTATTCCACCTGTCTTCCTGCTACTCCCCCGTCTCCCCTCTCTGCCATGACATACAAAGCCATCCATAACCTGTCACCTTCATACATCTCTGACATGGTCTCCCGATACCTACCCTCATGCAACCTGCGATCCTCCCAAGAGCTCCTCCTCTACTCCCCTCTGAGCATGCTCAGTACACTAAAACTGGATCCAGGAAACGATCCTGTTTTTTCCTGCATCTGGCGCCCATAGACTCCCATGCTATGTGCGTCGGATCGCCCCGGATTTGTTTCTGTCCGGCTTGGTCCTTTTTTTCACCAGAGCCCAAAAACGGAGCTGTCTACAATTTTGGGGCCGGGAAAAAACAGGACAGAAACGAATCTGGGACTGAATTGACAAAATTGGAGGCCATTTATGAGCAATCCGACACCATAGGGATGCATGGGAGGCAAAACAGGATCCTGTTCTGTCCTTTTCAAACCGGACAGAAGAGGACCCCAAACAACGAGGTGTGAAGCCAGCCTAAATTGGCCTGACTCCTGTGTGGAGTATCTTGTACAATATCAGTTTGGTTCAGCGCATTAGGGAAAATGTGGTCATTTAAACCCTGTGTAGTAGTTAAGACAAATCATGAGCTTTTTCTTATTGACAATCCTTCATTTTACAGGAGAGCAGCAGAATGGTATTCTGATTCTAGGTAATATGAGTAAGTTTGAAGAAGGATACTACCAATGTACAGCAAGCAACTACTTAGGCAATGCCACCTGTGAGCTGGACTTACATACAGGAGGTAGAGTGATATTTGCTCTTTTTTTTCTCATTTACCTTGTGTTACCATTCATTTTCAATTTACAGTTCTCCTTTGACAATTGCTGTTTGCGGGAGAGACTGTAGAACTTGGCCAAAGGAGTCCAGCTGATATTGCAATGCCTTCCAAATGTCTTCTGTGCATTATTCGGATATTATCTGTCAATTATGGGTTAATAGATTACTCTAAATTATAAATGAATTTGTGCTACCAGAAACATGAACAACATGAATCGGAGCCTGGCTACACAATTGCAGGTACTAGTGCATCTCAATGAATTAGAATATCATCAAAAAAGTTAATTTATTTCACTAATTCAATATATAAAGCGAAACGCATACATTGTATACACCATGTTCCAAATTATTATGCAATTGATCTTTTTCTCTGATTTTCTTAAATGATCGGTGCAAATGACAGTCAGTGTAATAAAAGTCATCACCTGTTAGAGTATACATCAAATTTTATTGAAGAAACCTCCCAATGATAACGCTATAATCTTCAAAATTAAAAAAAAAAACTCTAAATGCACTGTTCCAAATTATATGTCACAGTAAAGTTTCTAAACATTTGATATGTTTGAAAGAACTGAAAATGCTCATTTGTTGAATTTGCAGCATTAGGAGGTCACATTCTCTGAAATAAAAAGCTATTTAATTCCAAAACATCCTAACAGGCCAAGTTACATGGTAACATAGGAACCCTTCTTTGATATCACCTTCACTATTCTAGTATCTATTGATATTGTGAGTTTCTGGAGAGTTTCTGCTTGTATTTCTTTGCATGATGTCAGAATAGCCTCCCAGAGCTGCTGTTTTGATGTGAACTGCCTCTCACCCTCATAGATCTTTTGCTTGATTTATACTCCTAAGGTTCTCTATAGGGTTGAAGTCAGGGGAAGATGGTGGCCACACCATGAGTTTATCTCCTTTTATGCCCATAGCAGCCAATGACACAGAGGTATTCTTTGTAGCATGAGATGGTGCATTGTCATGCATGAAGATGATTATGCTCCTGAAGGCACGTTTTTGCTTTTTGTACCATGGAAGAAAGTCCTCAGTCAGAAACTCTATACACTTTGCAGAGGTCATTTTCACACCTTTAGGAAACTTAAAGGGGCCTACCAGCTGTTTCCCAATGATTTTGGCCCAAAACATGATGCCTCCACCTCCTTGCTGACGTCGCAGCCTTGTTGGGACATGGTGGCCATCCACCAACCATTCACTACTCTGTTCATCTGGACCTTCCAGGGTTGATCGGCACTCATCAGTAAACAAGACTGTTTAAAAATTAGTCTTCATGTATGTCTGAGCCCACTGCAACCGTTTCTGCTTGTGAGCACTGTTTAGGGGTGGCCAAATTGTAGGTTTATGCACCCCAGCAAGCCTTTGAAGGATCCTACACCTTGAGGTTCGAGGGACTCCAGAGGCACCAGCAGCTTCAAATATCTGTTTGTTGGTTTGTTAGGCCTTTTTAGCAGCTGCTCTCTTAATCCGATGAACTTGTGTGGCAGAAACCTCCTCATTCTGCCTTTATCTGCACGAACACGTCTGTGCTCAGAATCAGCCACAAATCTCTTCACAAAACGATGATCACGCTTACGTTTTCATACAATATCTAATGTTTTCATCCCTTGTCCAAGGCATTGCACTATTTGTTGCCTTTCGGCAGCAGAGAGATCCTTTTTCTTTCCCATGTTACTTGAAAACTGTGGCCTGCTTAATATTGTGCAACACTCCGGGTTTTCCTTTTAGTGGGCTCACCTGCCAAACTAATTATCACAGATATCTGAGATTGATTTCAATGATCCAAAGAACCCTGAGACACAATACCATCAATGGGTTTCATTGAAAAAACAAAATAAAAAAACCCTGTGACACTTAAAACCAATTTGCATAATAATTTGGAACATGGTTTAGAGTAATTCCAAGCAGAGTGATCTATTCCAAGTGTTTATTTATGTTAATGTTGATGATTATGACTTACAGCCAATGAAAACCCAAAGGTCATTATCTCAGAAAATTAAATTAGGGAGGATGAAGGGTTAAAAACCATGCTGCCGTATTCCACAAGACATCAAAGGGTGAATATAATATTGATTTATTAGTTAACTCGTTTCAGGACTCCCAGAGACATTGTGAAACAGCAATATTACATTGATTTTTGATGATGTTCTAATTCATTGAGATGCACTAGTATGTCTTTCACTGAAACCTATATCTATGCGTAGTACCCTGGCACATCTGGTGTGCCAGGGTACTACGCATAGATATTGGTCAAGATTTTTACCCTTGAGCACCAACACGAGTGGTAGAGCCCAGCTTAACTTCTTACAGTCTCACTGAAACCTGGCTGAGGGTCATAGGAAGAGACCTGACTAGTTCTTTGCATCCATTAGATGCCTGCTGATCAACTAGACTAGGCCTCCTGAATTTTGAACAAGAGCTGCAGCGGACTAGAGGATTTTCTCTATGATCCCGAACCAACTTTTCAGAGAAAAACATATCTGCAATAGTGCAGCAAGGTTTCTTATTTATGATGCCCATGGATCAGACACCATGGATCTAGTTCCCATTGTATAAAAATAGACTGATTGTTAATGCTGATTTGGTGTTTGCAATATTTCTAGTTGTATACAATGGGGAATATCTAATTTGCACCCAAAAAAACTAGTGTACATGACTTCTGCCTGTTTTTTTGAGCCTCACCATAAAAGAGTGTAGCTTACGGAAGTTTCTCAACCCAGTCCTTGGAACCCACCAACAGTGCATGCTTTAGGATTTCCTTAGTATAGCACAGGTGTTAGAATTATCCCCAGTGCAGGTGATTAAACTAATACCTGTGCAATACTAAGGAAATCATGAAAACATGCACTGATGGTGGATCCCAAGAACTGGGATTTAGTGATTGGCGAACCTGAATTGTAAAGTTCGGGATCCGTACCGAACACCTAGTGTTTGTGCACAGATCCCGAACACGGGTTTCGCGAAACCCGTGTTACTGTTCGGGTCCAGGGGTAGTAAAAGAAAGCTCATTATTAATAAACATTATGATTATACTTACTGGTTCCGCGACATGCCCTGCTATCTTGCTGTCTCCCGGATGCTTGTGCTTCTGGGGTTGCTCATTAACTTTTGGCGATATTCACTGCACTGCTCGGCATTTGGCAATTTCCGGCCGGTGTCGGCAGTGATTGCGGTGATGTCAGGGTTCACCCGAGTTCATGGCTCAGCTATGAACTTGATTGAACTCTGACTGTCACTGTCAGTGTCAGCCTGCTTGTCGCTCTGTATTGATGCTTGTCTTTACAGAGCAATGAAGTGGAGCTGACTTTGCTCTCCCTGTGGACTGTGTCGGACTGGGGATTTTTTTCTAATAAAGATGGAGTCTCTAAATGTGTTTTTTGTTTTATTTCTAATTAAAGAAAAATTCTCTGTGGTCTTTTTTTAATATACTGTTTACTAGAAATTCATGGTGGCTATGTCTAATTTGGCGTGACATCATGAATTTCGGGTTTATTACCAGCTGAGAATACAAAGCTGGTATTAAGATCATTATTACTCAACATGCCAACCCCCACCAGGGCCACTGGAAGAGCTGGGTAAAGCACCTGCAAATAGCGCTATGATGAATGCCCCATTTCCAGGGCGGCTGTGGGCTGCACTTTTCAGCATGGGGGCCCCAGGACGCTTAGGCTTTACCATGCTGAGAATCCCAGCCCCCAGCTACCTGTTTTTACCTGGCTAGCAATCAAAATATGGTGTGAGCCCACATGTCTGTACAAAGTGGTAGGCAGGCTGACACTGAAAGTGACATTCAGAGTTCAATAAAGTTCATAGCTTAGCCATGAAGTCGGGTGAACTCTGACGTCACCACGAATACTGCCGACACCAGGTGAACAGTGCAGTGAAAATTGCCGGAAGTTAATGAGCAGCCCCGGAATCAGAAGCGGTCAGGAGACAGAGAGAATGCAGAACACGTCGTGGGACCAGTAAGTATAATGATAATGTTCATTATTAACTATATCCTGTCTTTCACAGCCCTCTGCCCCCGCCTCATTTCATAACTGTAAAGTTCAAACTCGGGTTGCAGACGCAAGTTTGAGTAATGTCCAAACTCAGACGTTACAAAAAGTCTGGGTGAGTCTCCCAATCCCGAGCATCGAGGGGTTCACCCATCACTACTGGGTTGAGAAACACTGGCTTAGAGGGAAAGCATTCTGTCCTAAACACAAAGGGCATGACTTATAATGGACCTCACTACATTATAATTGTAGCATAAAAAAAAATGTAAACCAACTAAAGGTGCAATAGAGATAAGGCCTTTCACATCAGTGTTTTTGTCTGGATCCGGATGATCCAGACAAAAAACGCATCTGCCGCCTATTCACCCGCACTTTCATTACACTTGCGGTACAGTTGCGGCAAGCCCCATGCATTGTCTATGCAGTATTGCCACAATCCGGCACTTGCAGCAGGTTTTTTTTGCGGCCGCAACTGCCGCAAGTGCCGGATTGCGGCAATACCGCACTTACCGCGAGCCCCATAGACAATGCATGGGGCTTGCCACAAGTGTACTGCAAGTGCGGCCGTTAGGTGGCACATGCGGCAGATGCATTTTTTTGTCCGGATCCAGCCGATCGAAACGCTGATGTGAAAGGGGCCTTAGACAGAAATCTATCATCCTGGGTGAGCAAGTGTCATTTCTCAGCTCTTGTGTAATTCTAGTTTGTCTAAATTTTACACATTATTAGTAGATCTTTCCCAATGTTTAATGAAATATTGAAGATCTTCATTCTGTCCCTATTGCAGGTGAGGCAGGGATCATCGTCGCAGGAATCATCGGGGCAGTGTTACTGGCAACCATCATTTTCGGAGTTACGTGGTTCCTCATTGCAAAAAAGAAGAACAAAAAGAAGCAGTCAAAGATCAGTGAACTTCAGTAAGATATTTCTATCATCTGTAATAAGATTTACAATGATTTATTTTATCACTAGAACAACTTGACAGTGGTGTAGATGTAATTTCTGATGGGGGTGTAGATGTACACAAGTTCTCCCTGACAACTCTACACCTTACCAAAGTCAGTCCAAGTCATGTTGTCATTGGAATTTCATACTTCTGCCTCAGACTTTGTGCTTTTAACCCTATAAAGATCTGCATGGAAGTATGATATTACAATGTTTTCCACATTTTGATGTGTAGTGAACGGTGTTTTGTTCCTGGTAGTCCTTCTTTATACTAAGAAAGTGAATGTAATCATGACCCATGTACCAAAATGAACAGATCAAATTCTATCTGGGGACCTGTGTTAAAAGGGGTTGTTCACTACCCTAACTTAGTTACAGGTTCTGCCATAAAGGTTGGAAGATAGTGCCCCTTAAGATTGCCATATACCCTTTTTTTGCCAAATTTCATGTTGTGTTATGCCATTTTGCTTCTGTTCTTGTGCTCTGGCATCCGCTCTGCTGACTGTCATTACTTCCGGTTTTCCTTTCTAACTACATTATCCATCATTCCTTGTTCTGGGCTGCAAGCAAGCATCGTCCACACTTCCTGTAATTCTGCTTAAACTCTACCCCCAGCATTACACAGCGTTGAATGATCTTCCGTACAGGACACTGTTCCACAGAATACAATTAATGTACAAAGGATGGATTAAGATAAATAAATTGGATCGAATGGATGGGCTAAAGATAAATTAATGTATTCATTTAACGAGGACCTGTCACCGCCCCTGCTGCACGGCAATCTAAATGCAGCACTGAATGCAGCATTCAGGGAAGGAGTCCCTCATGTGTCTGTGTGCTGTGTACCCCGAGATATAGCTTTAGGCAAACTCACTGTTAAAAGTCAGGAGAGCATTCCCTGTGGCTGGAGTCAGCTTGATTCACTGGGCCATTCCCTCCTGCTCTGCCTCTCTGTGCTGCCTCCTGCTGTGTTGTTTATGCTTTGTTCAGACAGCAGGGCAGGAATCTGGAGCTGATGTCAGGGCAAATGATTTGCATGCTGTGTGCGGCAGGATGAGTGACAGATAGGAGGAGGGCAGAGCCTGCACAGCAGAATGGGGGACCCCTTCCTTGACATGCTGCATTCAGTGCTGCATTTAGATTGTTATGCAACAGGGGGGTGACAGGTCCTTTTAAAAGAGGTTATAGAGCAGGGTGTATATAAATTACACATGATATACAGTAGCGCCCAAAAGATTACCGTATATACTCGCATATAAGCCGACTTTTTCAGCCCAAAATTTGGGCTGAAAAGTCCCCCCTCGGCTTATACGCGAGTATACAGTATATATACATATATATACATCATATATGTATATATACTGCAGCAGCCCCGGAGGTATACAGGCCCCCCCATCAAGCTCCAGGGCCCTCCCCTTGCGCGGCAGCCTGTAAAGGAAAATCATACTTGCCAGTGTCCTGTCGCGCCGTCCGCAGCTGCCGACATGACGATCCCGGGCTTCATTCAGCGTCTTTCGCATTCCTTTAGTCGCGGGCAATGACGTCATTGCCCGCGACTACAGGAAGTCGGAAGCCGGAAGACGCTGAATGAAGCCCGGGATCGTCATGTCGGCAGCTGCGGACAGCGCGACAGGACACTGGCAAGTATGATTTTCCTTTACAGGCTGCCGCGCAAGGGGGGGGGGCCCTGGAGCTTGATGGGGGGCCTGTATACCTCCGGGGCTGCGGCTGTATACAGCCCTGGGGCTGCGGCTGTATACAGCCCTGGGGCTGCTGCTGTATACAGCCCTGGGGCTACTGCTGTATACAGCCCTGGGGCTGCTGCTGTATACAGCCCTGGGGCTGCTGTATACTACCTAAGGGCTGCTGTATACTACCACTGGGGCTGCTGTATACACCACTAGGGCTGCTGTATATACCTCTGGGGCTGCATATACCTCTGGGGCTGCATATGGGGCTGCATATACCTCTGGGGCTGCATATGGGGCTGCATATACCTCTGGGGCTGCATATACCCCTGGGGCTGCATATGGGGCTGCATATACCCCTGGGGCTGCATATACATATGGGGCTGCATATACCTCTGGGGCTGCATATGGGGCTGCATATACCTATGGGGCTGCATATACCTCTGGGGCTGCATATGGGGCTGCATATGGGGCTGGGGCTGCATATACCTCTGGGGCTGCATATACCTCTGGGGCTGCTGTATACTACCACTGGGGCTGCAGCTGTATACTACCACTGGGGAGGCTGCTGTATACCTCACTGCTGGGGGTTGTATACCTGTGCTGGAGTCCACCCTCGGCTTATACGCGAGTCAATATGTTTTCCCAGTTTTTGGGGGCAAAAGTAGGGGGGTCGGCTTATACATGGATCGGCTTATACACGAGTATATACGGTAGCAGTTATTTAAAAGTGTGATTCCTTCTGTCTGGTTGTTGTGATGCCATTTTCCTGATGATGATGAAGTTATCATCATGCAAATCCTTTCATTTTAACCAAAATGCTTTTTATTTTAGGTATGATAATTCAATTAAAGAAAACAGACTGTTAAAAGTTTTGCATATAATATTTATTAATCACAACATAGAGAGTGATTCGTTGTGTACAATGCCATAACTTGGTATTTTGTAGCTTAACCTCTTGGCATTTGTCATGTGTTGACTGCTCCACAGTCCACGTGAATTGCTCTGCTGTAATTTAAACCATAGTTTAGTTCCTTTTGTTCAGTCAGGGGTAATGTAGAAGCTGCAGTTGCTAAATGTGTGGTGTATGGCTGTGCAGGTGGAGGTATGGGTTTGTCAGGTGACCATGCTTTTGGCCTTTAAATGGCCTCCCCTTCCTCCAGCTGACACCGTTGATAGTTAGTCTCTTCTGGGTCTCTGTGCTGAGAAGACGCAACTGCTGTTGTGCTGACGTTTTTCCACATTCATTCCAGGAGATTCCTTGCCTTGAAAGTTGCTGTGGTTTCCTGATCCGTAGGTGGAGGTAGAGGCTCTCAGCCTAGGGCTATTCAGGAGCTTAGGGGAAGGGTGATGACTCGGATCTCCTCACCTTCAGAGGTACCTCCGAGAGCAGGGTGAGCCAGGGACCCCTAGTTTAAGGGTCAGACTAGCTCTCCTGAATCCCACCACCCACCTCACATTCCTGTTTCCTGATTTCCTCACCATTATTAAACCCATTAAGCATGACAGCATTGAAACCCCTGGGGTATTCAACATGTCTTGAGGGATCTTGCTCCATTCCATTGGCAAATACGCAAATAAAATCATCTTAATTGTTATGGGCCCCTACTCATCGCCCTAACTCATTCCAAAGGTTCTTTGTAGGGTTTACATCTGGTGATTGGCTTGGCCATTGCAACAGGTGCACATTTTTCTTTGTTAACCAATGTTTTACTAAATTGAATGTGTGCTTAGGATCATTGTCTTACTGGAATTTCCAGCCCCTGCCTACTTTGGTTCTACTATGTGGCAGCATCATATTCTCCAGTATAGTCTTGTACATGGTAACACTCATATTTCCATCAATTCTATGCAGAGAGGACAATAGCAGATGCAGAAAAGTGGCCCCAAACAATTATTACAAGTCTTTAATGGCAATAGTCTTTTTCTATAGGTCAAAGGGACTTTTGGGGCCCCCTAGGTTCCAGGGTGCGATTGCAACCCCTGCACCTGTTGTAGCTACGCCCCTGTGCACAATGACTAAAGAGGGTAACAAGGGTAAAGAAGTTACAAGGAAGGAAAGATGACAACCTGCAAGGAGAAAGTAGATATGCCCCAGGGTTGCCTATGGTATCCTGTCTGTGATAAAGTGCTAGTGCCAATTCAGGGGTGAGTAGTAGTACAGTGAGAACAAGGGAGAAAAAACTTTTTTTGTTGGGCACTTCACAGCGAACGAACTCCAGAAAAAGAGCACCCGATGAAGAGGGTGCATCACCCTTGAAAAGTGCGTAGTGCATTTAATGTTTATTACATTTTTTTATTTTGTTTAATAAATCCCCTTCTACCTACATTCCTGGGGTTCATTCGCTGCACAGCACCCAACAAAAAAAAACTATTTTCCCCTTGTTCTCACTGTCTAAATGGAGGTGGGGGACGACGCCGACTATGATTGTGCACAGGGATCACATGAAGTGACAACCTCTCGTGAGCACCAAGAGAGCAAATGCCAGAATGGCACCGACACAGGAGGTATATATAAGTGTTTTAATTTTTAACGGGGGCAATCATAGTGAGAAGGGGATGTCCAACTAGTGGACAACTCCTTTAAACATTAAAAATGCTTTATTATGTCCAAGATCTAATCTATCACACTTTGTTTTCTTTCATCACCAGAACAATGCCCGTTGCAGGAGGAAAGACGGCAGCAGAGGAGCCGGCCCGGCAGAACCTTGTGGTTGCTGAGCCGCCAGAAACCCGAGAATATCAAGATGTGCCTGAAAATGTGGAAGCTGTCAATGGTGAAGTGGAGGATCCTGCAGTGTAAAATGCTTTTCACATCTACAGATACCTTTGTCCATAAACAACCATGAGATTGCAAACCCCAGCCAAAGTACTGTAGTTGTTTTAAAGAGGTCCCCACAAAACACATTATGGCCCGATCCACATGACATGGCAGCCGCCGACCACCAGTTATTGAGTGTTTGAAGCGATGGCTGCACATATCTTCAGCGCTCTCCATAGGGCATACAGAAGTTACAGAAATAGTGAAGCGGGGGGGGGGGGTGGAGTGGTTAGAGGATCCGTCAAACAGTTATGGGATGCCATGTGAATACATCATAAATGTCTTTTGTGGGAAACCCTATACTGACCTGCTAGGAAGGGAATATCTATTTGTATCTTTTTTATATATACCGTACTTTATATTATAGGATTTGTAGACATTTTTCATTGCTTTTATCAAGATTTGTAGGAAGGGGTATGTTTATCGAAGAGCTGATTAATTAGTAAAGACGGCGATGTCACTAAGTGTATTCTAACTTTATTTCAATGTATAATTTGTATAAGTACAGTGGATGTGGGTAGTGGCACTGAAAATAATCTATAGCATACTAAAATAAAGGTGGGTGATATTTGTTAGGTGTGTGTAATGGGCTGTAGTGCGGTTTCTAGTGATGTTAAAATATAGGATGACATACTGTATGTAAGATACTCTGTATTGTCCACTCAATGTGTTTTTCAGTGAAGAAAAAGGTGCTATATAATAATTTTGGCCAGCAACAAGTCTGGAGCCACATCCACATTATAAAAGCGTATGATGTTCACTCTTGATTACGGAAATTGCATTTAAAAATGTCCCCTCTTGAGACTTACAATTACAACCGCAATCCATGTTCCATTGCATGCTCTGGACTCATTCCTGTCCTGTAGGACTAGTAATAATATATCAACCCAAACTGTTCAAAGAGGTGAAAAACTGCTCACATGTAGACTGTCACATGTAGAAGTGCAATAGGGTCTTACCCAAAAAAAAGAGGGAATAATGCAAAGAACAAGTCCCTCACATTGTAGGGTTGTGTCACCCACAACAACTAATGAAAACAAAGTGATATACAGCTGCTGCACGGTCCACAATCTCTAATGGTGGGGTTACACGTCCCGATATCGCGGCGATATCGGAGGCAACGACGCGGGAGCGCGCATTTAGTGCACGTTTCTCCCTGCATCGCATCGCCAGTTTACACGCCGCGATATCGGGATGCAACGTCCCTCCGATGTGTACGCCCACCAACCCAGGAACGACCAGTTAACATGGGAGTGAATGGGTGACGTGAGCGTACACATCGTAGCTGGGCTGTCACACGCTGTGATGCTGGTACAACGGCCTTGCGATATCGGGAAGTTGAATAGCTTTGCTATTCAACTCCGATATCGTTTTGGCATCGTTCCAGCATCGCGTTGTACGCTCAAACCGTACAACGCGCACACGATATCGGGTACAACTCGCAACCCACGTGACTTTTTGTCGGAGTTGGGTCGGAGTTGGACGCCGATATCGCGGCGTGTAAACCCACCATTAGGCAAAAAGTAGTATATAGGAACCAGGAGAAGTGTGGAGCAATCTGCGCTGCTGTAGATAGATGTAAAATCCAATATGCTGAGTAGTAGATGAAGGGTGCTTTATTTGACCCATTTCGAAGTGATATCAAATTTCGTACCTTTCCTGAATAAGTAGCTGGGTTATCACTTAGAAACATGTAGAATAAAGCACCCTTCATCTATTAGTCAGAATAGTGGACTTTATATCTATCTACAGCAGCACAGATTGTTCCACACTTCTCTTGGTTCCATATCATGGCTGGGCCGCCTTTCGGCAGCTCAGAAGATGGTCATATTGCCAAAAATTCTTTGTTATATTTTAGCTCATCTACATAAAATAATTAGGCAATTTGTTTGGAAACAAGAAAGATAGTTTCCAGTAAAATACTGTAGTTACTCATCAGCGTGGAGGATTACAGGGCTTTACTATTGTGCAGTTATTGTAGACCGGTTACAGGGCTTTACTATTGTGCAGTTATTGTAGACCTGATACAGGGTATAACTATTGTGCAGTTATTGTAGACCTGTTACAGGGTATAACTATTGTGCAGTTATTGTAGACCTGTTACAGGGTTTTACTATTGTGCAGTTATTGTAGACCTGTTACAGGGGTTACTATTGTGCAGTTATTGTAGACCTGTTACAGGGTTTTACTATTGTGCAGTTATTGTAGACCTGTTACAGGGTTTTACTATTGTGCAGTTATTGTAGACCTGTTACAGGGTTTTACTATTGTGCAGTTATTGTAGACCTGTTACAGGGTTTTACTATTGTGCAGTTATTGTAGACCTGTTTAGCCACTTAGTGACCGGGTCAAATTTTTAAAAATCTGACCAGCTCTGCAATGTTAAAACATTTCCTAGAGATTTGGAGAATTTTTTCCAACACATTATATTTTCTAATAATAAAAAAAAATTAGGTCAATATGTTTTTTGTTAATTTATAAAAATATCAGAAATTTGATAAGTTTCGAAAAATTAAAAATGTTCAAACTTTGAATCCAATAAACCTTTAATCCAGATAGTCACACCAAGTAGTTAATAAATAACATTTAGCTCATGTCTCCCTTACATCAGCCCCATATATAAAATGTTATTTCATGCTGTTAAGATGTTAAAAGCTTTCAAACTGTAGCACTAATCTTCATTTTCCTCAAGCAAATTTCCAAATCTTATTTTTTTAGGGACCGATTTAGTTAATAACTTCCATTATGAAATGAGATGGGGGCATATTCTTTACCTTGGCCACTAGATGGCCACACACAAATGAGTAAATACAAAAATACGTGACATATTCCCAGCAGTGTTGAAGAGGACCCGTCACCCCCCTGCAGCATGGCAATCTAAATGCCGCACTTAATGCAGCATGTCTGCTGCATTCAGGGAAGGGGTCCCCCATGTGTCTGTGTGCTGTGAACCCAGAGATATAGCCTTAGGAAAACTCACTGTTAGAAGCCATGGACGCAGTACCTGTGGCTGGAGAGAGCTCAATTGACTGGGGGCCATTGCCTCCCCCTCTGCCTCTCTGTGCTGCTTTTGCTGTGCAGACTCTGCTCTCCTCCTCTCCTGCTCTCTGTCACTCAGAGCGGATGCAAATCATTTGTCCTGACTTCAGCTCCAGATTCCTGCCCTGGTGTCTGAACAAAGCACAAACAGCACAGCAGGAGGAGGCACAAAGACGCAGAGGAGAAGGGAATGGCCACCCAGTCAATCGAGCTCACTCCAGCCACAGGGACTGCCTCCATGGCTTCTAACAGTGGGTTTTTCTACGGCTATATCTCTGGATACGCACCACACAGACACATGGGGGACCCCTTCCATGAATGCAGCAGACATGCTGCATTCATTCAGTGCTGCATTTAGATTGCCATGCAGCAGAGGGGTGACAGGTCCTCTTTAAAGGGAACCTGTCACCCTGAAAATGCATTCTAATCTGAAGGCACCTTGTTATGGAGCAGGAGGAGTAGAGCAGATTGATATATAGTTTTGTGAGAAAAGATTCAGTATAATCTGTGTTTTCATCATTTAAACTTCTGCTCTTTCTGGGATTTCTGGTCTAGTAGGCAGTTCTATCAGTAATTGACAGCTATATTTGTATGCACACTTATATAAAGACAGCTGTCAATCACTGATAGGACCACCCACTGGACCCAAAATCCCAGAAAAAGCAGAAGTTTAAATGATGAAAACAGATTATACTGAATCATCTTCCACAAAGCTATATAACAATCTTCTCAGCTCCTCCTGCTCTATAACAGGGTGCCTGCAGATTGAAATGCATTTTCATGGTGACAGGTTCCCTTTAAATGGAGGAAGAAAGTTAGCCCTCAACACCCTAACAATCACTAAAGGGTTAAAAATTGGTGCACTAATGATACCAGTAAACCCTGGGTCATTCTAGAATCACATGTAAAAAAAAAAGCTATAAACACAACTTGCTTGGGACTGTAAGACGTAGGGTATGTGCACACAGCGTCTTGTAGATGCCAACATACTCATAATTTTCAAAGCAGAAAACCTTAGAAAATGCTCAACTTTTGTTCCTGAAGTATTTTCTTTGTTGTCTGTTTGGTCCCATTTGTGGTGGTTTTAACACTTTGAAAAGAAAAAAAAAAACCTTTACATAAAAGATGCAACTTACAATTATAATTCACCTGAAAAATGGGCAGTTCACTACCCCTTATCAAAGTCTTAAACTGGAATCTGTCAGCAGGTTTCAGCTGTAATCTGAAAAGAACATGCTGTAGGGATTAAAAAAACAGATTTCAGGGATGCCTCTCTTATCAAGCTCTATGTTGTTTATTTGCATTGCTTGTTTTAGCACCAGGAGCTTATCATTGCTCGAATACATAATCTACAGCAGCCACATGGCCCCATCCTCCTCTGTACAGTGTTTATAGACAGTTGGCTGTTATCAAAGAGAGCTGTAGTGCGGGTGGAGTTGGCTTCCTGACCCCTGTTGCATTGCTAAATTAAAAATGTGTGTCTTAACCAAAGCACCCAGTCATCTAAGTGAAATGTTGGATTCAGGGAATTTTTGCCTGCATCATACTGCTTTCAGATGAGTAGCATAAACCAACTGATAAATTCCATTTAAGTGATTAAAAGAAGTTACCAAAGACGTATTGATGCACGTACCCTTATAGGCAAGACCTCCTCGTTTTAATTCTCTTCAAGTCACAGCTAGTATTTTTTTTTTTAATCCGCACTCATATGAAACATTTCTTATCAATCCTTCGGATATCCCCCTAATGTTAAAGGGTCAGTCTTTTCTCCTACCTCACTATTCAATATATCCCTCTAATCGAGGCTATTTTATAATATACTTCCTTTATTAATTCCCTGCGGTTTCCTCTCTACACTCTATGAAACAGCCCCGTGTGTGTGCCCCAGTGCATCCTGGGATTCTCACATGGAGCATCAGACAGCCCCAGGCACTTCCTCAGCCCCTCCCTGAAACAAAACATCACTGTGATACTGGTTTCAAGGGCGGGGATGTCAATTACTTCACAGGGGTCTCCAGCCTCCGCTCACCCCCCTCCTCACAGTGCAGTGTCTGAGCCCCCCATTTCTTCCCCCCCTTCCCGCAGTAACACTGTCTCAGCACCGCTCTTCATCCCCTATTTCCTCAGTGTACATTCACATCTTCCCTATGACTCATCTGTCCCCCTGTGCAATAAGAAGTGTCAGCGATACCGGAGACCGGGTGGTGCAGGGTGACATAAGCACGCCCACAAGTGACATCAGTTGTTTATCAGCTTATGACTTGTGGGCGGCGCTTAGGCCCTCTGACACCACCGATCTGCACTGTGCCTGAAATACTGACATTTCAGTGAACTCATCGCAGGGGGGGAGGAAGACGAGGCACAAGAGGACTCAGTGCACTGACATCTCAGTTTCTGGTGCAGTGCAGTTTGGTGGTGCAAGAGGACCTAAGTGTCGCCCGCAAGTCATGTCAGTGGAAAATCCCAGGTTATCAGTATGCATAAACTGATAGACCACTGATGCCACTTGTGGGCGGCGTTTCTGTCATCCTGCACCGCCTGGTCTCAGGTATTGCTGACGCTTCTCATCGCACAAGGGGACAGATGAGGCATAGAGAAGATGTCGAGAGCACATTGTGGGGAGAGGGCAAGAAGAGTGGGGCTGAGACACTGCACTGTGGGGAGGGGCCGAGGACACTTGTAAAATAATTGACAACCTCTCCCCTGAACAGTGAACAGTCACAGTGACACTTTGCTTTAGGAGAGGCTGAGGGAATGCCTGGGGCCTGTCTGATGCCATGTGAGGATCCCAGCATGCACTAGGCAATCACACTGTACATCATCAAGCAGGCAATAGAAAGAAAAAAAAAACAGCTGTTAGCTAGTGTAAAGAGGGAAATGTAGGGAATTAATAAAGGACGTATATGAGAAAATAGCTTAGAGAGGGATATATTAGATAGGGAGTTAGGAGAAAGGTTGCTGGTCTCAGACTGATCCTTTAATCCAACAATACATGCTGTACTCAAACAGTAGCACTTAGTTTAATAAGGGGATAATCCAACTAAAAGATTTGATGACAGGAAAAGAATTGAACTCCTTAGAGAACATATACAATTTATATAACCTCCATTGTAAGGACTTATAAATATCTTCAAATAAAGCCCTATTACCCCTGCAGCTCATCGCAGTACACATCTCCCTATATAGTAGACTATATTGTGCCAATGTAACCCAGCAGTAGCCTCCTCTCGTTAGGATTAGATTCATAACTCAGAATTAACTATACGTTCCCATACTCTAACAGTTAAATAGGTTTTCCACTACTAATGTGATCCCCTTTCTTTTGTCCTAATTTTTCCTAACACTTTCCTAATATACTTCTACTATCTACTCTGCTCCTGTAAACTTATCCGTAAGAGGCTCGTAAATATGTTGCATTGTTGTTGTAATCCTTCAAGCTGCAGACTGGAATCGGACCGACTGAGCAGGGCACGTCACTGGTGTGGGCTGAGAGAAGAGTGAAGTGTGATCTGGGCATGTGTGCCCAGACTGCTATCACTCACACAAGAGGCAGCTCCGCCCCCACCAGTGATGTGCCCTGCTCAGATGGTACGATTCCGGTCTGCAGCCATAAGGATCAAAGCTACAACAACAATAAAAGGCATTTACCAGTTTTTTTGGAGGCAAGAGAGTAGATAGCAGAAGTGTTAGTCAGGCAGAGTTAAGATAAAAAGAAAGGTGGGTGAAATTAGTAGTGGAAAACCTCTTTAAGAGATCTGGCATTGCAAAAAAAAAAAATTATGGAAAAACACAGTTGCCCACTTTAACAGATACTACAGAGAACAATGCAATGGCACCATGTAACATGTGTTATAGAGGTTGTACAGTACTAGGAAACTACTTCTAAATGCATCCAGTGTGCTAAATAAAAAAGGGGAAAAACCAAACCTACTTCCTAGACCAGCACTGCTCCAAGTGCTGTGTCCTCCAGCGATCTTATGATATGTCCCAAGAGCGCTGCAGGCTATCATCGGCCACTGATGGACTACAGCCTTCACAGTTCTGTGAGAGAGGACCTCTGATCTGACAGATCTGTGAAGGCTGCAGCCCATCAGTGGCCGATGATAGCCTGCAGCGCTCGTGACATAATGTCTTAAGATTGCCAGAAGACACAGCGCTTGGAGCAGTGCTGGTCGGGGGGCAAATTCTTTTTCTTACCTTGTCCAGCCAAATGGGGGCATTTAAGGGGAATGCTCATGTACAAGATGAACCTTTTAAGTCCTTTAGTAGTAATTGTCATTATTGTATGGAAAACCATTCCATTGGATCTGATTTTCCAAATGCAGGCTATGTTGTTGTTGTTGAATGCAATGTTTTTTTTTTTAGTTGATATATTGGTGTTTATTCTTTTACATTGATTGAAAACTGTATGGGGACATCTGTATTCTTATCACATTTCCTCATGAATATGAACTATTTCTCTAAGACTCTTGTTCTTTTCTTGTATTGGTTACAGATTCTGATCTTACATCTCATTATCTTTTTTGCAATTTATTTTGAAAAAAAAAAAAAATTTCTATGAAGTGAAATTGTGTCTGATTGGTGCAATAATAGAAATTTGTGCCGTAATTTGGGTGATAAAAAAACGTGATACTTACAAACGTTGAGTGTGCAGACGTTTTAGATGTTTTTGTAATTCACTAGTTATCACAACTCTGATTTTACCAACACTTTATCCCTTATAATGGAAATAATCAACAATTACTTACCGTATATTCTATATCTGAAATGCAAGATTGTATTTATGATTATAATAATTAAAATAAAAAAAACTGTTACACTTGTATTCACTTTTGAACATTTTTTTTCGACCATAATCATAATCAGTGGACCTGTCACTAGGCTCTTGTACAAGAATAAGTATAAACCTATGAACCCTGAACGTCTGGGAAGTTTTATGTTAGATAGTGTTGGGCATTGCAGGCTTCATTTGTGTCTGACCTTTTGTTGCACGTACTGCAGATTTTACAAAACACTTTCTTTCCAGTTCTTTATGACTAGCGTCTTGTACTACAGTCCTAATGAGGACAGTGCAGGAATAATATATACCAAATTTTGGAAGAGATGCACACCACTTAATTTAGCGCATGGCTTTAGTGACATTTGCCTCACTACATCTACAAGATGGGTGAAAAAGTCAAGATGATTCAGACCCGCACTCATCAGGAGAATAGCAGAATGTACATTCCAAACATGGCTACATCAAGTCAAAAGACAAATAAACCAAAAATTAGAAGGTGGGGAGGAAAGGAGGGAGAAAAAAAATGTCTGAAATAGGTACATTCCTCCTTATAGATCACCCAACAGGGGTGCATAACCTTACGCCCAGATCACATCTACGCTAGGATGCATTGCAATAGTGCCTGTGTTAGCGCTTTGCAAACGCAGTCAAACATAAATCTAACGCTATGCGTTAATGCAGCTATTATATCCTATGGGCAAACGCATTCAAACGCAATCCCAAACACAAGTGCAAAGTGGGGGTTGTGTTTGAACGCATGCGTTAATCCTGGCACACAGGAAATGACGCCAGACATGTTTCCTGTGTGCTAGGACTAACACATGCGTTCAAACACAACCCCCACTTTGCACTTGTGTTTGGGGTTGTGTTTGCCCATAGGATATAATGGCTGCATTAACGTATTGCATTAGATTTGCGTTTGCACAGCGCTAACATAATGCAGCCAAACGCAGCCTAGTGTAGATGTGAAAAGGCCCTTAGACTCTCCTTGAGAGTTGTGCGGGACCAACCGACAAAGATAGACCTCTGACACCCAGATGTATCTCTACACAGCTGCTCTATCAAATGTATATCCATATAGTTGTTTTCCCCAGTAGTACCTGCTCTTGATACCACACTGTAGGTTGGAATCAAGTTCTCATATCATACCGGATGCGTTGTGGAAGCAAAGAAATTAACATCTCCCCAGTTTCAAGGAAGACAGCACCTTTTACTCCTTACACAAGGAGGCCTCAGCCCAATCCATCTGAAGCAAGGGATGATAGTTTGTCTAAAAAGTTCCTAAATTGAGGAGCTTGGTCATGGATCCACACCTGCAGGATGGCCTTAACACCGGCTTCCGCCACCATATGCAGCAGTTTACAGGCCCCCCAGACAGCTTGTGTATTTATCTGGTTCTATATATCCAAAAATGGCCCATAGAGGCTCATCAGGAGCAAAGTTTGTCAGACGTGTGGTGGTAAATTGTTGTATTCTGGTCCAGAAGGGCGGACTGGCCAGGCATGTCCACAGGCAATGGAATAGATTGGCTTCAGGGGAGCGGCACTTAAAGCATTCAGAGGTTGTGTACAGCCCATTTTATGAGCCATCTATGGGTTAAATAAGATCTCTCACAGATTTTCAATCTTATTTCAAAAAAACAAGCTGAAGGGCAGAATTTGAGAGCTTGGTCCAGGGCTTTGAGAATTGTGCTGTAGGATAATGCGGGATCATCCATTTGCCATTTTGTTAGCGGTAATTGGGATTGTTCATAGTCCAGGGTGACATGGATGAATGTATAATTGGAGGCTATTTGGCCAGATGAGGTGTTAGATTTAGTGAACATCTAAGAAGGTTTGGATCCCATTCCTGCTCAGGAAGATGAGTTATTACCTTTGTCCCATTTTTTACCAATGAGTGGGAGAAAGAGAAACGTCTGAGGAGAGAGCTGAAATTGTTGGCATATTTTTTGCCATGCTTTCCATGTAAACACCAGGAGAGGGTTCGCCTTCACCTCAGCCAGCAATTCAGTATAAGGGAGGTGTAAGACAGCAGGGAGAGCCAGCCCCGGTGTAAGACAGCACTCTGCCATATCTGGCGTAGCAGACGTTTTCCCCCCAGCCAGTTCACCACCACCTGGAATAGGGATGCCAAATTATAGTGTCTAATATCTAATAATATATAATTGGAGTAATTTATAGGAAATACAGGGTTTCTTTGGGTAACCTTTATGGTAAAAATGGAGCAGCAGCGCCCCCTTCGACTAGTCAAAGGCCTAATTAGCATACGGATAGCGCACTTTATAAATGCCTTTTATAAACAGTTTTAGTAAATGGCATTAGACAGGGCTAGTCAGGGAATTTTGGGATACACATATCAATGCTGCTGGGTTGGAGTTAAAGAGAACCTGTCAGGTTCCTTATAAGTCCCAGCTTCTGCACTGTACATGCAGCACGTCTTTATTGAGGTCTAATGGTTACAGAATTTTTGTAGCAAGCAGCCCTAGAAACGCTGAGAAGTGAGTACCCCAGTAAGTTTAATACTAGCTGAACAAACCCATAAGTGGAGAACTCCCCTAGGATCATATCTAGCAGATGTACCGTAATTGTTCCTAATATGTTAAAAATTGTCAAACAATAGTATTTTTCCTACTTTGAATATTTATACCATTAACTCAGACAGTTCTACCACAAAAACTAGGGTGGGGGCATGACCTTAAACCAACTAAGGCTGTAGATAAGCAGTGAACCAGGTAAGTTCAATTCAAACAGTCTTTAATTGCAACTTCAAAACTCAAACACAGTCCTCTCACATCTGGAGCACAGTCAGTAACGACCATAGTGAGTTTGACCCCATAGGCACCTGAGCTACTGTAGGAATACCGAGTGCAATATCGGCTATACCCAGGTCCCTGGCACCAATCTGTGTTCACTTCACAGAGACAGACACACTCAGGATCTTCAACTCTGCAACCAAAAATGGACACAACCAACCGGCACCTACCTGAAGGTTTTTAAACGAGAGCAGTAGACATGGCCACTTGCAGAGGTGCAAACAGCAGTAGTGTTAAGAGTTTGTGTGGAGCTGAAGACACTGAATTTTCTGTAATTAGGAGTAGGGGGAAGAAGGTGGGAGAGTATATGTGCTGCAGTTGGATGGTGGGATAAATATCATGTGCAGCAAACAGAGGGGGGACAGTGTATAATGTGCAGCAAACGGAGGGGGCGAGAATGTATCGTGCAGCAAACGGAGGGGGCAGAAGGAGGGAGAGTCATGTGCAGTATACACAGGGGTGGGAGAGTATCATGTGCAGCAAATGGAGGCGAGAGTGTATCATGTGCAGCAAAGGGCAGCAGGCTGGGAGTGTATTAAGTACAGCAAATGAAGGTGGGTGGGGGGAAGAGTGTATAATGTGCAGCAAATGGAGGGGTCAGGGCGACATCAGCAGTGTGCTCAGGTCAGCTGATCACGCTGCTGAAATCAATCAGCGCTGCAGAGGCCAAACAGCAGTAGTGTCAAGTGCTCTGGTGGAGCTGAAGACACCGCAGCTCACAGTAATAAGGGGAAAGGGGAAGAGGGTGGGAGAGTGTATCATGTGTAGCAATAGGAGGGGGGATAGTATCAGGTGCAGCAAACAGAGAGGGGAGGGTGGGAGAGAATCATGTGCTACAAACAGAGGAAGATGCTTGGGGAAGAAAAGTTACTACAGTCCGCGCTGCCAGGATCACTCACTTCAATAAATGCACGAGCAGTAGTTGTTCAATCAAATCCTTCTTTATTCTCCGGCGCGTTTCAGTGCCCTCCTGGCACCTTCATCAGGGATGATGCCCAGGAGGGCACTGAAACGCGTCGGAGAATAAAGAAGGATTTGATTGAACAACTACTGCTCATGCATTTATTGAAGTGAGTGATCCTGGCAGCGCGGACTGTTGTACACTTTTCTTCCCCAAGCATCTTGTTACATCTCCACGTGAGTGTGGCCAGTGGAAGTCCAGCAGCAGCCATCAGGATATTATCAACAAGCCTTCAAACCAGTTGTGGGTCTCACAACTGGACTAGGTGAGTGGATTTGATTTCTCACCATTGCACAAACTAGTGTCTAGTGATAAGGGCACTATTGCGCCTCTTGTCCCCCTTCCCTCTCTTTTTTTACAGAGGAAGGGGTGAGTGGATTGTGCTGCAAACAGAGAGGGTGGGGAGAGCATCATGTGCAGAAAATGGAGAGGGCGGAAGAGTTTAATTTGCTTTTTATCTTTCTGTTCAGAGGAAAAAAAGGCAAAAAAATTTTATTTGATGCCTTCAAGGTTAGGAGATTACTGCCTATCTCCAAAGTACAGAATCTTTTAGGGTGTGTGCCCACATGCCGGGTTAGGGTCGGTTTAGCTGTGTAAACCGCCGGTCGGTTTACATAAGTTTTATGTAAATTTATGTTAATCCAAACCGGCGTTTGGATTAACATTAAAACCTATGTAAACCGACACCCGCTGTGCACACAGCGGCGGTTTACACATGCTCATCTGTTGCTAACCCGCTGGGTTCCCAGCAGGTTAGCAACGAATGTGCATGTCCTATAAACCGGCCGGTTCTGCAGCGGCTGCAAGCAGAATCATGTGCTGCTTCCAGCCGCTGCAGAACCGCCGCCACTAACCCGCTGTGCACCCGCCCGCAGCACCCGCCGCACATACCCGCCAGGAAGCCGGTGGACGCCTGCAGAGCTTCCTGGCGGGTCCGCCAGCCGCCCACCGACCCTAACCCGGCATGTGGGCACACACCCTTAGAAATCAAAACCTGTTTATCTTTTAATGTCAGAGGCTGACTAGGTGAAGTTGAGCCTGAAATATTTACATTTTAAAGGGGATCAAAGCTTTATCTTACTGCAATAGCTCCAGAAAAGACCTCCTCATTTGCAACTTTCATGCATCCAGTTTTCCAGTGTCATTGCCATAAAAATGCGTGTCAACCCAGAATGACTGTTCAAAGTATCGGCACTTGGTGCATCATGGGGGAGGTTCACAAATTTAAGTGCAACTCCCCTTCTGCTTGTTTTCCCTCCATCTCACCCTGTTCTTTGAGAGAGCTGGCATTTTAGAACTAGAGAAGGGCGAAGATGGAGGGAAATCAAGAAGATGGGAAGGGGCACCATAATGTACAGAGTGCCTGTACTTGGTTTAACCAGGTATTCTGTCCGGACAGAGTCCTTTTAAAGTGATGTGAGGCTACGTGGTCAGGCTAAAAAAATCTTCTACCATCACTTAATTTTCATTTTGGTTATAAGTGCCCATCTCCATTTCACACAATGTAGGATATGCACTTTCAAGAGGACAAACAATTGGAGAGTGTAATTTTTTATTGTACTGAGGAACAATGTTTTGCACAATGCATATCTATAATAGGACAGGCATCTTGTTGCATCACCCAGATTAAATTATGGCACGTTGCATGTGGGCACAGGGAACAAAGTCTACCAGTTATCTTGTACCTTAGATCTCTACGTGTCGTCTTTGGCATCTTGAATCATGATATGGCCCATTTCCAAGGTGCTGCCTAACAAAGCCATCATGGGATTTGGGAGTTACCAAGACTTGTGGTTTGTAGAATTTTTTTTCTTTTTAATTAAGTGGCTGGATTATTCTTGTTTTCCACCCCTTAATGACCAAATCCAATATTTCAAATTTGGCATGTGTCAATTGATGCAGCAATAACTCCAGAGTATATCACTTTATTATCCTGATCCTTAAATTGTTTGTTTTGTGACACATTGAAAAAATAACTCAACAACATAATGTACAAAGTAATTTACAAAACTCTTTAATCAGAAAGCTCCCTCTATTTAACCATCTGGATGCTGCAGTTGCTATAGACGGAAGCATCAAAGGGGTTAAATGGTCAGTGCCAGCAACAGGCTACAGTGGACACCTGCTGCATTTTCTCCCATCACCGAGCGCTATTGTCTTATTCCTCAGGTCAATAAAAAGGTGTATTCGCGGAAATACTTTAAAATGGTGGTTAGTGATGCAACACCTAGGCGTCTACAATGAGTCAGGTCCCTGGAGACGTCTCTGGTCAATCTAGGTAAAAGGGTGGATAAAAAACACTGGGGACCCGCCTCGTGGACCAGTCATCTAAGTCCCATCAGCTTTAGAAGCACAAATGCAAGAATGGATAAATGCCGTTCATAGTTTTAGTAACAGATTAACTAACTAAACATATGCAAGTTGTAGCACAAACTTTTTTTAAATTTACCGCAACTATTCATTTTCTTTTTTAAATTAAAAAATTTCTTAAAAAAGTAATCAAACATATAACATCACCCCCTCCTTCCCACCCACCACCCTCACCATGTGAATTATCCACTGGCTGAATAAAGGATTGGGCATATACCGAATGTATGCGGCTTCATCTATCTTAATGCACTGGAAGTGACGTACCTTAGTACAAGGTACATCGGAGGGCTGCCTGGACGCCATGCGGGACACAGGATCCTGCAGGGACTGCGGAGTGAAAATCTATGACCGATGGCACCCGAGCACTGGACGGTTGTGCAGGCCACACTTCAGAAACGTGATAGAACATCAAAAAATGAACAAAGATTTCTGAAATATCATGAAATAAGAAAAACCACAGCCCATATACTCAATGTCATTAATACATATTTATTTCATATATATATATATATATAAAAAAAATAAATTTACAAACGGGTGAATGGTTCGGTTGCTTTACAAAATGCCAAAACGGAGTATTTCTCTGATATTTCCAAAGCTGTCGATGTTCTGGATGTCTTCATTTGCATTACACAGACTACCTGATCAACAAGAAACACAATACAATGTCCAAGTTTGAGCCTTAGTCAAGTAGATTTAATTGGTAATGCAGCGTCACAGTCACGACAACACGTCTGCCGCAGGAAAGACTTCGGTCTGTAATAGCAACGTCAACATGCAAGCTGATCGGGAAGCTTGAAGACTTGGTCCAAACCTCCCACTCAATGTGCTGAATAAACCATTATTTCCTGACTGTAATGAAAGCTAAAAATGCATCCGCCCTGTATTTGAAAACTCGTAATCAATATTAAGACGTAGACAGAAATTTAAATTTTTTTAAATTAAAAATATAAATTAAAAGTAAAATTAAAATTCCGTTTCTCACCTCAAATGAAAAAAAAAAAATGATGGAAAAGTGTAGTAATGTAGATTTTAAAAAAAGGTTTTTAAAATGAATGTTTTCGATGTGATGGAGCAGTGGATGTTTTGCACACTTTCTTTAACATCAACCCTCCTGTAATTTTTTTTTTAGATTGAAGAGAATCCATTAGCCTTTAAAGCACATCCCAAACTAAATTTAAAAGACAAATTAACTTGCTCTAAAAAATGTTTAAAAAATTCTTGAAACAAAGTTCAGGACCAAAATGTGAAACACGTGTTATGAATTCCGTTTGTACTTGCAGACAAAGTAAAAGCACCTCCGGCGATCACAAGACAATGAGCTGTCCGCTTTTTGTTCTCTCAAAACGAAAAGATAATCGTATGGGTGGCAGTAAAAGAAGGTAAAAAAAAAAAAAACAAAAAAAAAAAAAAAACTAAACTGAAAAACAATTACGGTAAAAGGAAATACTCCTAGGATCATTTTCCATAACAAGCCAAATTGATTGGCAAAGTCTATTTTTGTAACTGTACAATATGTTAGAAAAATAGTCAATTAATAAAATTATTTGTACTTAATACCCAACAATTCCAAGAATTGCTGGAGGTAGGTGGCAAAAAAAAAAAAAAATTGCTCAAAATTTAAGGGGAATTTTAATGCTCTGTTCACTGTCTCACGGATCTGACTCCTACCCCATCTTTTTCCATTGCTACTCATATTATATTGTCCAATACTCTTAGTACACCAGCTTAATTCAATATGAAAATGACAAGAAATTGATGACAAAGCGTTGGTAAAAATGGGTTTCTAATAAGAAAATTGGACACCAATACCAGGTACTCGCCCTCCCAAAAGCAAGTGCTGGTTCTCCAGTCTCCGTGACAGCAATTGACATCACATCAACCGGTCATATCAGCGCTGCAGCCCATCACTGAGCTCAGTGGTTTGTACCTTCTACAGCGATGAGGAAACTGGAGCTGCAGGAGACGCTGGACTCAGGAATATTTGCTATGTTAAGTATACAAACAAAAGTATTTGGGAATTATATTTCTCAAAGTGTAAAACCCCTTTAAATCACTGTATTCAGGATCGTAAAGGATGAAAAAACTAATCAAGATTACTAGGGACTACTATACCCGGTTGATGACCCTCTATATCCAGTATGGAAAGTGGCAAAAATGTCACCTTTTAGCAAGACCCCAGACCTCATTATTTTAAAAGAATGGTGTAATGCTTTTCCCGTGCTAGGAATTTCATCGCTTAGTGCCTGGTTTTCTCACAATTGATCACTAAAGCCGGCGTACACACGTCAATGTCGCCAGCGATCAGATCGCTGGCGACTGACGGCTGATCGCTGGTGAGCTGTCACACAGGCAGACTCACCAGCGATCATTGGACCGCGACATCGTGGAAATGATTTAAATATCGTTTCCACTATGTCTGCAGGCTGGTATCCCATGGTAAACTGCAGGTAACTAGGCATGCACGCGCTGCTTAGATACCCATGTATCCTTAGTTACCAGCCTTCTCCGCTCACCGGCTGGTATCCAAGGTACAAGCAGGTAACTAGGGTCCATAGTTACCCGCTGTGTACTTAGATACCAGTCGGTGAGCGGAGAAGGCTGGTAACTAAGGTATACATTGGGTATCTAGGCAGCAAGTGCCTAGTTACCCGCAGTTTACCCTGGATACCAGCTCCCAGCGCTTCCTGGAGGCGCTGGGAGCTGGCTGATCGAGTCTCCCAGTGTCACACTGCAGCGATGCTGCATGTACACCAGGCGACCATCGCCAGGTTTTCGGTGCAGTCCTGAAAACCTGGCGACCATCAACCAGCGATTTATCGCTGGTTGATGCTCCCTGTCACACGCGTCAATATCGCTGCAACGTCACGTGCAGCAGTGTATTGACACGTGTGACCTGGCCCCTTAAGATCCAGACTTCAGGAACATCCAGCAAGACATTCTATCACTGAACGTATCTTACAAAAATGGCTTTTCTTTAGCGATAACACCTCTAATGCATTATATGGACTTTGCATTCACAAACCAGCTGAACACTGTTCTAAAGAAAAGAAAGAAAAAAAAAAAAAATGGAATTTTCATCTGAACTCTCATCTGCATTCCTGATCCGTATGTTCATTTTTTACATTCTTAATGCAATTTTTAGACATTTAGGAAAAGTGATAATGGCCAGATAGTTTCCTATGTATCAGTAAAAATCAGATGCAATAAGGAATGATTCAATCAGTTTTCTTTGTACATCTGTAGACTTAACTTGGCGAGTCTCCATTAAAAAAATGGAAGAGACTTGTGGATGGTACGATTATTTTTTTCTCACCCCATCTGAATAGCCCTATGTAATTACGTTGGTCTATGTGATGTCTAACACACAGCAATGGTGTGTATAATCTGTATATCTGAACAAGCCCCAAGGCTTGGCTCCCTTTCATCCATTATCTTTAGTTAGTTGTCTGTAACCTGAGCGGGACACAATGGACACCAATGTGGAGAACCGATCCGGTGGTCATAACCGGATGAGAAAATGCTGATCCGACACAGCAAGCGATCCAGCGGAAGAACCGATGCCCATTTGAACTCTACTTAATCAGTTCCACTATGGACTATGCAGGAGGAGTGGGGGAGAATAAGAAAAAAAAAGGTCTTTCAATCATTTCCGATTATTGATTGCTGGATGGGGGCTTGTTTTCAATATAAAAGGAGAAAATACAGCTGTCAAATAGGTCTGTCAGCGGCTTGTCTTCCATATCTTCTATGAAAACAGAGGATCAGGGTAGGCATTACACCAGCATGATCCTTCTCAGTCAGGAAGTACCCCACACACATCAGATCGTGAACGGGTTGAACCGCATTACACCGACTAAGTCCTGTGTGTGCCATTTGGATAGTGCTGAACTACAAAAGCCCGTGGGTGGAGGAGTGATGCTGTTTTAAGGAAAATTGTCCTGGATCACTCCATTAATGTAGTCTATGTCGAACATTCAAAAGTTAGATGTATAATAATCATTTAAAAATTTTTTTGTAAGAATGCAATAAAAGGAACAATACTACCAAGTACAGAGACAATTTACTGTAAATAGATTGTCATTGATCCAGCAGTCCGGTCTAGATTTGTACTGCTACCAGGAGACGACTGTGCTTCTTAGTACTAATAAATCTTGTGTACAGGAATCTGTAATACTCATTTCAAAAAGGATTATCCCAAAAAAACATGTTGTGCCTCCCTATCAGTCTCTAAAGTCCAGTGCTCAGGTATCTTTGCCCATTGACTGGAGCAGAAATGTACACACCTGACCAGTGCTCAGGAGAACCGATCTAGTAATCCGTTTTCTATGAGCCAACCCCATTACTGGAATCTAATCTTTCTCCAATACCAATAAAGATCAAAACATTCTTGTTACTACCCCGCCCCCCATATGGGAGTATAATATTTAAAGGGAATCTGTCTCATGGAAAAACACTATAAGGTATGTGCACATATGCCGGGTTTGTGCCGGTGGCGGCTGGGTCTGGACCCGACAGGAAGCTCTGCAGCCGTCCACCGCTTCCTGGCGGTAGTGCGGCGGGTGACGGCGGGTGCACAGCGGGTTAGCGGCGGCGGTTATGCAGCGCTGAAGCAGCACATGATTCTGCTTGCAGCCGCTGCAGAACCGGCCGGTTTATAGAACATGCACATTCGTTGCTAACCCGCTGGTAACCCAGCGGTTTAGCAACAGATGAGCATGTGTAAACCGCCAGTGTGTGCACACCGGGTGTCGGTTTCCATAGGTTTAATGTTAACCAAAAGCCGCTTTTGGATTAACATAAATTTACATAAAACTCATGGAAACCGACCGGCGGTTTCCGCTGCTAAACCTGCACTAAACCTACCAGTGTGCACATAACCCCACATCTGCAGAGTAATGGTAAGTGTGCTGGCTCATAGCGTTCTGAACCTGCCCGTCACCTGCACATTAAACCCAGCTACTGGGAGAAAATGAACAGTAACTAGGGCTGTGGAGTCGATAAGCCAAAAATCAGACTCAGACTCCACAGTCCTGCCAGCACTGTACAGTTTTCAGTCATGGGGACAGCGCCGGTTCAGTCTCCGCTCTTTGTATGGCGATCAGCAGCTGTGACCATGTCCCCTACACTGACTGACCGCTCGCTCAGCATTAAAACCAGCTGTCAGTCAGTGCAGGGATACGGTTATGGCTGTCAGTCAGTGCAGGGGGCGCAGTGACAGCTGTTGGTCTCCATACACACCGCCCCTGTAACTGAAACTGGAAAACTGCTGGAAGAAAAAGTTTTATTTCCTCCCGGCAGCGAGGTTTAATGTGCAGGTGCAGGTACCGGGCAGGTTCTGAATGCTATTAACCTGCAGATTAACCCCATAACAAATAATAGTATTTTTCCATGTGACAAGTTACGTTAAAATGAGTAGTAAAAGACATAATTCTCACTGGCATTTTTTAGTAATGTAAGGATCTGTCAAAATGCAGAGGTATTCGTGCCATCATAAATATCCCAACCCGAAAACTCCATAAAAAGTAATGGGAACTATGGGGGGTTTATCGATGATCTATTGAGAATAAATAAGGATAGCGTTTGCTGTTCTTACAGAAGCAATACTGATGAGTACCAGGATGTTTAATTCACCAATACATTTACTAAGACCTTTCTTTTATTGGGGAGAGGAAAACCACATAAGGTCGGCTTCAGGCATAATGAAGAAAAAAATAATATTGCAAAGTAGTAGCTAATAAAGTTAATCGCATGAAGAAGACATAGATTGTAACAGCTATTGACAAATTAAAAACATTTTTTTCTTCAAAATTGATTGCAAGTTTAATGTTCAAGTACGGTAATCTGACATTTATGTAAAAAAAAATAATCAGTTAAAACACCATGAAAGGCTTTGGCTGTATAAAGCACATTTGGCTATTCGGTGGAGTGAAGAGTGGCCAAGTCACATTGTAACTTGGGGCAGGAGAGTGAGGGTGACGGCTGAAAGCAACAAATGTGACTAAAGTGAAGTAAGGAAAAATAATGCATAATAAGTATATTTAAAAAAAAAAAAAAAAAAACTATAATAACCTAGAAAACATAAAATCAGTTTATTTGTATTAGAATTTTTATGTGCACATGTGGGACGACGGGGAGGATAAAAAAAATAAGAGTTGCCTGAAGCTGGGTAATATTAGAGACACACAAGAGTTAACAACCCATAACTACGTAATAGCAATTATATATATATATCAAAAAATAGACAGTGAAAAAAAATCCCCCAAAACAGGTGAGCGATGGATTTAAAAACAAGTAAAAATTAATACACAGGATACATTTGAGTCCTAACCATTAGGTTTCCACAAAGGGCCCAGTCAAGCCCATCCGCTTCTAGGGGCACCAACTTTGTCACCCCAAATTGGGCATTTTTTTTTTTAAGGACCATTAAACATATATATATTTTTTTTCTTAAAAAAATCATCCACCAATACAACTCGTAACAGTGAGGACTTTGCTCACCTAAGTTTGGCTTCCAACTTGATCTGGAACCAATAGGTATTTATTAATAATATTTGTAATACAAAAAAAAAAAAAAAAAATCAAGGTCCAATGTAGTTTTAAGCAGCTTCACTTGATACCAATAAAAAAACCGTAAACAATCTCAAAAGCATATACAACCCATAAATCAAGAGAAAAAAGAATCAAATGTACGAATACCGTCAAGACAAGAGGGGCAGGTAACGAAGCATCGACCTGCCCGCCGGCATTGACGGGGGTGAGGAGCAGCGCCGAGGTAATATACAGAAATGATACCGTTCGATTAAGGCTCAAAGTTATCCTCTGTTAAAACCGTCCTTTAAAAAGGCATTAAGTAGGTAATACTGAGTTTAAAGTATTCAATAAATACAAGTGTCAGAAAATGATTAACTATACCAATTAAAAAAAATAAAATAAAAAACAAGACTGAACTGTTGCATATTAGCTGTTAATAAAAACTTAGGAGACTAGAAGAGGAGAAGGAAAAGAAGATTTTTTTTTCTTATGGTAAACGTGCTAAGCACAGCTGCTGATGGCGAGGGAGCGCGGCGGCGCGCCGGCTCTGAGCGCTCGGTGACAGGTATGGCAAATGTGCTGTTGTGCAGACAGGTTTATCAAGGCTCAGAACTGCAACCTGGGCTGGAAAGCCTTCAAAGCCGAAGCTGTGCAAAATTCCTCTGAGTTATCTGTACAGAGAGAGGAGAGAAGAAATCCAATTGGTCACGGGACATCATGGGAGTTTTGGCTATTTTAGTATACAGGTACATGAAAGTAAGCAATTCCAGACCAAAATTTCCAATATAATAATGTATTGGAATTCTTGCCGGCATATTACACTCTGTTCTTCCAAGCAGAAGACAAAAGAATGGCTACCAGACAATGTGAAGGGCTTACTACAGTACACTGACTGAATCCACACTGGGTATGCCGGCATGACAAAGCCAGCAGTTCTGGAGAGAAAAATGTTTATTTCCTCCCAGTCCTGCTGCCAGGCACTTCTATAACATAAGCATACAGATTAACCCTATACCAGCTGATTAATAGCGCTATGCAATTTGATAAGCCCCCGTCACACCAGGCAACGGGGCTGGGGATGTCAGTGGTGACTGGCGGTGCGCGCACGTTTTTTGGTGCCCCGCCAGCGTTGCCGTTTACACGGAGCGACATCTCCAGCCCCGCAGCGGTAAGCTGACAGGCGGCATCACCGCCGGGGTGTCTGAAAACCCCAGCGGCGATGCAGGACAATGGGAGCCTATGGCTCCCATCGCCTGACAGGTCGCCAGCGCCAGTTACATGGGGCGATGTGCACTGCTCTGAAACCAGGCAACCGGCCGGCACCGCCCCTTTACATGAGGCGACGTAGGGGCGATGACGCCGGCGATAGGCCACGCTCCCACGTCGCCTCTGTAATGGGCGGCGATGTCGCCCCGTGTGATGGGGCCTATAGGACCCTTTAATCCTCTGTGACAAACACATGTAGTTCAGCTGAAAGAGTATCACTTTATTTTAAATAATTTTGAAAGTTATGAAACTCTGCAAAATACTATTGGGGATTTGCTTTCATTTCTTTAAGAAGAAAAAACAAACCAAAAAAAAGCATGTAGGTGGCTTTCACATTCCTGCTCTTCCCCAGTCTATTTGGCTTCAGCTGCACGGATATCAGATCACACTCATGTGGAGTTCAGATGATGGCAGTGATGGGTCAGCGTATGTCTCCTCCTCTGTGTTGTATTTATCAGAACGCTCTACTGAAGCAGCGCATCCCCGGAGCTGGCGAGACGCAAGTGCTGAGCTGAGCCATCACTGCCATCAGCTGTACTCCACACGAGTAAACCCTCATATTAATGAGATGAAAGCAAGGATATAGGAAGGGGAAAAGCAGGGACTCAAACATACATACATAGATATTTTAAACTACCTTCTCACCCCGTGGGGGGGTTACTTTTATCTCCATGCTTGGGTCCTGCGCAGGATCTTAGTTGTTCCCAGCACTGCACTTTTCTGGACAGAGTCCAGATGTTGCCACCTGGGACCTTATTGTGGACAAGGCAAGAGAACCTCGATCTGATACAGATAGATATGTATGTATGTATGTATGTATGTATGTATGTATGTATGTATGTATGTATGTATGTATCTCTATCTACCCTCATATTATATTATAACATATACAGATATATAGAGATATTAAATTTCACACACACACACAATTTTAAAGTTTATAAGACGCACCGAACATAAGAACACAGGTTTTAGAACTAAAAAATAGGGAAAAAAAAGATTTTAAAGGGAACCTGACTCTACAAATAACCCCAGCCTGTTTGAACCTGTCCCTGCACCATAGGAATCCATTCCTAGCCATTCCTTTCTGTCCCTAAACCGCTATTTGAAAGTTTATAAAAGTAGTTTTTCACTGTTATTCTGCAGCTTCATTATATGACAAGCCGCAAAAGCGGCTTGTGTGGCTCTCCCGCCGCTGGCGTGTTAATTGTGCACGCTCATATGGGTGTGCTATAGAGCAGACACTGTGTTGTCCTGCCAGGGGCGGTACAGGCGATATGATACGATTTTCGTCATATCGCCTGTACGCCCCTGGCAGCACAAGCACAGTGTCTGCTCTATAGCACACCCATATGAGCGTGCACAATTAACACGCCAGCGGCGGGAGAGCCACATAAGGCCCTTTTGCGGCTTCTCATATAATAGAAGCTGCAGAATAACAGGTGAAAAAACTTTTATAAACTTTCACATAGCGGTTTAGGGACAGAAAGGGATGGCTAGGAATGGATTACTATGGTGCAGGGACAGGTTCAAAACAGGCTGGGGGTCATTTGTAGAGGTCAGGTTCCCTTTAAGCAAAAAATGTGGTAAAAGGGGGAGATGGGGCCATGGGACTGAGCGGTGTCAGTAAAGTACAGTATAAAAATGTCAGAAGGTGAATATAAAAAACAGGGGAGGGGGCTTATATTTAAAGCGCCCCTCCAGTGCTGAAGAACAACACTGAGTCTGCTTTAAGCTCTCATAGGTGCAATTCATATCAAGGGAGAACTATAACTCCCAGCATGTCCTGCAGATCTTTTGGCATGCTGGGGGCTATAGTTCACCACAGGAGTGGTAGAGTGCTTGGACGCTACAGTACTTTATTACCAATTACAATTCATTCATGGCTTTTACACTTACATTAACTACGGCTGTCACTTTGATCTTGCAGCGATCTACAGCAATTCTCTCCCACAGTACAGGACCTGTGGATGAGGTAACAGAGGGCAGGCTGGATCATCATATGTAACGAAGAAGGAGTTCTGTCATGTGATGCTCCAGCCCGTCCTCTTCATTACCTCATCACAGGTCCTGTACTGTGGGAGAGAATTGCTGTAGATCAGCTGCAAGATCACAGTGACAGCAGCAGTTATTGTGAGCACCCGCTGTGCTCCAGAGGTATCCAGGCATGTCTGCAGCGATCCCAGCTCTGCCTGCTCTCCCCAGCACTCCTGGGTCCGGCACTGGGGAAACCACGTGGTGCCGATACTTAGAGTGGAGGAATATTCATTAGCTGCTCCCCACTCACTGCTCTGCGCTGCCGGTGGGCGGGGATGCAGCTAATGAATATTCCTCCACTCTAAGTATTGGTACCACGTGGTTTCCCCAGCATCGGGGGACATCCTCCTGCCTCCCCCATGCTCCCACTCTGCACCCTCCTCACAGTCAGCCAAAGACGCATCCCACACTTTCCTCCAGAATTTGGAGGACAAAAAGTGTGTCTTATGGTCCGAATATATATATTTTATAAAGGGAGTGAATTCAACAGCTCTAATAACCTAATTTGCAAAGTTTCTCCATGCTTGACAAACCTACAAAAGTTTCTGCTTGTAAAATACCTTGAAGAAGCTGTAATCATCTTCTAATATTATCATTAACATATAACACCACAAGTAAGAGCTGCAGCCCCGGGCAGAGACAAACTGGTTCTACCACATAGATTGGGGCGTACACCACATCCACACATCAGACCCGCTCCTTCCATTCTGTGTATTTACATATCCGTCATGTGCGATTTATCAGCAGCTCGTATAATCAGAGGCTCCCAATTCAATCAACAGACACATCGCTGAACATAAAAACAAGACTGGCCATGGCAGCCACATCTGCCGCCACCCCACACGGCTGGCTATCCCCCAAGGTGCTCGTCATTGGCTGCACTGTCAAAGGATTTCTACTTTTCCGGTCAACTTAAAACCAGATGGGAGATGAGAAAATAAGAAGAAGAGCACATGGAGAAGCAGTGGATAAAAGAGCAGAAGACACAGATATTCCGCACAAGATTTCAGCCCATAACAAGCGCCGATAACACAGAATGTGTCATTGGTCTCATTGGCCGGCATGAAACATTAAGAGTTACTGCGACTTTTTCTTTATTTTAATAGAGAGGCGGCTCAGGATTGGCAGATGAAAACATGACAATAATAACATGGAGAAGACTCAATTCATTTCTAGAACAAGAGACAAACTGGGCACGATTAACCCCTTAACAACCGCCATTTCAGGGTACTTATTCCTTTCCAACGTGAAAA
Organism: Allobates femoralis; assembly: GCA_033576535.1. Lineage (NCBI taxonomy): Eukaryota > Metazoa > Chordata > Amphibia > Anura > Aromobatidae > Allobates > Allobates femoralis. The sequence continues at coordinate 138,389,961 of JARQOC010000008.1, read as the reverse complement.
TAAGTCAGAAAAGAAAAGAGCCTGTAGCGCCCCCTAGTGTCCAAACATCTCCAGAGTTTCAGCTACCGGGGGGGGGGGTCGCTGAGACCCTGCAGATTATGAATCAGGACGGTTTTTACAGGATCACGGTTATACATCGTTTACCGGTGTATAACCGTGATCACATAAATATACACTGAATTGCAGGTAAATAAATGATTTCTCTGTCATGCCACAGGATCAAACCTGTGGCATGACAGAAATGTCTGTCCCTGTCCCCCCGGAACCAGTACACAGCTCCCACCCCCTCCCCTCCTCCTAAAATGGCGCCGCAGTGCGCCATAAGCAGTGCTGGCAGCCGCCTGCTGTGTATTCATCTCTGATGTGACATGTCACACGTCACATCGGAGAGGAACAGCTCCCTGCCACCGGGTGCCCTCAGTCCCATCCCCCAGCTCCGGTCCTCACCCGCCACCATCGTCATTCTCTCCCTCCCATCTGACAGCTCAGATGGGAGGGAGATGATCCGACCCCCGGTAAACCCCCCTCCTTTTGGTCACCCCCGCCTACTTACCGGCCGGGATCTTCTCTGTGCCCTGCCCCCTGCGCCTCTTCTTCTTGGTTGTCGGGCGCATGCGCAGACAGAGCAGAAACTGCTGTCTGCGAAGGAGATGACAGCTCATGACCTCAGTAAGGTCATGGCAAGTCATGATCCTTAGTTTTCACAGGGGTCAATTGTGATCCCATGATGGGATCACAATTGACCCAAGGATCGTGACTTGTCATGACCTCACTAAGTTCACGACCTGTCATCCCTCTGGCAGTGTACCTGCTCCTATAACATATGGGGGATGCCCCCCTATACTATAAAACTGATAATCGTCCCGGGACCACCCACTGGACTACGCCGGACATCACCACCCTCTGGACCACGTCGGACGTCAAAGAATAATAAAGATGGTGTCTAAGTTGTGTTTGTGTTTTTTTCTAATAAAAATATCTTTCTCTGTGTTGCGTCTTCTTTACAATTTACTAGAGATTCCTAATGACCCGGTCTAATATTGGCCAGACATTATGAATCTCGGGCTTAGTGCTAGCTGCCAAAAAGCTGGCATTATCCCCTAATTACCCAGTCTGCCACCGCTACACGGCAGCTGGAAGAGCTGGATACCGCGCCAGAAAATGGTGCATCTATGAATGCGCCTTCTTCTGGGGTGGCTGCGGATTGCAATTTGCAGTGGGGGAGGGGTTGGGAGTTTGGGCCCAGAAAGCTTGGGCCTCCCTACGCTGAAGTTCCCAGCCCCCAGCTGCCTAGTTGTACCTGGCTGGCCCAAAAACATGGCAAAAAAAAAAAAAGGGCCTCGCTATATTTTTGCTTTCCAGCCAGGTAAAACTAGGCAGAAGGGGTTGGTGGCAGCCCGTGGCTGCCTGCTGTACTTGGCTGCACCAAAAACATGGTGAAAAAAAATATGGTGAAGCCCCACAGTTTTTTTCTTTTTTTCAATTTAATAAGGAAATAAAAAAAAATGCAGGAGAGGAGACGCCCAGGACACGGTGTCTCCGGATCTTGTGCAGATGCTCTAAAAGTGAGAAATTGTGTGAAAAAAAGAAAATGTTCAATGTGACGACCTATTGTTATCAAATTCTGTGAAGTAGCTGTAGGTTCCAAATGCTCGCTATACCCCTAGATATAATCCTTGAGGCATCTAGTTTCCAAAATGGGGTCACTTGTGGGGGAGCTCCAATGTTTAGACACACAGGGGCTCTCCAAACGCGACATGGTGTCCGCTAACAATTGGAGCTAATTTTCCATTTAAATCATTAGAGCAGGGGTCCCCAACCTTTTTTGCTCAGGGACCGGCGTCAAACAAGATAATTTCTCCGAGGTCCGGCGGGGGTGTTATAGGGGGCGGGGCTTTGATCATATGGGGTGGGGCCATGTAGAAGGGGTGGGGTTTAGTATCCTGTTTCCCCAAAAGATGCATTACATCTTATTTGCGGGGAATGTCTTATTTCTCTATCCCCTTGCAGCCCCCAGCCTCCTTCTGCAGCCCCCAGCCTCCTTTTCCAAACCCCAGTCTCCTCTTCCAGCCACAATCTGCTTTTCCATCCCCAGCCTCCTCTTTAACCCCCCAGGCTCCTCTTTAACCCCCCAGGCTCCTCTTTAACCCCCCCAGGCTCCTCTTACAGCCACAATCTCCTTATTCAATCTCCATCATCTCTGACACACACACTCACACGTCGGTCACTACCCCCCCCCCCCCCAGCACCTGCTGCATTACGTCCTCTCTCTTCTTTTCCTTAGCTATGTGAATAGAACTACATGAGAAGCCATCAGCCAATCACAGTGCAAAAGCCACTAGCCAATCAGGGCCTGGCTGCTGCACCGTGATTGGCCGATGGCTTCTCATGTAGTTCTATTCACATAGCTAAGGAAACGAAGAGAGAGGGAACGTAATGAATGCTGCAGGGGGCGGTGACATCACTAGGGGAGCCGCCGCAGAGCACATTATGTGTAGTGCTGGTCTGCAGCGGTGCGGACCAGCACCCAAACCCCCGCAGCCCGGTGGTTTGGGACCCCTGCATTAGAGGACAACATGTCGCGTATGGAGAGCCTAAATATTGGAGCCCCCGACACATGACCCCATTTTGGAAACTAGACCCCCCAAAGGAACTAATCTAGATGGGTGGTGAGCACTTTGAACCTCCAGGTGCTTCACAAATTAATCCGTAAAAATGAAAAAGTACTTTTTTGTTCACAAAAATATATTTTTTTCATAGACTGTGAGCCCTCGTGGACAGGGTCCCTGCCTCTCCTGTACCTGTACGTCCTGATCACCTAGATTTAGTGTACTTGTTCTTGTCTCCCTCATCCTCATGTAAAGCGCCATGGAACCTAATGGCGCTATATAAATAAATAATAATAATAATTTTTACGGATCAATTTGTGAAGCACCTGAGCATTCAAAGAGCTCACTATGCATCTAGATAAGTTCCTTAGGGGGTGTAGTTTCCAAAATGGGGTCACTTGTGGGGGAGCTCCAATGTTTAGGCACACAGGGGCTCTCCATACGCAACATGGTGTCCGCTAACAATTTGAATGGAAAATTAGCTCCAATTGTTAGCGGACACCATGTCGCGTTTGGAGAGCCCCTGTGTGCCTAAACATTGGAGCTCCCCCACAAGTGACCCAATTTTGGAAACTACACCCCCTAAGGAACTTATCTAGATGCATAGTGAGCTCTTTGAATGCTCAGGTGCTTCACAAATTGATCCATAAAAATGAAAAAGTACTTTTTTTCCCCAAATAAAATTTTTCTTTTGGCCTCAATTTTTTCATTTTGACTTGAGCAACAGGATAAAATGCATCCTAAAATGTGTTGTGCAATTTCTCCTGAGTACACCGATACCTCATATGTGGTCATAAACCACTGTTTGGGTGCACCGCAGGGCTCGAAAGAGAAGGAGCGCCATTTGACTTTTGAATGGAAAATTTGCTCCAAAAGTCAAATGGCGATGACCACATATGAGGTATCGGTGTACTCAGGAAAAATTGCCCAACAAATTTTAGGATACATTTTATCCTGTTGCCCATGTGAAAATGAAAAAAATTGAGGGTAAGAACATTTTTGTTGGAAAAATTTAAATGTCCATTTCTTCCTTCCACTTTGCTTTAGTTCCTGTGAAGCACCTGAAGGGTTAATAATCTTCTTGAATGTAGTTTTGAGTAGCTTGAGGGGTGCAGTTTTTGGAATGGTGTCACTTTTGGGTGTTTTCTGTCATGTACACCCCTCAAAGGGACTTCAAATGTGATGTGGTCACTAAAAAATAGAATTATTCTTACCGTTAATTCGGTTTCTAGGAAACCTTCCACGACAGCATAGGAGGTAGCCTCGCCACGCCCTAATGGGGACAGGAACACAAGAGAGGTTAAAAGGCCCCTCCCACCTCCCATTAGCCAGTGTCTTACAACGAACCCAGAACGCATAAGAAACAAGCATAAATCCATAAACCAGGAATTTAGGGAGGGAAATAAGTGCTGTCGTGGAAGGTTTCCTAGAAACCGAATTAACGGTAAGAATAATTCTATTTTCTCTAGTCACCTTCCACGACAGCATAGGAGGAATGCCCACGAATCCTTACCTAGGGAGGGACAACAGCTTGCAGGACCTTTCCAGATCCCACGAGGGGGCGACACTCCTCCGACAGGGACACCGTCTGGAAGCCGCCACCATGAATCGTTTGACCCAACGATGATCAGCCAGTCTCACGTCAAACACCGAACTCAGGGCTGCCACCTGGACCTTAAGGGTGCTAGGTTTAAGTCCCAGATCCAGACCTTGCTGCAAGAAGTCCAAGATCTGAGAAACGTTTGGAGCAAAAGGATCCGGCACCCGGACCCCACACCAGGAGGAGAACTTCTTCCAAATTTTATTATAAATGGAATTAGTGACTGGCTTACGGCAATCTTGTAAGGTTGCGATAACCCTATCGGAGAGGCCCTGAGCTTTTAGCACTCGGGCCTCAGAAGCCAAGCAGCCAAACTGAGACGCTGCGGAGCCGGATGGAAGAACGGACCCTGTGAGAGGAGGCTTGGGTCCTCCCCCAGATGCACAGGACCGTCCACCCCGAGAGACCTGACCAGATTGAACCAGCTCCTCTTCGGCCAGAAGGGGGCAATTAGGATAGTAGGAACCTTCTCGTCCCTGATTTTCCTCAGAACCCGGGCTAGGAGAGGGAGCGGAGGAAACGCGTAGGCTAGATGAAACGGCCAAGCGTGGGAGAAGGCATCCACCCCGATTGCCCCGTCCTTGGGATTGAGGGAGTAGAATGTTCCTACTTTGCAATTGAGGCCCGAGGCGAACAAATCCACCTCCGGGACTCCCCAGCGCCCTACCAGGCTGCAAAAAACCGCCTGGTCGAGGCTCCACTCCCCTGGATGGAGATCCTTGCGGCTTAAATAATCCGCCTGAGAGTTCAAGTCTCCCTTGAGATGGACCGCCGAGAGAGACAGGAGAGACCTCTCGGCCCAGAGGAAGATGCGGCTGGAGATGACTTTCAGGTCGCGAAACCTGGTGCTGCCCTGATGACGAATGTGGGCCACAGTGGTCACATTGTCCGAATACACCAACACATGTGACCCCTGGACCAGATCCTGCGCAGCCAGAAGAGCTTCCTCCACTGCTAGGAGTTCGCGGAAGTTGGAGGATCGAGAGCTTATCAGAGGACCCCAGATACCCTGAAACGGGGACCCTGATACCACCGCCCCCCAGCCCCGTTGGCTGGCATCCGTCGTCACCGTAACCAGGGGAGTCCGAGACCAAGAGACTCCCCGGGCCAGATTCACCGGGGACAACCACCACCTGAGGGAGGATATCACCCTCCCCGACAAACCAACCCTCTGGTTGAGAGAGGAGGGGAGACGATTCCAATGCAACAGAATGTGGTCCTGAAGGCACCTGGAATGCGCCTGGGCCCACATGACTGATGGGATGCACGCCGTCATAGACCCCAGGACTGACATGGACTCCCGGAGCGTGGGGGACCGGTGAGCCCTCAGGGAAGAGATTCTTGACATAAGGGATGTCTTGTGATCTTCTGGCAAAAAGGACACCTGTCTGTCCGAGTCCAGAAGCACCCCCAAGAATCTCCTGACTGAGGAGGGGCAAAGCTGAGACTTCGATAGATTGGGGAGCCACCCCAATGACTGAAGGAAGCCCAACACCCTGTCCACGTCCGCCTTGAGGACCTCCACTGAAGGCGCGACCAGAAGAAGGTCGTCCAAGTATGGTATCAGACAGACGTCTTGTAACCTTAGGAAGGCCACCACTTCCCCCATGATTTTTGTAAAAATCCGAGGAGCAGAGGAGATGCCGAAAGGCAAAACGTCGAACTGGAAGTGGTGGATATCCCCCCGGTAAGACACCGCAAACCGCAGGTATTTCCTGTGCTGAGGATGAATCGGCACATGGAAATACGCATCCTTCAGATCTACGGTGGCCATCTGGAAGTGGGGTCCTATCAAGGGGATCACTGACCTGATCGATTCCATTTTGAATCTGCGGTAGCGGACATAACGGTTGAGCTGCCTCAGATTGATTATAATCCTGGCAGCCCCTGACGGCTTCTTCACCATGAAGAGCCGGGAGTAATGTCCACTGCCGCATTCCGACTCCGGAACCCTGGAGATGACATTGGAAGCCTCAGGAACCGGAAGTGACGCCCGCTGATGTCACATCCGGCCGGCGCGCAGCGCGCACACAGGGGAGAAGCCGGCGGGCCCAGGGAACACCGAGAGGCCGCCGGCGGGGCTCCCCCACCCCGCATCACCTCCGCAGAGGATCCGGAGGAGTGGAGGACGGTCCTGCCGCCCAAAGCCCGCGGCAGGAGCAGTAGGAGGAGGGGAGCCGCAGCACCGACCAACACTGCCCGGCTATCCAGGTATGCTGCAGTCGCCGGCCCCACAGCATAGGAGACAGAAAAACCTCTCCACCCCATGGGGACAGGAAAGACACTGGCTAATGGGAGGTGGGAGGGGCCTTTTAACCTCTCTTGTGTTCCTGTCCCCATTAGGGCGTGGCGAGGCTACCTCCTATGCTGTCGTGGAAGGTGACTAGAGAAAAATGCTTTTGTAAATTTGCCGGAAAAATGAAAAATTGCTGATGAACTTTGAATCTTTATAATGTCCTACCCTAAAAAACATTTTTCCCATAATTGTGCTGATATAAAGTAGACATGTGGGAAATGTTATTTATTAACTATTTTGTGTCACATAAATCTCTGGTTTAACAGAATAAAAATTCAAAATTTGAAAATAGCGAAATTTTCAAAATGTTTGCCAAATTTTTGATTTTTTCACAAATAAACGCAAAAATTATCGACCTAAATTTATCACTAATATGAAGCCCAATATGTTACAGAATTACAAAAAACATTCTGGTCATTAAGCTGCAAAGTGACTCAGTCCTTAAAGGGTTAAGGCAAACTGATGGGATTCCTGAACTCATTTTCGACAACTTAATAAATTGGGATCTACCATCTATGCTACCAATGCTCATGAATTGCCAACATATCCCGGGACTCCCATCTGCCCTGGCCACCATGGGTGCTCACAGAACTTCCTTATCGCAATCACAAGTATATACAAGGGACAAATGTCAGGAATTACAATGTCTTGGATGTGTGGACGGCACCAGAACGCTTGCGTCTGCTAAGGCTGGTTCCACATTGGCGTTCCCCTCCACAGCGTTCTGCGGAGGGGAACCGCCATGTGAGCGCAGCCAGCGCAAGCCCCTATCTTTATAATGGGGACGCACGGTGCTGCGCTTGACTGCGCATGACCGTGCGCACCCATTCACTGCTATATGTGATCTGTGCGCAGGCGGAAGCCTGCGCACAAATCACACACTCTCGTCCGCACCAGGGACGCGACATGTTGCATTCCTGGTGCAGACGAGAGTGTGTGATTTGTGCGCAGGCGTCCGCCTGCGTACAAATCACATGTGGCAGTGAATGGGTGCGCACGGTCATGTGCAGTCAAGCGCAGCACCGTGCGTCCCCATTATAAAGATAGGGCTTGCGCTGGCTGCGCTCACATGGCGGTTCCCCTCCGCAGAACGCTGTGGAGGGGAACGCCAATGTGAAACCTGCTTTAGGTGATGTTCACATCACGTTTTATCCACTATTTACACTGACTGGGTCCATTGACGTATGATGCAGACAGTCATTTTGTGCTTTATTCGAAAATAATTTTCAGGAGTATCCGCTTTTTTGGAAGCGGGCACCGAAGCGCATTCGACCACATACAATGTTTCTTACAGGTGTTGTCCACTAGTTGGCCAACCCCTTCTCACATTTTGAATGATATAAAAACAACATATACTCACCTCAGTGCCTGCGCTGATCCAGTGATGACAGTGCATGGTCTCCTGGGGCTCCCATGACACTGGTATGCCACTTAAGTACTGTAGACAGTCAGCAGTCGCATCACTCTCGCCTCTTTTAGATGGGATCTTCGGAGGACAGAAAGCCACAGCTCTCACTTCTCTAGCGTGTCCATTTCATCTGAAGGAAGTGAGAGGGAAGAAGAAACTGACTGCAGTGCAACCAAGTGGCATGCCAACAACACAGGAGACCCAGGAGACCACTCACTGTTATTGATGGAGGGGTAAAAAGCTAGATAAAACAGATTTGAACTTCTTATATGTAGAAAATAAAACGCCTCATCGGATGTCTGAATGAGGCATTTGGCTGCGTCCATCAGAACATGGCTTCAATAGAGGAACATATACCATAAGAGCAGCCTGTAGACACGTTTGGTTACTGATGGTCAATTGACATACATACGTGGGCACCGGTTACAGGGTACTCGGCTGCCACATAGTGACCTGCCCAGGTGACCTAGTCTCCCATCAGGAGAAATGCTCTGCAGACCAACCTGCTCTTTATGGCCATGTGTGAGGTCTCTGAGTTTCTCATTGAACAGAGCACGTTGTACAACACTGATCCTGTTTCTCAGGCAATGAGGCATAGTTCATTTGCCTGACGATCTCTGCAAACAGTTCGTCCACCATTGTCTTGCTCTTGGCAGATGTCTCCATGAATGGACAGCCCCACTCCTGGGCCAGAGAGCGGCCTTCTGTAGACATAACTTCTCGCTCGGATTCCAAGTCGACCTTGTTCCCAACTAAAATAAGAGGGACTTTTTCATATCTCTTGACTCTGACTATTTGGTCCCGCATCGGCTTGATATCCTGGATAAAGAAAAAAAAGGTGAAGTTACATCAATTATATGCAGATATACAAGAACAGAATATCTAAGGTCCTATGTTAACCCAAGTTTGGATCAGTACAATCACGGAGATCTAGATATTGTAGTCACAAAACTGACCCTACAGACTTACTGCATTTCAAGACGGGACATGACCACTATGTGCCATTATGACGGCTCTTATGGCGCTTGCATACAGCAAATAACTATCATCTGAACCCACCGACAGCAGGGCCGGTCGGCCATCCTATATACATTCTCACACACCTGGTTTTCATGGGAGTCAAGTCTCCTCCTGAGGTTTTCACTAAGTTATCCCCATTAAAAACGTACGCAAGGCTCATCCAAAGGAGCCTTTGTGGGGCAGAAGGGGCAGGTGTAGATGAAATATCAAGAGAAGCAGCAATTTCCACCGGCAATTGTAATAAAAGGCACTTTATTTCAGTCACTGGACTGCAGACAGACATCCAGTGTGACCCAGAAGAAGCGTGTACTCATGCAAAACAGATGTTACTTATTTCGCTGACCTAAATAAAAATATTTTACTGCCCAATTCCAGTGATGTATTATTTATTGGCCCCTGTGTTGTGGGTGAAACACATTGTTTTATCAGTAGGAGATCATCATTACAGCACAACTAGTTCTACCTTAACCCCAGCACTAATTAGCAGCTCTATGTCAGTAGACAATGTACACAGAGAGCTGTGTTAAGTGTAGGTGGTACACAGATCAACTACTGAGCTCTGCTAGATCAGCAGCAGAGGAAAGCCTATCACAACTGCTGCTCCCCAAAAATAAGTGATACATTGCTGTACTCAGTGGATGTGCCCCTAAATCACACTGTTGCTGTAATGGGACAAAATGCTGGAATGCCCGCGCTGCCACCAAGAATCACCAGGAAACAGAGTTAACTGGGCAGATTTTTCTTTTATTCTATCCTACGCGTTTCAGAGCCTCTATCCGAGCTCCTTCCTCAGGGAAGGTGCGGCCCTGCAGCAGCCATTCTACAAGCCATCTTACAGGCGATTATACGGTTGTGGGTGACACAACTGACCCAGGTGAGCAGTTCCTGATATACACCGCTATAACCCTTTGTAAAAAGGATAAGACCCTATGCGCATTTATCTCACGTTTACAGGTAAATCACACTGTTGGCAGATTACACAGCAAAATCCTGCTGACCGATTTCCTTTAATGAAATGAGCTGACCATTACTCAGGAGTTATCGGCTATGTAGCCGCTCCACAAATTGCAACAGAGGTCAATGCTAAGGCTAAAAATATACCAGGAAGATGCATTTTGAGAGTTTTGGCCTAAAAAAACTAAGGTTTTAAAAACCAGAATGAACACAATTCATATGTATGTTTTTGTTTTGTTTTTTTTAAGAGAAAAAAGTACAAAATCATTCACCCAAAAACTCTGAAATCTTTACAGGAAAAGATAAAGAAAGATAAATGTTAACAATATTTTTTTAGGAAGCTAATAAAAAAAAAAAAAGAAGAAAAAACCTGCTAGTGTCTCCAGGTGAAAGAAGCATCATGTGAACAAGCCCTAAAGCTGTATTACATGAACACTGCACTGTATCCACTGGAACGTTTCTCTTCTGAAGACGCCTGGTTATTCAGGCCTGTGATCTGTGGAGGGTGGGAGGAGCGCCTCTGCCAAACCCAGCAGATTAGGAAAATGAAGGGTTTACAAGGCTTCTCTAACACGCAATGTGTCACAGCCCCGGCTGTGGGGACGCTCAGGATATCATCACCATTGCTCTCTATTTGTCACATGCAACAGTGGAAGGTAGAGACTGAGTTTATGGTGGAAACAGAGAAGGTACGAAACCGCTAGTGGACTCAAACTGTACAATCATAATCCATTTTTCATGGGTTTATGCTCTTTTTTTTTTTTTTTTTTAACTTCTCAATTTAGAAAACAAATCTGAACTTTGCCCACTTTCCTCATATGACTGACTTTCTGCCTTGCAAGGAGGTTGCACAACATAATGATTCTAAGAAATCCATAACACAGAGTCCAGTGTTAAAGAGAACGTCACGTCCAGAGATGTAAAAGAATGTGGAAAAGCATTTTAATTATTAAAGCATAACTTGAATCTGGCCGCTTATCACGCAGATGCCATCCTTTAATCACATTTCGTGATGGATCAGTATAAGAAAACTTGAACAATACACATCTAAGAGCACCATCACACATGGCGACGGCACCGCTGATTTGTTAGGTGATGCAGGGGCGTGGCCTATCGGCACCGATATCGCCCCTGCATTGCCTAATGTAAATAGGCGATGGCGACGCCTCTTAGTGGTCGCCTGGTTTCAGACCAGTGCTCTGAAACCAGGTGGCCGATATGGGGCGATGTGTACACATCGCCCCATGTAAACGGGCAACGGCGATCATACAAGCGATGGGAGCCATAGGCTCTCATTGTACTGCATCACCGCTGGGGTTTTGAGACACCCCGGCGGTGATGCCGCCTGTCAGATCGGCGGTGCGTCGCCGGAGGTGTCTCCCCATGTAAATGGGAGACGGCGACGCTGGCGGGGCGCTAAAACCGTGCGCGCTACCGCCCGTCGCCATCTCCGGGGCTGTCGCACCGTGTGACGGTACCCTAAAGGGTATGGGGCGGTATTCATTATCTGACCCAATCCTTTTCTTATGAGACAGGTAAGTCGCTGCTGCCTGATCATTCTGGAAGCAACTTTCTCCACTCTCTTAAATGATCATGGGGAGTTGGGAAGAGATCGTGATCAGATATATAAGGTGTGTGGGGTTCATTATAATTGCAAGACTTTAAATGGAACCTATCACCTAGTTTAGCTCCCCTAAGGCTGCTTTCACACTGCGTTTTTTGGGGATCCGTGGCTGTCCGTTGTAAAACAGACAGCCACGGATCCAATATGGCCCCCATGTATACCTATGGCATCTGATTTGTGTCGCATTCGATTCGGTCAGATTTTTTGCTGTACCCAAAATTGGAGACTGCTCTGATTTTGGGCACAGTGGATCAAATCGGACCGAATCAGATCTGACACGATCCGCGGCCATTAGAATGGGGGCCTATGGAGCACGGGTCCAGGAAATCATCAGATCATTTCCCGGAGCCGATTTTGGAAGTGAAATCAACTAACAAAGGGTAAAAAAAAAAAAAAAAAAAAAAAAAACAAAAACATCCTCGCCTCTCCGGCGTGTGTCCCACGTTGTCTAGCTCCCGGAGCTTAAGGACCTGGCGGGGCAGGGCTACCCGATCAGCTGATCGGTCACATGCCCTCATCAGCTGAGTGGTTTAAATAGCTCGCCCAGCAAAACCGATCGGCGGGCAGGAGATTTAAACTGCTCATCTGATGCGGCCATGTGACCAATCAGCTGATCGGGTAGCCCCGCCACACGCCGGAGAGGTGAGGATGTTTTTTTTTGCTTTGTTTTATAAACCCTTGCTTCAATCCCGCAATGTATGTATATACATTGCGGGAGTGAAAACGGCCAGCTTGCCTGCGCTTTGCAGGCTTGGGCTTTCGGTGTCCGGATCCGTAAAAATCACAGACACGGACACAGAAATGGCATCCGGAGGTCACCTCCGATGCGGTCCTTTCCTGTCTGTGGGGTCCTGCAAAAAGTAGGATCCCCACAGACAGGAAAATAACGCAATGTGAAAGCAGCCTAACCTATAAATACCTGACCCTGCAGCTTCCTACTACATTACTAACCATCCCTCTCTGATCTACATGTGCATTATAAAAGTGCAAAAAAAGCAGTTTATAAAGTTACATGTCCACCGTCGTGTGGGCATTCCTAGATGGCTGGCCAACAGGTGGGCGGCCTCTCTGGGTCCGTGCTTCCCCCTCCTCGCTGCTGCAATCATGCCCTGGTTGTAGTGATCATTCATTCAGGACTGCGCCCAGATTTGAAATTCCTGCCTTCTTCCAGGTGGGATGCACTGCTGGCCCAGTGCAATTTCCGGTCCTGTGCAGTGTGGTGGGTGTATTGGCGTACAAGCTGTCTCCGGAGCATGCGCAGTGCGCATTCCGAAACCGGCCGACCACATATCCCCCACACTGTGCAGGACCGGAAATGATGTCAAAACCACAAGAAGGAGGTGGAATTTTAAATCAGGAACGCTGCTCCTGAATGAATGATCATGACTGCAGCAACAAGGCGATAGGGGAAGGGGGGGGGGGAGGAGTGGACCCAGAGAGAATGATCATTTGATGGCCAGCCACCTAGGAACGCTCACACGACGGTGGACATGTAAGTTTATAAAATCACTTTTTTGCACATTTAGATCAGAGGGATGGTTAGTAATGTAGTAGGAAACTGAAGGGACAGGTAGTGATGGATTAGGGGGCTAAACTAGGTGAGAGGTTCCCTTTAAAAGGGGTTATCCACTACTAGGACATCCCCTTCTGATTCCACTTGTTTGTCCCTGTACTCACCTCCTGTTCTAGTGCCGATCCAGTGCTGTCAGTAATCATGGTTCAGAGCTTATGCGACATTGTGACAAACCCTGTGCCCAATCACTGCAGACATCTCTCGCCACACCTTCAGACCGAATGAGCTATTAACAGGAAAAGAGCAGCCGATGCAACATCACTTCCTGATGATTGTCTATTTGACCGGATGGTGGAGAGAGAAGCCAGCAGTGATAAGATGTGGGGCTTGCGTGATGTCACAAAGTCACTTGAGCCCTGCTAATAAGATTACAGACAGTGCTGGACCGGCACCAGAATGGGAGGCGAGAACAGGTTCGGAGAGGTCAAGTGGAATCAGAAGGAGTTGTCTTAGTAATGGTCAACGCCTAAAGTCTAGGGTAAAAATGTCAACAGCCTTTCTGAACGGTGGGTATAAGTGTTCCCACCCCCACCACAGACCTTTGCTAAATCTGTGCCATATTTTGTTGTGGAAAAGCTACCAAATCTTGGGTAAAATTTTAAAACAAAGTTGAAGTGATGATTTTTCCCCCAACATGGTTTATCTTGTACTATTCGCAGATTCTGCAGTGTGAACTTCCCCTACAGTTTGCTGGTCTAAGACTTACTCTGTGCATGTGTCTGGTTCGGAGAGATCACTTACCTGGAATGACTGCTGATTCACCAAGCTATATACCAAGATGAAACCCTGCCCATTCTTAATGTACAAATCCCTCATGGAGGCAAACTGCTCTGTGCCAGCAGTGTCCAGGATCTCCAGCACAGACGGGGAAGAGTCCACCTCAATCTCTTTGCGGTAGAAATCCTCGATGGTGGGGTCATATTTTTCAATGAAGGTGCCCGTAACAAACTGTACAGTCAGGGCCGATTTCCCGACCCCTCCGCTGCCCAACACCACCACTTTATATTCCCTCATGGACCCAGAGAGGCGAGCCGCTCATGCACTACGTGACAACAGGGCTAGGAGGGTGCTAGTGAGCTGGATGGAGATTAAGGGTGGTCATATCCTCCTGTACCATCAAGTGTCCTCCGGAGGTGGATCAATTGTGTCCGAGAAGAGATGATGTTGCCCAGGTGGACCAGGCTCAGTCAAGCAGCACCAGGAGAGGAGCAGCGCCGGGGTCCCTCCTGATTCCAGCACTCACTTCATGCAAAGAAAAGAAAAAAAAGTTAGAAAATCAATGTAGATCACGGAAGACATTTTGTTGTGGCCTGTTATGATTCAGTCTAAGGACTTCACATGGCACCTGTGGAGATCTATGGGCACATTAAAAGGGGTAGTCCGGCCTGAGATATTGATGACCTATCCTTCTATACTTGCATAGGAGCAGAGGTGCACTTCTCAGCAGTGATCACAGCATATTGGGCAGCACTGTGGTGTCTGGCTGCATTAACTGTTTACATGGGGCTGCTGCCAGAGCTGAAACCGCTCGGAAGGTGTCAGATGTTAGACCCCCACCCCCTCAATGATCTGATACTGATGAGCAGTGACACTTGCCAAGTGCATGACTGGTGCTAGCAAACTATTGAAAATTTAGTAAATCTCATAAAATCCCTATAAACCCATTTAATGAACAGAAAAGGACAGAAATCAGTAGTAGGCTCAGCTGCAGTAATGTATAAAGATAGCAGCTAACATTGGATAAAGGAGAACATGTCCATCCTTCCGTCCCATGATTTTCCCTTCCAGACTGAGTAGAGATTTGCACTATGTTGATCATAAAGGTGCAATCTTAGGTCTAGGACTATAGCAGTGATGGTCATATACAAGAAAGCACTAGAAATTCCACTATTAGTGCATCCAACTGAGCATATACCTTTAAGTCTAGGCACGCTGGGCAATAAGCATTCTGTAATGCCAGATTTCGGCGTCCGAAAAGACTCTGGAAATGCAGGGATCCGAGCGCCTAACTGACCTTTAGACAAAGACCTTAAAACAAAAAGGGGGGGGAAGGAGGGGGTCAGGAAAGAAAATTGCAAAATAATTCCAGCTCTACATATAGAACTGTCAGAGCAAAGTCAGCAAAGAGAAAGAGGAACCAGCAGGCTGCACAGTAAACCAAGCGTTAGTCAGAGGAGGTCAGACAACCGACCACCGAGATCTGTGACCCCGACATGCGCTGTCGGAGGGGGGGGGATAGGCGTCTGCACATGGCTCTTTATTATATTCTACAAGAGATATGAAAACTTGAACATTTTGGAACATCACAAGAAATTAAGGAAGAATAACACGCATACACCTCCCTCCACATTTTTTGGATGGAGTACTCGTTACGCCCCTCAGGCAGTGGGGGAAAAATGCTTTTGTCTTGTTTGGTGCAGTGGTTTCCTCCGTTAATGAATTTGGCAAGAGAAAAAAATTCTGTTAAGGAGAATGAAATATGGAGTAAAGTGCTGTCACTGAAAACCTGACAGCAACATGACACGGGGCGTGAATAGCTGGACACAACATGTATAGCAACACTCTGCAATTAAGACCCCGTCACACATAACGAAATAGTTAGCGAGATCGTTGTAACGTCACAAGTTTTGTGACGTAACAGCGATCTCACTAACAATCTTGCTACGTGTGACACTTAGCAGCGATCAGGCCCCTGTTGTGAGTTCGCTGATCGTTACAAAGTGCTCTGGGTCATATTTTGACCGTTGGTCTCCCGCTGGTCAGCACGCATCGCTGCGAGAGACCATCGATCAGCGACCTCACAGGATGGTAAACACCGGGTATTCAGGCAGTGCGCGCTGCCTAGACACCTGGTGTTTATCATGGTTACCAGCGCTATGCAGGGAGGATGCTTGTAACTATGATAAACACCGGGTATCTAGGCAGCGCGGTCTGCCTAGATACCCGCTGTGTATCATAGTTACCAGCGATGTGGAGGTGGCTCCCTGGTCCCTGGGGAGATATGCCTGTTTGACAGCTCCCCAGCGACCAGGTGACGACGCACCAACGATCCCTACAGGATCGTTATCATTGTCAGGATCGCTGGTGCGTCGTTGTGTGTGAAGGGAGCTTTAGGGAGGACACGGATCCCACTATTGCTACATATGTAAATAATTTAAGGTATAGAGTCAGTGCACATCAATTCATAGGACCTGGTTCAACGCCTGTAATCTGCGGCTGCTGGACAGGAGCTCTGGACACTGCCGTTTACCTGACGGCACCTGCGACTCTTAATTTCTGGGCTTGGTGGGAAGTCACATGTGTCACACTACAGTGATAATATTGTGCCAATCCGGCTAATGAAATGTTGTGGATGCAGTCAGATTCCCAACATTGCTGGTGACTTACTTTCCTTATAGTTTTGATTGTAACCAAGACCAGGAGTAGAACAATCAGAGGAAAAGTATAATAGAAACACGTCACCACATCTGTATTTATCACTGATGGTTTTGGCTACAAATACTAGAGGTAAAATCGTCACCAAATACTCAAGGTGTGACCGTGGTCTAAGGGTATAAGCCATGCTCTGAAGACAAGGCAACCTCATGGATGGACCCTTGATCTGTCAAGCCCGGCGTTTTTCACCGAGGAGGGGGTTTTGGAGTGTGAAGCATTTCAGGGGAGCTGTGACGTGTGTAGACTGGAGTAGGACTTGTAGTGTAAGCAACAGGGCTGTGGAGTCTGTGTCCATTCTGGTGGAAATGGATACAGGACATTGAGGAGTCGGAGTAGGAGGTATAGCTTACCAACTCCACAGCCCTGGTAGAGCAATGCCAGCACTTGTGAAGAATTTGACCAGCAGGTGGACACCACGCTCCAGCTGGAGCTGTATGAAAATGGCGTTAAAACTCAAAAAAAGTTTCAATGTTTTTGCGCAGCCTCGCTTGTGCAAAGGGACATCTCAAGACTCCTTGTCAGTATTATTTTCTAGATTGTTCAGGCGCGTATCTGATGAGGTTACACCACCAATGTGTAAGGACACAGGCTGGTCTTCACCCCCATCCCTATACAGACAAGGCATTGTTCACGGAATCTGCTTAGAAAGACACATAGGGTCAGCTGCCATCATATCTGCTGATGCTAGCCAGGATGTGATCGGAGGGGAGATCTCAGTAACGTGATGTTACCTGCCCTGCTCACCAACACAAAAACATCACTACACTATGTGCAGAATTATTAGGCAAGTTGTATTGTAGAGGATTAATTTTATTATTGATCAACAACTATGTTCTCAATCAACCCAAAAGACTCATAAATATCAAAGCTTAATCTTTTTGGAAGTTGGAGTGTTTTTTTTTTAGGTTTGGCTATCTAAGGGTATGTGCACATCAGTCGTTTTGTGGGCTGCTTTTTACCGGTTTCCGTCGGCATTTTCCGCTCAGTTTTATGTTAATTTATGTTAATCCTAGCCACCGGCTGGATTAACATGATACTCAATGGAGTTTAGAAAACGCTGTCTTCATTAGAACGGTTTTTTTCTGGTCGTTTTCAGTTTTTTCACCGGTTTTCCACGGTTTTCCACCGGTTTTCAAAGATAGAGCAAGTGACTTCTTTTCAGCGTTTTTCCAGCGGTTCTAGCTTACAAGTGCACAAAAACCGGCCTAAAAACGCTAAGAAAAACCGCCAGAAAACCGCCGACAAAACGCTGTATAAACGCTATAAAACCGGTCGGAAAAAGCTCAAAAAACGCTAAAAAAACGATGGACACTGCTGAGGTCAGAAAACTCAGTTTCTTCCATTCTCCACCGGTTTCAGGACGGTCTGCAGAGATGCAGAAACGTCAGATGTGCACATACCCTTAGGAGGATCTGTTTGTGCAGGTAACTATTACTGTGCAGAATTATTAGGCAGCTTAATAAAAACCTAATATATTCCCATCTCACTTGTTTATTTTCACCAGGTAAACTAATATAACTGCACAAAATTTAGAAATAAACATTTCTGACATGCAAAAACACAACCCAAAAAATTAGTGACCAATATAGCCACCTTTCTTTATGATGACACTCAACAGCCTCCATCCATAGATTCTGTCAGTTGCTTAAAGAGGACCTGTCACCAAACCAGGCATGGTGATCTAATTACAGCACTGGATACAGCATGTCTGCAGAATCCAGGCAAGGGGTCACCCAGCACTTGAGCAGCCCTGTACCCCGAGATAATACACTTAGAAAACTTACATGCTACAGCCACTAAGGAGGTGGCTAGGGCTGCAGCCAAGGGCAGATTCACACACCCTGCATGTGTAATCTGCCCACTGCTGCCAATCATTCTCTCCCTGTCTGCAGCATTTAAACAGAGGTTTTTTTTTCTCCCGTTTAGCCGCCCCTCAGGGGGCGGGGCTAATGGACTTTCTGGGAGGGAGAAAAAAAAACTCTGTTTAAATGCTACTGAAGAGGGAGAGAATGATTGGCGGTGGTGGGCAGATTACACATGCAGGGGGTGTGAATCTGCCCTTGGCTGCAGCCCCTAGCCACCTCCTTAGTGGCTGTAGCATGTAAGTTTTCTAACTGTATTATGTCGGGCTACAGGGCTGCTCAAGTGCTGGGTGACCCCTTGCCTGGATGCAGCAGACATGGTTTAAGCTGCTACAAATTCTACACTGATGTTTTTCCTGTGAATTTGTGTGGTTTTTCCCTCCGGTCGCTCCCACAGGTGTCACCACTATAAGGCCTCTTACACACATCTGTATCACACATACATGACACATCGTGGGTCATATCTGGATAGTACACGGACAGCAGGACTCTGTATACTTACCTGACTCCGGCGTGGCTGTTCCTCTCTCTTCTGAGGCCACTGCTGCCCTCAGTGCAGTGAATATTCATGAGCGGCCTCAGGAGTGTGACCGCAGCATTACTGGGGGCAGGGAAGGAGACAATTATTTACTTTTTAACTTCAATATCTTTCCTCACGTCTATGCAAACATATGTCACACAGATGACATCCATGTGCAGGACCTTTTATGCACGGACCCTTTCACCTGAATGGGTCTGTGTGTCTGTGCGGACGGCACACAATGTCCATGCCTCCATGTGGAGCACACAGACACGGACACACAGGTATCATGGGTGTGTGAAACGCCCATATGTGTACGTGTGTCCGGCATGTGGCGGCACACGTACAGGAGACACGGACATGTGAAAGAGGCCTCATACAGCACATCCAGATGGGACTGGCGGTATTACATGTACACTGCAGCAGGGCTTCTCTATACTGCCTCACCTCACATATACTGCACTGCAACCTCCCTGGTGACAACCTGCAGACATCCCTATTACAGAGGCATAGCTCCCCTATACAAGAAAACATGCAGTGCAGCAGGGGTTAATACCTAATAGAAGAGCATAACCAGACGGTATCCCCCAAATCAGTGCAGTTCTGCTGGCCCATGTGGTATGTTCACTGGAGCAGGACGCATGTACAATGCAGTAATGGGGGGGGTGAGTATAACAGAGCTGCACACTGCAGCCCCGGTCAGCGCTGTCCCACCAGAGGGGTGTAATACACAGTACAGGGCACCAGAGCAAACAGCGGGGATCCTAATAGAACCGTCTGACAGCACAGTCGCCCCCCTGTCTGCACCCTACAAGTGGTACGGCCGCCACCTCCAGCTATAGGGCTCTCTCCCCCGCACATCTCACCTCTCCTCCGCTCAGGGTGGGTCCCGGATCCTCCGGAGCTCCGGAAGTACAAAGTGCTGCTCAGGCGGATGTGGAAGGGTCGCGGCCAGTTCCTCCAAAAGGAGCCGACGTCACGGGGCACATGATCATGACGTCACCGGGGCGCCGGGCCTGGAGAGGGAGATTCAAACAAAACTTGTGTCCACACAGGCCCCACAGGACTACAACTCCCGTCACACCCTCCCGGCCGCACACCTGCGGGGCATGATGGGAGATGTAGTTCCCACAGCCACGATTGCAGGCATAGCCACTGCTGTGCCGGAAGCAGAGGGCGGCCGCCTATTGATGATAATGGGCTCCGTCTACATTCCGTTCTGCACCGTGTGTCCTCACTGTCCTCTCTCACTGTGTGCCCTCACTGTGTGTCCTGTCTGCCCACACTGTCCTCACTGTGTGCCCTCACTGTGTGTCCTGTCTACCCTCACTGTGGGTCCACACGGTGTGCCCTCACTGTGTGTCCTCACTGTCTGTCCACATTGTGTGTTCTCACTGTCTGCCCACACTGTCCTCACTGTCTGCCCACACTGTCCTCACTGCGTGCCCTCACTGTGGGTCCACACTGTGTGCCCTTACTGTGTGTCCTTACTGTGTGTCCACACGGTCTGCCCTCACTGTCTGCCACACTGTCCTCACTGTCTGCCCACACTGTCCTCACTGTCTGCCCACACTGTCCTCACTGTCTGCCCACACTGTCCTCACTGCGTGCCCTCACTGTGGGTCCACACTGTGTGCCCTTACTGTGTGTCCTTACTGTGTGTCCACACGGTCTGCCCTCACTGTCTGCCTCACTGTCTGCCCACACTGTCCTCACTGTCTGCCCACACTGTCCTCACTGCGTGCCCTCACTGTGGGTCCACACTGTGTGCCCTTACTGTGTGTCCACACGGTCTGCCCTCACTGTGTGCCCACACTGTCCATCCTCACTGAGGGAAATGATCTCATTCACTCACCTGACTGAGGACGGAAATGTTCTCAAATAGTAAAGATTTTACTAAACTCCAGATTTTTTATAAAAAAACTAAGAAAAACCCATTTATACCGCCCGCTCTGTCCCCCTTTAAAAATATAGTGCTGTGAGCAGAACAGGTCCCAGTAATGTCTGCCGACCCTCATGGCGCCTGTGTATGATGGGGCCCAGTGAGGTGACTTTAGGACACCGGCAGTCCCAGAGGAGCAGATCCCGGGCCGGCTGCTGGCTGGACGCTCCTCTAGGCCCCGCCAGTTCCCCTTGTGTAGATCATGTCCTTCTGGTGTCTGCTCCATGTTCTGGAGACTGGCAGGACAGATGACCTTGTAATGCACCATCCTGGGCTGGACCACAAGAGGCTCCTGAATGGCTGCTGGTACCAGAAGAGACAAAAACACAAGAAAAACTAAAGAAGCAAAGCATAAGGAGAGGGTGATTGGGCCTTCACCAACTGCAAAACCATGACCCAGGGTAGTCTTGTTACCACTTTCATTTACTCTAAGGCTATGTTGCACATCTGACGTTTGTGCATCTCTGCAGTCCGTCCAAAAACCTGGTTTTTTTTAGCAGAACTGAGTTTTCTGTGCTCAGCAGTGTCCCTCGTTTTTTGCTCGTTTTCCGCCGGGTTTTCCAGCGTTTTTCTCGGCGTTTTTGAAAACTGAGTTTTTACTGCACTTGTTCAGCTGAAACCAGTGGAAAAACGGAGGAAAGAAGTCACTTGCTCTATTTTTGGAAAACGGTGATAAAACTCAGTTTTGACTGAGAAAACTCAGTTTTGACTGAAAACGACCAGAAGAAAACCGTTCTAGTGAAGACAGAGTTTTCTAAAATCCATTGACTAGCATGTTAATCCAACCGGAGGATAGGATTAACATAAATTAACATAAAACTGAGCGGAAAACGCCGACGGAAAACGTCCAAAAGCAGCCCACAAAACGACTGATGTGCACATACCCTAAAGCAGAGAACTTGATTCACAATCACTTCTGCCTCCTAACTGGACAGAATGAGATTTCTGATTGATGATCAAACTTTAACAAAGGTTTTGTTAAATCACCACTCCAGTGTCTATATTCTTGAGTGGTGCTTTAAATCTATGTCCCTTGTCTTAAGGTGTCAAACACAGCGATGCACGCTGCCCAGCGGGAGCGCAACAACGTAAAAATGACCAAGATTCTCACCTTCTGCCATCTTCACCCTCTTCCAGCGTTGATCTCCTGTGAATTGTGACCTGCTGGAAGCTCCAGTGTCTCATGGAGGCGCTAGAGATCACAGCTCAAGACATCTTTATGAGCTCCCTCGTTCTGGTCTTCATAGACCTGCATTGAGGCTTGTGACGTAACTTTTGACTTTTGTCCAGTCTGAGGTTAAGGGCTCAAGATGGCACTGTGGGACTGAAGCAACGCGAGTAAAAAATGAAGACGCTGGAAGGGGATTATAAGACAGGGGACCTGCGTGTAAAGCGCATCTCCAGCACTGAAAACAATAAAACCACTGGAGTTGTGCTTTAAGCAGTGAAGAATGGAAGTCTTGAGTCTGAAGGACTAATAGGGGGAAGAACGGAGTAGTCTGCACTTAGTAACATTTAAACCCAGAGGGCATTACATAGGATTTTACCATGAGGCTTATTCTCTATACATTTTGAAGATGAATCAAGTTCTTCATCAATAGAACTTTATGTCCTGTTCAGGGGTGCTGTGTGTGGAGAGGGCTCGGGAACTGAACTCTGCACATGCGGATGATGCTGGCTATGTGAAGTAGCAGGTACCTTAAAAATATGATTTATATATATGTATATATACGCTGCTCAAAAAATAAAGGGAACCCTTAAACAACACAATGTAACTCTAAGTCAATTAGACTTGTGTGAAATCTCCCTGTCCAGTTATGAATCAACACTGTGAATCAATTTCTCCTGCTATTCTGCAAATAGAACAGACAACAGGTGGAAATGATAAGAAATTAACAAGACACCCCCTATAAAGGAGCGGTTCTGCAGGGGGTGGCCACAGACCATTTCTCTGTTCTCATCCTTTTTGGCTGTTGTTTTGGTCACTTTTGCATTTTATCATTGCTCTCACACCTAGAAATAGCATGAGGCGGTGTCTACAACCCACAGACGTTTCTCAGGTAGTACAGCTCATCCAGGATGGCATATCAATGCGAGCTGTGGCAAGAAGAGTAGTTATGTCTGTCAGCACAGTGTCCAGAGCATGAAGCAAATACCAGTAGACAGGCCAGTACCCCAGGAGATGTGGAGGGCAACAACCCAGCAGCAGGACCGCTACCTCCTCCTTTGTGCAAGGAGCAACAGGAGGAGCCGTTCCAGAAGGAACCCAGGGCCCACTGCACCTGAGTATGGTCTCACAATGGGTCTGAGGAGTATAAAGCATACTGTCAGAATTACGCTTTTATTGCAATGTTGCTACGCTTGAAATTTTATTTCTCTTTTCCAGTACATCATATGATAAAATGAATGGTATCATTCAAAAGTACAACTCATCACACAAAAAGTATGAGATTTGTAAAGTATGAGATTTGTAAAGTATGAGATTTTATTTTTATTTTTCAGAGGAACATTACGGGTGTTTTGAGTCTCCTCATGGTGACATGCTAGACCTGACATGTCAGTCTCCACAAAGAGAAAACGGACCCCTTATGGGGCCGTCACACGCGTCAATGTCGCGTGCACGATCCCTGCTGCACGTGATGGTGCAGCGATATTGACGCGTGTGACAGGGCGCATCAACCAGTGATAAATCGCTGGTTGATGGTCGCCAGGTTTTAGAACCTGTTCTAAAACCTGACGACAGTCGCCCTGGTGTCACACGCAGCATCGCTGCGTGTGACACCAGGAGACGCGATCAGCCAGCTCCTAGCGCCTCTCGGGAAGCAGTGCTCTAAAACAGGTTGGTTTCAACCCGATGGTAGCGGCGTCTAAATAAGGTACGGTATAGTGATGTGTCGTTCACGAACACATTGAGCCGGCTCTTTCATGTGACTGATAAGAGCCGACTCTTCACAGTGAACGAGCCAGAGAGCCGTATTTTTTTTTTTTTTTTTACCCTCAGCCTGACTGTGACTGGGAGGAGCAGCCAGGAGATAAGTGAGCTAACACTGGAAGTGTAAACAAAGTTTCCAACACATGGCGTGAAGCCCCTTCTCCCAATTAAAGCTATACACACACATTGTTTCTTCCTAAGGGCAGTGGGCACAAGACCACCAGCATGTTTATGGGTTAAGTTTCCCTGACCTTATCTGGCATATGGGATGTGTAGGAGGACTCAGCTTGTTTATTATCATTGATCATCTTCTCAGTCTTTAGTCAGGAGGACACTGCAGGGGGAGAATAGACCTGTTGTTGGGTAAGGAATAGGATTTTAGGCAAAACGTGGAGATATATAGGTGCAGCTTCAATAATTGTATATAGAGGCAGTGTAATAGGAAGTCAGCACATAGTGCCCAGTGGAGTTGGCCTACTGACATCCATGACTGGTGTTTAACCCCTTAAGTTTTTTTTTCTGGTATAAAAAAAAAAGAGAAAATCTTTAACAAAATGTTCTGTCTCCATCTCTTCAATGTTTAGTGGAAGGCGCTGTGTGTGTGTATATATCGTGTGTGTATATATATCGTGTGTGTGTATATATCATATGTGTGTGTATATATTGTGTGTGTATATATATCGTGTGTGTGTATATATCATATGTGTGTGTATATATATTGTGTGTGTGTATATATCATATGTGTGTGTATATATATCGTGTGTGTGTATATATCATATGTGTGTGTATATATATCGTGTGTGTGTATATATCATATGTGTGTGTATATATATTGTGTGTGTGTATATATCATATGTGCGTGTATATATATCGTGTGTGTGTATATATCATATGTGTGTGTATATATATCGTGTGTGTGTATATATCATATGTGTGTGTATATATATTGTGTGTGTGTATATATCATATGTGTGTGTATATATATCGTGTGTGTGTATATATCGTGTGTGTGTATATATCATATGTGTGTGTATATATATTGTGTGTGTGTATATATCATATGTGTGTGTATATATATCGTGTGTGTGTATATATCATATGTGTGTGTATATATATCGTGTGTGTATATATATCGTGTGTGTATATATATCGTGTGTGTGTATATATCATATGTGTGTGTATATATATCGTGTGTGTGTATATATCATATGTGTGTGTGTATATATCATATGTGTGTGTATATATATTGTGTGTGTGTATATATCATATGTGCGTGTATATATATCGTGTGTGTGTATATATCATATGTGTGTGTATATATATCGTGTGTGTGTATATATCATATGTGTGTGTATATATATTGTGTGTGTGTATATATCATATGTGTGTGTATATATATCGTGTGTGTGTATATATCGTGTGTGTGTATATATCATATGTGTGTGTATATATATTGTGTGTGTGTATATATCATATGTGTGTGTATATATATCGTGTGTGTGTATATATCATATGTGTGTGTATATATCGTGTGTGTATATATATCGTGTGTGTATATATATCGTGTGTGTGTTATATATCATATGTGTGTGTATATATATCGTGTGTGTGTATATATCATATGTGTGTGTATATATATCGTGTGTGTGTATATATCATATGTGTGTGTATATATATCGTGTGTGTGTATATATCATATGTGTGTGTATATATATCGTGTGTGTGTATATATCATATGTGTGTGTATATATATCGTGTGTGTGTATATATCATATGTGTGTGTATATATATCGTGTGTGTGTGTGTATATATCGTGTGTGTGTGTGTATATATCGTGTGTGTGTGTATATATATATCGTGTGTGTGTGTATATATCATGTGTGTGTGTATATATCGTGTGTGTGTGTATATATCGTGTGTGTGTGTATATATCGTGTGTGTGTGTATATATATCGTGTGTGTGTGTGTATATATCGTGTGTGTGTATATATCGTGTGTGTGTGTATATATATCATGTGTGTGTGTATATATCATGTGTGTGTGTATATCATGTGTGTGTGTATATATCGTGTGTGTGTGTAGATAACATGTGTGTGTGTGTGTGTATATCATATGTGTGTGTATATATCATGTGTGTATATATCGTGTGTGTGTAGATATCATGTGTGTGTGTATATCATATGTGTGTGTATATATCATGTGTGTGTGTATTTATCATATGTGTGTGTATATATCATGTGTGTGTATATATCATATGTGTGTATATCTTGTGTGTGTGTGTATGTATGTATGTATATGTGTACAGTATGTGTGTATGTATATGTGTACAGTATGTGTACAATGTGTGTATGTATGTATGTACAGTATGTGTGTACAATGTGTGTATGTATATGTGTACAGTGTGTATGTATGTGTGTACAATGTGTGTATGTATATGTGTACAGTATGTGTGTACAATATGTGTGTATGTATGTGTGTACAATGTGTGTATGTATATGTGTACAGTATGTGTATACAGTGTGTGTACAATATGTGTGTATGTATATGTGTACAGTATGTGTGTACAATATGTGTATGTATGTGTGTACAATGTGTGTCTGTATATGTGTACAGTATGTGTGTACAGTGTGTGTATGTATGTGTGTACAATATGTGTGTATGTATGTGTGTACAATTTTTTATACAAACAGACACTGAGTCATTACTATGCTCAAAAAAGATAATTAACAGTTTATTTACAAAAATGCACTCATTTAAAAAATGCAAGTTTGGCTGTCGATACAGGCAGTGCGATTTTACACAGCATGATATTACAGTTTTCACATCAGGTATTGCACATCAAGTATTGCACTCAAATAGATTGCACATTGCCAAGGTAATGTATTGCACTTATCCACAGAGAGGTATGACATGGTATATGCAGAGTAAACATATGGCCCAATTAGCCCCACATCATTGACCCAATCAGCAGTGCTCATGAGTGATGTTAAATGAGTGCATTTTTGTAAATAAACTGTTAATTATCTTTTTTGAGCATAGTAATGACTCAGTGTCTGTTTGTATAAAATATTTAAAATGAGTCAGCCATAGGGGTGGATAGAAGGGTTGCTTTATACCCTGAGCCCCTTTATGTAAAATGTGTAACTATCAAAGTGAACTATTGTGTATTTATGTGTGTACAATGTGTGTACAGTATGTGTGTACAGTGTGTGTACAATATGTGTGTATGTATGTGTGTACAGTGTGTGTATGTATGTGTGTACAATGTGTGTAGTATGTACAGTGTATGTTGCACATACAGTGACATAGCACAGTAATTGCAACCTTTATATTTAAGAATTAGGACTGACACATATCAGAGCATTTACTAATAAGGACATGTACAAAAAACACCACATATCAGAAAGCAATAAAAGTTGAGAATACAAATGAGGAGCGAGGGGCCTGTCCAGAAGAGCTGACAATCTGAGGAAACAATAATGCTAATAACAGTCTTTACTGCTTCACTAGATACATACAAAGGTGTAGAATAAGGTTCTCACTGTACAGGGGAGGTTCTGTATTCATCACAGGTTGTAGCAGAGGATTATTGTAAAAAAGAGCCGTTTTTTGAGCCGAAAGAGCCGGCTCATCAGAAAGAGCCGGACTGCCCATCACTAGTACAGGAAGGTTTTTTCGCCACCTAGTTAACTCCCTGGGGTGTGACACAGTCTCCGGGATACCGCCCTTCCTTCAGCGATCATTGGAGGAAGCTCCTGCGTTACGATTGGTTGTCACTGCATAGGGCGGCATATTTAATGAGCTGACCAGTCACACTACACAATTGCAATATCATCATGTATTAGCCAGTCTTCCTGCGCTGGCTGGCCAATCATGATGTTATTGCATTGTCCAATCACCGTACGAGCGTCTCGTAATCCACAACTCTGGCACGCCTATGTGTTGTCCCTGCTGCCCCAGGTCCGCCCATATTAGCTTGTTGTAGCGGTGTGTAAATGAGGGAAGGTGAGCTACAGAAGGTAACTTGTGGCACCCGGCGGTGCCTCCAGAGATAGATTAAACCTTCTGTAGAGCACCTTGCAGCGGCGTGTAAAGGTACCAATACTGATAGCTGCTATGTGTCAGGAGCATCTGCGGTGCTGTATGCTCCAGCTCCAGGCCTCTCACCCTCCACAGCTGTTGTCACAGACATTGCCACTTCCCGCAGGGAGGAGAAGCAGTGGAGCACACAGGCTGTCAGTGCTGACACAGTGATGTGAGGAGATGTGAATAGTGAGAAATACACAGCGAGGGACTGACACCTCTCACTGTATTACACTGCTCTGCCATCTCCATCCCTGGCTTTGTATTTCTCCCTATTCACATGACAAACTCCTCACACCTACAGCTACTGCCCAGCACTGCTATGCTGCAGCCCCTGCCTGCTTCACTGATTAACCTCCCCACACAGAAGGAGCAAGGCCGCCCAGAGGAAGAGAGGGGGGGACAGCAAAACCGCTCTGTAGCCCCATCTCCTCGGTAGGGGGGAGGGGCCCCTGCACACACAGCCAGAGAGGAAGGAAAACACTGCCGTCCTGGAGCCACATGGGGAGGATAGCATGGGTGACTCACTATGAAGTGGTATATATAAGTGTGTGTGTATGTATATGTGTGGCTATGTTTATGTGTGTATATATACTTCCTGCCCTCTGCCCCTGTCCTCCCATGTTCTCTGCCCCTGATTCCCCCCTGTTCTCTGCCCCTGATTCCCCCCTGTTCTCTGCCCCTGTCCTCTACCTCTGTGACCCCCTGTCCTCTGCCTCTGTGTCCCCCTGTTCTCTGCCCCTGTTCTCTGCCCTGTGCTCCCCTGCCCTCTGCCCCTGTGTCCCCCTGCCCTGTGCCCTCTGCCTCTGTTCTTCCCCTTCTACCGGCGTTACCATTGCAGGCTGTCTGCAGGAAGACAATCTATGTGAAGTCGGTCATGTGACAGGGCGGGCTGATGTGACTTCTCACAGGGCCTCTCACATGACTGGCTCCAAATAGATTGTCTTCCTCCAGCCGTCAGCATGCAATGGTAACGCCGGGGAGGGGGAGAACAGAGCGGGGAGAGGGGAGGACGGAGCGGGGGGGGGGGGGGGGAAATGGGTGGAGGATGAGGGAGAGCGAGCAGTGGGGAGAGCGGGCGGCAGCACCACTACTGACCGCTATATGGGAATACCCATAACTTGGGTGTTCCAATATGGCGGTCGGCGTCCTTCCGGTTGCGCGCAGCCAGTAGATGAGCGGGAGATGAGCGGAGGTACCGTCGGGAGATCAGTGACTAGCGCCACTGATCTCCCGTGTCGCCACTGTGTCGCTATCCCACAATCGTGCCGCAGTGCATTTTGGGATAGCGACATAAGCGCCGTAAGTCTGCGACACATATTATTGGTGACTATATAGTAGATGTATATGTGTGGGTATGTATATGTGTCAGTGTGTGGCCTACTGCTGTATACTCAGGGCTGTTTGCAGGCTCCTTATGTATCATAGGGGTTGTGTATGGGCTCCTGTTGTATACTGAATGTTGGGTGCGGCCTCCTGCTGTATACTGGGTGCGGCCTCCTGCTGTATACTCAGGGCTATGTGCAGCCTACTGCTGTATACTGGGGATGTGTGCGGCTTCTTGCTGTATTCTGGGAACTATGTGCGGCCTCCTTCTGTATGCTAGGGGCTGTGTGCCGGCTTCTGCTGTATACTCAGGGCTGTGTGCAGGCTCCTGTATACTGGGGGCTGTCTGTGGACTCCTTTTGTATACTGAGGGGTGTGTGCAACTTCCTGCTGTATATTGATGGCTGTGTGCAGCTTCCTGCTGTATACTGGGGGCTGTGTGCAGGCTTCTACTGTATACTGAGGGCTGTGTGTGGGCTCCTTCTGTATACTGGGGGCTGTGTGTGGCCTGCTGCTGTATACTGAGTGCTGTGTGCAGCCTCCTGCTGTATACTGGGGGCTGTGTGCAGGCTTTTGCTGTATACTCAGGGCTGTGTGTGGGCTCCTGTTGTATACTGATGGCTGTGTGCAGCCTTCTGCTGTATACTGGGGCTATGTGTGGCCCTCCTGCTGTATTCTTAGGGCTGTGTGTGGCCCTCCTGCTGTATATTGGGAGCTGTGTGCAACCCCTGCTGTATGTTGGGGGCTGTGTGCAACCCCTGCTGTATGTTGGGGGCTGTGTGCAACCCCTGCTGTATGTTGGGGGCTGTGTGCAACCCCTGCTGTATGTTGGGGGCTGTGTGCAGCCTCCTGCTGTATACTCGGGGCTGTGTGCAGCCTCCTGCTGTATACTCGGGGCTGTGTGCAGCCTCCTGCTGTATACCCCCCTTGTGCGTGCTGTGTCAGTCTTTGTGCACCTTAGTGTTCTCCGTCCTCCACCCCCACCTGCTCCGTCCTCCACCCCCACCTGCTCCGTCCTCCACCCCCACCTGCTCCGTCCTCCACCCTCACCTGCTCCGTCCTCCACCCTCACCTGCTCCGTCCTCCGCTCTCACCTGCTCCGTCCTCCGCTCTCACCTGCTCCGTCCTCCACCCTCACCTGCTCCGTCCTCCACCCTCACCTGCTCCGTCCTCCACCCTCACCTGCTCCTTCCTCCACCCTCACCTGCTCTGTCCTCTATTCCCACCTGCTCCGTCCTCCACCCTCACCTGCTCTGTCCTCCACTCTCAACTGCTCCGTCCTCCACCCTCACCTGCTCCGTCCTCCACCCTCACCTGCTCCGTCCTCCACCCTCACCTGCTCTGTCCTCTATTCCCACCTGCTCAGTCATCCACCCTCACCTGCTCCATCCTCCACACTCACTGCTCCGTCCTCCGCACTCACTGCTTCGTCCTCCATCCCCATCTGCTCCGTCCTCACCGCCGCTCCATATTATTGCTGCGGCCTGAACGCTGAGTATCTCTGTGGAACATGTCATGTGACAGGGCGGGTTCACGTGAGCTTGCGCATCACATAGACCTTGTCACATGACCTGCTCCACGGAAATCCTCAGCATTCAGGCTGCAACGGTAATGCGTGGCTGGAATAGGAACAGAGTGGCAATGGGGAGGGACGGAGCAGTGAGGGAGACCGAGCAGCAGGGAGACTGGGCGATGGCAGCGCTAGTATCGGAATACCCATCACTTGGGTGTTCCAATATGGCGGTCGGTGTACTTCTTGTGTATTTCTGATGATGGACAATTTTAGGTAAGTATATATTAGATGTCCTGCGTTGCCTATAGCAACCAATCAGAAGCTGAGCTGTGATTGGTTGCTATAGGCCACCTGGTAAATATCCACACTGTCAAAACAGCCAGTGCAGTATCTATAACCTCACACACACAAACAGTGAAGAAGCCTTTTTTTGGCAACTGACTATAAGGCAAAGGGTTAAAATTTCCTCTCAAAATATAGTGATAGACGTTCCCGTGACGTAAGGTGTGCGCAAAATTTTATGATAGTAAATTTGACAGTGCGGATTCCTTTAGTGGACATATATACCTCAGTTTTATATATATATATCTCATCTCTAATGTATGTGTGTATGGAATGCCCAGGTGCAGACTGCCATGATGGCATTATATAAATATATATTATATATAAAATGTTTGTATAACTGGAATGTACCAGAGATATGTCAGACTAAACAGTAATATATGGGAAAGTGAAGAGTGATCATGATATTGTATGTGAGAGGACTATTTGAATCCAGCAGTGCGGAGGGATACAGTGAAGGTAAGAATGTGGCAGTTGTGGTCACATCAGGGCCGGCGTCAGCACCCGGCGTACCCGGGCAAATGCCGGGGCCCGACTGATTGGAGGGGGCCCGACTGCTTGGAGGGGGCCCAACGGGCCCCTGAGGGCTAGGGTCACACTTGTGTTGTGACCCTAGCCTGACGCAAGTATTGTCTGCTGCAGCGCAGAGCGTTTATCGCTATGCGCTGCCAGCAACTGAGCCCATAGAAACCCGATGTTTACATTGACAACCAGTGGTTGTCAAGGTAAACGTCGGGTTTCTATGGGCTGCCTCCAGCGCATAGCATTAAACGCTATGCGCTGCAACATACAATACTTGCATAAGGCTAGGGTCACAATGCAAGTGTGACCCTAGCCTCAGGGGCCCCTGAGCACTGCCCCCACAGCCAGGGCCATATCCAGGGGGCAGCTGGGGGGTCATTTTCAGGCTCCTGCAGCACCGGAGGTCTCCCTCCTCCCCCCTCCCCGGGAGCCGACAGAGCTGCACACTCTGGGCTCAGGCTGACAGGACCTGTGATGATGTCAATGGATGGGGAGGAGTCAGGGGTCTCATGATCAGCTCCTCAGTGTATCCAGGACTGCGCTGGCCACCATGAATGATGCTCAAATAAGGTGAAGTTTGTGTGTGGTCAGGAGGCATTTACAGTGTGAATGTAGCAGAGGTGAGTGTGTACTAGGTGTATGGCAATTAGGTGAAGGTTATGTGTGGGGTCAGGAGGGATTTACAGTGTGAATGTAGCAGAGGCGAGTGTGTACTAGGTGCATGGAGCGGAGCTGTGTGTGTACGAGGTGTACGGAGCAGAGCCGCGTGTGTACGAGGTGTACGGAGCAGAGCCGCGTGTGTACGAGGTGTACGGAGCAGAGCCATGTGTGTACGAGGTGTACGGAGCAGAGCCATAGGTGTACGGAGCAGAGCCGCGTGCGTACGAGGTGTACGGAGCAGAGCCGCATGTGTACGAGGTGTACGGAGCAGAGCCGTGTGTGTACGAGGTGTATGGAGCAGAGCCGCGTGTGTACGAGGTGTACGGAGCAGAGCCGCGTGTGTACGAGGTGTACGGAGCAGAGCCGCGTGTGTACGAGGTGTACGGAGCAGAGCCGCGTGTGTACGAGGTGTACGGAGCAGAGCCATGTGTGTACGAGGTGTACGGAGCAGAGCCATAGGTGTACGAAGCAGAGCCGCGTGCGTACGAGGTGTACGGAGCAGAGCCGCATGTGTACGAGGTGTACGGAGCAGAGCCGTGTGTGTACGAGGTGTATGGAGCAGAGCCGCGTGTGTACGAGGTGTACGGAGCAGAGCCGCGTGTGTACGAGGTGTACGGAGCAGAGCCGCGTGTGTACGAGGTGTACGGAGCAGAGCCGCGTGTGTACGAGGTGTACGGAGCGGAGCCGCGTGTGTACGAGGTGTACGGAGCGGAGCCGCGTGTGTACGAGGTGTACGGAGCGGAGCCGCGTGTGTACGAGGTGTACGGAGCGGAGCCGCGTGTGTACGAGGTGTACGGAGCGGAGCCGCGTGTGTACGAGGTGTACGGAGCGGAGCCGTGTGTGTACGAGGTGTACGGAGCAGAGCCGTGTGTGTACGAGGTGTACGGAGCAGAGCCGTGTGTGTACGAGGTGTACGGAGCAGAGCCATGTGTGTACGAGGTGTACGGAGCAGAGCCATAGGTGTACGGAGCAGAGCCGCGTGTGTACGAGGTGTACGGAGCAGAGCCGCGTGTGTACGAGGTGTACGGAGCAGAGCCGCGTGCGTACGAGGTGTACGGAGCAGAGCCGCGTGTGTACGAGGTGTACGGAGCAGAGCCGCGTGTGTACGAGGTGTACGGAGCAGAGCCATAGGTGTACGGAGCAGAGCCGCGTGTGTACGAGGTGTACGGAGCAGAGCCGCGTGTGTACGAGGTGTATGGAGCAGAGCCGCGTGTGTACGAGGTGTATGGAGCAGAGCCGCGTGTGTACGAGGTGTACGGAGCAGAGCCGCGTGTGTACGAGGTGTACGGAGCAGAGCCGCGTGTGTACGAGGTGTACGGAGCAGAGCTGCGTGTGTACGAGGTGTACGGAGCAGAGCCGCGTGTGTACGAGGTGTACGGAGCAGAGCCGCGTGTGTACGAGGTGTACGGAGCAGAGCCGCGTGTGTACGAGGTGTACGGAGCAGAGCCATAGGTGTACGGAGCAGAGCCGCGTGTTTACGAGGTGTACGGAGCAGAGCCGCGTGTGTATGAGGTGTACGAAGCAGAGCCGCGTGTGTACGAAGTATGTGTACCAGTGGTAGCCCCCCGCGGATTCCGCTCCTATAGTCTCAGCCGCCTTTGTCAGCAGCATTCTTCTCCAGAGTCTCTTCTGCCGCTGTCTGCATTCTGCAGCTCAGCATGGAGGGGCACGATGTCATCACTGTGCTGATATGTGCAGAGCAACCGGAGGAGACCGGAGCGGCAAGAAGAAAGGTGAGGAGAAGAGAGATCCGGACGGCCAGACACTGCGCTTGGCTGCGGTGCCACCATATGGCAGTGCGGCTCCATTGAGCTGCTTGCATTATTTGTGTGCTTGAGAATGCTTGTGTATATACCAAACATCCTCAGACGCACAAAAATGCAACATTTTGCATTTGAAGGGTATTTTTAAAAAGCGCAAGGGAACGCAATCGCATTTTAGCCCGCTCCTAACAACGTATAATATAATCACTGTCAGAAACAGCTCTTGCTGGTTTCATCAGTCACTGTTCCTGTAAGGCTGCCTTCACATAGGAGTTTTTTTAAAAATGTGGCAGTTGCGGTAAAAAAAAACCCCCGCATCTGCTGCATTTTCCGTCTAGCGGCTGCACTTGCTACACATTTGAGGCAAGCCCCATGCATTGTCTATGGGGCTTGCGGTAAGTGTGCGGCAATATATAGTATATATATATATATAGTCCGCGATATGTACTTAAAGGGGGCCCACTGAGACCTTTTCGCCCGGGGCCCACAGAAACCTGGAGCCGGCCCTGGGTCACATGATCCTTTTTTGAACTCCTCCCACAATCTCTCCTGTTCAGCTCAGCATGGAGAGGGAACAAGCACTCAAAATACATAGAAAAAGGGATTTTTTATTCATGATAAGCACTGTAAACATTTTATTGTGAATATTTACACCTCTTTTCAAATTTTTTCCAGAAAACTGTGTGGTGGCACAACCCCTTTAAAGATGGGCCGATACTCATGGGCCGCTGCTATGTGCTTGACCCCCAGGCTAAAACTTGCCAGCCAACCCCTGCACACATCCAATTATATTATGCAACTAATAAGGTTAACAGGTGCTACTTTGTATGTTACACCTTAAATCTGTAGATGCGCTCACTAGATAGACTTTGATTAGGGAATCTTTAAAATCATAAAATGATAATAGTTTTGCCTAGCAACAAGTTTAATTTCTATTCTTCAGTATAAAGGCACAATGTCAGTCATTAAAACTAGTTAGAACTATGGAACACTGAGAGGATCTTACTAGCCAATGAAATAACAGCTGTGGTAGCTACGGCAACTGTGCTGATGTCATAGATTCATACAGCGATGTCAGAAGATTCTGAAACATCAGAGCAGATGGACGGTCATATGAAGAGGCGCCATACTTGACGTGTCTGGAGACCTGGAGCTTCATCACTCCAGCATATGTAAGGGAGGGGGGACATCCGCCTAGCCAGCCAGATCAGCCATACCGCCTAGCAGCCAGATCAGCCATATTGCCCAGCAGCCAGATCAGCCATACTGCCTAGCCAGCCAGATCAGCCATACCACCCAGCAGCCAGATCAGCCATACCGCCCAGCAGCCAGATCAGCCATACCGCCTAGCAGCCAGATCAGCCATACCACCCAGCAGCCAGATCAGCCATACCGCCCAGCAGCCAGATCAGCCATACCGCCTAGCAGCCAGATCAGCCATACCGCCCAGCAGCCAGATCAGCCATACCGCCTAGCAGCCAGATCAGCCATATTGCCCAGCAGCCAGATCAGCCATACCGCCCAGCAGCCAGATCAGCCATACCGCCCAGCAGCCAGATCAGCCATACCGCCCAGCAGCCAGATCAGCCATACCGCCTAGCAGCCAGATCAGCCATACCACCCAGCAGCCAGATCAGCCATACCGCCCAGCAGCCAGATCAGCCATACCGCCCAGCAGCCAGATCAGCCCGAATAACCCTAGCGATCAATGGGGTGACAGATGTTGCAGCCAGATCTCCTTCACGTCCAGTACTTGCCGTCTTCTCCTTTATATGTACGGTCTGGAGAGGTCGCATTAGGCTTACTCCATATGGTGCTCGCTCAGGGCACCTGCTTTGACCTTCATTACTGTCTGTTTTCTGCTGATATAACTTGTGTGACTATGTGATGTCACTGCTGTCATATCTATAGTGGATGTATATTATGTCTCACTGTAAATATGATACAATGTACAAATTCTGATACAATTGTGTTGGCATTAACCTTCTAAGCCCAAGGGAAGGGCAGTCCTCCAGCCATGGTTCCCTAGAGGTTTCCTCCACAGGGGGTTTTTCCTCTCCTGAGTGCTGAAGGATGATTCTTCGTGAGTCGGAGGTTTGCCATTTTCGGTGTCTTTTTCATAGTAATTGGCTGATTCTAAATTTCAGACACTGAATAAAATAATAATCTGATTTGTAATAAAATTTGGTCTATTTTACATCCAATAAAAGTGTTTTGTGTGTTTCTTTCACAATCTTGTGTTGATCTGAATACCTATGATAAAGCCATAAAGTCAATAAAGAGTTGGTGTCTTGTATGAAGTGTAATACAAATGTAAAAATAAGGAAAAAGTGAAACATAGATATGAACAGTATAGAAAAGGATCATTTGTCATTTTAAGTAAGATAATGGGAACCCAGCCTGGTATAAAAAAATGAAATAAATATACATTCTGATAACTATTAGTGGACTCATGAGTCCAAGTGTATTGAATCCTCACCACACAATATGACTCACCGCTGAGCTTGAACTGAGGGGTGTGAGATCCCAGCAGGGAGGAGGGATGGTGAGGATTGTCAGTAGGCAGATAGGCAGAGCATAAACTTTCATAAAGGAATTATACAGACATTCTGATATGGTTTTCAAAGCAAACACAACATCAGAGTTGATAAGCTCTAAGACATTTGTTTACTAATGTATGCAGTTTGTATTGTGAAATATCTGCTTTAAACAAGTGATTCAACAGAGACTGCAGAAACTGACATACACACAGGGTAATCAATACAATACAATGAAGAAAAATACCACAGTCAAATACAAAACAATTACATAAATACAAATCATAAAAACATTGACAAATCATTCCTGTCATATTATCTTAACCAGGGGCTGGCTGGCAAATGTTGGCCTAGGGGGCAATCTCGCAGCAGTGGCCCATGAGTTGTGGTGGCCAATTTTAACCTGAAAAGTATAGAAACTTTGGTACACAAAGAAGAATGTTGAAGTATTAGAACAAATGTCCACGTTAATAGATGTCCAATTCATATACATGAAGAATAGACCAACGTTTTGGCCTACAAATGGGGTTTGTCAAGGTTTATCTTAGAAGGATGCTTGCTGAGAGAAATAATCTATATAATTGCCTTATCATGTCTTTCTTTCTGTAACGGAAATCCCGTGTCGCTGATTGTCCGCGGCCGGCCGGGCGCGTCCAATCAGCGACGCGGCATTGCGCATGCGCGAAGCCGGGCCGATCACGTGATCGGCCCCATAATGCACTAGGGCCAATCACGTGATCGGCCCCATAATGCACCGCGCCGGAAGTGACTAGAACTACAGAGAGGGCGGGAGATTCAAAATCCAGGGGCAGAGAGGACCCAGAATAATGCCTCCCAGCGGGGCGTGCATTACAGCACGGAGGTATGCTGATGGAAGCGTGGCCACGCCTACCCAGTCCCCCAACCACGGGGACTGCAGTAAGTTTAAACTTAATTTACACATGTTTAATAGGGACACTTTAGATAAGAAAGGGATAGATAGGGAGCTGCTAGGAAGGTGTAGGGACAGCTAGAGATAGTGTAGGGGCTTAAAATTAGGTGACAGGTTCCCTTTAATTTCCTAACCTAAAACATTAACAACATAGTATATAATCACACACTTTCTACAATCACACGATGCAATAGAAATGGGCCCTCATCTAATGTTAGTAACAAACTTGTATGCATTAACATACATGGAATGAATCTAGAATAAGGTTATGTTCACAAACTGCATTTTGCTGCGTTTTTGTGCTTTGTTTTTTACTATGGCTTTATGCAAATCTATGTTAATCTAAACTTGCATTTTTGATTGTGATTCCAGAAAAAGCTGTCCACAGACATTAGTTTTATTTCTTTGCAGAAATTGAAACACGGCACAGGTTTTGCTGCATTTTGAAAAGAATGAGCATGTCAATTCTTTTCCTAGGTTTGGCTGTTTTTTTTCATAGAAAGCAATGAACAAGTGCAGAAACGCAGTAAAAATGCAACATAAATGTGACACGCCCCCCCCCCCAGGGCAGTGGGATACTCGGAACCGGGCTACGGTACTGCTGGGAAATCACAGGGGTCAAGACCTGGCTCCGTGACCCTGGCGGTGTCCATAAAAATTCAGTAGTTAAGGTTTTGGGGGTTGAAGTCGTGATGTCACCCATGATATTCGGCTATTGATGACTGACGCTGCCATGCGGGACCTCTGGGGATGATGGAATCGCAGCCAAAGTGGTATAGCTCTCCATGGGTGGAGCGGTTCCCCAGGGCAACCGGTACTGTCTATGGTGGTGGTAGGCCATTGGGGTGCAGGACTGAGGGCACGGAATAACCAACAGACACACAGTACGTAGTCTCCTCTACCTTTATTGGTAGTTGAAGGTTCAGACCAGAACACTGACCACAGTGATGTTGTGAGTCCGGGCTGCCTGGATGGAAATTAGGGATCTCCTCACCCAGTGAGTTCTGAGGCCTCCCTGCTGCGCTCCTCTTTGCTGGTCCTGGCTGCCTGTAGCTAAGCTGCGACCCTTTCTTCCTGCTGGTGAGTCTCTTACCCATATGGCAGGCAGCCTGAGCCCTTCTCTGGTACCGCTCCTCTGGCGGTCATCCCTGGGCTCTCGAGTGCTGCTGTGCCTCCAGATGCTTTGCTGTGGCCGGTAGACGTGGAGTCTCCCGTTCTCCGGTTTTGGCTGCGGGTCTTTAGTTTCAGAGTAGAGTTTCTGCCCTGGGGTGAGCCGACAACTGGCTCCACTCCCCAGGCTCTCTCCTCCCCTTTCTCAGACCCTCTCCGACAGGTCCCTCACGCTTGCTGTTATCTATCCTGGGACGAGCTCCTCCGACTCCAGTCCCCAGGACGTCTGAACTGTTCTTCCTCTCAGACTGAATACTCCTCACTCACTAGAACTCAAAAACTAACCCTCTAAGAAATTTGTTGTTTACAATCAAAACATCAGATTTTGCTGTATTTTTGCTGCAGTGGTGATGTTAGGTTACGTTCACACACTGCGTATTTGCAGCGTTTTTTTGAGGATCTGTAAATCCAGTATAATGCAGTGCCGTTTGGCTTCCCAGCCAAAGCAATGCATTTCCCGATTTAGCGTTCAGACTCTCCGTCTTTTTGAGGATCCTGTATTGTGTAGACCCAGCGCTACCTTCTTTATATCATGGCTTATTGATCTCCCAATGTACCCCCATATGTTAGTATGGAAATAACCAGCTGATGCACTGACGTTATAACCTTTTTTAAGGAATTTTATTCTATACTCTTATATACTCTTAACACATTCAAAAACATTAAAACTCTTAAAAATCATATAATCCTAGGTACATGATGTATTGCTCAGATTTGCATGCATTAATCTCATTTCCGTTATTTGAGCAATAATGTGGACTATTAGGTCCCTCTCTGGAGCATTGGGGTGGTGATAGTGGAGTACACCTCCTGCTGCTGGCTTCTTCTTTTAGAGAGTCAATGTTCCTGGACAATATGGATAGTATGCACGTGTTCTGAAAATAAAATGTGAATCAATATGGTTTGTGCTGACTAATATTCTGTATGATTAATGTTATACTGAAGGGTCTTACCATCATAGATGTGGCTAACCGGGTTTCTTGCTTGTTAGGTTATTTTTGGGGCTGTGCTTGGACTCCATGAAAAGATATATTGTGGATCTTGTAAAACAAATGACTGGTATCCCTTCATTTTATTAGTATTTAGTTCAGAGTTTACCTGGTGATTGCGTATCGTGGTTACTTCATTCAGTTGTCTATTTGTGCAGATTTTCACATGGGTAAGTAGGTGCTTGCTGTGCACTTAGTCAATACTCTATGGAAAATAGGATATTGTTTATATTATCAGTATTGTCTTGTATTAGACGTGTTTTTTCATGTCAGCTCTTCATAGCATTATATACATAATTACTTTTTAGCAGATATAGGACTAGTGTATATACAGAGCCGTGATGGTACTAGTGTATATACAGAGATCTCTGTTTCTCTCGCTCTGTCACTTGCTCTCTGTCTCTACACAGCACTATACTCTATAGATCGGTCCACACTGGATGCTGTATTTGTTTATATACTGTATGTATATAATGTGGACCTGCATATACAGTAGAGTGCTGTCTGTGTATACAAAATATACAGCCGGCACTCTCTGCATATGGTCAGCAGTCTCTGTGTATGCGTCCTGCACAGTCTTCAATGTGTATACATCCTGCAGCAGTCACTAATGTGCATACGTCTCTCAGCAGTCTCCAATGTGCATAGGTCCCGCAGCAGTCTCCAATGTGCATATGTCCCGCAGCCGTCTCCATTGTGCATTTGTCCCCCAGCCGACTCCATTGTATATACGGGCAGCAGTCTCTGTTGTGTATGCTCTATTGTGTGTATAGCCCGCAGCTGTCTCCATTGTCTATACGGCCAGCAGCCATCTCCATTGTCTATATGGCCCACAGCCATCTCCATTGTGTATAATCCCTCTATTGTGTATACAGCTACTGTGTATTCAGCCCACAGCAGTCTCAAGTGTGGATGTGTGTAATATATAATAGAGAGAGTGTAAAAAAAAAAAAAAAAGAAGAAGAAGGAAAAACAGAACAAAAAAATAGAAAAAAGTGGACTTTTTTTGCCCAATGGCGTGGCCACGCATTGGGCAATAAGGTCCACTTTTTTCAATTTTTTTGTACTGTTTTTCCTTTTTTACTCTATTGTAAGGAACCATCTGGTTGGGAAAGCTTTGCACATAAATTGAGATCATTTTTAGTGCTGTTCCTATTTTTCACTATAATGTATGTTTGGGTGGAGGCGGGCATAGGTGGAGGCGGAGCTGGGGTGGGTACTGGGCGGAGTCTCAGGGGGCCCCAAAATTTTGGCAGTAAGGGGCCCTGAAATTCCTAGTGGCAGCCCTGCCTGAGGGTACTACCTTGCGGTGAGCCGGAGCCCTGACCACACTAACCTCCACATCTCCAGATGGTTAGGTCAGCACCGTACCCTGGCATTCATTCTAAATGGCCGCCTGCAGCATCGCAGAAGTGCTTTGTCAGCCATGGCTGCTGGTATTCTATCAGGGACCAAGTGTCCACGCCGCTGCTCCAATGAGTATCAAAAAACACTGGAGTGCTTTGAAACAAGGTATCTTCAGTTTTATTTTCCAACGCATTTCGGGGCTAACACCCAGCTCCTTCCTCAGGGAATGGGGCTGAAAAACTCGGCTTATACACGAGTATATACGGTAATCCTCACCTCTTGCCCCTAAATGACACACATTTATGGCTTTGAATCTTAAATTGGTTGGATCACAGTCATGTTTGGATTTAAAGTGGCGGGGTAATGTTTTTAGACTGGGATCACCAGGTTCCATCTTTTTTGCTGCCTTGATATCCCTAATGTGCTCCCTCACTCTAATGCGGAATTTCCGTGATTCCCGCCGCCACCCAGGTGCTAACATGGATGAGGTATATCGACGATGTATTGATGTTGTGGAAGGGTACAGTATCCCAATTAGAAACCTTTTTGGTATATTTGAACTCAAATGAGTATAACATCAGACTGACCCACACACATCATGCATCGTCGGTGGACTTTTTGGATATTAAACTCCTTATCCATTCCGATGGCTCTATACAAACTGATATGTATAGAAAAGAAACATCAGTAAATGCACTTTTGCACACCACTTCAGCCCACACTCCGGCAACGATCTCAGCGATACCTGTAGGCCAATACCTTAGGGCGAGAAGGGTATGTTTCACAGATACATTTTTTCAGGGACAGGCCGAGGATCTGAGAGATCGTTTTTTGGCGAGCGGTTATAGTAAGCGTTGCATTAAGCGTGGTTATATGGAAGCCCGGAAAAAGAAAGAAATACCCTGCTGGCGGGGGAAGGGCGGTCTGAGGAGAGGAAGGAGAATCAAGGAACACAATTAGTGCGATTTATAACAACTTCTAATGACAAATGGGATAGAATTAGAGGAATTTTGAAGAGACACTGGGGGATCCTGAGACTGGTGCCTAGTTTATGTGACTCCGTCACTGAAAAACCTATGTTAACTGCAAGGAGAAGCCACAGTCTAAAAGACATGTTGGTGCACAGCCATTATGCAAGGTAATCTAAACCTATAGTGAGCGGAAGTAAAAGAACTCTTGGAGTTTTCCCTTGTGGGTGATGTTTGGCATGCCGTAATATGGAGAGGACGAAGACATTCATTGCGGCCAATAATAACAGGGTCTACGATATGCGGCACTATATAACATGTACTACCAAAAACATGATATATCATGCCACATGTCCATGTGGCCTGATATACATCGGTTTAACATCACAGAATTCCGCATTAGAGTGAGGGAGCACATTAGGGATATTGAGGCAGCATAAAAGATGGAACCTGGCGATCCCAGTCTAAAAACGTTACCCCGCCACTTTAAATCCAAACATGACTGTGATCCAACCAATTTAAAATTCAAAGCCATAGATGTATGTCATTTAGGGGCAAGAGGTGGGGATTACATGAAATCCCTTGCAAGGAGGGAATGTCAATGGATAGTCCGCCTGGGGACGCAGTCCCCTGGGGGCCTAAATGAAAAACTTAGCTTCGTATCATATTTATGAAAGTAAAACCAGGGATTCATTTACTTCTGTTCCCCTGTATTATGGGCAGGTGAGTTTTTCTGCTCTATAATTATGAGTGGGGGCCCACTCTGTCCGGCGGAAGGCTTCTGGAACACGGGATGTAGCGTCAAATGGCGCACTTCCTGTGTGTGAATGCCGGAAGCCGGCGTGTAGTGACAGCGTGGCCGCCCATGTGCGGCAATAGAGCGGACGATTGCAAACAGGTGGCGCCAGGAGTAAAGAGGGTATTTAAGATGAGGGAGACACATGACACCATGCCCCCTGAAGAAGCAAGCAGGGAAACGCGTTGGGGCGACCCCTTGAGCCACCTGAACTTGACAGTGCAGTATATGGGTAAGCACAAGTAAATGCTGTATATGGGATGTGATTAGGAATAGGGGTGGTGTGAGTTGATGTTTGGGTGGGAGATTATGAATAATGTAGGAATTAAACTATCACTGTATGTGCCTATTATTGTTGAATCCACCTAAAACTCTCATAACCCTCCTTTAATTTGCCTGATTACTGCCATATAGCATGTTACACCAGGGATTCCATGTATTGTATCCAGTTGGGTGAGGAAAATGGCTATTTAACCCCTAGTGTCCTCATATCTTGATCCTTTCTGAACATATTTTTATCTATGTCTATGCACATTCTGTATCTGCGTTTTTATATTTGATGAGGTAAATAAAAGCATCTTTAAATATAGCAGTTCTATGTGCATTACTAATTATTTAGGTATAAAACTCTCTAAGTCCGAAAAATTATGAGTAAAAATTTATGTGAGAGAGTCCTACTACATACTGATTATTATTCATGTTTAACCTGGTTTTTAAAAAAAAAACAAACAAAAAAAAACCCCAATAATTATAAGACACAGAGGAGTCTAGGAGCACTTTAGTACGATCGGCAAGGTACTCCCTCAGCATCTTGGCAAACTTTGCAGTCCTTGTGACACTATCCGCACCTCGGGGCCTGTGCTATGGGACGTGGTGAGAAAAGTGTCCCAGATCTTTGAGAGTGTTCCCCTACCTCTGCTGGATTGGACTTGTGCCTCTCTCGGCCGGACGCCTTGGTTGTCCACTGAATCGTGACCTCTGCCACTAGCGTTTTCAGAAGGGGATTTCTTGACTAATTCCGCGACTATGGCCTTCTGGTACTGCAACCTCTCCGCCTCGGGAATAAGAGAAATAAAGTTCTCTTTGTAGCGTGCGTCTAAAAGTGTCACCAACCAGTAATGAGTGTTCGCCAAGATCTTGATAACGCGAGGGTCAAGAGACAGGCAGCGTAATATAAAGTCAGCCATGTGCGCCAGACTGTTAACAGGCAAGACTTCAGGGTCCTCACCAACAGCATGACTGGCCATGCTGACCTCATCCTCTTCCTACTCCTCCTCTCTCCTGTCGTCTGGCCATCCACGCTGAACCGACGGTCTGACGGTTGTGCATGTATTACCGTCAATTCCGCATGAAAGTAGCTCTATTTCTTCATCCTCCTCCTCCTCGTCATAGTCCTCCAATACACGTTGGGATGAGATGAGGCTGGGGTGTGTGTAATCACCCAGTACGGTTTCTTGTTGCAAGTCATCGTGCTCTGCCTGCAATGCATCGTCTTTGATTTTGAGCAGAGAGCGTTTTAGAAGACAGAGAAGCGGGATGGTGACGCTAATGATGGCGTCATCGCCGCTCACCATCTTGGCGGAGTCCTCAAAGTTTTGGAGGACGGTACATATGTCAGACATCCATGTCCACTCCTGAGGTCTTATGTGTGGAGTTTGAACCGCATACCGACGGCCTAGTTGATGCTGGTACTCATCAACTGCCCTCTTCTGCTCACAAATCCTGACCAACATGTGCAGTGTGGAAT
This sequence comes from Allobates femoralis, assembly GCA_033576535.1. Classification (NCBI taxonomy): domain Eukaryota; kingdom Metazoa; phylum Chordata; class Amphibia; order Anura; family Aromobatidae; genus Allobates; species Allobates femoralis. The sequence goes on along the minus strand of JARQOC010000008.1, from coordinate 138,345,492 downwards.
TCCAATGCGTGGAGGTATCACATACCAGTCTGTGAGCCAGAAGCTGCAAACGCCACTGAAAGGAGGCAAGGACGGCAGAAGCAGTAAGTGAATTTCTAAAATGGGCACACAGGCGGTGTACTTTGATGAGCAGATCAGACAGCTCCGGGTAGAATTTTTTAAACTGCTGAACCACGAGGTTGAGCACATGGGCCATGCATGGAACATGTGTCAGCTGGCCTCGCCTCAGAGCCGCCACAAAGTTCCGGCCATTGTCATTCACGACCATGCCTGGCTGTAGGTTCAACGGCGTGAGCCAGTGATCTGCCTGCTGTTTCAGAGCTGTCCACAACTCTTCAGCATTGTGGGGTTTGTCACCTACGCATATTAGCTTCAGCACAGCCTGTTGCCGCTTAGCCGAGGCAGTGCTGCAGTGCTTCCAGCTTGGGACTGGTGTGGAGGGTAAAGTGGAGAAAGAGGAGGAGGCTGAGGAGCATGACGTGCCAGAGCTTAACACTGTGGGTGGAACCCTGGCTGAGTTAGGGCCTGCAATCCTTGGTGTCGGAAGGACGTGTTCTGTCCCAAGCTCAGACTGGGTCCAGAATATTAACCCAGTGTGCCGTCAGTGAGATGTACCGGCCCTGCCCACAAGCACTTGTCCACATGCCCGTGGTTAGGTGGACTTTGCCTGAAACTGCGTTGTTAAGAGCACGTATGATGTTTTGTGACACGTGCGGGGACGGCACACCGGGAAAAATAGTGGCGGCTGGAGACCGGGTAACGTGGGACAGCCGCCGCCATCAGGTTGCGGAATGCTTCCGTCTCCACCAGCCTAAAAGGCAACATTTCCAGCGCAATCAGTCACGAAATGTGTGCATTTAGAACTGTGGCATGTGGGGCGTTGGCAGCGTATTTGCGCCTGCGTTCCAAAGATTGGTGTATGGATAACTGAACGCTGCACTGGGACAAGGACGTGGTTGATGATGGTGCTATTTCTGCTTCTGCAACTACATGTGAAGGACAGGAGGCATCTTCGCCTGCAGTATGGACAGGGGATTGGCTTGCACGCACAACAGTGGAAGACGCAGCGGTGTCACTCGCAGACAATGCTCCTGGACTCTGCTGTACAACTCACAAAGTCGGGTGCTTTGCTGCCATGTGCCTGATCATGCTGGTGGTGGTCAGGCTGTTAGTTTTGCTACCCCTGCTGATGCTGGCATGGCAGGTGTTGCAAATGGCCTTTTTCTAATTATCTGCAGACACCTTAAAAAACAGCCAGACTCGGGAAGACCTAACAGTTGTACTGGCAACTTCATTCGTGTTGTTGTCCCGGGGAACGGTTGCCTGCCTTCTGCCTGCGGACACCACCCTGCTTCTTCCGGCCTGTTGTGATGCTACGTACGCCTAACTCCCCCTGTGCACTGCTCTCCTCGCTCTGCATGTCCTCCTGCCAGGTTGGGTCAATTACTGGATCATCCACCACGTCGTCTTCCACTTCCGCACCCTGGTCCTCCTCCTCAATTTCTGGCAATTGTGTCTCATCATCGTCCACCTCTTGTTGAGACACGTTCCCACCGTTTCCTTCGTGAGACGATGGCTGCTCAAATATTTGGGCATCGGTACATATGATCTCTTCATGACCCACTTCAACTGGAGCTGGCAACAGGCCAGAATCTAAGAATGGATAACTGAACAGCTCTTCAGAGTGTCCAAGTGTGGGATCAGTTATGTCCGGGGCCGGGCATTCGGCATGGTGGGAAGAAGGAGGATCAGGGTGTGGAATGTGCGGTCCAGTCTCACGGCTACTGACACTTGACCATGTGGAAGACAGGGAATTTGTGGTGGTGCCAAACTGACTGAAAGCATTATCCGCTATCCAACTAACAACCTGTTGACACTGGTCTTGGTTTAATAGTGAAGTACTGCTGCGGTCACCTAGACATTGGGACAGGAAGGTCGAGCGAGATGATGTGGGCGTTTGTCGTGGCGCAATTCGAGCTTGCACACGGGCTCGGCCTCTGCCTGCACCACCATCACATCCAGTTCCTTGTCCCTTGCCACCGGCCTTGCGCATTTTCAATGTTATGCTGACTGTATACATATAGATTTGAGATTAAGTCCCTGCAGGTGGACTAAAGGGTTAACAGAAAGTGCTGTGTTTCATAGATCCACCGCGCTGACCTCCAGTGAAGACAGAGTGATGTATAAAACTCTGTTTAATGGGTAATTTGCCTACCGGTTTCGTGATTTGTTATCACTTCATCAGGGCATCATGCCCTGATGAAGTGATAACAAATCACGAAAGCGGTAGGCAAATTACCCATTAAACAGAGTTTTATACATCACTCTGTTTGTCTTCACTGGAGGTCAGCGCGGTGGATCTATGAAACCCAGCACTTTCCGTTAACCCTTTGGATCCTTACTTTTGCTGGGCACCTGCTGCGACCAAAAGAGAGAGCAGAGTTAGTTGGTTGTGACTTGCAAAACCAAATCAGGTGAGTGTGACGACCGTCCGCTGTAAGGCTGAGCTGCTGGTAAGGCAGCACCCCGAGAAACCCCGAGACCCTTAACCCCTATACAGGGATCTGGAATTATAGCGGAGCCCAGGGGGTAGCTGCCTATGGGAGCAGCAGAGCAGGGAGGTCGTCTAGGAAGGGAAAAAAATCAGGAAGCGAAGAACGTAGTCAGGAGTCCGAGTCAAAACCGAGAGGGCAGCGAAGGTACAAAATCGTCAGGCAGTAGCAGAGTCAAAAATCCAGGCAGAGGTCAAGGGCAAAACCAAGAGGGCAGCTGAGGTACAAAATCAATAGGCAGAGGCAGAGTCAGAAATCCAGGCAAGGTCAGAGACAAAACTAAACATACACTATATCACTGGGGAACCAAAACTATATCTGGCGGCCTGCAAGACAGGCTCCAATGTATTTGAAGGGCGCGGTTACCTCCCATAGGCTGGAGCTCACAGCCTGATGACCTCATCCGAACCGCCCCTAGAGCCAGGCCAGATGGAGATGCACGACTGGCTCCACCCAGCCCACCTCTGACAGAAGAACGCAGGCTGCGCCTAACGGACACCTCTGCAGGGCCCGCTCTTCTGCGACCAACACCACCCAGAGGGGAAACACAGCGGCGCTCAGCGACAGAGGCAGACGTCGCTGGAGCAGGTCCATATGAGGACAAGGCCTTCCTATCACCAGCACCACCAGACGAAGGAATCCGGCTCCTCCCAGCGGCCGAGGCAGGAACACCGGCCACCGAGTCCGATGGCGATGTGACAGTGAGTCCTTCCACTAAAGGGGGGCACTGAGGATATTTGTACAAAAGGAAATTACTCTATGTGCGCTCCATTTCCCTTTTTATTGCAGGTGGACTAGTCAGACACAAACGCTGACTCCAATAGCGAGTTTCTTGGCGTATCCTAATTGACGATAAAACCTACTCCTGCCCAAAGAGCTAAATTAATCCCTAAAGGCACTGTTTTGGGATGGATGGATGAGATTTGCAGCCTATACACCAGCCCCAGATGTGATGCAGACTGGTATACTGGCACAACAAAGTTTGCTATATACCCTGCCTCCCTGCCTGTCTGTATACAGCTCTATTAGTCCTCAGAAGGACTGTTGTGGTAATTAGATTGTCAGCCCTGCGCCTACACAAGCTGAAAGGCCACAAATCTGTCCCTCAATCAGCAGCAGCTCTCCCTACACTGACTGTCTATGGAGCAGAGTGACGAGCACAGCGCGGTCAGGTCTTATAAAGACCTGATGACGCTGTGCGGCCAGCCAATCACTGTAATGCCACAACCAACATGGCTGTGGCATTACAGTGTCTGTCAGCCAATCCCTGCATGTGGGCTGGCTCTGTAAAGAGCACCAACATGCAGGGTGGTGAACCTCGAGCATACTCGCTCATCCCTAGTGGTAGTTTATTTGGACGACATCCTGATTTTTTCATCCAATCTTATGTCGCACATACAACATGTCCGTACTGTGCTCCAGAGACTCAGAGAGCATTCTTTATTCGCCAAACTAGAGAAATGTGTCTTCGTTACTGAGGAGATTAATTTCCTGGGGTATATTCTGTCGGCTAAAGGGTTTTGCATGGATCCTTCTAAAATTCAACCCATTAAGGAATGGGTACAACCCAAATCTCTAAAGGCACTGCAGCGATTTCTGAGTTTTGCTAACTATTACCGTAAGTTTATTAAAGGCTTTTCAGAGATAGCCAAACCACTCACGGATTTGACTCGGAAAGGGGCGGATGTGGTTAATTGGAAGCATGAAGCAATTCATGTGTTTACTACATTAAAAGACTGTTTTTCCCTCTGACCCAATATTGGTTCAGCCTGATCTGAACCACTCCTTTATTGTAGAGGTAGATGCTTCTGAATTTGGAGTTCGAGCAGTGCTATCGCAAGGCACTGCATCTCTCACTCAACTTTGTCCGTGTGCCTTCTCTTCCCATAAGTTTTCATCTACCGAGAGGAATTATGATATTGGTAATCAGGAATTGTTGGCAATCAAATGGACCTTCGAGGAATGGCGCCACTTCCTAGAAGGCGCCAAACATAAGATCACCATAATTACTGACCACAAGAACCTGACCTTTCTTGAAGTTTTTTCCTCTCGCAGGTCAAGGACTAGGAACCGACTCTGATTTTAGCCAAGAAGATTGTTATTTCGGCTGTTTCTTTGGATCTTCTGGAAGAGATCTGTAGATTCTCAGAATAGGTCCCTGGCTTTACTCCTTCCCAAAAACTATTTGCCAAATTCCGTCTTCAAGTACTTAAGGAATCACATGATTCCGTCCTTGCAGGGCATCCTGGTATCAATAACACCATCAGACTTGTAACCAGGAATTTTTGGTGGTCCACTATAGTAAAAGACAGTAAGGATTATGTACAGGCTTGTGAAACCTATGCTCGTGCTAAGTCTCCCCATAACCGCCCTGCCGAGTTTGCTCCAGTCCTTGCCTACCCCTGAGGGTCCTTGAACTCATATATCCATAGATTTTATTACTGACCTACCAATTCTCAAAATGAAAGACTTGTATCTGGGTAGTGGTAGACAGATTCAGTAAGCAGTGTCATTTTGTTCCTCTGTCCGGATTACCTAATTTTCAGACCCTAAGCAACCTATTCATTAACGATGTACGATTGCATGGTGTTCCTGTGAATGTGGTTTCTGACAGGGGCACCCAGTTCATTTTAAAATTTTGGAGGGCATTCTGTAAACAGATTGGAATTGAGTTGTCCTTTTCCTTTGCCTATCACCCTGAAACCAATTGTCAAACCGAGCGCACTAACCAAGTCCTCAAGCAATATCTTCGCTGTTATGACTCCGAGCATCAATCTGATTGGGTGGAACACCTGCCACTAGCAGAGTTTGCCATAAATAATCAGTACCAGGAGTCCATCAAGACTACCCCTTTCTACTTTAATCATGAGCTACACCCGCACTTTGGTTCATTTTCTTCTAGGATTTCAGATATCCCTGGGGTAGAAAGGTTCGTAGATCGGTTAAAGACTATCTGGTCTGAAGTTAAAGAAAACTTGAAGGTGGCTCAGACTAGGCAGGCTTTCTCTGCTAATAAAAGGTGCTCGGACCTGGGATCTGGGAACAAAGTTTGGCTTTCTACAAAGAATATTAAGCTCTGAGTGCCGTCTGCCAAATTAGGTCCCATGATTATTGGCCTGTATGAAATGATTGAGGTGATTAACCCAGTGGCCTGAAGCTCCCTCAATCATTCAAACTACCCAATGTATTCCATAAGTCCCTTCTCAAGGTATACCAATCTCCGGTTCATCCTGTCCGATCCCCTCTACCTCCGGTCTTGGTCTGGGGTGCTTTGGAATATGAAGTCCAAACGATCCTTGCTTCCCGCTTAGTGAGAGGATCCGTACAGTATCTGGTACATTGAAAGGGTTACGGTCTGGAGGAAAGGTTCTGGGTTCCTGCCAGTAACATCATGCCAAGGGTTTGATCAGGAAGTTTCATCTCCTTCATCCCAACAAACCGGGTTTTGAGGGTCCGGAAACCCCTTATAGAGGGAGGGTACTGTCTCATCGCCGTTGGACTGGGTGGCTGGTGTTCCTGCCCCGGCTGCTGGGAGGCGCCAGAGTCCTTCGGCTGGTGGTGCCGGAGATAGGAGGGCCATGTCTTCTTGTGGACCTTCCCATTCAACACCTGTCTCTGTCGCTGGGCATTGCCGTGTTTCTCCTGTGGGTAATGTTGGTTACAGAAGAGAGGGTCCTGCAGAGACGTCTAGTAGGCACAGGCTTCGTCCTTCTATCAGAATTGGGGTGGTTGATACCAGCCGTGCATCACCACCTGGCCTGGTTCTAGGAGCGGTCAAGATGAGGTCATCAGACTGTGAGCTCCAGCCTATGAGAGGGAATCGCGCCCTTTAAAATACCTTGGAGCCTGTCTTGCAGGCCACCAGATATAGTCTTGGTTTCCCCAGTAATCTAGTGTGTGTTTTGTATTTTGACTCTGACCTTTGCCTGGATTTTTGACCCTTCGACAGCCTGACGATCTTGTACCTTAGCTGCCCTCCCGGTTTCGACTCTGACTCCTGACTACGTTTTCGGGTCCTGCTTTAATAGTCTTTTCCTGGCGACCTTCCTGCTCCGTTCCGCTGCTCATTATAGGTAGCTACCTCCTGGGCTCCGCTATAATTCCAGATCCCTAAATAGGGGTAAAGGGTTTGGGGGTTTCTCTGGGTGCTGCCTTACCAGCAGCTCAAACTCACAGCGGCTGTCCCTGGACTCCCGGATGCTGCTGTGTGTGTCCAGGTTCCTTGGTGTGGCCAGGAGATGTGGAGTCACCCGTCCTGTGGTTTTGGCTGCTAGGTCTTTAGTACCTGCATAACCTTGGACTCCGGTGTCCGTTTCAGGCGCTCTGTCAGGAGTGAGCTGGTGCTCTGCTCTCCAGGCTCTCTCCTCTCCTTCCTCAGACCCTCTTCTACGGGTCTCTCACGCTTGCTGGTCTCTATCCTGGGACGAGCCTGACACTGCTCCAGTCCACAGGACGTCTTCACAGTCCTCCTAGGAACTGAACTAACGCCGCCCCCAGGTCAGAATTTATAGGGGAGCTCCCCTGAACCCGGGTGCACATTTAGACCATGACTGAAGGCTTCTTCATCGCGTTGCCTATCCCAGTGGCAGACTTCATGCAATTATAAGTAGCCTGGGTGGCCTAAATGTGCTACCATGGGTTGAAGGGTTTCCGGACTGGCCTCCCAATGAGCACGTCTGGTACATCATTGGTTGACAATTGCAAAGGGATCTGCCAGTAGTGGATCTTGGAACAAACAATAACATAATGGTCTATAGAATATATGATTTTATTGAAATAAGATGAAAAAAAACATAATAAATGGTGACTCATCAACAGAAGACGTGGAGAACAGTCCACACATGAATAACGGTAAATGTACAATGTAATCATTACAGAAAACATGAAATGTAAGAACAAAAAAATCATAAAAGAAAATATATGATGGTCAATTCATACTGATTATAAAATATAGTACCGTAGGTATAATACAGACTATACCTATAGAATACCACAAGGTGGCACTGTAACACAAATAGCACATAAAACAATGCTAAAGAGCTAAATGCTCACAATGTAACCAATGTAATAAATGAAGTAGATATTATGTATGAAATAAGCTGTAAACTGATATTAATGCAAAAGAAAAAAGCAGCATTAAATGTGCAAATAACCAAACTATAAGGTGCAACAATGGCCACAAATAAACCACAAGGTGGCAGTGCAACTGGCACATAGTAAAAATATGCTTTGGAGGTAGATACCGTCAATGTAATCAGCAGCTGCATAAAAAATGAATGAGGTAGATATTGTATATGAAATAAGCAGTAAGCTTGTAAGTGTGCAAAAGAACAGCAGCAGCAATATATGTGCAAAAATGTGAGCTATAAGGTTCAGTAATGACCACAAAGAGAGCAGGTAGTATACTACCTGTATGTGATGACTGTGGACAGACGTGTGTATTGTCTGACCCCGATGCATGTTTCGGCGAGCCTTTGTCAGGGGTTTTTATTGCCACTGAAGAGGGAAGTTCAAAAAGGGAATGTCAGCCAATGGGAACCCATTTATTAATTACACATGCATGGGCGGCACAGACCAGGAGGCTTCAGCCATCCGCGTCACGTGACACATCACGGGGCAAAAGAGGTTATGGCACAATGAGTCATTTATTTCAAGAAGAAGAGATATGTTATAAATGAGCGATCACCTCTGAGTTAATAAATATCACATTTTATTCATAGAACACACTGCACACATTATACAAGATTTAATAAAAATGTTTAAAAAGGCTAAAGGCCTAAATGCAAAAAGGGGGAGAAGTAATCCCCTGCTGTAGGGAGGGACCAATACAATTTTCCAATTATTCAAAGAAACACAATGAGCCAAAGAGTTCCCATAATCATTAACAATCACAGCATAGTACAAATAATGAAAAAAGATTACAGGATGCTATTAATGACAGAGTGCAGGTCGATTACTGAACATATATTATGTGGTATACAGTGGCGTAACAAGACCACTGCGGGCCCCGGTGCAGCCTTTACACCGGGGCCCCCTTGGGTGAGGACCGGGGGGGGGGTGCTGTCAGTAACTTTCAGCCTGACAGCACAGTTGATGAGGCATTCCTCCCGACTTTAGAAGATCGGAGTGAGGGACACTCTGACACTGGGGGTACAGGGTGATGACACTGGGGTACAGGATAATGACACTGACACTGGGGTACAGGGTGATGACACTGGGGTACAGGATAATGACACTGACACTGGGGGTACAGGACAATGACGCTGGGGGTACAGGACAATGACGCTGGGGGTACAGGACAATGATGACGCTGGGGTACAGGACAATGACACTTACACTGGGGGTACAGGACAATGACGCTGGGGGTACAGGATAATGACACTGGGGTACAGGATAATGACACTGGGGTACAGGTTAATGACACTGGGGGTACAGGATAATAACACTGGGGGTACAGGATAATGACGCTGGGGGTACAGAACAATGACACTGGGGGTACAGGACAATGACGCTGGGGGTACAGGACAATGACGCTGGGGGTACAGGATAATGACGCTGAGGGTACAGGAAAATGACGCTGACGCTGGGGTACAGGATAATGACACTGATACTGGGGGTACAGGATAATGACACTGGGGGTACAGGACAATGACGCTGACGGTACAGGACAATGACGCTGACGCTGGGGGTACAGGACAATGACGCTGACGGTACAGGATAATGACGCTGACACTTGTTCTGATATAATGGGAAAGCTGGGTGCAGAGGAAAAGGTTTATAGTACAGCAGGGGATGGGAAAGAGCTCGTTTCCCTCAGCACCCCCACCTTTTCCACCCCCTGCTCTGCTATACACCTTTTCCCCAGCACTCAGATTTCCCATGCTCTTGTATCCTCTATCCCTCAGCACTCAGCTTTCCCATGCTCTTCTATCCCTCAGCATCCAGCTTTCCCATGCTACTCTATCCCTCAGCATCCAGCTTTCCCATGCTCCTCTATCCCTCAGCATCCAGCTTTCCCATGCTCCTCTATCCCTCAGCATCCATTTTTCCCATGCTCCTCTATCTGCTTTCCCTCAGCACTCAGCTTTCCCATGCTCTTGTATCCTCTATCCCTCAGCACTCAGCTGTCCCATGCTCTTCTATCCATCAGCACTCAGCTTTCCCATGCTCTTCTATCCATCAGCACTCAGCTTTCCCATGCTCTTCTATCCCTCAGCATCCAGCTTTCCCATGCTCCTCTATCCTCTTTCCCTCAGCACTCAGCTTTCCCATGCTCCTCTATCTTCTTTCCTCAGTCCCAGCTTTCCCATGCTCCTCTATCCTCTTTCCATCAGCACCCAACTTTGCCATGCTCTTCCAATCCTCTTTTCCTCAGCACCCAGCTTTCCCATGTTCTGATTTCCCTCAGCACCCAGCTCTCCCATGATAGCAGAACATGGGAAGGTGGGATGCTGATGGAAATCAGAACATGGGAAAGCTGAGGAATAGAGGATAGGAGAGCATGGGAAAGCTGGGTGCTGAGGAATAGAGCTTCTTCCCCTCAGCAGACAGTTTCCTCATCCTCTACTCTGCTGCTATCACTTTCTTCCCTTGGCTATATGATGGACGTGTCACTTGCAGCACAGCCAGCAGGTTCTGGCCCAGTCAATGTAAGGCCTTTTTCACATCAGCGTTTTCGTCCGGATCCGGTGGATCCGGACAAAAACCGCATCTGCCGCAACTGCGGCTATACCGCACATGCCGGACCTGCCGCAAGCCCCTTAGACAATGCATGGGGCTTGCCACAAGTGTACTGCAAGTGCGGCCGTTAGGCGGCAGATGAGGTAAATCTGCTGCAATCAGCGAAAAACGCTGATGTGAAAGGGGCCTAAGGCGTTTGTGTCTGCATGTGTCTGACATGCAGGTGCAAACGTAGTCATACTGATGTGAACGCAGCGGGGATTCTCTGCATGCGTTCACATAGTATAGTGCCCGGTCACCCAATCAGCGGTCGGTCTCGGCGGTGGCCTGGAGATCAGCAGTGTCCGCTACTGATCTCCCGGTGGCCGCCTCTGATTTCTATGGAGATTTCAATGGATCCGCAGCATCTGCCTGCGTTGTCATGCAGAGGACACTGCGGATCCATTGAGCTCCGTGCATTCTTTGTGCACTTGCGGGCACTTGCTGATAAAATTAGCCCCCGCGAATGCACAGAAAATGCAACATGTTTGGTTCGGAGGGTGCTATTAAAAAATGCATCTGAATGCAAATGTAACCAAACGCAGCCATATGCACGTACTATGCGTTCCCATATTATACATAGGAATGCAGCGCACATGTGTTTGGTTACACTGTGTTCTGTAAACCGGCCCAATAGCCCCAGCCCTCCTCTCACAAGCAGTCACACACACACACCCCTCCCCAGGCAAGTACAGGATGGAGATGTAAAGAACTCTATACACCCCCCAAGCACAAACACACACACACACATAAACAAACATATACACAAACACACACATAACAAACATATACACACACATACACACACATAAACACACACATACACGCATAAACACACACAAACACACACACATACACACATAACACACACACATAAACACACACACACACATACACACACAAACACACACACACATACACATAACAAACACACATACACACACACAAACACACACACACATAAATACACAGACATACACATAAACACACACACATACACACACACACACAAACACACACACACATAACAAACACACATACACACACACATAAACACACACACACATAAATACACAGACATACACACACAGACATACACACACATACACACACACACACACACACACACCATACACACACACATACATACACACACAAACACACACAAACACATACACATACATAAAACACACACACATACACACACACAAACACACACAAACACATACACATACATAAAACACACACACATACACATACACACACACATATACACACAAACACACACAAGCTCTATGTTCGAATCCAGCAATGTCTTCCCCCTTGTGGCCCCCATTCCCCTCTGTTGTCTCACCCATGTGCTGTTCTGTTGTCTTCCTGGCGTTGAGGCGCACCGTGACTGTCCTCACTGCAGGGGATCAGCACAGCCCCGCAGCTGACGTCACAGGCCTCTACCGGCTTCTTCAGCGGAACGGAACTTTCCGCCAGACAGCACAGAAGAGGAGCAGAGGGGGGAGAGGGGAGAAGAGCCGGGGCGAGCCGGGGCGATCCGGGGGGGAAGGGGTGAGCGAGGGGGGGGTCTTAGGTGCTGCCAGGAGCTTTCCGCCTTACTAGCTAGCAGGCAGAGCCGCCGACAGCAGAAGGAGAGAGGAGGGGCGGGCACAGCTACAGGAAGTGCCGCTTCACTTCCTCCCCATCCTCCCTCCTCGTCTCGGACACCCACGGTTGCGGCGGGCGGTAGGAGGCACTGACCTCCCCGCGGGGAGGCGCGGGCCCCCCCAAGGGGGCGGGCCCGGTCGCAACTGCGACCGCTGCGACCGTGGTAGGTACGCCACTGGTGGTATAGTTATATTTTACACCAGGTACACATAAATATATAGTACAACTAGGATCTTATTAATCCAATAGTATTTTATGTATAGGGATGCAGCCCCGGTTATAAAGTGCGGCTCTAATTAGCCAGACACTCAGCAGAGTTGTAATTCATATAAGCCACATACCCTATGCTCAAAGGTCTGCACTCCATTCCTGCACGCAGTGATGAGATAAGAACAATATAAACTAAATGAGAAAATAGGAAAGTTAGAATAAGGTTGAGCTCATTCAAGTGTATAGAGGCTAATTACCTATGGCATATGGTCCGACAGCAAGGGACCCCTCAGTGCTCCACGCGCCATGTCACCACAGTGACTTCATCAAGGGGATCCTGCACAATGCTGCAGTAGATGTCTATATACACATATATATTAATTAAGTAAATGATGACACCTGTAGTAAACTAATCACGGCCGCAATCGCAGCACAGGCGACCGGTAGTGATGTAGGTGGTAATGCACCGCTCAGCACATGCTCTTAGGAGTACTCAGCTTCAATGAGTGAGTCAAGATGGCCACCTCCTCCTATGTAATAGCGGAGGGCGGTGCTGTGAAGCCGCTATCCCCCTCATCAGCGAGGGGTGGGGGCGAAGTGGGGGGGCAGTGCTGGAAAGTTTTTAGAGGAGGGAGGACAAGTGGTAAATATGAACAAGTCATGATTGACCATCATCAGTGTGCGCATAGTGATACTTGTCACTGTATTAGTTAGAGTTAGCATGCCCCAAAGCCTAGGGTCTGTGCTATAATGTTAGAAAGAACAACTGTAGATAGTTATACAGCTGAAAAGACGCCAAGAGACGTATAGTGCATCCTCAAGTAATGACCAAGTGTCTATAGGGAATGCACTAGGCTTTTAGTACAGTAAGTAGAAACTAGATCGCTAGACGTTAAAGATACCAATGGCTTGTAGCTACATGATTTATATCATCCTAAACATTAGGGTACTGTCACACTGTGCGACGGCACCGCCGATTTCTTAGGCGATGCAGGGGCGTGGCCTATTGGCACCGATATCACCCCTGCATCGCCTAATGTAATTAGGCAATGGCGACGACTTTTAGTGGTTGCCTGGTTTCAGAGCATTGCTCTGAAACCAGGCGGCCACTCTGGGGCGATGTGTACACATCGCCCCGTGTAAACGCCTGACGGCGATCTGCCAGGCGATTGGCATCGCCGCTGGGGTTTTAAGAAACCCCAGCGGCGATGCCGCCTGTCAGATTGCTGGGGTGTCGCCCCATGTAAATGGAAGACGGCGACGCTGGCGGGGACAGCAAAAATGTGCGTGCTCCCGCCCGTCGCCGCTGACATCTCCGGTGCCGTCGCACAGTGGGACGGTACCCTTAGAGAAACCAGACATCAATCAGAAGTGTCCAGTAAGTCATCCATTGTTGCAAAGTAGGCAAGTATAAGAAATAATCAACCTCAAAAAGAGGGAAGCAGGAGAATGTCAACTTCAAAAATAAGGTAGAAACCCTTCAGAATATACACAAAACATTAAGGTCCAGAACATGGCCAGGTCAAAGACCAGACCATATAGAGTAAAGATAGAAAATATATTTCAACCAAAACAGTCATTATAGTGAACGTATATGATTTGGCGAAGCAAACGTGTGCACACCGGGTACCCATAATAAAGAACAACTTTAAATTAATAAAGGAAAAAAAACTGATAAAATCAAAAATGCATGTTAGTAGAAATTAAATCTTCTTCTGCTCAAGTTGCAGAATTGGATATGTGCAGCACTAGTAAGAAAATGTGAATAGAGTAGTAAAGAAACCAGTATGGATAAGACCAAGTCAGAAAATAGATAATTAAAGAGGACCTGTCACCAACCATACATGCTGATCTAATTGCAGCACTGAATGCAGCCTGTCTGCTGCATTCAGGCAATTGGTCCCCCATCCCTTAAGCCCCCCTGTACGCCAAGATAATTGGCTTTGAAAACTTACATACTGGAGCCAAATAGGAGGTGGCTAGAGGCAGGAGCCAAAGAGCAGTTTCACACCCCCTGTATTTGTTATCCGCACGCCGCCGCCTCCCTCCTGTCATTCATTCTCTACCTCGCCTGCTGCTGCATATACTGTGTTCCAAATTATTATGCAAATTGGTTTTAAGTGTCATAGGCTTTTATTTTTATTTTTTTTCAATGAAACCCATTGATGGCATTGTGTCTCAGGATTCTTTGGATCATTGAAATCAATCTCAGATACCTGTGATAATTAGTTTGGCTGATGAGCCCAATAAAGGAAAACTGGGTGTTCCACAATATTACGCAGGCCACAGTTTTCAAGTAACTTGGGAAAGAAAAAGGATGTCTCTGCTGCCAAAAAGCAACAAATAGTGCAATGCCTTGGACAAGGGATGAAAACATTTGATATTGCACGAAAACTTAAGCGTGATCATCATACTGTTCGTGCAGATAAAGGCAGAATGAGGAAGGTTTCTGCCAGGCAAGTTCATCAGATTAAGAGAGCAGCTGCTAAAAAGGCCTTACAAACCAACAAACAGATATTTGAAGCTGCTGGTGTCTCTGGAGTCCCTCAAACCTCAAGGTGTAGGATCCTCCAAAGGCTTGCTGTGGTGCATAAACCTACTATTCGGCCACCCCTAAACAGTGCTCACAAGCAGAAACAGTTGCAGTGGGTCCAGATATACATGAAGACTAATTTTCAAACAGTCTTCTTTACTGATGAGTGCAGAGCAATGACACTGACACTGGGGCTACAGGATAATGACACTTAGGGTACAGGATAATGACACTGACACTGGGGGTACAGGAGAATGACACTGACACTTGGGGTACAGGATAATGACACTGGGGGTACAGAATAATGACACTGACGGCACAGGAGGATGACACTGGGAGTACAGGATAATGACACTGACACTGGGGGTACAGGATGACGCCAACACTCAGGGTACAGGATAATAACACTGACACTGGGGGTATAATTCAGAGGTGCTGACACTTTGGTGTACAGGGCAGGGGTGCTGACCCTGGAGGTACAGGGCAGGGGCGCTGATACTATGGGGTATGGCATAATTACATCCATGATGACACACCATTTTTCCCACTCTTTCCCTCATCAACAAGCTGTTCCATATCAGAGCATAGGATTAGCTGGATGCTGAGGGAAAGATAAATAATAGAGCAGGGGATAGGAGGACTACAGTAGCTTCTTTCCTTCAGTATAAAGTTTTCATATCACCTGCTCTGCTGGCTGCACCTGGATCCACTCAGCACAAATGACCTCCAGCCATAGCCCTCACTTACACACAGTTTCAAGTTCAAGAAAAGCCATCCAATTCCACTCCAGTCAGTTGCAGGAGCCGGCACCTGGGACTGGGGGTCCTCTATTCTGGCAATAATGGCATCCAGCCAGCCCCTCCTGCCTTCTTCCTCAACAAGCTCCGCTGTGGAGTGGAGGAGGACGGCCTTATCATGCAGCGCAAGCTGAACTGCTGCTGAACTCATCATGACCCCAGATGGCGACCCCAGAGGAAAGTTAAGCTCTTATCAGTGCAGCTCAGCCAGTCAAGACTCATGACAGACTATCATGTAAGTAGACTGCTCGTCACCTGGGGGTTCGGCCCTGAGGTGTTGCACTGGGTTCTGTGTGTGTGCACTACGGGTGACGGCAGTACCACTGGCTGCAGTGCACATACACTTGCAGAGTGACAGTGGGGAGCAGGGGAAGCACGGGGCTTGTCGCGGCGGCGGTGTCATCACCTGTCCTGGGGGTTGGGGCTTGTTGACGGTTGTGTTTTGTGTGCACTGTGGGTGGCGGCAGTACCGCTGGCTGCAGTGCACACTTGCAGAGTAAGTGTGGGCAGCAGGAGCAGCAGGGGGCGGGGCCCACCGGGCATTTAACCGGTACCCCGGCAGGCCAGACCGAGTCTGCCTGTAACCCAAGTGTCAGTGTCATTATCCTGTATCCCCAGTGTCAGTGTCATTATCCTGTACCCCCAGTGTCATTGTCATTATCCTGTGCCCCCAGTGTCAGTGTCATTATCCTGTGCCCCCAGTGTCAGTGTCATTATCCTGTACCCCCAGTGTCATTATCCTGTGCTGTCGGTGTCATTATCATGTACCCCCAGTGTCATTATCCTGTGCCCCCAGTGTCATTATCCTGTGCAGTCAGTGTCATTATCCTGTACCCCCAGTGTCATTATCCTGTACCGCAGTGTCATTATCCTGTACCGCAGTATCAATGTCATATTTTTGGAAGGGGCCAGGATGGGGGACACATTTACTCTATGAGGTATTATTAGTCTTTAGTGACAACTGGGGGACCTAATTGTTTTAGGCCACGTGCACACGTTCAGTATTTGGGTTTTTTACATCAGGATTTGTAGCCAAAACCATCTGGCCCCATAGGATACTATGGGGCCAAAACTCGGTCCGGGGCTGTCACCCCTGACAGCCCCGGACCGGACCTGCCCGCAGTGTGAAGCCACCCTAAGAAGTCCACACAGGAATTTGGAGTTGACCCTTCTTTGGGATATTTATTAAAACACTTTACTGTTTGACAAACTACCACACTTTTGTGTTGCTGTGTGGTCAGAATTTATTGCTGCAATCTACTAAATTTAATCTTGAAAATTACAACTCACAGTGAATGTAAAATAGATAAAATAAGATAAAATCAAGAAGAAAAATCTAAGTTGTAACTGAGCCACTTTTATGTGGGTTTAGCTGCAGTGATTGCCCAATTCTGGGTGTTGCTAGATGTTGGTTTTATTTCTACACAGCTCTTGTGTGGACTACTCCTTCATACTTGTCTCTGGCAGTGTTGTTAAGCTTGGTGTTTGGCTGCTTCCTTAAGCGTATGCAGATCTGTTGTCTAATTATTTCCTGTCCTAGATGGAGGTTTGTGGTAAATCTTCTAGTAGTGATGTATGTGTTCTACCCCTCACTTTGGGGTTGTAGTTGCTGCTTATGGTGTATCTTCTTGAGGTATATCCGATGCTGGAAACTTGTTACGGCTTTTAACGTACTTTTGGGCTTCAAGCATAATGATGTCCCTGTGATGAAGGCTTCAGCCCCATGTGGTGTGCTCTCTATAAGTAGTACTGGTTCAATGCTGTTGACCGTCTATTTTGTATTCTGCCAATTGTTGTTTATTCTGTTCTCTTAAAGCGAACCTGTCACCCCCCTCCAGGCATCTAAAGATAACATAGCCACCTTCTGCAGCACTAAGGCTGCATTCTGACAAGGTGTCTATAGCATTTATGCTCCCTTGATTCACTGAAATAAAGACTTTTATAAAATCTGTTTCAAACCAGACCCAAGACCGGGAGGCGGGTTTTCAAGTGTCTGTCTCCCTCCTCTGTGGTGTCAGTCATCCCTCTCTGCTCTCTGTGCACCGCCTCCAGGGCCACCTCCCTGCACTACAGAGCTTTGTCAGCTCTGCTACAACATAGAGCTGCTGTTATAGGAGACCCCACAGTAGTAAATCTTGCAGGAGGACCCTGAGCAGAGAAAGCACTGACTGCTACATAGCAGCCTTGAGCTGAGCTGTCAGCAGTGCAGCAGAGTTGAGTTTGTGCTTTAGATCAGGGGCTGAGGACGGAGCAATGCTGCTGGGTACAAGAAACTGAAAGTGAAAACTGCTCAGCTCAAGGGCTGCTACGTAGCAGGCAGTGCTTTGTCTGCTCGTCCTCCTGCTAGATTTACTACTGTGGGGTCTCCTATAACAGCAGCTCTATGTTGTAGCAGAGCTGACAAAGCTCTGTAATGCAGGGAGGTGGCCCTGGAGGAGGTGCACAGAGAGAAGAGAGGGATGACTGACACCACAGAGGAGGGAGACAGACACTTGAAAACCCGCCTCCCAGTCTTGGATCAGGTTTGAAACAGATTTTATAAAAGTCCTTATTTCAGTGAATCCAGGGAGCATAAATGCTATAGACACCTTGTCAGAATGCAGCCTTAGTGCTGCAGGAGGTGGCTATGTTATCTTTAGATGCCTGGAGGGGGTGACAGGTTCGCTTTAAGTTGGATGCTGGAACTCCTTCAGCTGCCACTTTTAGTTTCGATTTCCAGTTCTCCCCCATCCTGTGGGGTCTGTCTGCGGTGGTTAGCAGTATCCAGGAGTGGTCACTACGTGTCAGCAAGCGCCCTCTTCCTCTTCCGTTTCACCTGACTCCCACGTCACTACCACATCAGTGGTCTCATAACCGGGTGGGCGGGGAGTGGTTGCGAACTTGTCGGGCTAGCGGGGAACATCTTGTGAGGGCGGGCTGTGCTGATGGTGCTACCCTGAGTAATAAGGCCGTGACCTACGAAATGCATAGGTGACATAGGACCTGTCATTCTGGGTGCTGGATATGCAGATGAAGTCCATGGAGCCTCGGTTAAGAGTCTACAACATGGACACCAGCCAGTTATCCCACCAGGGAAGGACCTAGCCCAGGGTATTAGTAGCCCTTAAGTCACTATCCAGCCCTTGCGAGCTTGAAGATATGCCCAGGGGTTTACCATGGATTAGGTATCCAACCACAGACATAACTGGCTGGGATAACTGGCTGGTGTCCATGTTGTAGACTCTTAACCGAGGCTCCATGGACTTCATCTGCATATTCAAATTCTAGAGACCAATGCACCTTGGGTTTCACTGTGTTTGAGTGCTTTAACTGGTGCCCGCAGTGTTATCCTCCGCTGGTCTCCACAAGGTCAGTGGTTGCTTTGTGAATTCTGGGTGCTGGGCATTAGCACAGCCTGCCCTCACAAGATGTTCCCCGCTAGCCTGACAAGTTCACAACCACTGATGTGGTAGTGACGCGAAAGAGGAAGCGGGTGCTTGCTGTCGCGCAGCGAGTGCTCCTGGATACCGCTAACCACCGCAGACCGATACCACAGGATGGTGGAGAACTGGAAATCGAAACTAAAAGCAGCAGCTGAACAATCTAGGAGTCCCAGTATCCAACTTAAGAGAACAGAATAAACAACAATTGGCAGAATACAAAATAGACGGACAACAGCATTGAACCAGTACTACATATAGAGAGCACACAACATGGGGCTGAAGTCTTCATCCCAGGGACATCATTATGCTTGAAGTCCAAAAGCATGTTAAAAGCCGTAACAAGTTCCCAGCACCGGATATACCTCAAGAAGATACACCATAAGCAGCAACTACAACCCCAAAGTGAGGGGTAGAACACATACATCACTACTAGAAGATTTACCACAAACCTCCATCTAGGACCGGAGCTAATTAGACAACAGATCTGCATATGCCTAAAGCCCCCGTCACACATGGCGAGATTGCTGTTGCGTCATAGGTTTTGTGACGCAACAGCGACCTTGCCAGCGATCTCGCCATGTTTGACACGTAGCAGCGACCAGGCCCCTGCTGTGACATCGATCGTGTCGGAATGTTCTGGACCATTTTTTGATCGTCGGGCTCCTGCTGGGCAGCATGCATCGGTGTGTTTGACACCTTAACAACGACTTTGTTGGCGACTCAGAACTCAGCCACATAGGTCCGAGTCATCAGACTAGCTGCTGTGTGACTGGGTCGTTATAGGGGTTGCTGTATCGTTGCTGCGTCATTGAGTAGATCTGTTTGACAGCTCACCAGGGTCGTATCATTGTCTAGATCGCTGGAACATCGCCAAGTGTGACGGGACCCTAAGAAAGCAGCCAAACACCAAGCTTAACGCGAACCTGTCACCCCCTCCAGGCATCTAAAGATAACATAGCCACCTTCTGCAGCACTAAGGCTGCAGTCTGACAAGGTGTCTATAGCATTTATGCTCCTTGATTCACTGAAATAAAGACTTTTATAAAATCTGTTTCAAACCAGATCCAAGACCGGGAGGCGGGTTTTCAAGTGTCTGTCTCCCTCCTCTGTGGTGTCAGTCATCCCTCTCTGGTCTCTGTGCACCTCCTACAGAGCCACCTCCCTGCACTACAGAGCTTTGTCAGCTCTGCTACAATATAGAGCTGCTGTTATAGGAGACCCCACAGTAGTAAATCTAGCAGGAGGATACTGCCTGCTACGTAGCAGCCCTTGAGCTGAGCAGTTTTCACTTTCAGTTTCTTGTACCCAGCAGCATTGCTCCTCAGCCCCTGATCTAAAGCACAAACTCAACTCTGCTGCACTGCTGACAGCTCAGCTCAAGGGCTGCTATGTAGCAGGCAGTGCTTTCTCTGCTCAGGGTCCTCCTGCTAGATTTACTACTGTGGGGTCTCCTATAACAGCAGCTCTATGTTGTAGCAGAGCTGACAAAGCTCTGTAATGCAGGGAGGTGGCCCTGGAGGAGGTGCACAGAGAGCAGAGAGGGATGACTGACACCACAGAGGAAGGAGATAGACGCTTGAAAACCCGCCTCCCGGTCTTGGGTCTGGTTTGAAACAGATTTTATAAAAGTCTTTATTTCAGTGAATCAAGGAGCATAAATGCTATAGACACCTTGTCAGAATGCAGCCTTAGTGCTGCAGAAGGTGGCTATGTTATCTTTAGATGTCTGGAGGGGGTGACAGGTTCGCTTTAAAGAGGACCTGTGACCCCCCCAAGGATATCAATCTAAATGTAGCATGTATGCTGCATTCAGGCAAGGGGTTTCCCATGTTTGTGTGATGTTTGTACCCCTAAATACAGCCTTCTGAAAATGTGTAGTAAAATGTCAGGAGGGCATTACCAGCTCCTAAAGTCATCTCCTTCCCGAGGGCTATTCCCGCCCCCTGCATCTCTGTTCCTCCCTCTCCTCGCTGCCTCCTTGATGCCTTGTCAGCCATCCTCGCGCTATTTCACGCAGGCGCAAAGTGAGGGGTTGGTACTGTTGGCTCTGCGCTCCTGACCCGCCTCCCGCCCTGACATCAGTACTTATTCCCGCCCTGCTCCGTGTATAATACGGAGCAGGGCGGGAACAAGTGCTAACATCAGGGCTGGAGGTGGGACAGGAGCGCAGGGCGTCAGCATTGTTTCCACCCTGCTCAGTGTTATATATGGAGCAGGGCAGGAACAAGTGCTGATGTCAGGACGGGAGGCGGGTCAGGAGCGCGTGGCCGACAGTACCAACACCTCGCTCTGCACCTATATGAAGTAGCGCGAGGATGGCTGACAAGGCATCAAGGAGGCGGTGAGGAGAGGGAGGAGGGAGGAACAGAGACGCAGGGGGCAGGAATAGCCCCCGGGAAGGAGCTGACTTTTGGAACTGGTAATTCCCTCCTGACATTTTACTACACGTTTTCAGAAGGCTGTATTTAGGAGTACAAACATCACACAGGGGACCCCTTGCCTGAATGCATGCTACATTCAGTGCTGCATTTAGATTGATATCCTTGGGGGGGGGGAAACAGGTCCTCTTTAACAACAATGCCAGAGACATTTGTGAAGGCGTAGTCCACTCAAGAACTGTGAAGAAATAAAACCAACATCTAGCAACACCCAAAATTGGAAAATTACTGTAGTTAAACCCACATAGAAGTGGCTTAGTTACAACTTACATTTTTGTTCTTGATTTTATTTGAGTTTATTTTATTTTATCTATTTTGCATTCACTATGAGTTGTAATTTTAATGATTAAATAGTTTTTATCTAGTAGATTGCAGCAATAAGTTCTGACCACACAGCAACACAAAAGTGTGGTAGTTCGTCAAACAGTAAAGTGTTTTAATAAATATCCCAAAGAAGTGTGTGGACTTCTTACTGGGAGCCATAATCAAAAGAGTTAGCGCATAGCCCAATACTAGTGATGAGCGAGTATGCTTGCCAGCATTCGGTACTTGCCCGAGCATCTCAGTGCTCTGGATGTTCGGAGCTCGCCGAGTCCCTGCGAGATGCTCGGGCTCATGCTTGGGTCCCCATCCCTACATGTTGGCGCTCTTTACAGAGCCAGCCCACATGCAGGGATTAGCTACCACACACTGTAATGCCACAGCCATGTTGGTTGTGGCATTACAGTGGTTGGCTGGCGACACAGCGCGGTCAGGTCTATATCAGATCTGACCGTGCTGTGCTCGAGCCGGCAGCGCACAGCTGCTCTGACAGCTGTTTAAATTTCCCGCGCCGACATCAGCTGCTCAGTGTCGGCAGGGGAAAATTAAACAGCTGTCAGAGCAGCCGTGTTAAAAGCTCCCGCGCCGTCCACCGCCGGTCGCATGAGCGGCTGCCTCTCATGCAGCCCCCTGGTGACATCCGATCACTCCCTTCTTCCGCTGCACAGGCGGGGCATACATGGGGGACAGGGAGGTGATCGATATCTATCAGG
This sequence comes from Allobates femoralis, assembly GCA_033576535.1. Classification (NCBI taxonomy): domain Eukaryota; kingdom Metazoa; phylum Chordata; class Amphibia; order Anura; family Aromobatidae; genus Allobates; species Allobates femoralis. Next base: position 138,323,128 of record JARQOC010000008.1, on the reverse strand, counting down.
GGGTCTGCAGGGAGCGTGCAGCTGCTATTGCTTGAGGTGTCGCGCGATGTGATTTGACGTGGTGTCGTGTGTCTGACAGCGTGGGGGGGGGGTTCTTAAAGATGTGATCAGCTGTGTTATTCATGAACAGCTGTTTTCACATTTTCGCGCTTTTGACACCTATCGCTTATGACAGAACGCGATCGGTTAATCAGTTGATTGATCCTGTGTTGGTAATGTGCGGCGGCACTGATCCATGACAGCGTGGATGGTGGGGGAATTAAATAATGGTGTCTCTGACACTGTTCTTCGCTTGGACTGAATAATCTGTCGGTTGGATCAGTTATTATCTTGTGTCCAACTCATGGATCAGTCAAATGGTGTGACCATGAATCGGGCTTAGGGCCCAGAGAATTTAATATTAAGCGGCCCGGACACCATTATTACCAGTGAGCCACTGCACAGGGCCCTGGATGAGTCGAGTACAGCGCCATAAATGGTGTTTCTATGAAGGCCCACTTTCTGGGCGGCTGTGGACTGCAATTGCAGCAGGGGGGAGGCCAGAAAGCTTGGGCCACCCTGCACTGTGGATTCCAGCCCCAGCTGCTAGTTGTACCTGGCTGGACACAAAAATGGTGTGAAGCCCACGTATTTTTTTTTTATTATTTCATGAAATTCAGAATTAAAAAATAGGCTCCTAATTTTGTTTCCTGGAAGGTACAAATAGGCAGCTGGGAGTTGGGGGCAGCCCATTCCTGCCTGCTGTACCTGGCTGGCATACAAAAATACGGTGAAGCCCACGTCAAAATATTTTAGAAAAATTCATGAAACAATAACAAGAAAAAAAAAAAAAGGGACTGCATCTTTATTATCTCATATCTGTGCTGAATACTCTCAGCACTGCTTCATCAGAGACCAAGGATAAGACCAAAGCATCTATCCCCGTGATCCCCGAAGTAGAGCCAGGAGCGCTGGGCATTGGAAGGGGGGGTAACTCAGGTAACCTGAGGACAGCTCAGGCCATGCCACCTGAGCTGTCCTCGAGTGACCCCAGTGTCTCCCAGATGAGGGTCGAGGGGATAATAAAGATGCAGTTCCTAAATGTATTTTTTTTAAATTAATTTTTCAAAAAAATGTTGACGTGGGCTTCGCTGTATTTTTGTATGCCAGCCAGGTATAGCATGCAGGAACGGGCTGCCCCCAACCCCCAGCTGCCTATTTGTACCTGCCTGGAAACAAAAATATTGGTTGGCCCTTTTTTTAATTATTTCATGAATTTCATGAAATAATAAAAAAAAAAAAAATACATGGGGCTTCGCGCTATTTCTGTGTCCAGCCAGGTACAACTAAGCAGCTGGGGGCTGGAATCCACAGCGCAGGTAGGCCCAAGCTTTCTGGCCCCCCCCCCACTGCGAATTGTAGTCCGCAGCCGCCCCAGTTTGCTGGCCGGAAAACTGATCAGATGATCAATGTCAGGTTCAAGGACCTGCATCAGCTGTCAGAACAGCTGCAGTTTAAATTTCCCGCGCTGACACCAACAGCTGATGTCAGCGCGTGAGATTTAAACATAGCTAATCTGACAGCTGTTTATACCTCCCACACTGACATCAGCTGCTGGTGTCAGATCAGCTGTGTTTAAATTTTCCCACGCGGACACTGCAGGTAGATGAGCAGCACTAGCCACCGGGTGATCAGTGGCGCCCATCGCCGGGAGATCAGCAGCAGGCGCCGCTGATCTCCCGACGGTGTCCGCACGGGAAATTTAAACACAGCTGATCTGACAGCTGTTTAAATTTCCCCCGCCAACATCACCCATTGGTGTCGGCATGGGAAATTTAAACAGCGGTTAGATCAGCTGTGTTTATATCTCCGGCGTCGACACCGCCAAGAGATGAGCCACACATGCTGCACCCTGGTGCCATCTGATCACACCCTGTCCCTCATGCCTGCCGCCTGTGCAGTGGAGGACAGGGGGTGATCGGATGTCACTAGGGGCTGCAGGAGCGGCAGCTGCTCATCGCCCAGCGGTCTCGGCGCAGGAGTTTTAAACACCGCTGCTCTGACAGCTGTTTAAATTTCCCGTGCCAACATCAGCTGTTCAGCTGTCAGAACAGCGGTGTTTAAAGCTCCCGCACCGTAAAAAGGCTCGGGTTCCCCATACATTTACGTTGAGCATCTTGATATGCTCAACCTGAGCCTTGAGCACCAGAGCATTTTAGTGCTCGCTCATCACTATTGGTGACCAAGATAAAAAAGAAGGTGGGGCCTTTCTTCATCAATGGAAACCTCAATGCCACTGGATATCTGAGATTGCTACATGATGATGTGTTGCCCTCTTTTGCACTGAAGATGGCACATTCCCTGAGTTTTTCCAACAAGATGGTGCACCACCACATTATTGGTGTCAGGTCCAAGCATTCCTACATGAACAGTTTCCTGGAAAGTGGATTGGTCGTCGTGGGCCAGTTGAATGACCACCAAGGTCTCCCAATCTGATCCCCTTATACTTTTATCTTTGGAATCATCTAAAATCAATTGTCTATGCTGTGAAGATACGAGATGTGCAGCATCTGAAACAACGGATACTGGAAGCCTGTGCTAGCATTTCTTCTGCGGTGTTGCTATCAGTGTGTTAAGAGTGGGAGAAGAGGGTTGAATTGACAATCCAACACAATGGGCAGCACTTTGAACACATTTTATAAGTGGTCATAAACTTGTAAATAACTCACGAGAGAATAAAGTTACGTTAAAACCAAGCACACCATTGTTTTTCTTATGAAATGATCAATACGTTTGATGTGTCGCATGACCCTCTTCCCATTGAAAAAAATAAAGTTGGATCCAAAATGGCTGACTTCAAAATGGCCGCCATGGTCACCACCCATCTGGAAAAGTTTTCCCCCTCCCATATACTAATGTGCCAGAAACAGGAAGTTCATATCACCAGCCATTCCCATTGTATTTAGGTACATCCATTTAAATGGCCCACCCTATATATTCACCTTCCTTTATAGCCAGGACCCCATACAAGCTGATTTTAATCACACAGAGGCATTTCAGGTTAGGGTCCCGATACAAGAGACGCACCTTGATGCGGTTATTGAACTCATCTGCATTGGCCAATGCATTTGCTTATGTTACTGATTACTGGTATATTGTTCTTGTAGACAGATTTTGCATTCCCTCATGCTCTCTAGCAGCAGATCTTGACGATTTCCATGTCTAAGAACATTAAGCGTGGCAGAACGTTCCTCAGACAACTATTAAGAAACTCTTCGATAACATGCCAAGGCTGGTAAGTGTGTGCATTTCTGAATGTGGTGATCATAATTGATACTGAAAAAAATAGATGTTTATGAAGAATTTCTTTCTTTCTGTACTATGTGCATATCTTTAATATTCCATTCTGATTTTCATATATATATACCTGTGTGTGTGTATATATATATATATACCGTATATACTCATGTATAAGCCAACCCGTGTATAAGCCGACCCCCCTACTTTTGCCCCAAAACCTGGGAAAACCTATTGACTCGTGTATAAGCCGAGGGTGGACCCCAGCACAGGTATACAGCCTCCAGCAGTGTGGTATACAGGCCCCCTCAGTGGTATACAGCAGCCTCCCCAGTGGTAGTTTACAGCAGCCTCCCCAGTGGTATATACAGCAGCCCCAGAGCGGTATACAGCAGCCCCAGAGGGGTATACAGCAGCCCCAGAGGGGTATACAGCAGCCCCAGAGAGGTATACAGCAGCCCCAGCTGTATACAGCGGTACCCAGTGGTATACAGCCCCCCCCCCCGTGGTATACAGGGCCCCCCTTGCTTGTGGCAACCTGTAAAAGAAGATATCATTATACTTATCGTGTCGCCGCCGCTCTGTCACCGTCACCGCGCTATTCCGGGTCTTCAAGCTTCCTTCTCCGGCGCACAGACAATGACGTCATTTCCTGTGCGCCGGTGAAGGAAGCATGAAGACCCGGAATAGCGCAGTGACGGTGACAGAGCGGCAGCGGCGACACGACAAGTATGATGATATCTTCTTTCACAGGTTGCCACAAGCAAGGTGGGGCCCTGTATACCACGGGGGGGGGGGGGCTGTATACCACTAAGTACCGTATATGACCCGTGTATAAGCCGAGGGGGGACTTTTCAGCACATTTTTGGCGCTGAAAAACTCGGCTTATACACGAGTATATACGGTATATTTATATATATATATATATATATATATACCCCCGTGTGTGTGTGTATATATATATATATATATATATCTATTATATAATCACGAATGGGTTTTTTGCCCCTTTTGAGTCCGCTCGCGCTGCGAGTCAGCGTGGTCATGTGGATACGCCCGAAGCATTGGCCGCGCAGCGGCCATTGCGAGCAGTTCTAAGGCGACTCGCTATGCCCGCGCAGCGGGCATGGCGAGTCGCCTTAGCAGCGCGAAGCATTGGCCGCGAAGCGGCCATTGCGAGTCAGAGACTCGCTCTTCTAGAATCCCGATGCATGTGCATCGGGCACCCAGCTAGTATATATATATATATGCAGTTGAAACCAAGTTTACATGCACTATATAGAAAGACACATACGCATGTTTTTCTCACTATCTGCCATGAAATCAGAATAAACCTTTCCTGTTTTAGGTCAATTAGGATTATTATAATTTTTTGTATTTGCCAAATTTCAGAATTATGAGAGAGAGAAAATGTTTTAAGGTATTTTTATTACTTTCTGCTAAGTCACAAGTTTACATACACTAAGATTACTATTCCTTTATACAATTTGGGACAGCCCATATTATGATGTCATGTGTTTGGAACTGGAAGCTTCTGATAAGTTTATTCACAACATCTGAGTTAATCAGGCACACACCTGTGAATGTATTTGTATTCACACCTGAAACACACTGCTTCTTTGTGTAGCATGATGGGAAAGTCTAAAGAAATCAGCCAAGATATCAGGAAGAGAATTGTGGACTTGCACAATTCTGGTTCATTCTTGGGTACAATTTCCAAATACCTGATAGCTAGTGATGGGCGAATCCTAAATTACTCGGAATCGCTTGACTCTAGCGAGTCCGAGCACAGGACTCGCTACTCGTTGCGAGTCTAGCGAGTCCAATGTTAATGAATGGGGAAGCGAGTAATAGCGAGTAGTGTGAGATTTACAAATCGCAGATGTGTCTCGGAAGCTTCAGCCTGAAGCAATCCTAGTTTTGTCATTTATTTGCATTGGACTCGTTTACTTTGCAACTGTAATCGCTGGGAAACTCGCACAGATAAGAGTCCTGTCTCCTCAGTGTGCTGGCTGCCCCAGCTCCAGGGTCCTAGAGCCTGCCTGCTGCCTGATGTAGCAGTGCTGAGATTGTTCTCAGTCTGCTCATTCCCTGTGTACAGACATGAATGTCTGTGCACAGAGATGATGTAGCAGAGCTGAGATTGTTCTCAGTCTGCTCATTCCCTGTGTACAGACATGAATGTCTGTGCACAGAGATGATGTAGCAGAGCTGAGATTGTTCTCAGTCTGCTTATTCCCTGTGCATAGACATCTATATTTATGCACAGGGGATGTAGCAGAGAGGACATCGCGTTTTGGACTGCGTCGGACGGAAGAGGATTTTTTTAATTAAAGATGGAGTCCCTAATGGCTTTTTTTTTTATTTCTAATAAAAATTTTCCTTGTGTTGTGTTTTTTTTAAAACAATTTAATAGAAATTCATGGCGGTCATGTCTAATATTGGCGTGACCGCCATAAATTTCGGGCTTAAGGCCAGCTGATAATACAAAGCTGGCCCTAACCTCTTTATTACCCAGCATGCCACCGCTACCAGGGCCGCTGGAAGAGCGGGGTTCAGCGCCAGAGGATGGCGCTTCAATGAACGCGCCATCTTCTGGGGCGGCTGCGGGCTGCAATTTGCAGCGGGGGGTGCCCAGAAAGCTTGGGCATCCCTGCGCTGCGGATTCCAGCCCCCAGCTGCTTAGCTGTACCTGGCTAGACATAGAAATTGCGCGGAGCCCCACGCATTTTTTTTTTATTATTTCATGAAATTCTGAGATTCTGACTCTGAGACTCTGACTCTGAAATTCATGAAATAATAAAAAAAAAATGCGTGGGGCTCCGCGCAATTTCTATGTCTAGCCAGGTACAGCTAAGCAGCTGGGGGCTGGAATCCGCAGCGCAGGGATGCCCAAGCTTTCTGGGCACCCCCCGCTGCAAATTGCAGCCCGCAGCCGCCCCAGAAGATGGCGCGTTCATTGAAGCGCCATCCTCTGGCGCTGAACCCCGCTCTTCCAGCGGCCCTGGTAGCGGTGGCACGCTGGGTAATAAAGAGGTTAGGGCCAGCTTTGTATTATCAGCTGGCCCTAAGCCCGAAATTTATGGCGGTCACGCCAATATTAGACATGACCGCCATGAATTTCTATTAAATTGTTTTAAAAAAAACACAACACAGAGAAAATTTTTATTAGAAATAAAAAAAAAAGCCATTAGGGACTCCATCTTTAATTAAAAAAATCCTCTTCCGTCCGACGCAGTCCAAAACGCGATGTCCTCTCTGCTACATCCCCTGTGCATAAATATAGATGTCTATGCACAGGGAATAAGCAGACTGAGAACAATCTCAGCTCTGCTACATCATCTCTGTGCACAGACATTCATGTCTGTACACAGAGAATGAGCAGACTGAGAACAATCTCAGCACTGCTACATCATGTCTGTGAGCAGGCAGGCTCTAGGACCCTGGAGCTGCACAGAGAAGACAGCTGGACTCGGCTCGCAAAGAAACAGCAGTTATCTGCGAGTTTCCCTGCTATCACTGGCACAGTAGCCAGTGATTACTCGCACGAGTCTAATGCAAACAATGGCAATCCTAGTGTTGTCAGCGTTTCTGACAAAACTAGGATTGATATTGATTTGCATTGGACTCGTGCGAGTAATCACTGGGAAACTCGCAGAGTACCGAGTCCTGCGAGTCCCTTACTACTCGCCGAGTAACGAGTCCTAGCGAGTAGATTCGCCCATCCCTACTGATAGCGCCTCATTCATCTGTACAAACATTTATATGCAAGTATAAACAAGATGGGAATGTCCAGCCATCATACCACTCAGGAAGGAGAAGGGTTCTGTGTTCCAGAGTTTAATGTGCTTTGGCCCGACTTGTACATATCAACCCAAGAACAAAAGCAAAAAACCTTGTGAAGATGATAGTTAAGTTTGTGTCATTATCCACAGTGAAAGTAGTATTGTATCAACATGGGCTGAAAGGTCATTCTGCCAGGAAGAAGCCATTACTCCAAAAGAAACATAAAACACCCAGATTAATTTTTGCAAATGCATACCGGAACAAAGACCTGCATTTTTTGAGACATGTCCCATGGTCTGATGAAAGTAAAGTTGAACTGTTTGGCTATAATGACCATCATTATGTTTGAAGGAAAAAGGGAAAAGCTTGGAAGCCCAAGAAAACCTTTACAACTAGGAAACACTGAGGTGACAGCATCATGTTGTGGGGTTGTTTTGCTGCAGGAGGTGACCAATGGCCTTCACAAAATATATGGCATCATGAGGAAAGAAGATTATTTGGCAATGCTGAAGCAACATCTCAAGACATCATCCAGAATGTTCAAGCTTGGTTGAAAATGGGCCTTCCAAATGGACAATGATCTGAAGCATACTGCCAAACTGGTTACAAAGTGGCTTAAAGGATAACCAAATCAATGTTTTGGAGTGGCCATTACAAAGCCCTGATCTCAATCCTATTGAAAATTGATGGGCAAAGCTGAAAAGGCAGGTGTGAGCAAAGCGACCTATAAACATGGTTCAGTTACTCCAGCTCTGTCAGGAGGAATGGGCCCAAATTCCTACCAATTATAGAAGCTTATGGAAGGATATCCAAAATGTTTGACCCAAGTCGTATAGTTTAAGGGCAATGGTAACAAATACTAATGAAATGTATGTCAACTTGCAACTTTGCAGAAAGAAATAAAGATGCCTTAGGCTGGCTTCACACTTGCAGATGGATCTGCAGCGTTTTGCAGATGCATCTGCAAGTGTGAGCATGCTGACCGCGGCCCCTATGTTTATAATAGGGCGCACGCGGTGTGAAAGCTCTCATTCACTCCTATATGTGTACTGTCAGCAGGCGTATGCCTGCTGACAGATCACACACTCCCGTCCGCACTGTGGACGCGAGATGTAGCGTCCATGCTGCGGGCGGGAGAGTGTGATCTGTAAGCAGGCATACGCCTGCTGACAGTACACATATAGGAGTGAATGAGAGCTTTCACACCGCGTGCGCCCTATTATAAACATAGGGGCCGCGGTCAGCATGCTCACACTTGCAGATGCATCTGCAAAACGCTGCAGATCCATCTGCAAGTGTGAAGGCAGCCTTAAAACATTCTTTCATTATTCTGTCATTTGTCAAATATAATTAATTATGGTAATCCTAATTGAGCTAAAACGGGAAAGGTTAATTCTGATTTCATGTCAGATAGTGAGAAAAACATGCAGATGTGTCTTTTTATACAGTGTATGTAAACTGCTGGTTTCAATTGTACATATACACTGGCGATCAAAATTAGAGAACAATGTATGATCACTTGATTTTTGTCAGAAAGAGTGCAATCTACATTGATCAACATTTGGCGTTTTTTGTGTAAGGGGTACACCCCTAGAATAATGTTTTACAAAATTACCAAAGTTTATCAACTTAAAACCTTTATTTTACACAAAACGTGATGATCATAATTAGAGAACAGCAATGAGTGTAGCACAAAGATTAAAATTAAATTTTGTGAAGGTTTCAACAGTCGCCAATCAGTAGGAAGTGTACAGGCCTTTGTTTTGTACAGGCCTTTGCTTTGAATGACTTCAGCACATGTGCGGCTACAGGACATCACTAGTCTCTCACACTGCTCTAGGGTGATTTTTGCTCCACTCTTCTTCCAGTCTCTTCCACAGTTCTGTGACTGTTCTGAGTTTGTTGGCCATAACTTTGTCACCAAGGATTTTCCAGAGGTTTTCTATTGGGTTTAGATCAGGACTCTGGGTGGCCATTTCATTGTTTCAATGTTCTCTATTTCAAGGAGCTCCTTTACCAATTTTCATGTGTGACAGGGGGCATTATCCTGCATGAAAAATATTATTATAAAATATAATATAATATATCAGTATATATCATGAAAATAACTGGCTGATTGAGTGCTGCACGCAAGTAAGAAACCACGTGTTGTTGAAGAAGGTTCTTATACACACTTGCATTCCCTCTGCCATGTAAGTGTATGAGAGGTCCAACCCCTGCAGCAGAAAAATTACCCAAACCATGACACTTCCTCCACCACCTTTCACTGACTTCTTTGCACATTTTGGGTTCAGTCTTTCCCCAGTTTGTCGGCGAACATAATGTTTCCCATCAGACCCAAATAAACTAAACTTACTTTCATCACTCAAATGAACTGTGAACCACTTCTCCTCTGTCCACACAACATGCTCCTCACCAAAGGTGAGTCTAGCCTTTGGATTCTTCCTGCTAATGAGAGGTTTGGTCATTGCAGAGTGGGCTTTCAGTCCAAATGCTCTTAAACATCGTGACACTGTATGACGAGACAGATTCTTACCCAGTTCACTGCTGAACTGGCAAGCTACTCCAGCTTCAGTGTTAAAATGATTATCCATGGAAATTCTCCGCATTATCCTGTCCCCTCTTGCATTTGTCTATCGAGGGCAACCAACCTTCTTGGGGGACTTGAAAGGGTTTGTGATGTTGTAAAGATGCTATATTCTAGAAATCACAGACTTGGAAAGACCAACTTCTTCTGACACCTCTGGACGGCTTGGGCGAACTGGAACCTCCCAAGACCATACTATGTGTTTACTCTTAATTGATAAGCTTATTCCCCTCAATGAATTTGGAGTATTGCTGTCATCTCCCCTCTCTTCCTCTCCCCTCCTCTCCTTTTTCCCCCCTATTGTTATTATTTATGTTATGTACCACGACTACATGTCTGTGGCGAGACGTGGGTTATGATATATGTTCTTTTTTGATATTCACAATAAAAATCTAATGGTTTAAAAAGAAAGACCAACTTCTGTGGCTATGACTGATAGGGTGACCCCTTTGACCTTCATCTGGACAACCAGCTGCTGGAGGGTTTCAGTCACTTTGGAAGGGAACAACATTTTGCAAAGTGAGTGCAACCTGGAAGGTTAGGCTGCCAGTTAAATAAGGGTTTGTCAGATAATTAAGAAAATTAGCACCAGGTGCCAAATTAACACCAATAACTTGCAGGTATCAGAATGTGTTCTCTAATTTTGATCAGTGTCTTTTTCATTTATCTCATTTACATTTTTATTCTGTGCTTTAGAATATATTTAATTTATGAAATAAGCTTCAAATATTGCTATTTTACTCATGTTAGAATATTTTCACATAGAACAGCACAATGACCTTAACATTAAGGAAATTGTGCGTTGTTCTCTTATTTTGATCGCCAGTGTGTATAGCTATATTATATATATATATCATCGTATTTTTCGGATTATAAAACGTAGTTTTGTTCATCCAGATTTTGGGGGACAGTGGGGGGTGCATTTTATACTCTGAATGTACGAATTATATACTGTAGAGCAGGGTGGGGGCAGCTTTGGAGTGGGGTCCTGGGCCGGAGCAGGCTGGCTGCAGGCTCCATGAGGCAGCAGGAGGTCACATGCTCCTGCTCATATAATATGCACAGCACCCACAGTCCATCACCGAGGTGCTGAAACTGCACCGTGGTGATGGACTGGTGGAGCGGCGCATATTACATTGCCTGCGCTCCCCCTGTGATGACATATGCCCCCCCCACACTGGATTTGGCCCCCCATGCTGCTGGCCATAATAAAATAACCATGTTACTTACCCTGTCAAGCGGTGTCCTCCATGTCTCCCTCCTTGCCGGGCTTATGATCGGTACAGCAGAGTGAGATCATCTCTGGGCGCCCGATCACATGACTGGCTTCCCAAGAAGAACCAGGAAGTGTGGGTGCAGCAGCAAGGAGGGAGACATGGAGGACACCGCTGGAAAGGGTAAGTAACGTGCTTGTTATTTTATTATGGGCAGCAGCATGAGGGGACAAAATCCAGCACGGGTGGGGGGGGGGCAGGTGCCATCACTGGAGGCCATATCCAGCACAGGGGGATGTGTGCCATCATAGAGGGACGTGTTCCATCACTGGGGGCCATGATTCTGCACAGGGAGATGTGTGCCATCACAGGGGTGTGTGTGCCATTACTGGGGGACATGTGCCATCATTGGGGGCCATGATTCAGCACTGCGAGACATGTGCCATCACTGCGGAACGTGTGCCATCATTGGGGGCCATGATTCAGCACAGGGGGACGTGTGCCATCACTGGGGGACGTGTGCAGGGCCGCACCGTCCATTGGACAGTGTGAGCCCTGTCATTCAGGCGGCAGCCGGCAGGGGGAGCGGCTGTGCAGAAGGGGGCGGCGCCTCATGCAAACAGCCTCCCCCTGTCATGGCGCCGGCCGCTCACCCCGCGCACCGGAGGTAAGCGGCGACCGCCGGGGGAGAGGCACAGAAGGGGTGCCAGCCCCAGGCATCACTAGCACCCCCCCCCCGGTACTCATCCACGGCCGCGGCAGGCAACCACTGCCGCGGCTTAGGCGGCAGTGGCGACCCGGTCACAGAGGGGGCGGCAGGCCCAGGCTTCACTAGCACCCCCCACCCCCCCCCCCGGTAACAAGTGCCGCGGCTCAGGCGGCAGTGGGGCTCGGTGCACCCCTGGACGTGTGCCAGCCTTAACCAGTATAAGGGGGCATATCTAGGATTGGAGGCCTATATCCCAGGATGAGGGACCATGTACCAGGTGTGAGACAGTGCGGGGGATCATATGCGAAGGGTGCTATGTCTCCCCCAGAATGCGCACTGTCACGTATTGAGCCCGGTGTAGGGTATGAGAGAAAGGGACGGTCCGCTCCCTCCGCTCCGGGTCTTGCAAGGTCCCGGAAGGAGACACGGAGTTAAAAGCCTGAGCAGGAGGCAGGGCGGGGCCCCCTTGTACACAGAATTGTGCCTTAGCTGCAGGAGCAGCAGAGATATACACAGGAGAGGTCTAGAGTTCCAGAGGACCGTGTGCTAGACTAACACGGCCTAGCCCAGGAGGGCTGGGAGCTCGGCGTGACCTATAACGGAGGCCTTTGGCCTGAAGGACCCGGGGTACGTTATATGAACTGTGTCTTGTGTACCCGGCTGCGACCCGGATTCCGGCAGACTGTGCCATCGCTGTGTGTACCAGCAATAAACACCGGGTCCTGTTTGAACCACTACCGGGCTCCACGTGTTTCCTGACTTGCAATCCAGGCGCTGCCCCACATATGGTGGAGAATGCGGGCAACTGCCGGCCCGGTGAGGTGTAGCATTCATTCCTGGTGAAGCCCGCGCTACTGTCGCCCTTCCTTCCGAAACCGCTGGTGAAAGTGACTGTTTCATGAGGCTAATGAGCGGCAGCTAAGTGAGAGGAGCAGCAGTCATTATAGCCGCCAGTCTCTTGCGGGGTGCCGGCACTGCATGTCCATACTTAAGCCGGCCACGCTACAGTTCAGGCCTGCTGCTGATATGGAGGAAATCCTAAGGCAGCTGGTACTTACCCAGCAGCGGCAACAAGAACAGCAGGAGCAGCAGCTCCGACAGCAGGAGCAACAGCAGAAAACAAATGAACTGCTCCTGCAGCAAATTGCGATCTTACGAGACCCGCCAACAGCACCTCCTCCGGAGCAGCGTGAGGCCCGGGACCGGGTCCGGTCGGCCCTGCGGAAGCTGAGTCCAGAGGACGACGTAGAAGCCTTCCTCACCGTCTACGAGCGCACCGCAGAGCGAGAAGGCCTTCCTCCCGCTCAGTGGGCTGAAGTGGTTGCGCCATTCCTGATGGGCGACGCCCAAAAGGCCTACACAGACCTCAGTTGGGAGGAGGCACAGGACTACGCCAGACTCAAAGGTGAGATCCTTGCTAGACTGGGGGTCAATACTTATGTCAGAGCCCAGCGGGTGTTTTCCTGGGCCTACGTGGAGTCCAAGCCGGCTCGCTCCCAGGCGTATGACTTGTTGCAGTTGGTGAAACGGTGGCTTCAGCCTGAGAGCTTGACTCCGGGGCAGATGGTGGAAAGGGTGGTGGTCGACCGGCTGGTACGGACTCTGCCGGTGGCGATACAGCGTTGGGTGGGGCAAGGGGACCCGGGCACCTTGGACCAGGTGGTTAGCTTGTTAGAGCGATATACAGCCACCCAGGAGTTCATACGGGACTCTGCCCCACTGCGGCAGTTACGGCGGCCTCCGGAGCCGGCTAAAGGTGTACGTCCATTCCCAGGGGACTCTCCTAAAAACGTACCCGCTGAGAGGACACCCCAGAACGGGGCTGACAGGAGACCAGGCTCCCCAAGAAGGAGCTTCCGGCCCAGCGCTGCCACTGCTACGTGGTGCTGGCGGTGCAAAGGACCAGGACATGTGGCTGCCTATTGCCCACTAACGGCGGAGCCCATGGACTGCGGGTTCACACGCCGGCTCTCGATGTATGCCAGCCCCGTGTTCACTGCAGATGTGGTGGATCCCCTAACGGAACCACATCTGTGCCCAGTGCTCATTAATGGACACAGAGCGGAAGCTCTCTTGGACTCTGGCAGTTTGGTGACGCTGGTTCGGGCGTCCTTAATCCCCGGGTTGCAACTCACTGGGGAATTGATCGGGGTCCGGTGTATACACGGGGACCTACGCGAGTATCCAACCACGGAGGTGACTCTATCCACTTCATGTGGAGAGGTGACCCACGTGGTTGGAGTGGTAAACTCTCTACCCTATGGTACTGTGCTGGGAAGAGACTTACCATTGTTTTGGTCCTTATGGGGAAGGAGGAGTAACCCTTCCCTGATGCCAGGGAATCAAGGTGCTGAACCCGACGACCCTGAGACCGGGACACCTGCCGTAGGGGTCGCCAACATAGGGCTAGAGTGTCACCCCGATAGGTTCCCGGTAGACGTATTGGCAGGAGAGGTCGAGGAGACCCCACCGCTTCCCGAGTTGGAAGTATCCCGGGGAGCATTTGGGACAGCCCAGCTACAGGACCCCACACTGACCAGGGCCCGAGAAAGGGTAACAGAAGTAAACGGGGTAGCTCAGCAGCCGGGGGCAGAGAATGTATTTCCACGCATGGTGATTAACCGGGAGTTACTTTATAGGGTGGACAAAGTCAGGGATGAGGTCGTGGACCAACTGGTAGTGCCGCAGCCACACCGCCGGGCAGTCCTAGAGATGGCCCACTCCCACCTGCTAGGGGGCCACCTTGGGGCTAAAAAAACGCAAGAACGCATCTTGCAGAGGTTCTTCTGGCCGGGCGTGTATGCGGACGTCCAGAGGTACTGTGACTCCTGCCCGGAATGTCAGCTGACCACACCCATTGCCACCTTCCGTAGTCCATTGGTACCTCCACCCGTTATAGAGGAACCTTTTGAACGGATCGCAATGGATTTGGTGGGGCCTATAGTGAAGTCAGCCCGAGGCCACCAACATATACTCGTGGTTGTCGACTACGCCACCCGGTACCCGGAGGCGATTCCATTACGCCGCACCTCGGCGAAGATGATTGCCCGGGAGCTGTTTGCTATGTTCTGTCGCCTAGGACTACCTAAGGAAATCCTCACAGATCAGGGGACTCCTTTTATGTCCAAAGTGACCCGGGAACTGTGTAAACTGCTCAACATAAAACAGCTGCGTACCTCGGTGTATCATCCCCAGACCGACGGATTAGTGGAGCGGTTTAATAAAACCCTGAAGTCCATGCTAAAAAAAGTGGTAGGAAAGGATTGAGACATGTTATTGCCCTATCTAATGTTCGCCATCCGGAGGTACCGCAGTCGTCTACGGGGTTTTCTCCCTTTGAGCTGTTGTACGGCCGACATCCTAGAGGGCTCTTGGATGTTGCCAAAGAGACGTGGGAACAGGAACCCACACCCTATAGGAGCGTGATCGACCACGTGGCGAAAATGCAGGACCGGATCACGGCGATCCGGCCTATTGTAAAAGAGCACCTAATGGATGCCCAAGGAGCTCAAAGCCGCAGGTATAATACCCGGGCCACCGTTAGGACCTTTGAGGTGGGGGACCGGGTATTGGTCTTAGTGCCCACAACGGAAAGCAAATTATTGGCCAAATGGCAAGGGCCCTATGAAATCCGGGAAAAAGTAGGGGAGGTCAATTACAAGGTATACCAGCCCGGGAAAAGGAAACCCGTGCAGCTATACCACATAAATTTGCTTAAAGCATGGAAAGACCGGGAGTGCCTGATTATG
This sequence comes from Allobates femoralis, assembly GCA_033576535.1. Lineage (NCBI taxonomy): Eukaryota > Metazoa > Chordata > Amphibia > Anura > Aromobatidae > Allobates > Allobates femoralis. The sequence goes on along the minus strand of JARQOC010000008.1, from coordinate 138,307,807 downwards.
GAGGGGTCCGATGCACCCGGTGACCCTTACCCTTCGGCCACCAGGGATACCGAAGGGGTAAAAATAAGTGACACCCTCACTAAGGCCCAATGACGGGAGGCTCGAAAGTTGGTACAGCAGAATCCCGATGTGTTCTCTGACCTGCCCGGGCGCACTTCGGTCATTCAACATGACATTGTCACTGAGCCCCGGGTTAAAGTGCGAGTGAAACCATACCGGGTACCCGAGGCCAGACGGCAAGCCATCACGGCCGAAGTTAAACACATGCTTAAGTTAGGCGTGATAGAAGAATCCCGGAGTGAATGGGCTAGTCCCATTGTGCTCATTCCAAAGCCGGACGGATCGTTGCGGTTCTGCAACGATTTCCGGAAGCTGAACGAAGTGTCTAAGTTTGATTTATATCCCATGCCCCGGGTGGACGAGTTGATTGAAAGACTGGGGCAAGCCCAGTACTTCACAGCGCTCGATCTGACAAAAGGATACTGGCAGGTGCCGCTAATGGAGTTGGCCAAGGAAAAAACCGCCTTTGTTACTCCAGAAGGTCTCTATCACTACGTCGTGTTGCCTTTTGGGTTGCATGGAGCCCCGGCCACATTTCAGCGGCTCATGGACATAGTGTTACAACCTCATCGGAAGTACGCGTCCGCCTACCTAGATGACATCATCATCTTTAGTCCGGATTGGCACACCCACTTATCCCAGGTTCAGGCCGTGGTGGATTCGCTCAGGGCCGCAGGCCTGACGGCGAATCCGAAAAAATGTGCCATGGGGCTCGAGGAGGCCCGGTACCTGGGGTATGTGATTGGGCGAGGGGTTATCAAACCCCAAATAAACAAAATTGAGGCCATTCAAAATTGGCCCCGACCGGTGTCTACCAAACAGGTGAGGGCGTTCCTCGGCATAATTGGGTACTACCGACGCTTCATACCCAATTTTGCTGGGCGAACGGCGGCCCTGTCCGACCTGTTAAAAGGGAAGAAATCTGCTTTGGTGCGTTGGAATCCCCAAGCAGAGGCGGCCTTTCAATCCATGAAGTCGGCCTTGTGCGGACAGCCCGTCCTCATCAGTCCTGACTTCACAAAGGCCTTCGTTGTACAAACAGACGCCACGGAGGTGGGGCTGGGGGCTGTGCTGTCGCAAGAAGTGGACGGAATCGAGCATCCGGTCACTTACTTGAGCCGGAAATTGTCCCCGGCGGAAAAGAATTATAGCGTAGTGGAGAAGGAGTGCTTGGCTGTTAAATGGGCCTTGGAGTCCCCATGTTATTATTTGCTCGGGCGACAGTTCCGGTTGGTTACGGATCACGCTCCCCTGGTCTGGATGCAAAATGCCAAAGAACGGAACGCTCGGGTCACCCGGTGGTTCCTGTCCCTCCAAAACTTCAGTTTTACGGTGGAGCATCGGGCTGGCAAGTTGCAGGGTAATGCGGATGCCCTGTCCCGGGCGCCCTGTTTGTTGGCTGGGGTTCAACCCCACAAGTTTGAACTGAGGGGGGGGTATGTGAGACAGTGCGGGGGATCATATGCGAAGGGCGCTATGTCTCCCCCAGAATGCGCACTGTCACGTATTGAGCCCGGTGTAGGGTATGAGAGAAAGGGACGGTCCGCTTCCTCCGCTCCGGGTCTTGCAAGGTCCCGGAAGGAGACACGGAGTTAAAAGCCTGAGCAGGAGGCAGGGCGGGGCCCCCTTGTACACAGAATTGTGCCTTAGCTGCAGGAGCAGCAGAGATACACACCGGAGAGGTCTAGAGTTCCAGAGGACCGTGTGCTAGACTAACACGGCCTAGCCCAGGAGGGCTGGGAGCTCGGCGTGACCTATAACGGAGGCCTTTGGCTTGAAGGACCCGGGGTACGTTATATGAACTGTGTCTTGTGTACCCGGCTGCGACCCGGATTCCGGCAGACTGTGCCATCGCTGTGTGTACCAGCAATAAACACCGGGTCCTGTTTGAACCACTACCGGGCTCCACGTGTTTCCTGACTTGCAATCCAGGCGCTGCCCCACACAGGATGAGGCGGCTATGAGGGACATATACCCTATATGGTTTGTAAGACAGACACTGACATTATAAGACAGACCCCATTTAACATTAAAAATTATTTTTTTCTCTTTTCCTTCACCAAATTTGGGGGTGCGTCTTATAATTAGTTGCGTCTTGTAAAGCAAAAAATACGGTATATATGTATAGATTATATAAATGTTTAAATATTATATACTCTAGTCTAAAAGGTTGGTTCAAAATGGATCATTTTGATATATGTTTTGAAAAGTAACATAGCAACATTCAATATGTCTCATGAAAAGAAAATACTGGCAAGCAATTCCAGAAGGAATTTGAGCAAAGGGTTGGCAGAGAACTTTTCCAATCCATTTCCTGACTGACTCACAAGTAGGGGAAAATGTACTGTATGACTTTGCAAAGTACTTGTTATATTTAATTAATAAGTTGAGTCCAAAAAGCAATATTCAGAAAGTATTTCTAAATTATCCAATCTGTAATTGGCATATTATATATGGTACGTCATATCATACATTGTGTGTCATATCCAGTCTAAATGTATCCATGAAAGCAGCACAGAACTGAGTGCTTTGGCATTTGCTGCAAAAAATAGGAGATTCTCCATATGCGCCCACCTTTTCATTGACAGCGGTTTGAGACAGGGACCTGTTTCTAAAATAGATATGGTAGGTAATTGGGAATTTCATCTAAAAGACCTTTATAACATATCCTGTCAATAAATCACAGATGTCCGAGATTGGAATGCCTTTTTCTTTTCAGAAATCAATCACATTTACAATACATACTCCCAGTGGCGTAACTTCAGGCCCAGGGGCCCCCATGCGAAAGTTCCAACGGGGCCCCAATTATTGCAAATCTTTAAAAGTATTACTCTTTTTCTATAGACCAAAGGGACTTTTGGGGCCCCCTAGGCTGCAGGGCCCGGGTGCGATCGCAACCCCTGCAACCTATTGTAGTTACGCCCCTGCATACTCCTCATTTACTTCCAACCCTTTTCAAATGTGCAGATGACCCTCCTGCCAGGGCAGATTATAATGAAGGTGATCTGGGCTACCACCTGGGTCTCAAGGCCAGACTGCCTTCATTATTATTGAATAGCTTCTTTATTTTAGCTATGTGCTGGCCAGGGATCACATGGTGCCTTCCCACAACTCCACTGCCTTCAATTGAAAATAACAGAAAATAAAGGAAGCCATCCTCAACAACATTCTGCCCTGCCTTAGTATTGTGCCATCTGTGTAATGTCAATGTTCCTGTGTCACTCAGCAGGTTTACTGCAACAAAAGGTCAATGTTCATCAGGTAAGAGGTGCCAAGTGGAATCGTCATGAAGTAAATGGGTTTATTTTTTATGGCTATGGTGAAAATGCAGTGTGCAGGTTGGACAATGATCACCGAAAGGGGAAAGAACAGTGGAGAAGAATGAAAACAAAGGTGAGAAGAGCACAATTACTAGAGAGCTTAGTAGGAGGAAACAACATTGATAGGCAGAGCAAAATGGGCAGTAATGAATTCACCATGGTTGATTGGATATCAGGTTATGGGCCAAATCCATACAGAGGACAACACATTTGTACCTCATCTGTGCTTGATATTTATCACAATTTTTGTGCATAGGTTAGTCCACCCACTTTTTGAGGATTGAAACAGGTTCTCAATGGAACTGAGACCTTGGGAGTCTCCTGTCCAAGGACACAAAATTTCAATGTTTTCTTATTGGGCCATCTACTTATCACTTTTTACTTTTAACATAGTCTGTATCATGTTGAATAAAAGCATTGATCATCACCAAATTGCTCCTGGACCATTGGGAGAATTTGCTCTTCAAGGATGCTTAAATCCAATTTTTTATTCATGGCAGTAATTTTAAATTACCGTTACACGCTTCAATGTCGTTAAGGTCTCACTAACGATTGCATGCATGCGCGGTCATTAGGACATCTTTTTGACATCGCTGGCGAGATGTCAGACGTGTAGATATTGTGGACGACGCACCAACGATGTAGCGAGCAGGTATCGTTTGCACAACCCAGCGAACGATACTGGTTCACTGTTGTGAATAGGGGAAGTTCTTAACGACATCTTTATTGCGGTGTCACACACAACGATGCAGCAGGTTGAATGATCGAGGATCGTTTGATTTGAGAACATGTTCTCAAATCTGCGATCAACGATCCAACCAATTATTGTAGTCGTATCTCGATGTTACACGCAACGACATCCTAACAATGACTCCAAACCCGTGACATTTGAGCGATATAGTTCACGATCTTGTACCATGTAACGGGGCCTTTAGGCAAAATTGTGAGTAAGCCCATTGCTTGGATGATGAGCAACTCCACATGTGGATGGCCTTAAGAGTCTTTACTTTGGGAATATCATAGGACTCATGGTAGTTCTTACCTTATTTTTTCTGGACCATCATTCCTCCAGATGTCCAAAACAGTCTGAAGGTGGCGTCATCATAGAAATTAACTTCATAAGGAGTACAGGGGATAGACTGCAGAGGAATGACTAGGGTAAAGATATTTGCTGTATAGCATCGTCCTTTATTACATACAGTAGTTGTTCTCTTTTATTATGTAGAGTGTAGCGCTGTTGCTCGTTACATTGTCCTTTCTTAATATGCATAGTATCATCTCTTATTACACAATGTCCTCATGTATAGCGGTTTCTTATAACAGTATCCCTCAAATAGCACAGAGTGTCATAAATGTTCAATAGGAAGTGATCCAATTCTATAGTGGCCGCGCTCCCCGTGGTAATGATTTTAAGAACTTCTTGTCCACAAAAAATTTTATTCCTCAAAACATGCGAGAATATAAAAAACGGATACAACGCGTTTCGGCGGAGACAACCGCCTTCCTCAGGTATCTCAGGTTTGTTTTTTATATATACCCTACAGGGAATCACCTTACTTCATAGAGTGTCATAAATGCAAGCTAGGTTCAAATCCCACCAAGGACAACATATGCAAGGAGTTTGATTATCCTCCCCGTGTTTGTGTGTTTCGTCCAGGTACTCCAATTTCCTCCCACACCCCAAAGTCATACCGATAAGCAATTTAAATTGTGAGCCGCAATGGAGACAGGGACTATCAATTTTGTAAAGTCCTGTGGAGCAAATAGCGTTACAAAAGTGAGTAAAATAAATAGGAATGATGTAGCTAGGCAAACACAGTGCTCAGATATTTCCATTAGTTCCATAGACAATGAATGGGAAAGTGTGCATACATCACGATGCCTCACCATTGCATTTTGCTTGCAGCTAGGAGGAATGTGTTTGGAACTCCCGCTGTAGTTATCATTAGGAGTCCCAGCAATGGGGCCACCAGGGATCAGATATTCAGAATAGAAAAAAGTAATTCGAGCAAAAAAACCTTAAAATTGTAGTTAAGATGGTATAACTTTAAGCAGCCACTCCTTTATAATTGCGAGGAATTTTGCACCTGTGCACCCTCCCACATACTGTATAACATTATGGCTACTGCATGCTGCCGAGTACGGATGTGACCTTCCCTTGTGCTAGTAGGCCAACATAAACCCTCTTTGTAATTTTATATTTTGTTTCAATTTTCTGTAATTTGACATGGGATTTTTGCACTGTATGATGTAGTAAAACATAGTGTTCTGCTCCTTAACAGAAGCTCAGCCTGTTTCTAAGTTACCAGCAGAATTATGAATGCAGCTCTAGAATTTATCCCTGAATTAGTATTTTTACTTGTAGATTATATAATGGTGTTGAAAAGAGATCATGTGCACCAACAAGGGAATATCCTAAAGGTACTGTGGTGATATCCCCTGAAAAGTAGATTTCAGCATGAACCTTTGTAACGAGCCAACCTCTACTAATTGAAGTTTCAAGCAGAACAACTGATAACAAAAAGCTATATTTTACATGTAAATTAAAATATTAAAACACAACACAACCAGAAATTTAACCAAGAATTTTATATACTTTATTAAAAGATCAAAAAATAAACAACAATATAGAAGTAACATACTAAAATGAGTAGCATTATGCACGGTTCTAAAGCACATACAAAGCACTACAGCGATATAATCTTGCTAAAAAAGAAAAATAAAGTACATCCTGTTGGTAACAGTTGAGGGAATGATCTTTATTACATTCTAAAGCTGAGAAACAGATCTGAGCTGTCTGAATCCAAGGCTGTATGTCAGTAGTAGGTTAGCCGATTCTGCTTTACACAGTGGACGCCAAAGCATGTACAGTACACCAGTATTATAACATCTATACACCCAACCAAGTAGAATAGCAGGCTGCATACTTTGTGGTCTGTGATTAGTACCCATAGTTGGGGCTGCTTCTTCATAAAAGGTATTTAAAAGGGTCCAAGAGTTTTATATCTACATATTATTTAAAAGATATCTGCCTGTGTTACATTTGCTCATTCACTGATGTGGAATATGTCCATATGTATCCATGTAAGTATTTTGTCTAAATGAGTTCAAATATGAAAACAATTTGATCTAAAGCTGACTTTATGCGGAGATAGTTGATAATTATTGAGTCAGTCCACCAACTGGACTTAAATTTCCAGTTTCATACACAGTCTTCTGTGTATGAAAGTGACTAGATAGTGAAAACTGACAAAAAGCACAATAGGGTATTATCTGATAGACAAGGTAACCTTCTAATAGTAAAGGCATTGCTGCGTCAGACACAACCACTGGAGATCACTTAGGTTTGTTAAATAGCTGTTGCAGGCCCAGTATAATTTGTATAGAAATGTCACGAACGAAAGGGTTAACACCGCACTGCTATCTTGAAAATGAAAGATTCCAGGTAGTAATCTTCAATATAATAATTTAGTTGATGCGTTTCGGAGTTATCATTGATATTTCCAGATGAAGAAGTATAACTTTGAAACCCGTCGAGTAAATCACTATAATGAAGATTTCTACCTGAGTCTTTCATTTTCAAGATAGCTGTGCAGTGTATGAAAGTGACTGAGTCCAGTGGGCGGTCCTACTCAGTGATTGACAGTCTTCCATGTGTGACTATTTATGCAGAGATAGTTGGTAATCAGAGTGGGTCCACCAACTGGACTTCTATACATACACAGTCTTCCGTGTGTGAAAGTGACTAAGTCCAGTGGATGGTCCTATACTGAAGACTGGCAGTCACTGATTAGGACCGCCTACTGGACTCCTATACATACAAAAACTGGGGATTTAATGAATGAAATGCAAGTTTTACTGAACCTTTTTCCACAAAAACATACATCAATTTCATCAGTTCCTCTGGATCTGTAAAATCCTGCCTGCAGATCAGATGACATGCCATGCCCAACATGACTGGTTCCCTTTCAGGATCAGAAATTGAAAGACAAATTCCAACACCAGGTGATGCAACACAATATGTATATAAAACTTTGGGACCCCATCCCCATAGACATTGACCACTCAGGCAAAATGTTCTTTTCATCTATGAATCTGATGAACATACTAGTGCCCACGATCACACGTCCAGACCTTACCACTTGTATTATGTAGAAGAGCGAACCTATTGTGCCGTTCTGTAATAAGCTTCCACTGAAACAGAGCGGGTGTCAGTGGTTTGTATGGAAGTTTTGTACTTGACTGCATCTTCGGCAGGTATGGTACCAGAGTATTAGACTACCTACAATATGGTTTCAACAGCTGCTCACTTTACAAATGCAATTATACAGTTTAGTAGATTCTCATCACTACATGTTGTCTTATGCGATTAATTGTTGCAGAACACTTCCGATAACAATAAGGTTTAGTTATCCCCTCATCTGTTAGAATCCGAGGAGCCATGGCAACAAATGGCCCCGATCTCTACATTACAGCCGTTTCCCATGTACAGTAGAACGTGTGTCAGGTTATTTCATACTGTTGAGTGTGACAAGAACAAATTAAAAAAATAAAATAATTGAAGCTGAATTTTCACGTACATGAGGTTTCCACAACTTCCGAAGCAGAATTAGACATTATTTCAAGATTAGGAGAGAAGCACAGTGAAGACCGTTAGGAAAGGACAAAGGGGGCTGCTTTTCAATGCATACAATATTAATAGTGCAAAACGATTGTCATATGGTTGGAGGTTTGGAAAGGGGCAATGCAATTTGTCACAACTGCAATACATCAGGTTAATAAGGAAAATATTTGCCTGGATTTAAATCTATTTCTTGGTATTACGTGCCAGACCATTTTTGTCAAAAATATTTGGAAAATAAAACTTTTTTTTGCATAGATTATGAAGTGCTCAGTTGCACAGAACAAATATTGCCAGCCAAATTTGAGTAGTCTTACTGGACTACTTGCCCATATGCATTGCAGAGCTTCCATTTTGTAGTGAGAACTAATATTGATAAGAAATCCGCTTATTCATGGTAATTATTGTTTCAGACCACAAAACTCCAGAGTTTTCAGAAACGTAAGAAAAGCATCTGCTGCCATGTCTTACAAAATTAAAGGCTCAGTCTTTGAAAGTATCTAAATGAGACCTCCATCAAGCATATGTATTAGCTGAGGTTACTCCGCTACCATAATGTTGCGGACTCTAGCCTAAGAATCATCTATATTATTAGATTCATGGGGGAGTTTGACATCAGGCACCCCCACTGATCAGCTGTTTACAGTGCTGGCAGCTGCCAGATGCCGGCATTTCCGGAGCTGAATAGCACAGCTGTGTCAATTGTAGTGGACCCTGCTGAGTGCTGCAGATTAGAGATGAGTGAAGCCATGGAAGTTTGGGCTCTGGAGTTCACATGGACTTTATATAAAGTTCTATTCTAGACCAAAACTTGACCTGAACCTCATTGGAGGTCACTGATGGGTCAGTTCGGCTCTCCTCCCATATTCAGCCAGCCATAAGCAAAGCACCTCTGGGGGAGGAGGGCGGGGATTTGTCATTTTCTTTTTTTGTACACACTAATCCCAACAATCCTAATTTTACCCCTAGAACGAGCCATTCAAACACTGCAAGCGTCTCTCAACTGGCCGAGCACTGACTGCAGTAAATAGTGTATGTAAAACACCCGAACTCCGAACCCGAACACTGAAACATTTGTGTCTGTGTTCGGTACAAACTCTGAACTTCAAAGTCCGATTCACTCATCCCTACTGCAGATCCATCCTTATCCTTAGGGTAGGTCACTAAGAGTATAGAAAAGAGCTCCATTCTTAATAAGTCATCTGTGTGATTGCCCCATCATACTGTGCTGGTCTACAAGGCCATTAAAATTTTCCAGTTAAAAGGGGAGAGAGTGGGGGTGCGATACTGGCATCCTAAAAATAAAAATTAAAAAAAGAAAAAAATTTTTGATTGAAAACAGTATTTGATAGATTTACAATGTACAGGCAGATTCCATTTTCCTTGATAAGTCAGCAGCATTAATTGAAAGGCTGGTAACGGTCTTCATGTGTCTGCTCTGTCATCTTTTATATCAGGGCATCCATGTAACAAGTACCTTATATTGGAGAAGAGTATTAAGTGCTTCCATACATTACATGCCAAAAAGGATGATGTTACTCAATGTGTGAAGTCAGACATGTATAGATACAACTGTCTGGAAGTCATTTACATCTCTGACATTTTGTTATTCCAATGGAAAGATCAGTTGGCCAACTGATACCATCTTTGTATGGGTGCATTTCTTTATATTTATTGGGTGTAAATGTTTTCTATAAATCTTCACTTTAGCCATAAATCAAATCATAAAATTCTTTGTTTGCAGGTACAATGAAGAGGAGCCGGAGCTTATGACGTGGTCTTTGTACACTATACTCAATCAGTATGTAGTGGCCCCAGTAGGCAGTCAGAATTTTATCATTTATCTCTAGGTCTAAGGGGATTTGGAGCTATAAGAATTGTGGCCACATGCTTTGACATTATCATAATATTGTGCTCTAAGGTAGACATTTAATATCCTATAGCTAAAAGGCATGAGCTTTGGCCATCACTGCAAATGCCTTTTCTTCAGCAATTTCATTAAGGCTAAGCTTACACTTTAGTTTAGTGTTACCATACTACGGATTTAAAAAAAATTTGACAACTGATCTCATGGCTTTTGGGCCCCAAGGAGACATCAGTAAAACCAATAGTGTGACTTTGCATGTCTACCTCTGTGACAGAAGAGAAGTGATGCAATGCTGATACATGAAAAGGTAGCCATTTTGCTCTGGTTTGTACTCCTGATGAAGCACATACTAACACGAAATGGCTGTTGCTTGTGTCATGTACCACTGTTTTCCCCCATGAGCTACATTTGTCAAATGAAATAAAGCATTAAAAAAAAGATCTCTGGAGAGTGTCGCCTTTCTTATAAAATTTGTGAAGCTATTTTCCACCATTGTTGGCTGGACATCACCAAAAGAAAGTTATATACAACACATGTCTAATGCATATACTGTGCATAGTGCTTGTAAATAAGACATTTGCTAATATAGTTGCCAGCCCATATATTCTTTGCTTGATACAGGATTTTGGGGCTCCTTAGGCACCAGTGTCAGGCTCCAAAACACAATTAATACAAAAGTGAACTAAGCCTTTTAAAGGGGTACTAAGTGCTAAACAGAAAAACTATTAAAAAAAAAAAAATCACTGCTTGTGTCATGTCACCCTAAGGATGTTTCTACCCTGAGATCTTCTCCAGAATAAGGTTACTCGTTTCACAACATGCCCTATGCTGCAAATTGGAGTTTACCAGTGCTGAATATTAAGCTATGGCAACCTACAAAGCTTTTGCAACAGCAAAGCAACATCATGCTTTTTGGATAAGATTTTTTTCATTTTTATAGCAAAATGCCGTCTCTTCAAAGCCTTATTTATACCTATCTCTTTTACAAACTTTTCCTGTGTTTTTTTGGACTTTTTATATTCAAAATATGTTCCAAGTTTTTTTGTTGTTTTTTTTTTTTTAATTTTTTTATTTTTTACATTTTATCTTATTTTTCCACTCTTGGACTATGTACATAAGTGCAAAAAAGGTGTGTCTCACACATTCGTACACTAACTGAATCAGTTTAACTGCAGCATATTTGTATCTTCAACACTGTTGAAGCAGCATATCATGCTTAGGGAGGAGAAAGAAAGAAACATAAAAAAAGACCATCACTTCCTCAGTCTGCGAGCATGGACCTAATGAATGCGTTACACTTCAACTGTGTCATCTTCAAACCAACTATAGACAGAAAATTATCTTTGACCCATCGGAAAAACTAGAGTCGCTAGAACTAGGGTTGAGATCTTAACCTTTGCCTGTCTTAAGTACATCTTCAAGATAACATCCACAGGTATTATTTGAAGTCCAGTTCCTAAACAGTAAGAGATCCATGAGCTTGCTAGTATGGGTAATGTATCATCCGCATACTCAAGCTTTTCTTAATTCCCTGATAAAACAATGGTTTGATTCACCAAATTACTCACTACTTTTCAAAGACACTTGACATTAGTTTCGCAAAAGCCCACTTGTTTCCTCAATGCTTTCATTCTTCTAGACCTCCACTTATTCTGTGAAATCTAACATCAACTTATCTATATTCATTTGCGTATTTCATACCATAATGCCACTGCCCAAATATCAGTTTACGAAATTTGACAACCAAGAGGACATACAGTATCTTCAATCTTTAAAAGCCAACATTTCATAAACACTAGAGGAGTAGAATCCAACAAATGGTCCTCAAACAGGATTGATGCTTCAAGTACAATGGGACCTGTAATTCTGTAGAATTTGGGAAGCACAAATTGCCTTATTCTACTCTAGACCATGAAACGAACCAGAAAAAGTAATGTTGGGATCACTTAGGAATACATCATACTGCAGCATATGTTGTGTAGGGCTGGGGAAAGAGATTTGTAACATGAAATGCAGCTTGGAGGTCATTCCACACTTTTTTTTACAGACTTTGCTTATATAAATTAGTATTAAAATATCCCAGCAGTTTATAATTCCTTTATTTTTTTATGTTTTTATTTTTTTTAAAACATTTTGTAGGCAGAACTCTTTTTGAAAGTGAGTGTGCGTGCTTTAGACATGAAATGAATTTAAGGCCTGTTAAAAAATATGCCTCACTTTCTTCTCTCGAAATACTGTGGTGAGCGTGGAACCAAAAGCACACAACAGTTCCTCACTTAGCTCATATACAGTACAGTATGAAATAGCTTCACTCTGAAAGAACAAAACCCGAGACCACTACTTATATAACAAAAGTAGAACTTATAACAAAGATAGTGCTCAATAGTGAACAATCCAGGTCCTACTGAAATCTGGAACAATTGAGGAAAAACCCTATATATCCATGAATTTTAGCCAACTTCCCTACTGGTCAAAACAAACTAATGGCATCCTCCACTGTACATTTGTATTTCCAGAGTGCTACAATAGAGCTTCCAACTTGAACCCAAATATTTTTCTACACTCTGCACGCCACTGGTAGGGTCAACATTACCAAGTCTTGATAACCATGTTACTTTACATGGCCAGGTTGACCTCAGGTGTTCCGGTGATATAATAGGTCTTCATCCGTTCTAGTCAAAAAGCACCAATTTTATGACTTGGGGCTGGAATTCTGCATTTAGAGTCAATTTTTTTCTGTATATATTGGTTGACTAGATGAATGTAGATGTCCTTGAAAATTTTGTTCACAGTCTCTATTAGCCTAACCCCCATTCTCACCCAAAACATGTGATTTACCTACCATCCCAGAATCCAGCATTTTCTCCACCTGTTTGGCTGCAGCAGTGAAGTCAGGTTGACATGAGCCCAGCGTTCATGCGGTCTACAACGGCCAAGCTGCTGAGCTCATTGATTGGCTGCAGCCCTGTGTACATGGCATCATTACTGTAGCCAAACAGATGTTACAGTGATGGGGGAAACAGGGTTAAATCTGGGAAGACGATAAAGCACTTTTTTTTCCTAAAGGCTAATGAAGTCTGTTGACAAATATTTTCTAACAGGGGACAACTGCTTTAATTCGGCTATAGAGTGTATCAAATATTGAGCACTAGCTGGTAATTGAGATTTCTAAGCCTACAAGGGTTTTGATAAACCCAAAATATACAAACTTGCAATTGGTTATTAGACTATTATAAGGGATGTTCTAGTTTAAATGTTCTACCCTAACCACAGGATATGTGATAACTTTCCAATTGCTGGGGATTTGTCCACCGTGGCCTTTATCGATCCTCTTCAGAGCCTTGGCTGAATGGAGCAAAGATTGATCATGCACACAGCCTTTCCATTCATTCTTGATGGTAGCACTGGAGATTGCCGAGAGCAGTGCTTGGCTAAACGTTGGTGCTTCTATTAGAATGAATAGAGTGGTAATGCTCATGATCGACATTTGCTCTGTTTAGCCAGGCCTCTTCAGACTCGAGAACACCCTTATAAAGTAAAATTATAACTTTGATGAGTATAAACTGTATAGTTATGCACCTCACACTGATACTCTGTCCGTATTATACATGTGAAAATTTAGCAATGTGTACAAAAGGTAGCCATGTTGTAGTTTCTTGTTGCCATTGCAACTTAATATAATAACACAACAATGAATCTATTATTGTAGGCATTTACATCCAAATATTCTTGTATTCTGTATATGATGCTTTAAAAATAATCTTCATCATGCTTCATTATGGAGACCATTAGTACTAAACTACCGTAAGTAAATTATGGCATGTATGTCTGAAAATGTCACGTTAAGTCTCTCCTTAAAATTCATTAGTTGCTAAAAGATCTGAAACTGATTATGAAATATAAATTGTTTCAGGATGTATGTGCTATGATTTATCATGGTAATGACCAACAGTAATGTAGCTGTATACTTTAATATAGTTTGTATATTTACACTGAAATCATAAAAAGGTTTACGGCTGACACAACCGCCACCGTCTACGCTGACGTACAGGTACAGCTTATTTGTGAATTAGCGCAGACTGTAGCAACAATGTCTTCAGATTGATAAACCAACTCTATAAATACATCTCTCTCCCATTTGTCATGCTGGATGTCATGGGCTTCTGTTTTTTAGCATTTTGTAAAATATCTATTTTGGTTTTCTTTGGGATCTATGTGCTATTGTTGGTGAACATTGACTTGTCTTGCTTTTGGGAGGACGTGAGGTGTATATATTTTATCTGCTTGTTTTAAGGCTTCCTAGTGAGTGGCACATCAGTTCATCATTCTTCTCATCACTACTAATCTAAGGACCAAAAATATTCCATTAAATTTAGTTTAGTATTGCAAAATTAAAAAGACTATTGAAAGCAGATTAGATCCACACCGGAAGAGTTACCCAAATGATGTTTATTATAATCAATGGTCACTAGAAATGGTGCAAATCGATTTACACCTACTATTCCATTGACCATGGAATAGTAGGTGTAATAGAGAGGAATTATCACCTCTTACCGGCCTCCATGACTCTTGTTTGTTAGCTGGCCTGGCACAATGTCAATACAAGTTACGAATATGCAAATAGAGTCTGTCGGAGCCTCGGTTAGGAGTCTCAAACACAGGACTAGCCAGATATCCCTCCAGGGAAGGACCCAGCCAAGGGGTGGCTCCTTGCGGAGAAACCATAACCACCATGTTAAGTGGCCCTTTTAGTCAATATCCAGCTCTTTTACAAGCTTAGAGATATGACAAGGGAATACAAAGGCCAGGTATCCATCCACAGACAACTGTTTCGGGGTGTTGCTCCTCATCAGTGTGGAGTAGGATACTGGCAAGGTGGAAGCAAGGCCTAGTAGGCCAACATCACAAAGCATTCACTGATCTCAGGGAGACCAGTCCAAGAAAACACTGCGGGCAGCCGGCTAAAGCGCTCAACACATTGAATTCTAGGTGCATTGCCCCCTGGGAATTATGAATATGCAAATAGAGTCTGTGGAGCCTCGGTTAGGAGTCTCAAACACAGGACTAGCCAGATATCCCTCCAGGGATACAAGTTACACCACAAGAATGATGTTGTATCAGGCCAACTAATCAAGAGAAGTGCTGCGGATGTCAGGAGGTGAGTGTCGGGTACCCCTCTCCCATTCCAGCATGCACAGACCACGGTTGTGGCCAATAGAATGGACACGCAAATAATTTGCACCAATTGTAATCAGCACAGTAAAAAGACTGAGTTTGTGGATCTTAATAATTTCCATCTCTTCTACTTTTTCTTAAGACATGACACGCCATGTTACTTTTATGCTCTTGTTTTGTCCCCTTTTAAGTTGTCCATACATAGACAATGATCAATTACAAATTGGCAATCTCCCAACTTTATGGTGTCTCCGTGGTTAACACTTTTACTTTGCTGCGCTGGAGTCCTGGGTTCTATCCCACCAGAGACAATATCTACATTGTATATTCTCCCCACATTTGCATTGTTTTCTTCTGGCTTTCTCCCACACTCCAAAGACAAACTAATTGGAGCTCACAATCTAAATTCCCTATGGGGACAAAGATGATAATCTCTGTAAAGTGCTACGCAGTATGATAGCGCTATAAAAGCAATGCGTACTAATAATGACCTACTCATTTGTGTGTATAATCAAGCAATCATGCTTTTTTTTTTTTTTTAACACGGAGCAGAAGTGTTGAAGTGGTTGACACATCTTTGGCAACAAAGGAGCAATCATGTTGAAAGCCGATATGCTTGATCGTTCCATTTACATTTGTGGTTAGGAGCCAGTCCAACGGCCTGTACAAATTAGGTCATTGGCTGACCCTGCTAAAAATCTATCATTTACGGCCAGTTTAGTTTGCTATACTGTGTAGTGAAATTCACATATTGGTTGAGCAAATTCAGAATTGCAGCCAGGCACCAGTGTAGTTTATATCATTCAAGGACTACCAATGTACTGCATTAAGCCCCTCAGTTCCACCTTAACCTCGGTGTTGCACGTTTGAAAATGAAGTGACTATGAAGCACAGTACCATGTTGAACGGGGAGATCCCGTGAAATGGCGTACCGTCATCTACCGCCTCCATACTCCCCCTCCCTGCACCGATGTAAACCCATGTGTTTTGAATAAACAGCTGCCACAACTACTTGGTGAGTGCGGTTTTCTATCTTCCGTATGGTCACATATTGATTGTATGGCTGTTCTGGTCATTTAATGAGAATGAGAAGGAGTAGAGATGGAAATTAGATCTGCATATGTAATAGAGCTTATTAGTATACATATTATATAGTAGTGCAAAAAAAATTGATAACTATGGCCATGAGAAGTTAGATTGGATTTATTTTTGGGACTAAATCTGTCCTAAACCTCCAAATTAGCAATCATAAAAGTTCTGCTATCGAACAGTACTATGGGGTTCAATGACAATCAAAATTTATGGTAGAGGTTTGGCAATACAGGTTAAAATATTGATGTAATGGCATCCAATAGGCAGGAGGTGATGCTGGAAATTTGACAATAGAATTATTATTTCATAGGGGAACTGTGGCTCAAATGCAACGTTGGGGGTATAGCTGAGCACCACTTTAAGGAGAATGAAACAAATACCTTTAAAAATGAGTAGCATACATCTATAGATACAAGTCATTCGTGTGATCCTTTAAGACATCACATGATTAAGACAGAAAAGTTAGTCATATATTCAGACTAAATTGTAACCGCAAGTAACAAAATGCAGAAAACCAAAACATATCTTGTAGAACACTTCAAAAACAAAAAAAAAAAAGCGCAGAACACGCTAAAACCCCTTCAGAAAGAAAACTGAAATTATCCCACAAGTTCACTATTAACATCTTATAAATTCTAAAAAAAAAAAATTAGTAAGGATTTTATTTTTTAAAGACTCCAGTTTTTTAATCTGTCTTTACACTAGTATGTTTTTTTTCTTAAAGTCTATACTAAAATATTGGTGCAAGTAAAAATCAATTTACAAAAAAAAAAAAAAGTATAACATGGCTGATTATGAAATCAAATTTCACGAATTAAAAAAGCAAAAAAACACAATTTTTTTTATTGTTTTATATATTTTTTCATTCACTCCCTTACACCTACCTACATGATCATTCAAATGAAAATAATCTAACGTCTAGGATCCCAACACGTTAAGCGTATAAAACGTTCCCTCCTATAGACCCGTTACATCCAAGTTTCAGCATTCTTGCATATTATTTGCATAAGGCTGATTGAAATGGACTAACAGAAATAGCTTTGGATTAAAAAAAAAGGAAAATTCCGAAATAAAAGGTTTTTTTTTTCCTTTTCATAGGGAATCCGGTCATCCATGGAGGAGGTCATTTTGTAGCCCAAAGTCAACATTCACTTAAAAGCGTATCACATCACTAGGAACGGGTGACAGCACTGAGAAATAAGGCACTCCAGTGATGTTACTTGTTCTTAATGAACTCACACACTTAACTCATTAAATTATTCTTTAGACGCACAGAATGGCTTTCTCTTTTTGAGCAATGACGGGACACAGATTTTTTTTCCGCTCAGTATTAAAAACTATGAGTTTGTTTAGAGTCACTAATGGCATGACTGTAAATAAAAAGGAGAAAAAATATTATCAGGACACTTAGAGTCTGCCGACATTTTTTTTTCTAAGAACACACAAAAAAGTTTGAGCCATTGCACAACACAGATTATAATGCTACTGTATTTAAGACATTTTTTCTTTAATTTGGAGAGACACATAGAACTATTCATGATTGTAGGAATTGTCTGGTTTAGAAAATCCATTTTTCTAATACAATACTAACTGCTTGAGTTTATAGAGAAAGTAGTCTACTGATATTATCCAACAAGGAAAGTCACTCTAAAGAGCACCTCTCACTCTAAAAACCCATGCACTACACAGACCTCACATCCCCAGTAGAAGTGCTGCAGGGAAACCACACAGTTGTTCTAGAGCAAGGGGTCCCCAACCTATGGCTCTGGTGCCACATGTGGCTTGCAGGACCGTGTTTTGTGGCTCGCAGGTGTATTCCAGCTTGGTGCGTAAGTAAGGGGCCTTTCACACTTGCGTTTTTTTCCTGATTTGGAAGATCAGGAAAAACCCGATTCTTACAGTATTTTGCCCATTCACTTGAATTTTGTCAGGTAGAATCTTGTTGCTTCATGTTTTCTCCTGAAATCATTAAAGAGAATGGGCAAAAAAATGAATCCTGTAAGAATCAGGTTTTTTCCTGATCTTCCAAATCAGGAAAAAACCGCAAGTGTGAAAGGCCCCTAAAAAGTCAAGCAAACAGCCATGAAGAACAAGTCTCCAGATGGTGACATTTGTGAGAAGACCCACATAGAAGAGCAGATCTGGATCGGGTAAGATAGGAACCCATGGACCTTCGTATACTGTCTGTGTCATTTCTTTGGAAAAGCTTTGACTGTCATTATGGGAGTAATGGGGCCTTTGGGTGTTACTACTGTGAGGGGGCAAGAGCTGGATGTGGCTCTCGACCCTCACTCAGAGCTGGATGTGGCTCTCACCCTCACTCAAGCTGATGTGCTCTCGACCTCACTCAGAGCTGGATGTGGCTCTCGACCCCATCAGGCTGATGGGCTGTCGACCTCACTCAGAGCTGGATGTGCTCTCGACTCACTCAGAGCTGATCTGCTAGCTCTCAACCCTCTCTGACAGCTCATATGGCTCATGCCCCTTTTTCAGGCCTGAATGTGGCTCTCAAGTGAGACAGATTAAGGACCTCTGTTCTAGAGTTTCCACACAGAGGACATCCGATCATTATTGGATCAGCTTGGTGTTAGGGTCTGTTCTAACAGGAAGAAAAAATAAAATTTCCAAATCAGACAATCCCTTTAAGAATTAGCCAAATAAAATATTGTAGCTTTGCAAGAAGTGAAAAGAAACACACTTTTTTTTTTTTTACATTTGAGGATTTAAATAATTAAATTTTCTTCATATTATCCTAAGTTCTAAGATTGATATAACATTGCATAAATGTAACCACTGTTGATATTCTAATATTAAGACTCATTATAGAAATATCAAAGAATTCTAGGATTAACACACAGAAAGAGGCTGGCAATAGCTGTAAAGATAATTTGACCAATCTGACCAGGATTAGGCCTCTAGAGGAACAATCTTCATGTCTTTGGTGATAGCTTGAATATGTTGGGCAATGGAATTCAGAAAAATTGTACATTTAATTAAAATCTAAAATCTCTAATTATCTTATGGAGGATTACTGATAAAAAAACGTCTGGTATTGCAAGTGTAGCAAAACGTTTTTGCATGTTGGGTGGAAGTATGAGAATTTCGGCAGTCAATGATTAATCTTTACATCTATGCCTAGCATTACCCATGTGTTCTATCCTAGAAAATAATGAGACCCTCAATAGAACATTACTTTAATCAAAATATTGTGTATAGACTGGTTTTGGGAGAGGACATGTACCATAATCTTATTCTGGTCACTTATATAAAGTTCAGCAACCCGGTCTACCTTGGATTGATTCGTCACTGGATTTTCGCAAGTAATTTAAAAATCTTTAAGGAAATGCGGATATCCCTATGTAGGACAGATCCAAGGCAGTTGCATGCATAGAACAGCGGACCCAATTAAAGATGTTGGTTTTTGCCAACCAAGTCACATGGGTATATTGTTTGTTTCCTCCTCTATGCCTTTTCCATGAATCTTTGGCCAATTTTCCACCTGTTTAGTTTGCGAAGTCCATAGGTTACGTTTTCCCTATGGGGAAGAAAAAACTAACATTGAACCTCCTCTCCTCCAGGGCCCCCATTTCAGTGGCATCTTCTATTTCTATGGTATGTTGGTCATTGATCCATGGAAGACCTTGTCAAAAATATGTAAGCCCCTTTTTAGTTTGATAGAGTGACAAAATAGTCATTATTATGCATCAGGGAGCAGAAAAATAGGACACAAAGTATTTGAAAACATGGAAAGTTTCATTATACAGGCAGACTCATGGAATATGTTGGCAATGTGCAATACCTTGGGGTCCATGCATCAAAAGTGTCAGTAGACGAGTTAAAAGTGTTGTACACTAAGCTACTGAATTGATACATTTGCTTGGGAATATTTGGGCTCATGGTGCAATATGTTAATATATATTTGCATCATTTCTTAGAGTACTTAAAGTTATACATGTTCCTAAATATGGATTTTTAAATGGACATGATCACTTAAATCAACGTCAAATGGCCGAGATACAAGGCTAAATATTTCTGAACTGGCCGTAACTGGGAAATCTGGAAACCGAATGTTGATGTCAGTTTTGGGAAGGTACATTTAGTGCTAAAACAAAGGGGTGAATGCAGGCTAAAAATATTAGGAATTAAAGCCATTTGTTCACTAAGCAGAAAGATCAAATGTATTTTTAACAATCAAAATCTACCGTTCACTGCAGGTGGTTAAAAGGACCCTTGAAAGAATTTTAAGAATAAACCCCCTATATGTTTACATTCTATATACATCTCTCAGATGTTTAAAAATATATGTATATATTTATACATAAAAAAAGGATTACAATAAGGTGTCAGAATATACAAAATAAAAAGAAAAGAAACTATTTAGCACTGAAAGTTCCATCATTACTTCTATATCCATAAAGCCATAGACCATGTGAATGTATCAGATCTGGTTCAGTCACATATCTCCACCCATGAGGCACTGGCACGCACTGTGCAAAAATTCATTCAGGTAACGCAAATAGTTTTTAACAAAAAAATAAAAATAATAAAAATTAGAAACACTCTTGTTAGTCCACATATTACATTAAGTGTGGCAGTATTCTGGAAAACAGGAACCAAAGTGGTTAGAGATCCACTGCTCAAAATCAAGTGCAACTCGTTTGTGTCTATGTAACGACCATTTCTTAAAGCTATATCATCTACCATTGTTCTTTTATCGCTTCATAAGAAGGTTATGTTATCAGCTGGACCTCCGGCATACAGGAAGGGCTGGACCAGGCCACTGCCCAACCAAAGACAATATGTGGCTAATAAAATCGACCTGTCCATAAGTCACTTTTATATGCCCACCCCATACAAGGGGTGTGTTTAAATAATAAGTGCTAAACAGACCATGCCGGTGGGCTACGGCACAGTCATCAAAACATTACAAATTGACATAATTTAGGTATGGAATGAATGTGTACAATGAAGCAACATCACCACTAATTAGCTACTATTATTATTCTAAAACTTCTATTTGTCAATTACTTTGATGATCTAACTACTGCTACTGTTCCTTAACGCAACATTTTCCATTTTTGGCTTCCTTCTAAACTTAATTCTTAAATTGTTTTGTCTTTGCATTGAAAGGAATACAGGTTTTATTTTAAATATAATTTTTAAAGATTGGAATAGTTTTTTTTTTCCTGTGATCAGTGTTCTAAAAAAATGTTGAAGTCTTCAATTTTTCATGCTGGCCCCTGGTGCTATATTCGACTCCTACTTCCTGTTCTTTCAGGAAATACACTTAACATTAGCAGCATTAGAATAACTGCCCTATATGTTGAATTGAAGCATCTAATTGGCGTGTGCAAAGGTCATTATGAAAGGAGGGTCAGTGGTGACAACACCTACTTTGATCTTGTGTTTTCTGGTGTTTATAGAGGTGTTACCTGTCATTGTAATCCTGTTCGTGATGACAATAAGATTTCAGAAAACCCTTTGTTAAAGAACAGCAAATAGGAGTCTTATATGGCTTCAGGGGCCATGCAAAAGTCCCAAACTATTTATTTTAAAATATATTTTGAGCCAATTTCATTAGGACCTTGTTTCAGAACCACTTTGTCCCTGTTTGGCATAATACTAAGAATATGACAAAACAACAATGCATGTAATAATTAAATCACAATGCAAAAGATGGTCTTGAGTATACGTCTCATAATGATACACGCATAAAAATGAAATCGACTACAATGTAAACAAAACAGTTAAGATAACACTTTAAAAATGTGAATCCACCAATAATATGCAGCAAAACAAGCTTCTGCTGGGTGTACTCATCTAACATGGTACACACGGAATGATTACATGTGTTAAAAGTAAATGTGTTACAAAAGTCTAGTATAGTATCCTACGTGTATAACCGCTTTCAGAGAGAAATGTTGACTTTAATGTAATTTTTTTTCATAGTGCCGTTTTCAGACATTCCCATCATTTTTTTTCTCTTTTTGGTTAACATGTAGACTGCAGCAGGCTTACTGTCGAGGTGGTAGAGGACGCCAGTAATGGATATTTACAGAAAGGCCATGTGTAACTTCCCACCGATAAATTCTGGTGCTCCACAATCCTGCTGTTCAGAATTTCAACATGGCCTACTAGAGACGGAAGAAAGAACAAAGACAGGAAGTTATAACAGTGAGAACCCCATGGATTGGATGTCTTAAATGATACAACATCTAAGCAAATGTAAACGAATAGTTGATGTTAGGGACCTACATGTAAAACAAAAACAGCTAACTAGCGTAGATTGCCAATAAGGACGAAAGCCTTGGGGAAATTAAATTCCACAAAACGGTCCTTTTAGCCTTCAGCAGATAACTACCATTTACGGCAGCATGAATAGAGCAAGGTGAGCAAAGGGTGTCACCATGGCCGTGATCACTTCGAGGCAGCTCTACTATTCAAAGGAAATATCTTGGCATGGGGAGAGGGGGGTGAACACCTTACTTTAATATTAGCAATAATGTAGTCTCTAATACCAGGATTCCATGTCAACTATATAGGTTATAAAGCTGAGCTACTCCTTAAAAGTAATCGTCAGCAGATTTTGCTATGCAAGTTGAGCACAGTATGCTGCAAGGGTTAAAACAAAAAACAACTGTGTCTCTCTTTTCAGACCCTGTGTAATTTTTTTATGTAATCTATAGGCTTCATTACCCTGTGATTATTATTGCAGGACTACAAACTCACACACAGGGCAGTCCGACACGCCCCCTGCTGTGACTGACACCTCACAGTCAATGCACAATCTCTACTGAGAGTCTGGTGTGGGCGGGGGCAGCTCTCCCAGCACTGCTGTGTTCCTGAAAATAAATGATGTGATTGTGTCTGAACGGCTTCAGCCAGTAATCTGTTTGATACATCGTTTGAGTCAGAATTTCTTTTTTGCTTCTGTCAGAGGACAAACCATGTCAGATTCAGGAAAACAGAGGCTTTGATTTTAGGTCATAAATGATGTCACAGGTCCTCTTTAAGGGAGTTCAATGTTATAGCTGTATGTGAAACCTCAAAAAACAGTTAAAGTCTATTTACGTGCTTTACGCGTTTGTACTTAGGACTGCTGTTTTTTAATGTCTTACTTATTACATTTATCATAGGGATTACTGTACTAAAATATATCCTATATTCAGTATATATTGATACCTTGTTTTTTTCTCTAAAAATAGAAAAAGAAAAACAACCACAACTACAGTAAATTAATCCAGTACGTTAAAATGATTTTAGGTGTTCCATTATAATTTCAAATTGCTTATAGTTGCTACCTTTACTCTGGTAGTACAAAGTGGATAGAACAAAGAGAATTAATTTTGTTATACGGGATAGCCACGTTTGTTGGCACGCTTCTATAGAAAGTCATGGCTTTAGTGCATTTGTTTTCTGCTTTGGGTGCTCTTATCTACAAGCACACCTCATGTAGCGTTTGCAGTCTTTATAGTTTAATCTCCTGTCCGTCACATTGCTTAGTTTTGGCTTCCCCAACTTTCCTTCATGGCCCTAATTTTTAACCCTATCTACCATCTGACTATATATAATTAATTCTCATCTCCTACATATACGCTGTATTAGGGAGATCTGTTACAGCATGTTCATTCACCAATGCCACTTAAAGGAAATCTATCAGCAGGTTTTTTGCTATGTAAGGCCCCTTTCACATCAGTGTTTTTCAATGATTGCGGCAGATTTACCGCATCTGCAGCACTTGCAGCAAGCCCCATGCATTGTCTATAGGGCTTGCGGTCGGGTGCGGCAAGTGCGGTTCTGCCGGATGAGGCATTCTGAGAACAGCATGGTGTGCAGTTTACTTAAACTGATTGTTTTATCACTATGACATTATCATTACTGTGACTAGCTGGCTTATGCCATGTTGTCCAACTCCCCCCTTCCTGTGATTAGCAGCTCACTGTCTATAGACTTTGTACATGGAGAGCCAGGTGTGATGGGGCAGCTTTATTAGCTCTGCTGCATTTCTATATCTAAAATCTCTGATTGTAACAGAATAGCTGCACAAGGTTATCTAAGTAATACATCATTGGATTCAGTGTCTCTGCCTACACCATGCTTCTCTAACTTGAGATAGCAAAAACCCGCTGACAGATTCCCCTTAAGAGAATAGGCTGCAGGTCTCAAAGCAGCCACTACTAGAGTTGTGCTATTAGGCTTGCTCAAGGTTTACATCCAGCCATCAATAGAGCCAATAAAAGCTGATCAGTATTATTAGTTCTTTTGCGTATTTAGGCCGGCTTCACACTACGGCTGGGATCCGATCCGTGGCTGTCCGCTTGAGCCAGACAGCCTCGGACCGGCCCAAACGAACCTGTGATCTTAGGTCAAGGCAGGTCTTTTTCCAAGTTTGTATTTGCCACCAGGCACCTGATAACCTGTGCCTAGAGCGGCATGCTGTGATGGGCGGCTCCCAAGGTCATTTTTGTTATTTCTTTCTATATTAGAAAGATTTCCTTTTCTTTGAATGCAGCTTAAATAGGATTAATTGAGGTTCATTGTTTGGGTCAGCATGACATATAGGCTCTATCTTCTTCCAATTTGTGTCCATCAGAGGACAGCGATTCATGAGCAGTTACGTGAATAGGGCAGTGTGTTAAGAAAAGTGTGATTGCTTATCTAAATAAAGTAGGTAGTAAGTAGGTTCGTCCCCCTTTTTCACTTCCAATATAAAGTCTCATTAGGTTGCTGGCTTACTTATAACAAAGAGCAGTCAGCTGCCCCCTACTTAAACAGCTCTGCATCTGACAACTCGGCATTTAGGCATGTCACTAAACCAGTGGTGAACATATCATTGGTGCAACCTGTGCAGCTGCACAGGGGCCCAAGAGGCAGGGAGGCCTACCTCCATAACATATGGAACTGTGCATTTTGATGAGTTATTGGACTGAAAAGGGCCCATACACAGTATTGTTCTTGCACAGGGGCCCTTTTTTGTGTCCACCAGTGAACTAAACCCTGACGACCTGCTAGGAGCCGGTGATGCAGCAGATGATAGGGGTACCTTTCAGACTAGAAGTATTTTAATATGTTGCATAACTTATGAAATTAAACACGTCTTATCTTTTTCTTTTTTAAGTGATGTGTGAGTGCTGAGTTTTCAGCATATTTAATGATTTTTTTTTGCCATCTTTTTTCTAGGTGGGCTTTGCTTGCTTTAGAGAGGCTCCATTAAAAGCTGAGATAGCATCAGCTGGGAGATTAAGTCACTCTTTGGAGGAGCTCATCTCAAGGTAGTGGAAGGATCATGCATGTTGCAATCCATGGTCAGTTTCCCCAATGTCTGCCATTTGGTGACAGTATAGCTTTCTCATTCAAATTAGATCAGATTAGATCATCATCATTGCTGTCAAAATCAATAGTCACCAAATTTTCTATCTTAAGGGGAATCTGTCAGAAGGCTTTTGTGGTATAATCTGAAACCAACATGATATAGTGGTTGCGAGCATGATTCCAGTGATGTGTCACTTACTAGCCTGTGTGTTGATGCTTCAATAAAATCAATGTTTTGTCATCAGGAGATTATCACTGCAAGACTAGGTGTCTCATGCTTTCTGGTCCAACCCTGATTAGCAGCTTACTGCTCCTAAACAGTGTACACAAAAATCTGGCAATCAAATCAGTGGTGTAGGCAGGGGTGGGCTCAGCATTTCGATCTCTGCTAGATCTAACAGCACAGAAAACACAGTGATTGTTTCACAATGACAGCATGCAGACCAGTAAATGACACATCGCTGGAATTAGGGCTTTTGTCTACATTTTGCTGCTCTCAGGTTGCATCAATTAAATCGGTCACCAGGTTTTTGGAATCAGTACGCTGTGTGAAAAAAGTAACATATGGTATCGGCCCTGATGTACAGTTACCTTTAAGAAAATTGAAATTATAATGTATTTCAGCTTTGCAAGGTTTTGCCTAGTATGCATCTATTTACGTTACTGTCCCTTTAAAGACATTTGAAATGGAATTTAATGCATATAACACATTATATAAACTAAGTTCTTCGAAATACATGAAATTCCTTAACTAATATGAATCTCTGTAGCTCCTAATCTTGTAATAATACACTTTCTTAGTAGAATACACAAAGATTTCTCAGACCAAACATGGGATGAAAATCTCTTGATAAAACACATCTACACGGTCGCATAGTTTGCGTTCCAAAGACTGAACTCTACTAAACAAAATCTGAATTTCACATATAACTAGTTTAAAAAAAATAATTAAAATCTGCAATTTAGAAAACAGGTCCATCTTTAACATGGAAAGCAACACAAAGCAACATATTATGGAAGCAACGTTCTGCAATGTTCGGAGATAATAAACAAAAAAGGATAGAAACCTGTTGCAACCTTGAAGCCAGTCATTGCAATGGAAGAGCAATGCAGCATAAACCACTAAAAGCCGCATCATCTAATAGTAACATTGGGGTCATCCTTACTAACAAATCAAAGCCTGACCCGAAAAGGTTCCGGGAACTCTAACAAAGCTCCGCAACGGAGCGCTAGGTTATTAATTGTATGAGTAAGTCCCATAAAATGCTTTCATATATAAGAAATCAGTTAATACGTTAATGTTAAGATGAAAACAAACTTACTGTTCTATTGGTAAGATCTGTGATACATACATGCTGTTATTCAGTTCATCTAGTGAAAATTGGGACATCTACAGTGGAAAAGATTTCAAATTAAAAGTTTTTTCCTGGAGAGAATGCTATTTATGATTGCCGTAAATGGTGGTGAATGGAAAACTGGGCTTGTGATCAACAAGTCACAGCCATGTTTCCTGCGGGACGGGATCTAGGTAATGGAACCAGGCAAGCATTTATTTGGCTTGTGCATGAGTTACAGTCAACCTTGCGTTGATCTCTAGGCTGAGTCGGGTCTATTTGCTAAGCAGTACTTGGTTTTTACAGTGTATTTCTCATCTGCTGGTACTTTGCTCTACACCTGGTCCATGATGTGACAATGGTACTATAGAAAACAATGGAGCACATCGTCTTTGTGTGTAGAAACCAAAATGAATACCAGGATTTATAGTCATCGGTTATAGTTATACAATTTTCAGAGAGATACAAGACATTTAGACAGGTTTGCATGATATATTTTCTACATCAGCTTAATGGGCAATTTATAAAAAATATATACCGGTATGTATATATAATTCCTATAGGCATAGTACATGTAGACCTTGTTCAAACAGTAAAGTTTTTTTTGCAGTTTTTGCGTTTTTTTTGTAAGTTTATATTCTTTTAGGGCCCTGTTACATGGGGCGACATTGCCGCCCATAACAGAAGCAACGTGGGGGCGTGATATGATAAATTGCGTAACAGGAGGGGCTCAGTCTGGCCACCGGCCAAAATTTGGGAAATTATACATTGTGAGGGTAACAAATCTCTTTATATTGATGTGGGGGCGTGGCCTATCGCCGGCGTCCTCACTCCTACGTCGCCTCATGTGAAGGGGCGATGTCGCCGGTACCTGGAGGTCGCCTGGTTTCAGAGCAGTGCTCTGAAACCAGGCGACCATCATGGGGCGATGTGCACACATCGCCCCATGTAACCAGACGCCGATGACCAATCTCAGGCTGGGCAGCCATAGGGCTGCCACTTGTCCCGCATCGGGCTGGAGGTTTCAGCCCCCCGGCGGCGATGCACTGACGTCCGGGCGTGGCAAGAGCATGCGCGCCCCGCCATTCGCCGCCGACATCTCCAGCCCAGTCGCCTGGTGTGACAGGGCCCTTACAGTATGTAGCAAAAACTAATAATATGGCATATATGTGTGTGTATATGTGCTACCCACCACTTGCCCAGAACTTTAATAGATATGCAAGGTAACCTCTCCTCTGACAATGGTGCCCGGCAAATCCATACTCAAGGTAGATGAAGGTCCAATGTTGAAACAAGAATCTATCATCCATACCTATATATCATACATGAGCTTATAAAGATGGGAACAGATCTTTAAAAGGGAGCCTGTAAGGTGTTGCAACCCATCAGCATTCATAAGTGTGCTCCAAAATTACCTGCCTAACCAGCCCTGTGTAATGCTTTTTGATACAAATCAATGTTTATAAAAAGCATTTATAAACTGGCTTATCCTATGCTAATTAGGCCTTTGACTAGTCGAGGGGGTGTTTCCCCTGACTAATCTTCCTCTTTCCATGTGATTTCCAAGAGCTGGTGTCATTGCAGCTCCTGGAAATATTGCACATGCACATATTTTAATTTCACAGAGTTAGTTCAGAGTCTCTGAAGCAGGGTGTACATGTCCCAGCTTCAGAGAGACGCACCGTGCATGATCAGAAGAACAGCTTCTTGACTTCCGATCATGCACAGTGCACCTCTATGAAGGTATATGTCCCCAAGCCAATCTGCATACCATAAAAGAATCTCTCATTATACTTTCCTGCACAGCAGTATAGTTTGATGGGCATTGCTGATCTTTGTTCGACGTCTCCTTTTTCTTGTGATTACTGTCTTCCTTCTTTGCTTCGTGTGGATGATGGTTCCTACGTCATCCATACAGTGTCCTCCATTGCGCTCCTGTGCACTAACACTTCTCTCTTACCTTGCTGAGGGCAGAGCAATGGACTGTAATGTGCAGGCATGGGGAAAGGCAAGAACGCTTGCATAGTGTGCAAGCACGGTTAT
The DNA here is from genome assembly GCA_033576535.1 of Allobates femoralis. Taxonomy (NCBI): domain Eukaryota; kingdom Metazoa; phylum Chordata; class Amphibia; order Anura; family Aromobatidae; genus Allobates; species Allobates femoralis. The sequence continues at coordinate 138,278,983 of JARQOC010000008.1, read as the reverse complement.
TTGACCTTTCACCAGTGCCTGCGCATTACAGTACATTGCTCTGCCCTAAGCAGGGTAGAGAAAAATGTATGTGGAACAGAGGGTACTGTGTGGGTGACTTAAGACTGTCATCCACACAAAGCAGAGAAGCATGACAGCAATCACAAGAAGAAAGGAGGTTTTGGATCAAGACCTGTGACACCCATGAGACTGGACCGCCACATAGGTGAGTATAATAAAATCTGTTTTGTTAGGTTATACAGATAGGCCTGGGGACTTTATATATAGGTATTCCAGAATGCTGTATATAAGAGCTTACTGGTGGTGGCCGCAGCTTATAAGAGAAAAAGTTGGTGACAGGTTCACTTTACCTGACGGAGCATTATACAGACTGAATGCACTCCTTCACTAATAGGAGGGCTATGTATGGAAAGGGGTGTGCAGCATCTGAATCTTCACTGACAGCAAAACTAGTGAGAATACTGAAACAAAGTATAGTTATGGTGGAAATATTAATTTATGTTGTGAATAAACATTTATTTTACAGAACCAGAAATTCCCTTTAAGTGTTTAAATTTTCCTTCAGTTTAAATAAAAAAAGTGAAAAACTGCAGCAGAATCTGCTCGTGTGAACAAGGTCTATAAAGAGTTATTTGTTTTGATCATAGCACAAAAAAAATTCTACAATCATTTATATTAACTCGTCATTCTCTCCTACATTCCAAATTATTGCTTACTTATAAATTTTCATGTTGAAGTAGGATTACTATCTCAGCAAATAGACACCTACCGAAAACATGCAAGCCTCACATGAATTACATCATGATGTTCTGCAGCAGCAGGGCAAGTTATTTTTCTATGTTAGTTATTGTTTATGCTAAAACAATGGAACTTTTAAACTAATTAGTGATATTAATGAACTTTAATAACGACTACGTGACTATCTTACAGTATTTATAGAGGGTTTAATTAGTTCGTCATAAGGAGGATTCAGCAAATAACAGAACAGATCCTGAGCCTGTGATGAAAAACTAATGTTCCTTATGCCAAGTGCCATAACTAATCTAGGAGAACTGTCATTCATCAAATATATATATACATACACACCCCTCAGGACAGGCTCCCAAAACATTGACCCTTAGCAATGAAAGTGGTATTTTCTAGTATAGATATACAGATATCCGTCAACCATAGATAAGTAAATATCTATACAATGAAGAAAATCACGTATTGCCTATATCCACCTATCCGTATGATGCATCTATTACACTTATTTGTTTTTTGTACATTATGTCAGGCTTCTACATGTGAAAAAAAGCTATGTAAAGGGCCAAACCTGATTGGCTGTAGCTGTTGCAGCGAAGGGCACGCTGGTGGCGGGTGTTGTTGCTGCAGACACAGTGGTGGGCGTAGCACCGTGCATCATGGGTACTTTCAGGAGGGAACCATGGAAGCGACATACAGGAGGGTGGAGGGTTAATGGTAACCATAGCAGCACATGGTGGATTTGGAGGAGCGTGGTAGGTATCGCAGCAGCAAGCCATGTGACATCACCATGAAGGTTACACCGGGAGCAGCATGCAATCACAGTGCAAAGCAAGACAGCATTGTAAAAGAAAAAAAACAAAACAAAAAAAAGAGAAAAAAGGGAAAAGCTAATTATAATTAAGGAAACTAAAACATTTCAAACACAATACAAGTATAAGCACATATATGATATGTCAATGCTAGCTTTAACTAGAAGGGGATTTGTCACCAGGTCAGAATTAGGCAGTTTTTGCTTTTATTTTACATCTGCTGCTCCCTGGAGTATTACTTTTTTCTTTCCTTAAATCCGGTTGTAGTGATCGACGCATACCTTTTATGGTTTTAAAAGGAAGTGCTGCTTACAGGATCCTCTGGGGTGTGTCTATAGGCTGCTCTACATAATTACCCTGTGAGCCACACCCCTTTGTAAAGACCACAAAAACTGGCACTAAATATAAAGTTTTAAATTTAAAAAAGAAAACATGAATAATCAGGGCATCTAAGGGAAAAAAACTAAAAGCAAAAACTGTCCAATCTAAGGCTACATTCTCACAGGATCCTAGTTGTCCGGTAGTTTCCCATTTTGTACGGATCCACTAATGCAGTGAAGCAGTGATTTGGCTGTCCAAGCCAATGCATTTCACAATTCTGCATTCAGACACTGCGCTTTTTATGGATCCATTCTTGGGCTCAAGAAAAAGAATGACCATGTCAATTATGGGCGTTATTTGGCTGCGCTTTTACTCACCTCGCCACGCTCCCACGATGTCCAGCAATGTCCTCTCATTCCCTAGGGATGCAAGACCTGTGAGAGGACCTGGCACTGCACCATGTGACAGTGACGTCACTCAATCACATGTGCGTGGTCCTAGAGGCACCAAACAATGTGGTCTCTGTGGATTAGAGGACTTTGCTGGAGATCACCGGGGAGCAAGGAGAGGTGAGTAAAAGCGCAGCAGCATTCATACACACACAAGTCTGCACTTTGTGAGGATCCGTTCTTGGTGCAGTTTCTGGACCAAAAATGGATTTTCACAAAACACAGCAAAAACGCTGTGTGTGAATGTAGGCTAAGGCAAGATACAGATGACTCCCTAATCACACAGCATTGTAATAACATGGCTCAGTACTAGCTGCAACCTAATGGTGGGTTTACACACACCAATTTATCTGTCAATATCTGAACCAATCTCTGGTTGCAGTGAAATCAAAGGATACATTGCTCCATTTGTGCTGTGTACAACATGAGCAATGTATCCATGATTTCACTGCAACCAGAGATTGGTTCAGATATTGAACAGATAAATTGGTGTGTGTAAACCCACCATCAGATGTAGATTCTTCAGTATCAATACTGGAAACCATGAACATTACGGTTTTTATTAAAAAATTCCTTAAGAACCTCAAGTTATTGCCAAACTACAGCTCCCAGCGTAACTTGCAAACTGATTTTTGAGATTAAGGTGATAAGCAGCAAAATAGCCAAACTGAAAACACAATTTCCTCACCCTGGCACTTAAATGTAGTCCATGGGCAGGGACACCTGGAAATGAACTTGCAGTCCTACCCTGAGAATAACCATAAACTGACTGGTGTTCAGTGAGCAGTCTAAGGCTGTAAACATACTGCCCAAGTGACATACGAGTTACTCGCAGGAGTCTCGGATCATTCACCCAGCACGACCCCTGCCTCTTTGGACGAGATACTGTCAGTGGTATGTTTTTATATGTAGCGCCACTGCTCCCGTCTAGAAAGGGGGAGGCCATCCCGGGTGAATTATCCAAGATTTGTGCGAGTAGATTGCAGGTGACTCAGACAGTGTGTTTCCAGCCTAAGTTTGTCACTCAGCCTCAGCTGGCTAATATGGAAACCATTGGCTTGGGCCTCATTCAGAAATCAGTATTAAACTCTTTATTGATTCATAATTGAAAAAAAAAAAAAAAACCAAGACGCAGCTCTGATAGCACACTGTCACTGATTGCAGATAGTAGCATCTGAGTGCGGTTCCATTTTCCAGAAGAAAGAGGAGTAAAGTAAACCAGTAAAAAGTGAATTTTTGTACAGTCAGCTTTTAAGAATAAATAAAGTGCATCTTCACTATCAGCTGGATACTGTCAGATATTAGAAATGTTGATTTGTAGACTATAGCTACTTAAAACGGAATCTGTGTCCAGGTTTTTGCCTCCTAATCTCAGAGCTGCATGATATAGGGAAAGATTCTGATTACAGCAATGTGTCTTTTACTGGTCAGCTTGCTGTAGTTTTGATAAAAATCACTGTTTTATCATCAGCAGATTATCTTTAGTAAACCTGCTGCCATGTAGTCCCCCACATTATAACTTCTGTATAATCCCCTCCACTACGGATTGTCAGATTTCTGCCTATGCACAGTGTACACACAAAGCTGCCAATAAGTAGTGTGGGTGAGGATATATGGAGTGCCGCACTGGTAGCTCTGCAACAGATAAAACAGTTTTAATCAAATCTGCAGCAAGCAGCCGGATAAGGGATATATCACCGCAATAAGGGTCTCTTCCCTTACATCATTCTATGGGGTAGCAAAAAAATTCTGGTGACTAATTCCCTCTAATATCAGAGGTAATAAAATAATTATACAGCAAAAGCTGCTAAAATACTTCCCCCTTCTCTGATAACACTTCATCATCTGCAACCATTAGCTAAGGCAGCACCTGTCGGCCATTTTATTATTTCCAGTGCTAAAAAGGTTGTCTAGGATTAGAAAAATGTGGCAGATTTCTTTCAAAAGCAGTTCAACATGTTATTATGGGCTCTGCATGATATTCATTTCAATTGGACAGAGTCAACACCAGACTACCTATGGTCAGGGGTGGCGCTCTTCTGAAAGAAAGCGGACTTTTTCTAACTTGGGACAACCCATTGTACAAAGAACCTTGAAGACTTGCATTGAAGAACAACTAATGGCTCTGCTAAATTACTGGAAAATGTACATAATTAGTAAGAGAGTTCTGGAGATAATACTTAAGAATTTAAAATAAGGTGATTCTGAACGTAACGCGCTTATTTCATGTTGCTAACTTTGTTGCAATTGGATAGGTCTAGGAACAAAGTACGGTAGTGTGTATATAGGATTGCCAAATTGGTGCACTGCGGTTGTCTGCATCATCTACACTACATATCACTTTCTACACTTCACAGTTCAATGCATTCAGCTTGGCATTATAAATACCAGACGAATATTTTGTTGGGAAATTATATTTAGTAATTTAATGTAATCTAATAATAATTAATACTTGGCAAAAAAATTACACTGGGTAAAGAGTTAAAAGGAGTTTGGATTTTAAATAAAAATACTTTTATTCTCAAAAACAGGATCATGCTTGCCCATGGATTGCACCTGGTATGCACTTCATTTTTAAATGGGATAATTTACTCTTTACTTGCCTTGTTTTTATCCATTTTTAATGGATGAGTTAGGGTGTCTTCACATTAGCGTATGTGAACGCAGCTTATGCTGCGTTCCCATACGCAGTCAAACGCATGCGCACTGCGTTCCTATGTTTAACATAGGAACGCATAGTGCCTGCGTTTGGCAGCGTTTGCTGCGTTCGGGTGCGGATGCGGACGATATCTGCTCCTTCCAGGGTCCAGCGTCCGCACCCGGAACGCAGCATGTTGCATTTTTTGTGCGCTTGGGGACCTTGGAAAATCAGCAAGCGTCCCCAAGCGCACAAAAAATGCATTGGTGTCAATGGGTCCGCAGTGTTCTGCGTTGACAGCGCAGGAGAACGCTGCAGACCCATTGAAATCTCTCCCGGTGGCCGCCGGTGATGTCACAGGAGATCACCGACGGCCACCGGGAGATCAGCTCAGCCTCTGCTGATCTCTTCTTCCCCGCCGCCGGTAATCTGCTAGCGGTGTCAGCAGGGAGAAACAGCTGATTTGACAGCTGTTTGAATCTTCCCACGCCGATATCTCCTCTCAGTGTCGGCGCGGGAGATTCAAACAGCTGTCAAATTAGCTGTTTCTCCCCGCCGACATGTCCCGGTGCTTACCGGCGGCTGGGAGGAGGAGATCTCCGGCGCTGATCTCCACCTCCGGCCCGTCCCCGGACACCGTCGATTGGCTGGCCGGGCTGCACAGTGATGTGTCCGCAGGCGGACATTATCTGCTGCGGACACATCAAAATAACATGCTTTTGACTGCGTTTGTGTCTGCATGCCATCAGCATGCAGACACAAACGCTAATGTGAAGGCAGCCTTATATATATATTACATGGATATGTACAAAATATGAACCGAAGTTTCTGTTTATAGGGCTATCAAGGCTGTTTCCAACAAGGGCCAGCATCAGCACCCAGCACACCTGGGCAAGTGGCAGGGGCCTGGACAAATAGGTGGGCCCACTCACTCTCTGGGACACTATCCGCACTGCTTGCAGAACAGTGTCCCCAATCTTTAACAATGTATCCCGAGGTAACGGTCTCTCCTTTTCCTGTGCACAGTGTTTTCCCCTGCTCTGTGTGATGAGCACAGCTTCTGGACTGCTGGTAGCTTATGAATATTAATCAGCCAGCAGCAGAGACCAGTGATATCACCTGTGGGGCTGCAATGATCTCCTGCATCACCGTCGCACAGCACAGGGAGTAAAAGACAGCACAGAGACCGTGCATACAAGCACAGGAGAAGAGAACACATTGGGGGAGAAAACAGCAAATGGGGAGGAGAGCTGACAAAGAAAGACAGCGCACAGGGAAAGAAAGCACACGGAGGGGAAGAAGAGAGTGCACTCAAGAGAAGACAGCGCATGGGGAGAGAGTGCACAGGGAGGAGAGCACACAGTGGGGGAGACAGCAGACAGGGAGAGAGCATACAAGGGGAGAGAGAAGAACACAGTGCATGGGGAAAGAACGCACAGTGGAGAGAGCACATGATGGGAGGTGACCGCACACAGGGAGAGACAGCACACATGGAGGAGAAAGAGAGAACTTGGGGTAGACCGTATGATGGTAAAGGGGCCCATGGACCCTAGTACCCATAATCGTTTTTTGGTGAATTTTTGATGTTGTGTATTTTTGCTCTGCCAGAAACCCAGCGTCTTCTTTTCTCAGTGAAGTGGATGGGATTTATAGAAATGGAAATCTCCTGCCCACTGTGCTTTTTTTTTTTACTCAGCATGAGTTGACCTGTGGCGCATGTTTCAGATCCGCAACAATTCATTTTCTCTTCTCTGTTAGAATGTTTTCCCATAAAAAAATGCATATAATAAACACAAGACTGCATCAATAAAATTTTGCTCAAGATAAAGACGGGGAAGCATCAAAAACAAAGCATCTGACACACCAACAAAAAAAACCAAAACTTGAAAAAAAGAATGTAAAAAACCCCCCAAAACATAAAAACGCAAGTAATGCGCTCAGAAAACGTGCTGAACATCTACAACAAAAAAACTCACCAAAATCTCATCATGGGAACATATCCTAAAGCCATGTGCACACAATGAGTATTTGGCGAGGTTTTTTTTTACCTCAGTATTGGTAAAACAATCAGAGGAAAAGTTTAACAGAAGCACATCACCACCTAGTTTTGGCTACAAATACTGAGGTCAAAGATTCCCCAAATACTCAGTGTGTGCATGTGGCCTTCTTTTACTTTTCCTTTTTGTATCATTAAGGTCTTGTCCACACAGTGAGTATTTGGCGAGATTTTTACCTCAGTATTTGTAAGGTGAAACCAGTAAAAATACAAAAGTGGTGACGTGTTTCTATTATACTTATCCTCTGATTGTTCCACTCCTGGTTTTGGCTTCTAAATACTGAGGTAAAAAAAAATCCCCCAATACTCAGTGTGTACATGGCCTTATTTTACTTTTCCTTTTTGTATCAGTAAGGTCCCGTGCACACATTGAGTATTTGGTGAGATTTTTACCTCAGTATTTCTAAGGTAAAACCAGGAAAAATACAGAAGTGATGTGTTTTTATTACATTTTTCTTATGATTATTCCACTCCTGGTTTTGGCTACAAATACTGAGGTAAAAACTCACTAAGGGTATGTGCGCACTGGCCGGGTTATAGTCGTTTTAGCAGAGGAAAACGGCGGTCGGTTTTCATTAGTTTTATGTAAATTTATGTTAATCCAAACCGGCGTTTGGATTAACATTAAAACCAATGTAAACCGACAGCCGGTGTCCACACTGCGGCGGTTTACACAGGCTCATCTGTTGCTAAACCGCTGGTTTCCCAGCGGGTTAGCAAAGAATGAGCATGTTCTATAAACCGCCGGTTCTTCAGCGGCTGCAAGCAGAATCATGTGCTGCTTCCAGCCGCTGCAGAACCGCCGCCGAGAACCCGCTGTGCAACCGCCCGGATCCCGCCCGTCACCCGCCCGGCTCCCGCCGCATATACCCGCCAGGAAGCCGGTGGACGGCGCCGGAGCTTCCTGGCGGGTCCGCCCAGCTGCCGCCGACCAACCCGCCGGCAAGTGGGCACCTAGCCTAAATACTCAATATGTGCACATGGTTTTACAAATACTGAGGTAAAAAACTCACCAAATACTGTGTGCACGTGGTCTTACAATTACTGAGGTAAAAAAAACTAACCAAATACTGACTGTGTGCACGTGGTTTTACAAATACTGAGGTAAAAAACTCACCAAATACTGTGTGCACGTGGTCTTACAATTACGGAGGTAAAAAAAACTAACCAAATACTGACTGTGTGCACGTGGTCTTACAAATACTGAGGTAAAAAAAACTCACCAAATACTGACTGTGTGCATGTGGTCTTACAATTACTGAGGTAAAAAAACTAACCAAATACTGACTGTGTGCACGTGGTCTTACAATTACTGAGGTAAAAAAAACTAACCAAATACTGACTGTGTCCACGTGGTCTTACAAATACTGAGGTAAAAAAACTCACCAAATACTGACTGTGTCCACGTGGTCTTACAATTACTGAGGTAAAAAAAAACTAACCAAATACTGACTGTGTCCACGTGGTCTTACAAATACTGAGGTAAAAAAACTCACCAAATACTCAACGTGTGCACGTGGCTTTGAACAGATGACAAATGATAACTATTTCCCATAGAAAAGGTTTCTTTTTCTTTTTGGACAGAGAAGAAAATAAAAAACAAAATGTGTGCAGACAAGATGGAACAAATGCAAATAGAGAACACGATGGGACCCAATCATATGACCGAGTCCTGTACTGGAACATTTTATGTTCCTCAAACAGATCTAACAGTGGAGATGAAAATGGACATGTGCACAGAGCCCAAGTGGTATTAGCAGGCACAGTACATAGACAACCATGGTACAGTTTGAGGAATATGGCACACCCGCCCTTAAATCTGGACAATCCTTTTGAAGGAGCTTTCTGCAACTTTTATTCAATTCAGCCATCATGTAATTTGAGATATTAAGCAGTTAGAACAAAAGCCTGTAGAAATAGTTATGGACCATTAACCTTCACATTTTTTTGGCCGAATGGTTTTAATTCACACTTTTTAGAGAGAATGAGTTGTACTTAGATGTGTTACATGAGCGAGAAGTGTATTCTCTCAGGTTCGAACATGTATGATTACTTAATCCAATCCCCCCGTGCCTGTATTCACCTTCCTGACTAAGCCAAATTTTACAATTCTGGCCAGGTGTCACTTTATAAGGTAATAACTTTTGAAAGCTTCAATTTTTCCCAGTGATTTTGAAATTCATTTTCGTGACACATTATACTTCATGTTAGTGGTACATTTTGATTTATGACTTAATACTTTAATAAACTCAAATTTGTAAAAAAAATTAAAAAAAAATTAAAATTTTGCAATTTTTGAATTTTTTTGCCCTCACAGGGTTAGTCCAAGGCCAAGCTATTTTCTCCTAAATTCCCATCTAATTTATCCCTATAATTTAAGCTATTTTCTAATAGACTTGCTTTAATAATTCCCTACAGTTCCCTAACGACACTAACAGCAGATATTGCATTTCTTTTTTTGGGGGGACGTCTAGCACTTTTTCAGAACCTTTGTGATACCAGTAATATCTCCGTTAACAGATGACTGACCTGAGTCAAGAATTTTTTTTTGTGGGTTGAATTGAATGCTATTTATAGCAATTTGGGATAGAAAGTATTCAGTTCACATTTATCCTGTGCTTTATGCTAAGCACTTATAGGGTTTCCATCTGCATCTCCAAAATACATGGTTCAGGTAAAACCCTACATGGATCTATACAGTAATTAGTTACTCCGGACACTGTTTGTCCTCTGTTCATTGCGGTGTCTTTTTTCAAAGGAGTACAAAACTGTGCCTAAAAAGACACATAAATAGATGGACATTGTCGGAAGACAGATCAGACAAGAATACAAAGTGACTACATCTGCCTCAATACAGTCAATCATCTGTTGCAAATTTTGTCTGAATCACATTTTTCAAAGACTTAAGGCCACTTTACACACACAGATATCGGTGTCCAACTTCTGAACAGATCTCTGGTTGCAGTGAAATCATGGACACATTGCTCCATTTTGTGGCTGTGTACAAATGGAACAATGTGTCCATGATTTCACTGCACCCAGAGATCTGTTCAGAAGTTGGACACAGAAGTTGGTGTGTGTAAAGCGGCCCATAAACCCCGATGTAAGCGGTTAGAATAGAGTGCAGGATAAATGTGAGTCAAGCCATACTGTGATCTTTGTGAGGTGGAATGAACAAATCAAAAGCAGTTGAAAAATTGGCCTTATTAATATTTTTTTACACCATTCACCTTGCGGTACATAAGTAATAAGGCGGCTTTATTCCTTAGGTCAGTATGTTTACAGCAATACCAGATTTATATAGTTTATGTTTGGCTACTATTATAGTAAAAAACATGTTTTTACAAAATAATTTTTTTTTGCATTACCGAATTTTCAAGGCTGCAGTTTTTTTTTCTATTTATCTGCCAACATTTCACTAGTTATACTTAGTTCCTATAAGGAACATTAACTTTTATTTCTCTGATTGCTGCTATAATGTATTGCAATGCACAAGCTTAGCAATACATTACACCTGTCAGTGTTACACTGAGAGAACACCTGTTAGACCATGCTCCTGGCATAGTCCAAAAGGCCAACACAGGTGGCAGACCTGGAGGTCGTCATTTGACTTCGTATTACCATGGCAATCATCGGGCCCCCATGATCACGTCGCGGAAGTCCTGATATGGTTGGAGAGGGAGCTCACTCCCTCTCCAAATTCCCTAAATGCTGCAAGCAATTAGGGGGTTAAAAAGCAAGGAGCAGCCATCATTTGATGCCTTGAAGGGATTAAAAAGCAAGACCCCTAAGGCTGCTTTCACACTGCGTTTTTCTGCCATCCATGGCTGACCATTGTAAAACAGACAGCCACGGATCCGATTTAGCCCCCATGTATCCCTATGGGCACGGATTGGATCAGATTTGGCCTTATTGCCATCCGATTTGTGTCGTATCCGATTCTGTCCAATTTTGGGCACAGTGGACCAAATCGGATCCGACCCGATCCGCGGCCATTAACATGGAGGCCTATGGGGCATGGGTTGGAAAAACAGCTGATCGTTTCTCTGACCCAATTTTAGTGTACTGAGCATGCTCAGTACACTAAAACCGCTCTTTCAAGTCTAATTTCACTTCCGCAATGTATATACATACATTACGGATGTGAAATTAAGTAAAACCAAGGGTTAAAAATAAAAAAATATAAATTCTCACCTCTCCAGCGTGTCCCTTGATGTCGGCATCCATCTTCATGGCTTGAGGACCCAGTTGGGCAGGGCTAATCGATCACATGACCAGTACATCGATAACTGCGGTCATGTGACCCGATTAGCTGATCGGGTAGCCCCACCTCCCCAGTTCCTTCAACCATCGGTAGATAGATGGAGGCATCACTGGAAAGGCGAGCATATATATTTTTTTATTTTTAACACTTGCTTTTAGTTAAATTCACTCTCGCAATGTATATATATATATATGTGTATGTATGTATGTGTATATATACATTTTATTTTATTTTATATTTTTGTTTCATTTGCTTATGTATATATGTATATGTCTTCAGAATCTGTGTAATTATTTGCCTGACGAAGAGACCACTGTGTCCCAAAAGCTTGCTATGTTTACCATCTTTTCAATTAGCCATTAAAAGGTATCACCACTGAGGACACTCAGATTCCAATATATTTTTCTATCTACTGGCTAACACGGTACACACATATTTTACCTTCTTAAAGGGAATGTGTTTTCATTAAACTACCTACTGTTGAAATCATGTTTTTGATCAACATTTTTATTATATATATTATATATACATCTATATATATATCTATTTTTCATTTTTCCGATCTTCATTAAAAACAAAAATTAGACATCTTGTGATTTTTAATCTGAGCACTGAGCACTAGGGTCATTTTAGACATTTTAATGTCCTGTTCTTTCAGGAAGAGTTTTCAGCAGTTTAATTATCACTTAAGGTACCTTTACATGCCGCAACGGCAGGCTGGATACATCCCGCTACTTCACGTGCACGAGCACGCTCAAACGGTTACAAACGGTCAACGCACCCTCTTTACACGCCGCCACAAGGTGCGCTACGCCACGCTACATCTATAGCTAGCTACATCGCCGGGTGTCTCAAGTAGCCAGCTGTAGCTCATTTACACACCGCTATAACCAGCTACTATGGGCGGACCTGGTGCAGCAGGGACAGCACATAGGCGTGCCACAATTGTGGATTACGAGCCGTCCGTACGCTGATAGGACGAAGCAATAACATCCTGATTGGGCAGGCAACGCAGGAGGCTGAGTAATACAGCACGCTCGAGCGATTGTGTAGTGTGACTCGTCAGCTCCTTTAAATATGCCTCCCTATGCAGCGACTACCAATCGTCATGCAGCAGCTTCCACCAATGATCGCACATGGGGCGCGGTAACACGGAGCCAGGGTCACGCCTTAGCTACATTGCAGCTACATCGCAGGCTGTCCCGAGTTCCCTTCCGTTGCCTCTTTACACGCCGATACAGCTCGCTACCATCGGCGTTGTAGCCATCAGTTTTTGAGCAGAGCTAGGAAACAGATGTATCTGTTGCCGCTGTATCGTCACGTCTTCAGACGCCGCTACGACGGGCTACATTGGCGCTACAAGCTACATTTGTAGCCTGTAGCGGGATGTATCCAGCCTGCCGTCGCGGCGTGTAAAGGTACCATTAAAGATTTACATTGATTGGTAACATCCTTATATATGCAGCTGATAATACAGGAATCACATTAGGCGGTGTCATATCGCCTCTTGTTCCTCCATTGTTTGCACATGCTCATTAGATGCTTTAATACAAAAGTAAGTCTAAATTCTTGAAAGAACAGGAAGTCTAGAACAGCTCCAGTTATCTGTATGAAAAATGCATTTTTTATACAGATTGTTATACAAACAAAAAAGAAAAAAAAAGTACCCAAAATTGTAAAAAAAAATATGACATTTTAACAAAAATAAGTGATTTAAAGAAGCACTCTGATTTATATATTTTTAATTAAATGTGTATATGTGCATGTAGTGAGTGTGTAATAATGTACTCACCTAAAGCTGCTCTCACTGGTGTCCAGAAACGTTCTGCTCCTCCTCTCAGTGAGTCACCACTTTTCAGTCTAAGGCTGGCTTCACACTGCGTGTGTGATCCGATCCGTGGCTGTCCGCTTGAGGCAGACAGCCGCGGACCGGATCAGCACACAGAACTGGAGGGCTAATTTGCCCTCCGGTCCGGTGTGCAGGCGGTGCAGTTGCTGCCGCTGATAGGTCAGGACTGCGAGCAGCGGTCCTGACCTATCAGCGGCGGAAGCTGCGTGCGGCTGCACACCGGACCAGAGGGCAAATTAGCCATCCAGTTTTGTGTGCTGATCCGGTCCACAGCTGTCTGCCTCAGCAGACAGCCACAGATCGGATCACACATGCAGTGTGAAGCCAGCCTAACCAGCTCATTCTGTGCACTATATGGGAGCCAGGGTCTCTTTTGCAATTAAAGCCTATAGAGCCTCTTTCTGATGCTCCATAGACTTAAATTGCAACAGCCACTTTTGGGTCACACAGAGCACAGTGTGATACAGAGAGTCTGCAGAGGGGTGAGGTTACTGATCTGCAGTGAAAAATAGCGCTGGACACCGGAGAGCACGTCAGTGAGTATACTAATACACTCACACTACATGCACATACACACACATTTAATCAATTTAAAACATTTACATGGGAGTGCTTCTTTAAAAGGAACCCGTCACATGTTGATACACCATTATCCTTCAGATATTAGGTTAATCCACCAGTTAATAGCTTTTGGAACCTACCCAGCGTCTGCACATTGAACCCTGCTGCAAGGAGGAAATGAACTTTAATCTTCCTGGTAACATTCTTTTTATGAACCTAGCCTACTAAAATAGTTTCCTACATACAATAGCATTTAAAATATTCTTACCTAAACAATTGTCCCTGTATGGAGCATTAAATCATGGGTTTTAAAGAAAGTCACTCTGATAATATTTAAAAAAAAAAAAAGTAAAAGAAATAGAGAAAAAAACATATTTTGCACATCACCATTATGTAAAAAGTTTCAAAGCTAAAGTTGGTTTCACACAACCATTATTTTAATACAGGGAATGCAGGTAGAACCTGCGACCCCGGAATTGTTTATCATGATGCAACTGGATGTACCCGCACCGGTATGGACAGTGATCCATTTCACGGATCAGTGATAATACCAGTGTGTAAGCATTCTGTTGCATCAGGTTGTGTACCATTTTTAGCGGGAATCGGTGGAAAATAACATGCCTCTTAATGGGAGTGTCATTTAAAACTCGGTTCTAGGCATACTCTGTTAAAAAACCCTGATCCAGTATCCAGAGCCAGCGGATCGGATTCTGCCGGATGCAGGTACTTTAGAGCACCATTATAATTTAACCCGCATTGCCCTGGATCCGGGTGTTCTCAATTTTGAAACAGACACCAAAATTGCTACAAAATGCTTTTTTGGTCTCGGTGAAAAAAATGTGGACACCTGAATCAGGGGGAACCCACATAGAACTAGATGCACCTGCAAGTTCCCATGGCCCCATTGATGGTCAATGGGGCCGAAAATGGATGCGGGTGCAGTTCAGCTGGATTCACACGGATAGCGAAAACTGGTATGGAAACCAGCCTTAAACTGCCTGGCAATCTATTATATATGCGAATGGTTTTGCCCCTCTGAGTCCGCTCGCAATGCGAGTTGCGTGGTCATGTGGATACGCCCGAAGCATTGGCCCGCAGCGGGCATGGCGAGTCGCCTTAGCAGCGCGAAGCATTGGCCGCGAAGCGGCCATTGCGAGTCAGAGACTCGCTCTTCTAGAATCCCGATGCATCTGCATCGGGCACCCAGCTAGTATACCATAATAAGATACCGTATGTAATATACATGTAGTATACTTGAGAAATGTTGTAGATAAGGCAAACAATTTGTTGTCCAACCTGGAGGAGAATTGTCCATATTCTGTTAGGCCAGAATATGGTAACCAAATACAAGCCATATTTGGATGATATTGAAAGTAGTGGTAATTATGTTGAAATATCAGCAACAACCCCCAAAATTCTCATATTTTGCTGTTAAAGATGTACAACTCCTTTACTATCCACAGGTCACTCAATGCTCACACATAGATGTGATTCTTGAAATGAATCTTACCTGTTGGGATGAATGCAGGTTGCTGTAACTGCATATTCGCTAGAGCCTGTTGGTAGTGGAAAACACTGGGGTTAAACACCGTGGTGGCCCCATTGCTTTTTTCAAGTGCTGGCCTCTTTGGTAAAGGTTGAAGTGCTCCAGGCTGCAGTGCCTGTGAATTAGGAGGGAATGATTTGCAAAAAATACCCAAATTCCAGAAATAAGACATACTCTGCATGCAACTTGAAATACAATCCAGTGTATATAATCACCTGTAAATATATAATTTCTTAAAGACAGAAAATATCATTATTTAAGGATATCACCGAGGAATTAAAACAAAAATCACAAAATATTGGAAGTGAAACCAGGGACCTTAGTCAGGAAACAAATAGTGGGATTTTACAAAGCTGATCAGAAGGGGTTATTCTGTATGACATACATTTGTGGACCACAGGATATCGTAATAATAAATAGCCCAAGAACCCCCTATGGACGCAGGATCAGGTGCAATTTTGTTTGCTGATTATATTCAGTTATTCATGTCATTAACGAATTTTACATACCTGCTCCAATAAAATTCCATGCACTACTGACGTGTTCACCCTTACCTTTCCGCATGTTTCATAGAAACGTAATATTTCTCAAACTAAACTGCAGCTCACATCACAACCACTAGGAGGCCACATATAGCCTACAAACATCTCCAGAACGTATATCCAATCATTTTCATCTCTTGCCACTCATCTTGAGAAACGTCAGGCCAAGAGTGAAGGGTTAGAAAGGACATCTATACTACAAACTGCTGACTATAGCAAACTGTTCACAACTTCTAGGCATCTTCAGCCAGATTTACTTATTTTAAATACAAAATTCCCAACTAATTTGGAAGACCTACACAACAGCTAAGGAGGAAAGAACAGGGATAAATGGTGCGGAAAGCAGTGTAAACCTGGTTCAATATTGCATTTGCTCTTTTATATGCATCTTTTTTGGTCATCTTTTGCATATTTTTATTTGTGGTTTCTTTTTATCCCTACACCCACGGGCAATTTTCAGTTTTTTCCACCCTTGTTCCAAGAGCCATAAATTCCAATTAAAACAGATCCTTAAGCAAAAAAACAAAATCTACAAATGACAGAAAAATGGAGGCTAAATAGCAATCAGTTAACCCCTTTACCCCCGGGCGATTTCTATTTTCGTTTTTCCTTCCCCTTCTTCCAAGAGCCATAACTTTTTTATTTTTTCATCCATATAAACATATGTGGGCTTGTTTTTGCAGGATTAGTTTTACATTTGAATGACACTTATTTTACCATACAGTGTACTGGAAAACAGGAAATAAATTCCAAGAATGGTGAAATTGCAAAAAAAGTGCATGTTTCACAATTGTTTTGGGGGATTTTTATTCACCATTAGGGATGAGCGAGTACCTTAATATTCGTGCTCGCTATACTTGCAATGAGTAGGTACCGTACTAGCTACTCATTGCGAGTATAGCGAGTACGAATACTTTTCACAGTGTATCTATAGATACACTGCGACGTAGCCTAAAAGTAATTAAAAGTTGTTAAAAAATAATATACTTACATACTCGTCTTCCGCGCCTGCACCGGGATCGGCAGAGAAGCCATCCGATGCTGGAAAAAGACCTGTCACTACCAGCCAATCAGATGGCCAGTAGCGATCTGGCCAATGAGATGGCGCCACGTCACAACTAAGTTCATTGCTAGCGGCCACCTGATTGGCCAGTTTGCAAGGTCCTGATAGTACATCTAGGACCTTGCAAATTGGCCAAACAGGTAGCCGCTAGCGATCACATGGTTGTGACGTGGCGCCATCTGATTGGCTGGTAGTGATAGGTCCTTTTCCAGCGATCGGATGGCTTCTCTGCTGGTCCAGGTGCAGGACGTCGGAAGGCGAGTATGTAAGTATATTATTTTTTAACAACTTTTAATTACTTTTAGGCTACGCTCGCAGTGTATCTATAGATACACATCGAAAGAATTAGGACTACTCACTACTCCCGAGTACACATAAGTACTCGGAGAGTGCGAGTAGCCCGAATATCGCTACTATTCGGTGAGTACCGAATAGCAGAGATGTATACTTGCTTATCCCTATTCACCATGTTAACTATATGGTCAAACTGATGTGTCGGTATGATGCCGCAGATGGTACGAGTTTGTAGGTACCAAACATGTATACTTTATTATCTATCTGTTATCTAAATGGGAAAAAAATTCTGAAGTTTTTCAAAAAAGAATTGTGCTTCTGGTGCCATTTTCTGAGACCCACACGCAGTTTAATTTTTTGGTTTCTTGGGCTGTGTAAGGACAATGTTTTTGCATCTTGGGCTGATGTTTATAACTATAACCATTTTTGGGTAGATGTGCTGATAGCCTCTTATTATATTTCATTGCACCAAAATGTAATTTTGGTGTTTTGCATATGTTTTCCGTTATCACTTTACCGATCAGATTAATTGATTTTATATTTTGATAAATTGGGCATTTCTGAACTGAACTCAGTGATACCAAATATGTGTCTTTTTTATAAAGTTTTATATCCAATGAGGCAACATGGGGCTATTTGAACTTTTAGGGTTTTTCTTAAACTTTTTTTCTCCCACTTTTTCTTTACTTTACATGCCCCCCCCTTAGGGTGTCTCAATGTGGCACCCCAGGGGTTAATGTGCCAGAGTAACACCACAAAGGGTTAACTCCCCACACAACCCACAATACTACTCTAGCGCCTCCAGGCCAGAAGGGGGAGCTAAAGCTGCTTCCTTATATATTCTGGTGTGGAGAGGAAGTGGGGAAGAGCAGAGTGGTGGGAGGAGCTAATGTTTACCTCAGAGTGGCAGTGACAGTTAGTTGGAGTTAGTTCAGTTCCTGGGAGGACTGAGGAAGAAAGACTGGTGTAAAGGGTCTGCCTTAGGCCTCTCTACAGCCTGCTACCCACTTCCAGGCCTAGCCAGGGTCTGAGGGAAGGAGAAACAGGAGAACACATCTGGGAGACTGAGTTACCTCATAACTCGCCCTGGAGGAGCGCACAGACCGGATACCGATCCAAATCTGTGACTGAAACATGCAGCACAGTAAACACTGGACTAGTGGAGGTTATATATCTACACTGCACCTCAGTGAAGCAACACGGTGGGGTCAGAAATACAGAGGAAAGGCTCAAGTTGCCTAGCAAAGGGGTACCTGTGAGGAGAGACAGGCCAGCAGCCTAGCTGAAGCAGCAGCAGGGCCACACACACAGCGCAGGAGAGGGAAGTTGAGGAACCGGACAGGGTGGGAGCAACCCGGCCCTTGTACAGACGCAGTGGACAGTATTCTGGTACCAACATCTGCAGTGGGTGGCGTCATAACAAACTCCCCTGTAAATATCCCCCCATTACTTGTGGAACCCGGGACACGGTCTGGACCAAGACCGCCGTGATGTCCCCAACAGTACCCCGGTCTGGTACAGAGTACCCTGTCCCAGTGGGCTCCACATCAACACTGAACAGTCCGATTGTTGCTGCAATACAGAGCTTTGCTGATGCACATCTCTGCAATACAGAAATGACCATCTCCTGTGTACACTGCCACTCAGGCAGTGGTCATAAGAAGTGAGTCATGACAGCGACAGGAGTCATTATCTGACCTCTCTTAAACGCAACAAATTGGCACCCCGTGATCACATTATGAGGTCACTGATGACAGTAGGGAATAGCACAATCCCACTGCAGTGTGTTAGATTGGGCTGTCAGGAGTTTGACAGCGCAATCAAAAGGTTTAACCGGTGTGGGTGGATCTCCAATCCCACCGGCAGCTGTTAGCTGCACACGTCAACTGATCAGATAACCCATGTGTAGGGAATGACGTAATCTCAGCGTGTGAGCTTGCATCAAAGCCAGGGACACGACCAATGACATACCTATACAAGATTAGTCGTGAAAGGGTTAAAGGCCATCTTATGTGCGTTTGCCTGTTTTATTCCACGTTTCCCTTTATGTTCACTCTTGTGGACAGGTTTGGGGTTTGATGTTTCAGCCAATTCATACAATTGCAATTTTTTAAAAAAGTTGCAGCATTTTAGCTCAAACATGCATTAAATTTTGGTGCAACTTTCCTGACATTTCAGAGGAATTTGTGACTGTTCTATAAAAAAAGAAAAAAAATGAGTAACAGGAAAAAAATGAGCAGTTTTGCTTATGTGTAAAATTAATAAACATCGTGTGCCTTTTTAAAGAATTTGGTGAAAAAGCATCAATGAGTAACACAAGACAAGAAAAATTAAAAGTGGCTTTAAGAGAAAATAAGGCCGGCTTCAGACTGCGTGTCTGATCCGATCCGTAGCTGTCCGCTTGAGGCAGACAGCCGCGGACCGGATCAGCACACAGGACGGGGGGCTATTATGCCCTCCGATCCTGTGCGCAGCTCCCGATGCTAATAGGTGAGGACCGCGGGCGCCGCGGTCCTGACCTGTCAGCGGCTGCAGCTGCGTGTGCTGCACACAGGATTGGAGGGCATAATAGCCCCCCGTCCTGTGTGCTGATCCGGTCCGCGGCTGTCTGCCTCAAGCGGACAGCTACGGATCGGATCAGACACGCAGTCTGAAGCCGGCCTAAGAAAAAAGCTGGTTATATATAACCTTATGTGACTGCAAATCACTAGCCACATCCATTAAGGGCCTAATTATGTGTGCACACTTGTGAAAAGATTGTGCATGAAGTTATCAGGACAACGCTGCAAGTATTGCAGCCTAAAGCTTTTGGCCTGTAACTTCATCCTTCTATGTCCTATTCTATCACAGGTTACCTAGCAACCACTTGACTTCCAGTTTGTGTGGCCATGACCTGAGTACATAGTCACAGGAAGGTGTACCTGTCATTTAAGATAACAGCCAAGTGGCATAAAATTACTGCACTTGGATCTCTGCTTTAACCCCAGCCATTGTAAATTTATAATGGAGGGACCTTGAGGAGTAAACTTCAGGTATGTGTTCAGGATCCGGAGGAGCTACGTGTTGGACGCAGCTCCTCTGGACCTGAGTGAACTTGCGGGTGACCGCAGGGAGACTGCACCTGCCCTGTACTCACCATGTGCGGCAGGTCGGGGTGGCTTCTCCCTGCGCGCACCCGATGGGAGCCGCTTCCAAATCCACAGCATGAAATTAACATGCTGTGCAGGAGCGAATGCCGGCAACCCGGACTGCACTTAAAAGAACACTGCGGTTGGGTTAAGCATAGTGGGCATGAGATTTCCTAAAATCCCATCCACTATGCTGATACTGTGAGAGGAGGGAGGAGCGAGCGAGAGAGAGAGAGAGAGAGCGCGAGAGAGAGAGAGAGGCGCGAGAGAGAGAGAGAGGCGCGAGAGAGAGAGAGAGAGGCGCGAGAGAGAGAGAGAGGCGCGAAAGAGAGAGAGAGAGGCGCGAGAGAGAGCGCGAGAGAGGCGCGAGAGAGGCGCGGAGAGGCGAGAGAGAGGCGCGAGAGAGAGAGCGCGAGGAGAGGGCGAGAGAGAGGCGCGAGAGAGAGGCGCGAGAGAGAGCGCGAAGAGAGCGCGAGAGAGAGCGCGAGAGAGAGAGCGCGAGAGAGAGCGCGGAGAGAGAGCGCGAGAGAGAGAGCGCGAGAGAGAGAGCGCGAGAGAGAGAGCGCGAGAGAGAGAGCGCGAGAGAGAGCGCGAGCGCGAAAAGGCCCAGTTACACACACAGATAATTGGCAGAGATGTTGGCAGATCCTGGTTGCAGTGAAATCATGGACACATTGTACATTTGTACACGGCACAAATGAACAATGTTCCATGATTTCACTGCAACCAGAGATCTGCGAACAATCTCTGCACAATTATGTGTGTGTGTAACTGGGCCTATAGAGAGATTCTATTTGTGAATACATATGGTCAGATCCGCGTGCATCAGGATTTTTGTCAGCTGCAAAAAAAACAACTTTGTGCATTTGGGGAGGAAGTCAAAATGATACAGTGGTGTGGATCCGCTGAAATACAAATACCAATGAGGGGTCGACAGGGTAGGGGGTACTCTGGTACCAGGGCTGATGGCGACTTGGATGGGGGATCACAGCTGGTAGGTCCCCGATCCCGTGCCCTGGACCCTCAATGGCGGGAATGGTGGGGGATGATGGTGGTGAAGGGGGAATTGATTACGTGACGCCACCTGTGGTACCTGGTAACGTGTATACCAGTGCTGCGGCCGGCCGCTGAGGTGATGGAGGTGCAGCTCAAGGTAGTACAGCTCCCCACAGGTGGAGCTTTACCTCAGGGCAGCGGGGATGGATGAGAGAGTCGTAGTAGCGTCTCTTCAGTTAACGCTGTGGATGGTGGCGGTTAAACAGGCACACGCACACACAGTAGTCTTTGTTTCGGTACTTTTACTGGTGAGAGGGTAACAGGTACAGTCCAGAGAAGTAACCATGTCCCCAATGCAATTTGGGACTTTCAGCTTGGAGAGTTGTGAGGCCTCCTCTGTCACCGTGTACTGTGGGTTGGGGCAAGTCCTGCATTTAACTGAACTCGCCGCTCCTTCTCCCTCTCAGGGCTTTACTCTATCACTGACAATGAGGTCCTTCTGCGGGGTTCCTATTCCTCCTTTGGCCCCTGGTCCTGTGTTTGGTCAGTTTGAGTGTCTCTTTCTATTTACCTCAGGGGTTTTGGTCCTCCTGGTCCTTCTGGGCTTTAACTGCTGCACTGGATGCTTGCAGTGTCGGACTCCGGTGTCCGGGTGAGCTAAAGGGAAACCTGGTCTGTTCCCTTCTTTAATTCCCTACTCCTCCACTGGCCTCCGACCCTCTCCCCAGGGTGCAGCACAGCTGGGTCAGTGTTCCCTGGTCCTGGGCCTGGATCTCTCCCAGCAACCAGATCCTCACTCCTGCTCTCTTCATGTCTGACTGGAACTAACTACTTCTCACTGGACCAACTGACTCCTCCCCTCAGACCTGGATCTTTTAAAGGAGATCTGGCTTAAGGCAGCCAGTAGAGATTCAGGTCTGGGGTGGAAGGTGTTGTGTGCTGTGTGTACTAAGGTGTAAATCCCTCCTTGCACCGGTAGATCCTGTGGCAATCCCCTGCAGAGGTGCACATTAACGCATGTCCCTGCGGCCCCAGGTTAAGTATAAGGACACAGGCCTGAACAGGATGCTTTAGAATTTGGATGGATATCGATGCAAGACAAAAAAAAAAAAAAGAACTGTGAAATCACCCTGAAAAACTTAGTGAGAAACTTAAGTGTGCAGAAAACTCGGCTCTCAGATGCCCCTGTAAAACCTGGTGATCACTTGATCGCCAAGTCTCTGCCGATAGAGCTGCTTCAAGCACTCCTGACATATGCCACAGTAGGTATCTGAATACAGCAGATTCAGTAAGAGGTGAAAAATAAAGATAAAAAGTTTTCCATAGATCTTCTATGGTTTGGGAGATAAATCATGGAAAAAAACAACTAAACATGTATAGGTATCCACAAAACTGTAATAACCATGAAAATTTGTCATGTTATTTGGTGTGAAATGTGAACAATGTAAAAAAAAAAGTAAAACAAACAAAAAATGGTGCTAAAAATATAGGCAAAAACTTTTACAGACATGTCAAAGGAAAAGAATTAAGGGAAATGAAAGGGATTAAAAATGTAGAAATAAATAGATTTCATTAAAAGGAACCAGTCACAGGTTTTTTTTGCTTCTAAACTGTGCTCATCACATTTAACATCATGTGAATGGGGTTCCTGTAACACCTTTATATCCTCAGATGTGCCCCTGCATGCTTCAGAAAGTTTTATACATGTCCCACGCTGCATGTAGTTTGCTCGGTCCAGTCTGATAGGTGTCTCCAGATTGCAATCAGTGCTGCCCAGCTCCCTTCAAATGCCACCTCTTCTACTTACCAGTAAGTGGATGATATCTCTAGGTCACCCACACCGTGCCCGAAGTCTTGCACCTGGGCAATGGAACAGGAGGCCTATGCAGGTGTGAGTCACTCTGCCTTATTGAGTGATTATATTGTGAAAACGCATGTGTTCGGGGACTGTGTGAATGATGAAGAGACCGAAGTCTTGCACCTGTGCAGTGGAATTAATGTGGCACCCCTGCTGACCCATCGCCACTAGAAGGCGCAGCAACCGGGATCGGTAAGTTCTGTCACCCAAATATACACCCAACACACTCCGATCCCAAGACTAGGAACTCCATGCCCAGCAACGGGATGGTGGAAGGAGACAAGTGGAGGGTGGGAAAGTTAGACAGGACATGGCCAGGGGAGGAAACAAAACTAGAAAACACCACAGCCAGTGAGTCAGTTGAGTCCAGGAGTTCAGAGGAGTGAGACGAAAAGGAGAGAACACCATCATTACATGGGACTGAAAGAACAGGGGCCCGGTGGCCTGTACCACCATTAGGCTTGTCCGGGTCCCGGGCTACAGACCGTAGAGAGACAGAAGGAGTCCCAGGGACACATAGTGAGCAATCCATTTGTGTGCCCAAATTAGCGGAAAAGCTAAAGGTGGCCAGGATACTCCACGCTCCAACCACGAAACCCGGCGGGGTGCGGGGTCTTTATGTCCCGTGACCCAAAACTCAGCATAGCGAAGAGAAGGCCGCGGTACCAGGGCCAGGGGACCAGGCAGGTCGCCCAAGAAAGGCCCGTCGCCACTGGATCGTAGCTTTGCATGCGGAAAAGTAAGAAAGAGAGGCCCATGGAGAGGAACACAAAAGGGGGTGATCTGGACGAGCCATCCCGGCTGCTAAGAGACTACGGCAGCCGCCACTGCACTGTTTTGTAACTTGAACATCTGCCGAGAAAGCAAGTATATCAGGTTGAAGCTCAGCCCTGTGTCACTTATTTCTGCGCCTAAGGAGAGGTAGACTGAATCGCCAAGCCGGCAGCAGCAGCCTGCCTGAGAGTGACTCTGATCTTTGCCGTACAGCCAGCTCGACCTTTCTGGCATCCCTGCTTCCCCAACGAATAATCACCTCCATAAACTCTTTATTTTTGCTTTAATTTTTCTTTTCATCCATTTTTCACTTCCCCTTTTAAACTGATCGCCCGACGAGGGGATCACGGACCGGGTCACGCCACCATGACTTCCTGCAGCCCAGACGATGACGAGGGCCTAGTTCAGAGTACCCCACAGTCCTGCCCGGGGCGAGTCATTAAGAGACCTGTGCCCTATTGACCAGCCAATGATTACGCTGTACAGGTGCAAGACTTCAGGGACCTTGTAGATGACTTGGAGACGTCATCCAGTTACTTGTAATTAGGACCGGGATGGTGCTGATTACAATGTGGAGATGCCCTATCGGACCGGACTACAAAATATACATACATCACGGAACAAGTATAAATCTCTTTCTGAGATGCACAGGGGCACATCTGATAATATAAAGGAGTTACTGGAACCTCATTCACATGATGTTAAAGGTGATGAGCAGTGTTTAGAAGCAAAAAACACTGGTAACAGATTCCCTTTAAGGCCCATTCAAGTTTAGTCACTAAAGGGTGTTAAATACCGTACACTGCAGCTTTATATCATTCCTGCATATTTGGGAACACAAAAAAATATTTTCCAGAAAAATGTGTTTGCTTGTTTTTTGTTTTTTATAGATAAAATTTTAAATTATCCCTAAAACTCAAAAGGCGATGAGGTTTCTCAGTACTTGCTCGTCTGCACAGATATGAGGTTATTTGGGCATACTGCGTCATCTGGCTTTTGCCAATCTATTGTCTGGCTCTTCTGTACTTTCCTATGTAAACAAGTTTAATGGAAACACGAATAATGGGTGTAGGAGGGATACAGTGTTTTCACAAAACATTAGTCTGACCTTGAGAAAAGCTGGAAGCGAATTAGATCCATTGAATAGAAGTGTATTTTAAAAAATAAGTTTATTTCTGTGCTTTTATGTTACACTACGGTTTTTCAGCATGTCAAACAAACGTTCCTATTTAGTATATTGCAATTTGCTGAGCTGCTGAGGTATTTAAGGGCTGCTTTAGTGTATGGGGTCCCTTAGGTCACCAATAACCCTCTAGTTCTTTCTCCAGTAATTGAGAAAACTATGACTATCTGCCTAATATTACATCAATTTTAGAGCTCATATTAGGAACTAACATAGATAGGCTAGGGCAGGGGTAGGGAACTCCAGGCCTCGAGAGCCGCACACAGGTTTTCAGAATTTCCTCAGCATTGCACAGGTGTTGGAATTATCACTGTGGCGCCCGTGCAGATCCAGTTGCCACAGAGTTCCTGCATCCCTGTTAGGGTATAGTATCCCACGCACTGGTAAGAAGGGGTACAGACCGGTAACGGGACTCCCAGATCACACTAGGAATGATTGTAGTGGGTTTCCGTGGTGAATCAAGTAGTTAGAGGGAGCACTTTGGGAGGAGTGAGGCCAGGAGGAACACACATAGATGACGTGGGACACTTGACAAGGGGTATAAAAAGAGCGGGAAACATCTAGAACATAGGAGACGACAGTGAGGAGAAGAGACATTTAAACAGAAGGAGAGAGTGACCAGCTGTGGAGAGGCGGTAGAACAGCTGAGGAAAGGCCATTGTACACCAAGGTTGAGTTGTAGGGAAGCTAGAGAATATACGCCAGAGACGTGTCTAGAGGACTGGAGCAAGTGGGAGCTCATCCTACGGCCGAACATTACAGCAGACCATCACCCAAGTGGCTCCAGGAGGAAGAGCGGATCCCAAGGGCACGTGAAGTGAGCAATCCACCCGTGGTTCTAATAACCATTGTCAAGCGCAGGCAAGTTAAGGGACTAGGCACAAGGGGCACCGGGAACCCAAAAGACTAGTGGAGAAGGCCAGGCTCAGATAGCAACCCAGAGTCTGTGTAACACTTTCACGGTGACATAGTCGCCAACCACGCACATCTGCTGAAAAGGTGGCTACCATAGGGCTAAGGGGAGACACTGCAGGGGAACTCCTAAGAAAAGCCCACAGTCACTGGCTCCGAGCTCTGTGTGGAGAGGCGCAAGGCAGGACAGGAAAGGCAAGTGCTGTGTGAGATGACCTGGAAAGTAGAGAAGGGGTGCCGGTTACATACCATCCTACTACCAGTGAGTAGCTGGATCCCTGCCTCCGAGAATCCAGATGCACAAAGACTGAGTAAAAGAAATAAAAACTACAGCCTATTGTGTCTGTGAACTTTCTTAATGTGTCAAAAGCACCAGAAACAACTATCAACTCACTCAGGTATCTTTGGCCACCTTAGGGGTCAGCCCCACCCATAGAGGGCTAAAGAACATTGCTGCCTCTCAACTATAGGCCCCTAGGAAGACTGTCGAGCAGCAGCGGCCATCTATAGCCACAACCTGCGAGTGGCGTCACATATAATTTAACAAGTATCCCCAAGTCCAGTCATCCCTGCCCAGAATGAACCCTCCACACCAGATACCCTTCCCTAAGAGCCACCCACACTGAACTTTTAATGACACCGCCAGGGTCACAGAGCTGGGTCTCAGCCCCTGTGATCCCCATAATTAAGCCTCAAGAAAGCCTGGTTCAGAGTACCCCTAGGCCCTGGAGGGGCATGTCATCACCAGTGCAGGTGATTATATTATCACCTGTGCAATACTAAGGAAATCCCAAAATCCTGCAATGTGTGCAACTCTCGAGGCCTGGAGTTCCCTACCTCTGGGCTAGGGAGATAACTGACCGATTTCTAGGGATCCAACTAAGGCTGGAAACAGTTAATCGCATGAGTCTCGGATCTTTCACCCGGGATTGCCTCCCCCTCTCTGAATGAGAGCAGTGGAGCTACGTAGAAAAACATACCACTGACAATATCCTGTCTAAAGAGGCAGGGGTCATGCCGGGTGAATGATCCGAGACTTGGGCTGGTAACTCGCATGTCACTCAGACAGTGTGTTTCCAACCTAATGGGACAGCCCACAAATCCAAACCGGGCCTTGCACTGTGGCAACCGGGCTTTACTGAGCTCAGTCTTGAATGGCATGAAGATACACATATTTGATCTCTTCTCTATTCCTGGTCTATGTGAATGACAGAAATAAAGTGGAGTGCTGTGCTCGGTCTACCGGACTGCCAGAGAAAACAATGAATGGAGCAGTTTGTGCATGTGCACCCAAGCTCCAGCCGGTTAGTAAGTTAGCTCACCATTTTGGGAAATAGATATGCTTTCCTGATGTCCCTTTAAGATATTAATTTCTGATGTTCCCATGATATCCCTGCTTTGTTAACATTTACGTCATTAGTAAGTGGAGGGATAGAAATTCTTCCCTGTTCAATTTTTTTTTTTTTTTTACATTTGGAGTACATTATTCATTACTGAAAAAAATCTAATTTTCTAAGGAGCATTAAAAAGAGGAGATCTGCTTTCTATATTCCCTTCACATAGAAGGGCACCTTAATGGTGACATAATCACAGTTTAGATCAATTTTAATCTATTAGAAACCCTAGCAATAAGTTATAATCTCCCTGCAGCGCCACTGCAGGAGAGATCAAGCATTACGCCAAGTGTGTAATGTATAGCAATAGATGCTATGTGTAACTGTTTAACATAATAGTTTCATGGCAGTTCATGGAAAATAATCAATCCCTGACCCATGATATCCTGTGGACCACAAACATACGTTTATCAGTTGAACAACTATATTGGACATGCACTAAGCTTGACTTCGCTGCATTCTACTTCCTTTTCCAAGCACAGATTTATAAGCTAGTGATCGGTCTTTCACTAGCATTACCTTTGCCCAGATATATGTCACTACATCTTGGGCGAAGACTATTTGTCATCAAAATTATTTTAGGCCATATTGGTGCAGAAGGAGACACAACCAAGCAGCAAAACGAAGCAGATAACTTGGTGCAGGACCAACAGACAGAAAGCAAGTGAGTCAAATATATAGAGAGACAACATGAAATGAGGAAAGGAGTGGACAATGTAAACCTCATGGCGTCTCTTGTGGAAGGTGAAAAGCCTGGTTTGCAGACAGTGTAATGATGTACGGGAGCTAGAGAGGCTAGAGAGTAGCTACAGTAGGTGTAGATAACATCAACAAATAGATGGAGACAAATACTGCAGATATAGGAGATACAGTAGATAAGAGAGACAGATATTACATTTCTAATAGGTAATTATTTAAAGCAAGATGTAGCTAGAATTTATCGGTAGTTATTAGATGTCACATACTTAGATAAATGATAAGTTATCGATAGACTGATATAACTATCAACCATTAGATTCTCTCAGATCCTACAAATAGATGGGCACATAGTTACAGTGGATACACAAAGTCTGCACACCCCTAAAATACAAGGATTTTGTTATGTGAAAAAGATCCAACCAAGAAGAAGAATTTGAGAACTGTTTCCACCTCTAATGTCAATCATAATCATAAATAACAAAACTAAAAAATATTTGTGCTGGTATAAGTGTGAGCAACCTCTTATAATTGGGGATGTGGTGGTATTCAGAATTAGCCGATCACATTTAGGTTGGAAACACACAGTGACATGCGAGTTATTCGCATGAGTCTCGGATCATTCACCCGGCACGTCCCTTGCCTCTTTGGACGGGATACTGTCAGTGGTGTGTTTTTCTATGTAGCTCCACTGCTCCCATTCAGAGAGGACTAGGCCATCCCAGGTGAATGATCCGAGACTCGTGCGAGTAAAGGTACCGTTACACGTTTCAATGTCGTTAAGATATCACCAACAATCTCGATCGTTAGGACATCTTTTTGACATGGTTAGTGAGATGTCATACGTCTAGATATCGTGGACGATGCACCAACGATGTCGTGAGCAGCTATCGTTCGCACAACCCAGCGAACGATACTTGTTCACTGTTGTGAATAGGCGAAGTCGTTAACGACATCATTATCGCGGTGTCACACACAACGATGCAGCAGGTTGGCTGATCGAGGATCGTTTGATTTGAGAACATGTTCTCCAATCTGCGATCAATGATCCAACAATTTATCGTAGTCTTATCTCGGTGTCACACGCATTCACGTGCCAACGATGTTTCAACTACTCCAAACCCGTGACGTTTGAGCGATATCGTTCACAATCTCGTACCATGTAACGGGGCCTTAACTCGCATATCACTCGGACAGTGTGTTTCCAGCCTTAAGCTTATGTTATATAGTAGTCAGTACACAGCTGCCATCATTTACCAGGCTTCTTAAAGGGAACCAACCACCCCAAATGACCCCCCCGGACTGTTAATATGTGTCCCTACACCCAGCACACACATTTGGGGCAATCGTTTTTGCTAAAAAAACTGTTTAGTAGAAGCTAAGATATATGTTTATAAAGTTTAATAAATCGAGACGGATGGGTGTTACCTAGCTTTGTCCACGTGCAGTGTTCGTGCCTGTGAGCCTCCTCGCCCCCCTCCCCTCTCACTTTCTAAGAGCCTGGCCGCGTCATGAAAGGGGCGGGACTAAATCGCAACGAGCCCGCCCCCTTTAATGACGCGGCCAGGCTCTTAGAAAGTGAGAGGGGAGGGGGGAGAAGAGGCTGACAGGCACGAACACTGCACGTGGACAAAGCTAGGTAACACCCATCCGTCTCGATTTATTAAACTTTATAAACATATATCTTAGCTTCTACTAAACAGTTTTTTTAGCAAAAACGATTGCCCCAAATGTGTGTGCTGGGTGTAGGGACACATATTAACAGTCCGGGGGGGTCATTTGGGGTGGTTGGTTCCCTTTAACCTTATGTTCACGGTTTTAGTTGCATTTTCCTGACATTTTCTTAGTTGCATTTTACAGAATAAGCTATAGTCCATAAACAGCTTACAACAAAGCAAAGGGGTTTCATTGTTCAAATTTATCAGTCAGGAGAAAAGTGCTAAATGTTTCCAAGGCAGTAGATCTACTATGGAACAATAAGGTTATGTTCCCACTGTGTATTTTTGATCCTTTTTTTGGATCCATTTTTGCAGTGAAAATGCAGCAACCACATCACTTAAATGGAATCCCAGCAAAGTCAATGGGTTTTCAACTTTTGCTGTTCAATCTGTGCTTTCATGACCTGGTATGGTTTTTCCCTTGAAATCTGGCACTTTAATTGGGTGTGTGGACTTTTTATATCCACTGCAAATAGGTTAACAGATATGTGAAAAGTACTAGATAAGTCATATGAGAGAATATATATCTCCTTCCAGTGTGTGTAGATAAAATATTGATGGTACATTACAATCATTTACCATTATGGACTATTGTGAAATGAAAATGAACAAGCTGCAAACCAGGAGACATTATCAAAAGTATATAATCATGTAGATAACACAAACATGTACGTTAAGGGAAATACATGCACTTAAAGATGGTCACATGCAAAGCAAGAAGGTCATAGGTCAAAGTACCAGGTCAAGGGTGGCCTTGAGGGGTCGCTTCAGTGATGTAACAGCTGGCTGAGTCTTAATTAGCAGGCAGGGAGCACATGATGGCAATGGCCAAAAGGGGTCAAGCACAACAACATAAACAGCAAGCAGAGGCGTGTCATAAGAAGAGCGACATGGTGGACAGGTGAAAAGGAAAAAAAAAAAAAAGAATGCATTATATATTGTATCATAACTACACATGCACGTGATGACAACTATTGTTAATGCATTAGAATAAAATACAACAGGCTTCATTATAGTTTTATGAAAAGCAGCAACCCAAGATATAAAAGAGAATGTCATGGTATGGTTACATTTCAATAAAGAAAACTACATTAAGGGTATGTCCACTAAAAAAACAAAAAATACCGCTTATCAGATTCTATTCATAGAGAAAATGTAAAAACATTCAGCAACTTTATAACACTGTCAACTTATCTTGCACTGATCACAGAGTTACGGCTTTATTATACTTCAGAGCTGTATTGATAATTTTGCCAATGGCTATTGCACAGTGGAGCACAATGGCCATGTTCCCTTGTTCTAGAATGCAGCGTTTTTCCCCCGTAGATGTCCGCACCTAAAGACCCTGTGCACACAGAGAGTTTTTCGATACTTTTTTTTAGTGCATGTTTTGTCACAAAACTGCATACAAATCCTTCTGCCAGCAAAGTCAATGAGACTTCTGAAGTTTTCTGCACGTTGCATTTTTCCGTTGTAGATTTGGTGCAGAAATGTATCTGTAGCATGCCATTATGTCATTTCTTGCTGCGTTTTTCCACCCCAAATGCATGGAAAAAAATTAATCAAAATGTGTCAAAAAAGAGAAACTTCTGCAATCAAATACTCAATGTGTGCAGATATCCACAATAGCTATTGATAATGATGGCGTCTTTGCTGCTTTCTTCACAAGTTTCCCTTTTTTGATGCATTTTGTAGATTTAAAGGGAACCTGTCACCAGGTTTTAGCCATTCCATCTGAGAGCAGCATAATGTAGAGACAGACCCTGATTCCAGCGATGTGTCACTTACTGAGCTGCTTGCTGTCATTTTGATAAAATTAGTGCTTTCTCTGTTGCAGATTTAGCAGTCTGTGAATATGCCAAACGACCTGGCAGCAGGCCAAGTAGACTGCTAATGATAATCTCCAGCTGATTAAACAGTGATTTTATCAAAACTACACTGAGCAGCCCAGTAAGTGACACATCGCTGGAATTAGGATCTCGGGTCCTATATTATGCTATTCTCAGACTGGGTTGCAAAAACTTGGTGACAGGTTCCCTTTAAAGCTGGTTTCACACTAGCATTTCTTTGTATCCGGGAGAATGCAGGTTTTACATTCATCCCCCCCGGATTCCCCCAGGCCCCCCTGGAATTCTAAAAACTGATGCTCCTGCACTGGGATTATCACTGATTTGTCTCGGTCTCAGGAGTATACAGTTCCTTCTGGATCCATACTGGTTTACACCAAATCTGAGGACAAATTACATGCCCCCTAGGTGGACATGTCAATTGAAACTGCATGCTGGGCATGCGCAGTTCCAAAACCTGGGTGTGGGGTCCGGATCCAACAGAATTCAGGAGTCCGCCGAATGTGGGTTCCATTGAGAATATTGGTGATTTCACCAGTGATGCCCTGGATCTGGGTGGTTTTGTCCTGGAGACTAAAAATGCACCAAGATGCTTTTTTGGTTCAGTGAAAAATAACAAACACCCAGATCCGGAAAAACAATAAAAAAGAACTGGATGCACCTGCAAGTTCGACAACTGATGTAGGTGCATCCAGTTCAAGCCAGATTCACACGGATGGTGACAAACGTCAGTGGGAAACCAGCCTAAGGCCCCTTTCACATCAGCGCTTTGTGCTGATCGCGGCAGTTGCGGTGAAAAAAACGCAACTGCCGCGATTACCGCATACACTTGCGGCAAGCCCCATACAATGTCTAAGGGGCTTGCGGTAAGTGCGGCAGGTGCGGCTGCGAAATAAAATGCGGTATGCCGCGTTTTTTCGCAGCCGCACTTGCCGAAACTGCACTTGTTGCACCTGCGGAACACTTCCTCGAGCCCCATAGACATTGCATGGGGCTTGCCGCAAGTGAACCGCAAGTGCGACCGTTCTGCGGAAATCGTGGCAGTTGCGTTTTTTTCACCGCAACTGCCGCGATCAGCTAAAACCGCTGATGTGAAAGCAGCCTAATTCTGCTTTCACATCAGCGTTTTTTTTAAACCGCGTCAGATGCGGTGAAAAAAACGCATCTGCCGCGATTAACGCATAACCGCGACACTTGTGGCATAGTTGCGGCAAGCCCCATGCAATGTCTATGGGGCTTGCGGTAAGGGTGCGGCAAGTGCGGTTTCGGCACTTGCGGCAGGTGCGGGCGCGAAAAAACCCGCAGCTGACTGTGGTTTTTTTGCGGCCGCACCTGCTGCACCCTTACCGCAAGCCCCATAGACATTGCATGGGGCTTGCCGCAACTGTGCCGCAGGTGTCGCGGTTATGCGTTAATCGCGGCAGATGCGGTTTTTTCACCGCATCTGCCGCGATTTAAAAAAAACGCTAGTGTGAAAGTACCCTAACCTAGATTTTGTCTGTTAATCGGCCACAGTGTGAATGTGCACCTTCACATTGCACGATCATCAACAAAGCTTTGACTCCCCCTATTTTGGGCTTTGTATTTTGTCTTTATGTAGCTTTTCACGGACAGGGGTAAAACTGTCAGGTCTGAGTCCTGCTCTGCCCCAGTCTATTTTGAGGTCTGCGGATACATTTCTTTGGTTTGGCCTAGTATTTTTTTTTATTTTCCACTATTTAGCTATAAGGCTTTATTATGCACTGGAACAGCTTTCTTTTTTGTACATCAAATACTGAGCCAGGTATGTAAAACCTACACTTCTCAGAAAGCGTTGTGCTTTTGGGGACTTGAGTACTGAAGCCTGTGGAATTGATAATGCAGCTCTGCACTATAATACAGACTGTAGCAAGATAAGTAATAAATGAATATGTTACTTAAACTTTTATGTAGATTAATGCTATAAACCAGCCTGAAAACAAAGATGTTCAAAAGATGGACATACCCTTTACTAGTGGTTGTACAATTTGGAATCTGGAAACAACAAACTGTAGGTCCCTGCAAATTCAGTCCCCAATTGCTGATCTTGAAGAGCTTAGGGTGCCTTCACATTAGCGTTTGTGTCTGCATGCTGATGGCATGCAGACACAAACGCTGTCAAAAGCAGGGTCCAAATGATGTGTCCGCAGCGGATAATGTCCGCCTGCGGACACATCACCATGGAGCCCGGCAGCCAATCGGCGCTGTCCGGGGGCGGGCGGGGGGTGGAGATCAGCGCCGGAGATCCCCGCCCCCCGGCCGCCGGTAAGCACCGGGACATGTCGGCGGGGAGAACAGCTGATCTGAAAGCTGTTTGAATCTTCCCGCGCCGACACTGAGAGGAGATGTCGGCGCGGGAAGATTCAAACAGCTTTCAGATCAGCTGTTCTCCCCGCCGACACCGCTATGAAATTACAGGCGGCGGGGAGAAGGAGGACAGCAGAGCGTCAGCTGATCTCCCGGTGGCCGTCGGTGAGCTCCTGTGACATCACCGGTGGCCACCGGGAGATTTTTCAATGGGTCCGCAGCGTTCTCCTGCGCTGTCAAGCGCTGAACACTGCGGACCCATTGAAGACAATGCATGTTTTGTACGCTTGGGGACGCTTGCCGATTTTCCAAGCTCCCTGAGCGCACAAAAAATGCAACATGCTGCGTCCCGGGTGCGGATGCTGGACACCGGAAGGAGCAGATATCGTCCGCATCCGCACCCGAACGCAGCAAACGCAGGCACCATGCGTTCCTATGTTAAACATAGGAACGCAGTGCGCATGCGTTTGAATGCGTATGGCAACGCAGCATACGCTGCGGCGCCAAACGCTAATGTGAAGGCACCCTTAGCAAGGAAGGAGAATTTCAGCTCCCACAGCCACCATGTTACCGTCTATATAGCGAGCAGCTTGTTCCTTGGTTGTGATGAGAACGGTATATGGAGCACAGAGATCCAAGACTACCCCAGTGCTAAGCGCACAAAGATCCAAGACTACCCCAGTGCTAAGCGCACAAAGATCCAAGACTACCCCAGTGCTAAGCGCACAGAGATGTACCATGTGCCTGAAGGAGCTGTGTGTGGCCATAGGCTGCTCTGTCAATACTGAAAAATCTAATAGAAGTCACAACTCGCCTAGAGAATGACATTTCTGTAGTCAAATATTCAATCCACATACATATTTTTTCTTATTCTCATGAGATCCATTAAAAAACAACTAATTTAGAGGTTGAGTATAAGTGCATGAGCATCTATACTCCATGTATCACA
Organism: Allobates femoralis; assembly: GCA_033576535.1. NCBI lineage: Eukaryota > Metazoa > Chordata > Amphibia > Anura > Aromobatidae > Allobates > Allobates femoralis. The sequence goes on along the minus strand of JARQOC010000008.1, from coordinate 138,244,064 downwards.
AATCTGTACTAGTAGTATGGCCATGTGTGTGAGCTTTTAAAGGGGTTGTGCCACAAACAATTGAACATATTAATGAATAGATATTAGAATAATTTTGTGAGAGTAAAGAGACTGCACTCACCAGAATATCTTCGAATGTGCAGTAATCTTTATTCCATTGACCGGCATAGGAGGTTACAAACGGTGCAGGGAGGTTACTCTGTGACCATACTTCCGGTCCTTATACAGGCGGCACATTCGAAGATGTTCTGGTGAGTGCCGTCTCTTTAAGGCCCAGTTACACCTAGCGACATTCCAGCGATCCCAACAACAATATGACCTGGCAGGGATCGCTGGAATGTCGCTGAGTGCTCGCTGGTGAGACGCCACACAGGCAGATCTACTCACTGATGTGATTACAACTGGGTATCACAGCTGATTCTTTCTGTGATGTAAAATTAGTCTAAGGCCACTTTCACATCAGCGGTTTTCGCTGATTGCAGCAGATCCTGCAGATTTACCGCATCTGCAGTCGGGTGCGGCAAGTGTGGTTTTGACGCGATCCAGCACTTGTGGCAGCGAAAAAAAAATGCTGCTAGCCACATTTTTTTTTTCGCAGCCGCAACTGCCATATTTGCCGGATGGCAGCAAAACCGCAATTGCCACACGCCCCACAGACAATGCATAGGGCTTGCCGCAATGGAGAAGCAAGTGTGGCCGTTAGGCAGCAGATGCGGTAAATCTGCCGGATCTGCCACAATCAGTGAAAAACGCTGATGTGAAAGGGACTTTCATCACAGAAAGAATCAGCTGTGATCCCCGGTTGTAATATCTGTATACTCTTTTATGCTGTGCTCCCCGACTGATGTCTGTATATTCTTATATTCTGTGATCCCTGACTGTAATGTCTGTATACTCATATTCTGTGATCCCTGACTGTAATGTCTCTATACTCATATTCTGTGCTCCCTAGCTGTAATGTCTGTATACACTTATATTCTGTGAACCCCAGCTGTAAGGTTTGTCTTTTGCTCTCTTCCCTGTTCAGGAGCTGTGGTATATCCGACCTGTTCCTGCATGGTCGGACAATTACAACACACAGGGGCACATTTATAGGAACATTTTTTTTTTTTTTTTAAACACATTCAATGGTGGAACTTATTTTTATTCTAAGATCTAGTCTTTAAAATGTACAATTGTTTGTGGCACAACGCCATTATGGATACACGGATTATTAATTGGAAAATCAGCAAAATTATAATAGCCACCAGTTAAAGAACATTCGCAGCTTGTCAGTTTATGCTTAAGATGTTATAGCAGTTTTGATTCTTCCCTTGATATCGCAAGGGTCATATGTATGGCTTAACTGCACGAGTTTTAAAAAAAATATTGGCAATATTTACTGTGAGTTCCACAACCAGTTCTCATTCAATTGTCAGTTTTTTAAGGTGTGAGTAGGTGTTTTTAGCACACATACATCGGTTAGCCAATGGGGCTGTTCATGGGTCCAGTCTTTTTTTTTGTGGACCTCATAGTTCAAACAAAATTGTGTAGACATGTTAGATATTAATCCAAATGTTGGATCAAAATCATCAGTGCAAGACTTTGAGTTTATTGGGAAAATGTAAAGAGACTTTTCTTATGGTTTCACAAAACAGTTGATTATACTTAAGGGCCCGTTACACGTTAACAATATCGTTTGTATGGCACGGCTTTTTGAGTGGAGCCACAATGTCGTTGCGTGTGACAAGTAGATACGATCAACGATAAGTCGGCTGTTCGTTCATCGGAGGTTTGTGATCAGGACCTTAAACCAAGCGATGATCGTCCGTCCAACCTGCAGCATCGGTGTGTGTGACACCTTGATAACGATGTCGTTAATGACCTCGCCTATTCAGAGCTGAAGGACATAGGCGATCAAACGACTGCAAGTATCGTTAACTTGTCTCAGAATCGTTGCTGCATCGTCAAAGATATCTGTATGTGTGACACCTCACTAGCGATCATCGAACGATGTTCAAGTGATCTAGGTCAAGTTGGATCGTTGGTCGGATCGTTCGACCATTGAAGCGTGTAACCCAGGCTTAAGCCTGTGTGTCTTGTACATAAAAAAAAAAAAGAACCAGACCCATAGGGCTCCTGCAGACATCTGATATTCTCATACAGTGCCTTGTGAAAGTATTTGGCCCACCGGAACTTTTCAACCTTTTGCCACATTTCAGGCTTCAAAGATATAAATTCTAATTTTTTTGTGAAGAATCAACAACAAGTGGGACACAATCGTGAAGTGGAATGAAATTTATTGGATTTTTAAACTTTTTTAACAAATAAAAAACTGAAAAGTGGGGCATGCAATATTATTCAGCCCCCTTGAGTTAATACATTGTGGCGCCACCTTTTGCTGCAAATACAGCTGCACGTCGCTTGGGATAAGTCTCTATGGGTACCGTTACACAACGCAATATTGCATGCAATTTCACTGGCGATTTGCTGGCTGCAGTGAAATCATGGATACATTGTTCCATTTTGTACGCAGCAACAAACTAGAACAATGTGTCCATGATTTCACGGCAGCCAGAAAATTGCCAGTGAAATTGCATGCAATATTGCGTTGTGTAACAATACCCTATCAGTTTTGCACATTGAGAGACTCAAACTCTTGCCCATTCTTCCTTGCAAAACAGCTGGAGCTCAGTGAGGTTGGATGGAGAGCGTTTGTGATCAGCAGTTTTCAGCTCTTTCCACAGATTCTCGATTGGATTCAGGTCTGGATGTGACTTGTCCATTCTAACACCTGGATACATTTATTTTTGATCCATTCCATTGTAGATTTTGCCTTATGTTTGGGATCATTGTCTTGTTGTGAGATAAATCTCCGTCCCAGTCTCAGGTCTTTTGCAGACTCCAACAGGTTTTCTTCCAGAATGGTCCTGTATTTGGCTCTGTATTGCACGCCCCAACTTTTCAGCTTTTTTATTTGTTAAAGTATGCAATAAATTTTTGTTCCACTTCACAATTGTGTCCCTCTTGTTGTTGATTCTTCACAAAAAAATTTGAATTTATATCTTTATGTTAAGGTAAAGAATATTTATACCGTGTTAGCCAGTAGATAGAAAAATATATTGCAATCTGAGAGTCCTCAGTGGTTGATACCTTTTAATGGCTAACTGAAAAGATGGTAAACATAGCAAGCTTTCGAGACGACTCAGGTCTGTGAACTCTCTCACTTAGTCTGCTCTCCAGAACTTAACTAAGTAATTTCAGGTCTCCATGGGTTACTAACCATCTACCTAATACATTGGTTCCGCTTATCTTAGAAATCTGCTTTCTGTGTCCCTGCTCCTCCACCCCTCCCTACCCGACTCTGCTTTGCGTCACCTGTCATATCCACCAGAGCATATAACACTGTTTTGCCATTTTTTTTCTTTTCTCTTCTTTCCCCTTCTTTTTTTTTTTTTTTTTCTCTATTGCTTATGTATAAATGTATGTGTCTTCAGAATTTGTGTCATTATCAGCCTGAAGAAGAGACCTGAGTCGTCTCGAAAGCTTGCTATGTTTACCATCTTTTCAGTTAGCCATTAAAAGGTATCAACCACTGAGGACTCTCAGATTGCAATATATTTTTCTATCTTTATGTTTGAAGCCTGAAATGTGGCAGAAGGTTGAAAAGCTCAAGGGGGCCAAATCCTTTCACAGGGCACTGTGGAGGTCTATGAGGCCATTTACAGTTAGGGCCAGAAATATTTGGACAGTGACACAATTTTGGCGAGTTGGGCTCTGCATGCCACCACATTGGATTTGATATGAAACCTCTACAACAGAATTCAAGTCCAGATTGTAACATTTAATTTGAAGGGTTGAACAAAAATATCTGATAGAAAATGTAGGAATTGTACACATTTCTTTACAAACACTCCACATTTTAGGAGGTCAAAAGTAATTGGACAAATAAACATAACCCAAACAAAATATTTTTATTTTCAATATTTTGTTGCGAATCCTTTGGAGGCAATCACTGCCTTAAGTCTGGAACGCATGGACATCACCAAACGCTGGGTTTCCTCCTTCTTAATGCTTTGCCAGGCCTTTACAGCCGCAGCCTTCAGGTCTTGCTTGTTTGTGGGTCTTTCCGTCTTAAGTCTGGATTTCAGCAAGTGAAATGCATGCTCAATTGGGTTAAGATCTGGTGATTGACTTGGCCATTGCAGAATGTTCCACTTTTTTGCACTCATGAACTCCTGGGTAGCTTTGGCTGTATGCTTGGGGTCATTGTCCATCTGTACTATGAAGCGCCGTCCAATCAACTTTGCAGCATTTGGCTGAATCTGGGCTGAAAGTATATCCCGGTACACTTCAGAATTCATCCGGCTACTCTTGTCTGCTGTTATGTCATCAATAAACACAAGTGACCCAGTGCCATTGAAAGCCATGCATGCCCATGCCATCACGTTGCCTCCACCATGTTTTACAGAGGATGTGGTGTGCATTGGATCATGTGCCGTTCCCTTTCTTCTCCAAACTTTTTTCTTCCCATCATTCTGGTACAGGTTGATCTTTGTCTCATCTGTCCATAGAATACTTTTCCAGAACTGAGCTGGCTTCTTGAGGTGTTTTTCAGCAAATTTAACTCTGGCCTGTCTATTTTTGGAATTGATGAATGGTTTGGATCTAGATGTGTCATGGAGTCTTCTCTTTACTGTTGACTTAGAGACAGATACACCTACTTCACTGAGAGTGTTCTGGACTTCAGTTGATGTTGTGAACGGGTTCTTCTTCACCAAATAAAGTATGCGGCGATCATCCACCACTGTTGTCATCCGTGGACGCCCAGGCCTTTTAGAGTTCTCAAGCTCACCAGTCAATTCCTTTTTTCTCAGAATGTACCCAACTGTTGATTTTGCTACTCCAAGCATGTCTGCTATCTCTCTGATGGATTTTTTCTTTTTTTTCAGCCTCAGGATGTTCTGCTTCACCTCAATTGAGAGTTCCTTTGACCGCATGTTGTCTGGTCACAGCAACAGCTTCCAAATGCAAAACCACACACCTGGAATCCACCCCTGACCTTTTAACTACTTCATTGATTACAGGTTAACGAAGGAGACGCCTTCAGAGTTAATTGCAGCCCTTAGAGTCCATTGTCCAATTACTTTTGGTCCCTTGAAAAAGAGGAGGCTATGCATTACAGAGCTATGATTCCTAAACCCTTTCTCCGATTTGGATGTGGAAACTCTCATATTGCAGCTGTGAGTGTGCACTTTCAGCCCATATTATATATATAATTGTATTTCTGAACATGTTTTTGTAAACAGCTAAAATAACAAAACTTGTGTCACTGTCCAAATATTTCTGGCCCTAACTGTACATGTCTGTAATTTTTGTTGACCGGGAGGTCTGTGGAAGGTTGTGGAGGCATGTGTGATTGTGATTCCAGGGTTGTATGATCAAAATTGGCAATATAAGTGTATGAGTTCGATTTTCACAGACTGTCAGAAAGGAGAAGGAGAATATTTTTTTCTTCTCCATGTATGAGAAATAATGATGGCATTCTTTGGGCAGAGTTTAATTTGAGTTTGATCAGAGCTTGATCCAAAATATCAGTCTGTTTTTCTTATATATGGAAAAAAACAGACATCTGAATGAGCGTCATAAAGACAATACATAGCCCTATACCTCATTAGGGAATATACTATAAACGCCATATGCAGTGTCCCCCTTAAGAAGCCCTTTCCATGAACCAGAGAAGGGGACAACTATGTAAGGCTAGCTTCACACCATGGTTTGTGGTTGTCAGGGTGGATCCTGTTTTTTGCAGGATCACCCTGACAGAACTGGATGTGTAGAAAGTGTGGCCAAACATGGTCCTGCATCCTGTTTTTAGCAGGATTTGTTTTCTGCCGCTGTCCATGGTTCTGAAGTAGTGCTGTCCATGGTGCTGAAGTTTGCATGGCAGGATTTTTGAGCATGCTCGGTGCTTAAAATCGGATCTGGGAAACGATCCATTTTTTCACCAATCCAGTGCTGGATCGCCCCGGATCCGGGACTGTCTGTTTTTGTCCTTTTTTTATCAGCGGAGCCCAAAAATGTTGCAGTCTCCGATTTTGGGCATGGTATAAAATAAGACAGAAACGGAACCTCAACTGATTACACAAAACCGGATGGCCTTTTATGACCAATCCGACACCATAGGGATACATGGGAGGCAAAAACGGATCCGGTTCTGTTGAAACCGGACAGAATAGCATTAAAAAAAAAAATGTGGTGTGAAGCCAGTCTAAGGGTGCCTTCACACTGCGGCATGATCCGGTCCGGGGCTGTCCGGGATGACCCTGACAGCCGCGGACTGGATCAGCACACATGACTGGAGGGCTAATATGCCCACCGGTCCGGTGTGCAGCCGCACCCAGTTCCCGCTGCTGATAAGTCAGGACCGCGGCGTCGCAATCCTGACCTGACAGAAGCTGCAGCTGCGTGCGGCATATTAGCCCTCCAGTCCTGTGTGCTGATCCTGTCCGCAGCTGTCAGGGTCATCCCGGACAGCCCTGGCCTGAATCGTGCCGCAGTATGAAGGCACCCTAAGGGAATCTTCTATTCTGACAAGTCTTATTCACCTTCATTTTTTTTTTTTCAACTACTTCAAACAGGTGAAACCTTAGATCTTTTTTGTACCCACACCTGCGGCAATTGTCTCATCGTTGGGATATCTACATTTATTTGTTGTCATATCTTCATACGGCAGCTTCTTATTTCAGCGCCTCAGATTCAGTGATTGGGGACTGAATATTAACATAATGTATTACTCTAAGCTAAGGATAACATTAAGGGTTGCTGCTTTATGTTGCATGAAAAGCAATTTATGCTGATAAATAGCTACAAAAAATGCAGAAGACATTCCATGTGAATGATGAAGAACACAGAATAAATGTCAGTTGAAATAATCTTAACATTTGATAAACAATATTATAAACTAAAGCAATGTATTGAGAAATCATATAAAAGCTTAATAATAATAATTTTCTATAACATTTCCAGTAAATATATATAAAGCCTCAATAGGCAATTTTTCCTTAAAGTACTCTGGTAAATAAAATAAGGTCATTACTGAATAAAATGGCATCATAATGGAGATGGCACATCCTTCAGCATATGAGAAATGTAAAATTACCCAAAAATTAGAGGAGTCCCAACTTTTTTTTTCTAAATAAAACTGTTAAGGTTTTTTGCACAATGTTACTCCTTTAATGTTTCTATTGTACATCCATCAAATGAAACCATCCAGGTAGCCATGGCTATGTGTGGGGAAATGTATATATAGTTTACTTTAGCAATGATGTAATAAAATAGACTTTACATTTGTAAAGTTTAGTGCATAGACCTATCCCCAGACATAGACTTGGTAACCACATCCACTGCCTACATTGCTGGCTGCATTGAAAAATGGTGCACAGAAGAAACAAGGAATTATACAACATCTTTTTTTGTATGTTCTCCCTGTATTTAGTGGGTTTCCTCCGGGTGTTCCGGTTTCCACTCAAAAGATATACTGAAAGTTAATTGGGACAGTAATGATGATGTTTGTAAAGGATGGAGGAATAGGATTGTGTAATATAAGTAATCAAAATAAATATGGGACGGGCTTGAAAGATACAAATAGTACAGTGAGGAAAGGGAAGAGGCAATGGTTTGACTACTAGGGAAGAGGCAATGGTTTGACTATAGGCCCCGTTACATGGCACGACATCACCACCGACATCACTGGGTTGGTTGGAGGCGTACCAGCGACCTCGTTGCGTGTGACTCTGGCAAGTTGCTACGATAAATCGTTGGATCGGAGTTGACAAGTTTACCAACATGTTGGAAAACCTGACGATCTCAACTCCAGCAACCTGCTGCATCGTTCTGTGTGACACCGCGATAACGAGGTCATGGACGACTTCGCCCATTCACAGCAATGAGCAGGGATCATATGCTGGGTTTGCAAGCGATATCTGCTCACAACATCGTTGGTGAGTTGTCCACGATATCTAGACGTCTCGAGACATATCGAGACATCTCACCAACGATGTTGAAATGATGTCACTAACGAGCGACCCCCAAGATCGTTGCCTACATCGTAACAATCGTGCCATGTAATGGTACCTTACTAGGGAAGAGGCAATGGTTTGACTACTAGGGGTGTTGACTATAGAAGAGGCATGGTTTGAACTAGGAAGAGGCAAATGGTTTGACTACTAGGGAAGAGGCAAATGGTTTGACTACTAGGGAAGAGGCAAATGGTTTGACTACTAGGGAAGAGGCAAATGGTTTGACTACTAGGGAAGAGGCAATGGTTTGACTACTAGGGAAGAGGCAATGGTTTGACTACTAGGGAGAGCAATGGTTGACTACTAGGAAGAGCAATGGTTTGACTACTAGGGAAGAGGCAATGGTTTGACTACTAGGGAAGAGGCCATGCTGTGACTTTGTGGAGTGGATGTAGAAGAGGGGACGCTGATTGCTGGTAAAAGGTGTTGGCCCCAATAAGACCCTTGGAGGAAAATAGAAGACTTATGATTTTATTACATTCACATGTCCTTAAAATCTCTTATGAAAGAACTCCTATGGGAATATTAAGGTATAAGATTCCATGCATTTTTATTTTAGTTAAAAATCATACTATGAGTGTAGGCCATAAATCGATACAAGCAAAAGCTAACATGTTTCACCCCTGTATTAGGTCTTTATCACTCATGACCATCTATGCAAATATGTGGGGAATGGATGAGTTGACAATGTCTATGTAATATTTTTAAGGATTTAATAGCCAATTAATCCATTCTTGCATTTTTTTTCAAGTAAAAAAAATGCAACAATTTATCAAATCTCTGTTGCCAACCTTCCCTAGACCAAAGAAAGGGAAGTGTGTCTAGTTATCAGCAATATACAAGTTCATTGATGGGTCCCTGTATAACTAGGCACATTTGGTCTTCAGACAGCTGGACAAGAACACTAGTAAAAGCCTTACTTGCAGCCATTACTTTAAAAAAAAAAAAAAAAAAAAAAAAAAAGGAACGATCGTAAAATGCTCTGTATTATTAATGGCATGATGGATGTATTAGTAAGACATGGTTTAAGACAACAAATACATACATGAACATACTGCAAAGTTACGTATGCTTTAATTAGCCCCATGACACCAAGACTCCAGAGAGACATGGAGACAGGGTTAGCCCTTACCATCGCAGCTGCGGCTGTTTGGTTCACCTGGTGCTGAGCTGCCTTTATTTTGGCTTGCAGGTGTGCAGGGGGGTGAAAGTACTTGCATTTCTCTCTAGAGCATCGGCCTTTGATGTAATCCATGCAAACAGTTACAGTGTTCTCATTGGTGTCAATCATGGCAATATCTATCGGATGCGCATAGCGGCAGTCATTCTCACCACGGGTGCAGTTCCCACGCTGGAATTCTCTACAGACCTGAGGACACATGATTTGCAATTAGAGAATCATTTTTACTTACGTTGCAGAATAGATCAATCTGTCCCAATTTATCAAAGAGTTAGCGTACCCTGACACTCAAGTTTTTTTTGTGTGGATCCATTAAATGGATAAAATGCAACATCCATGTAAAAAAAAACCTTATATTTGATCAGCTACATGTCAGTGTTTTTTTGCAGTATAGTACCAATTTCAAGTAAGTGCAGGACCAAACCAGTGAAGCCCCAGATTATGACCACCATTTAGTCTGATCCCGGTAAACCTGTGGATAGGTGATCAATATGGTTTGTGGGAAAATCTATTTAATTGAAAAAAATGTGTAGCACCCTCTTTAATTTTGTATATACAGTATCACCATCACATCACTTAAAGCGGTTGTCTGATCTATAATTCCATAAGTCTGCAGTCCCTCCATGTGTCACCTATGTGACTGCAGACTTGTGAATCCTCACATTGTAAGCAATGTGCACTGTGAGGATTCTCCGGTGTCAGAGCCAGGAACGGCGGACCAGTGGCTATAAGCATATTGCACAGTTCCAGCTTGAATCCAACTAGATGTGTTCAGCCTTTCCCAAAGCAAGTGTATTGATAAAGACCACACTTCTTAAGTTGGATTCTGGCTGGGAGTATGAATATCACATATTCAAAGTAACCATCATCCCCAGATGTAAAACCGGAGAATCCTCACAGTGCACTCGATGTGAGACGTCTCAAGTCTACAGTCACAGAGTGACACATGGAGTTATGGATTTAGACAGACAACCCCTTTAAATGATGTGATAATGATACCATATATACAAAATTAAAGAGGGTACAACACTTTTTTATTTTTTTTTCTCTCAGTTAAACAGGTTTTCTCCAAACTATATTTATCACCTAGCCCTGGGCTTATTGGGGCGAGATTGAATGGTGGTCACAATCCCCCATTTTTCGTCATAAAGGTCAGGACAGAATGAAAGCATGCTCACACATGCACTGCTACTCCTTTAATTGTCAATTAGACTGCTAAATTGTAATGAAGAGGAGTGAAGAATCTAGTGTTCTAGTGAACAGTTTGGATCCCAGTAATCAGACATTTATTTTGCGGGTAGGGAAATACATGACTTGCACATGAAATCACCTTTAAAGCATCACTCCAGCTTTTGTGTGTACACATGGTGACATCCCAGCCTGGCAGTTGAGGGGTTAATAGTTTTAATCTGATGCCGGCATTTGTCGGGTTTTAGTTTCAGTTTTATAAAAGCCTGTCTGCTGCAGCACTGAGGGTGCTGTCCGTGGTCCTGTACGTAAATTGCGTAGAGGACCAGCGGCAGTGCTGTAGAACTGGTGAGCGGTCCCTGGTACTTACACCAATAGCGTACTATTGGTGTAAGTACCAGGGACAGCTCACCAGTTCTACAGCACTGCCGCTGGTCCTCTACGCAATTTACGTACAGGACCACGGACAGCACCCTCAGTGCTGCAGCAGACAGGCTTTTATAAAATTGAAACTAAAACCCGACAAATGTGGGGATCAGATTAAAACTGCTATTAACCCCTCAACTGTCAGGGTGGGATGTCACCATGTGTACACACAGTGTACACACTCTGTGTGCATATGATGGCAACACACAACAGCACATTAACCCGTCATATACCAGCTTTTATTAGCCACATCTGCAGGCTTTGTGCTGACATGCAGCGCAGAGCTTGCAGAGGGGGTTAAAATGATGATTAAGCCCTATAACGTTAATCCTTTTTTTAACATCTGAGATTTTAACTATGATGTGTCAGCGCTGCTGTGACAGCGCTGACGCATTATTGATTGCTGTACAGGGAAACTGGCATATTTAAACTAAGCGGCTTTAAGAGCTGACGAGTTTAAAATCACCGGAAAATGCTGTCCACGGACATAAGTTTGCTTCAGGACCATGGACAGCATCACACTGACTTGCAGCACACACGCACTCACACCTCACACTCGCAACACACTCACTTCCATACAGCCATGCACACTTACCACACGCACCACACACACCCAAAAACACGCATTACACTCGCATCACTGTCGTGCATCAAACATGCTATGTGTTTGATGCAAGACAGCATGCCTTCAGACTTTAGAAAGACTATTGATAGGAGAAAAACTAAGAAAAGATCTTTTAAAGAGGACCTGTCACTCCCCTGGCGCTATGCTAACTGAATGCAGCGTGTCTGCTGCATTCAAGGAAGGGGTCCCCCATGTTTCTAGTCCCCCTGTAAGTTGTTAAAAAAAAACTTTAGAAAGTGTAGAGATAAGGAGTCTGGAGGGACTTACTCAGTAATGAGTCATCACTGTTGCTGGTGTCCTCTCCGCCTCCAGCCCTCAGGAGGATGAACAAGAGAGGGTTGGAGGTGGCACACTGAAGGCTGGAGGTGGGGAGGACACCAGCAACAGCAATGACTCATTACGTCTATGGGGCCTATCATACTACCATATACAGGTTTAATTTCTCATAGGCTCAAACTAAATTTTTAATGCAAACAAAATGTGGTTCCATGGCAAGCTGAATAACACAAATACTTTATACTCAGGGAAGTGCGGATTATGAAGTGGAATAGAAATTGGAGCCTTAATGAAGCATCAAAGACACATGGCCTATGGGTTGATACTGTGGAAAGGCCATGCATTGTGTCTAGTTGTTTTTTAATACATCAACCCATAACCTTTATTATCTGATAATACAGAATGCTTGATAATATGGCGCTTTATTTTACAAGTTGCCAAGTAGACAAGCATTTAGGTCAGATCATCAGGTGAAAAGGTTTCTTTTTCTTTCTATCCAGAGCACAAACAGTGCTCCTGTTGCTGCCGCCACTTTTTTCCAAAGAAAACAGAATAAAGTGGCCCATTCAATATGAATGGTACACTATGTGGCGGCAGGACAGCAAAAGGTTAATAAACAGGTTTAGGTTCAGATGTTAGGGAGATGAGGGAAGAGCTGACCCATATATGGAAGTGACCACAGCTGGTATAAACCAGTTTTTTTGCGCCTTTTTTTGACAGTTGCTGATTGGCCAGAGTGGCCAGCTGTGAACTATAAATAGAGGAGAATTCTGACAGGGTCTGTCAGAAATCATCAGGTGTTGGAAAACCATGGAGGTGCTGTTGGAACGGCTGGCAGAAAAGGCTGCGTCGGCTGGAGGGATTGAGTGGCTCCAGCGGTGCCTGGAAGAAGAGATGCCTGGTACAGGGGAGACAGACTTACCGGTGACCGTTGCTGCTGAGGCGGGCTGTCAAGATATAGCATCTCCGGTACTGAGGCACAGTTCCAGATCTAAGAGACGTAGATGCTTGTCTCCGCTCCCTTTGGCTGCGGCTGATGTTATAACGCCGGCCAGGGAGTCCAGGGAGAACGCTGTGTCCAGCCCGCATGATGGATCATCTACAGTGGCGGCACCCGATGAGGTGCGCAGGAGGGAGGCCGGCTCAGGGGCCACAAGCAGACGGCTTCCTTATAGGGTAGCGCGTCCTCAACCCCAGACTGCGGCACCACGCAGTGCGCAGAGTGAGGATCGGAGAGCTGATGGACGGGGAGCAGGGGCAAAGAGGAGGCCCCTTGCAGCAGCCGCGGCACCTCCAAGTGTGCGGGTCAGAGGGAGGGTTCCAGCCCTTGGGCAGGTGGAGACAGGGTCCTGTCCCTCTGGTGGGAGGCCTCCTCTGTCTGTGGCTTCCACGCAGGCGCAGGCAGTGGAGAGCATGCGCACTCTGAGACAGGAGGGTCTGCCTGCCTCCAGGAGTCCTTGTAGATTGCAGAGGGACTCAGGATTGTCATCTGCATTGCCTAGGCAGGCGCCACTGCTTTTGTCTGACGGCAGTGGGCGCAACAGGATGTCAGAGCTGCAGAGGAGAAGTAGGGGCTTAGTCAGTCGCCCTGGGGGTTCGGCTGAGGCTGCAACACAGGCGTCAGTCAGGGCTAGAGAGCCTTGGCCACTTGAGCAACAACGACGGTCGGTGACTGCGGCTTCCGTGGCGGAACGATGGAGAAACCAAGCGAACGGCCAGAGACAGGACCACGGCTTATCGGTTGAAGCATCAACGGTACCAGGGATGTCGGAGCCGTTTAGAGCCTGGGTGCCGGAGAGTCGATGGGCGGAGGAATGGAACGAGCTGGCGACGTGCGAACCGGAGGCAGAGCTCCAGGATGGTGAGACGAATGTGCATAATCCCTGCCTCCCATCTGTTTCTTTAGAGGTGGTAAGGGACATAGTATCTGCTGCTATTGCCGATGCCTTTTCGGGTGGGAGTGGGAGTAAGCCTCATGCGGGCAGGGATCCTCGTACATCCGTGCCGGAGATTTGTTACAAAGAAGCGTTGCCTTGTGAATTGTCCCGTTAGGTTTTCACCTATCGGGGTCAATAAAGGAGCGCATATGGGCAGGGGAGTACGTGGATCTCTTTACCTTATTACCGTCTAGGGAGCAACCTAGATCAGATAAGACGGAAACTGATGAGAAGAAAAAGACTTTTAGGTCTTTTCATTTATGGCTCCAGGCATTTTTAATCTATGCCGCGGTCCTTGGGGAGCAAATACCGGAGTTATGTTGCGGCCTATTCCAACACGTCGATATCGTGTTGGAGGCTTATAGACATTTTGGCGGAAATGCTTGGTTGGCTTACGACGAAGCTTTCCGTCAGAAATTGGCAGTTCAGCCCTCGTTGCGCTGGGGGATCAAAGATGTTGGCTTGTGGCTGAATATGATGGTTCCCCAGCGCTCGATGACTGTTAAGACTGCAGCTCCGCAACAGATTAAGAAAGGTTTTTGTTTCGCATACAATGAGTCCTCCTGCAAGTGGTTGCACAATTGTAGATATAAACATGAGTGCTCTGCTTGTGGGGGGCTCATCCTATGATGAAATGTTTTAAGAAGCACACACAGCAGCCTCAGTCAGCTCCGGTGAAGGAGCCATTTCTTAAGGGCTCTGACGCCGGTGCGTCTGCAGGCAATGTTGCCATTTCTAAATCAGTACCCAAACAGGGCGAGAGCTGAGGAGTTGTATAATGGTTTTTCACAGGGTTTCTTTGTTCCTCCTTTTGACGGGTTTGGGTGCCACGAAATGGCTAATTTGCCTTCTGCACGTCAGTTCCCGGATGAAGTGAGAGACAAAATCTGGAAGGAAGTAGATGCCGGTAGGTGTTCTGGTCCATTTGCGGTGCCTCCATTCGGGAATTTTCGGCTTTCTCCTATTGGGGTTGTCCCAAAGAAAGAAACCGGTTCCTTTAGAATGATACACCATTTGTCGTTTTCGCATGGTAGTTCGCTGAATGACCAGGTGGATAATGAGTTGGCCTCTGTGAGATATACATCTTTTGATACCGCATTAGATATGGTGAAGCAAATGGGCCAGGGTGCACTGTTAGCGAAGAGTGATATTAAATCTGCTTTCCGTATCTTGCCGGTTAATCCCGTTGGTTTTTCGTCGCTTGGTTTTTCGTTTGACGGTTTTTATTTTTTCGATCGTTGTCTTCCCATGGGTTTTTCGTTGTCCTGTTTTTATTTTGAGATGTTTTCTTCTTTTTTGGAATGGTCTGTGCAGACTGTTTGTCCAAGGGGTAAAGTTGTACACTATTTGGATGATTTTTTATTTGTTGGAGCGGCAGGGAGTTCCGAATGTTCAGAGTTGCTGTCTGTTTTTTTATCCCTTATGGGTAAGTTTGGTGTACCTATTGCTGACGAGAAGACCTTTTTGCCGTGTAGCAAATTGGAATTTTTAGGTATAGAAATTGATTCTGAGAAGATGCTTTGTAGACTACCGGTTGAGAAAATTGAGAAATTAGTGGTTATGATTAATACATTTTTAACTAGGTAGTTTGTGTCCTTGAAAGAATTTCAGTCCCTGCTGGGTGTTTTTAATTTTTCTTTAAGGGTTCTTCCCATGGGGAGAATTTTTATGCGACGTTTGTATCATTGTATTAAAGGTTTTTCTTCCCCTCAAGCGAAGATTTTCATTTCGTCTGAAATTAAGGATGATCTGGCGGTGTGGCTTAGTTTTTTATCTCGTTTTGACGGGATTTCTTTTTGGCAAGGTAATTTTGTTTCTTCGGTTGCAATACGCTTGTTTATTGCTGTCTCTGAAGTGGGCATGGGTTGCTCTTTCGAGGGACATTGGCTTTCAGTAGCTTGGCCTATGTCAGTATTAAAGGAGGATCATAGGGTGTTAGTTTTAGAACTTTTCGCAATAGCCACGGCCTTTACCGTATGGGGTACTGATTTACAGAACAAGAGGATTTTGTTGTTTTGTAATTCTGCTGTGACATGTCGGGTAGTTAACGACATGTCTTGCGGAGAAATAGCTGGTATTCAGGTACTTCGTTATGTAGTGCTTAATCTTCTTAGCAATAATATTTGGGTTAAAGCTTGTTTTTTGCCTGATTTCAGTAATTTATTGGGAACTCTTCTTTCATGGCAGCAATCCGATCGGTTCCGGAAATTAGTGCCCGATGCGGACGGAGAAGGGATGGAGGTTCCTCCAGATCTTTGGGAGCTGATTTGCAGCTAGTCCCTGCTTTTGTAATTAACTCTTTGGCGCCCCTTACTTGGGCTAGTTACTCGTCTGCATGGCAGCAATGGTCCAGTTTTTGTACTATACATTATTTGAATCGTTATGATTATACGGCAGAGTCAGTGCTTCAGTTCTTGGAAGAACTAAGCGAAAAGGGCTTGTCGTACTCTTCTATGCATAAGATACTTTCGGGAATTTCATTTTTTATTAAGTTGTTTGGAGGGCAATCAATTTTTTCACTTTTTGTGGTTAAACAATTTATGAAAGGGTATAAGAAAGTCCTTTCGTCGGCCGACAATCGGCGCCCGGTGGCGGCTGATCTTTTAAACAGGCTGTGGGAGAAACTTCCGGATGTCTGCTCAAATAGTTTTGAAATTATTTTATTTAGGACCCTTTTTGTTTTTATGTTTTTCGCCGCCCTGAGGATAGGCGAGGTCCTTCCAGCTACCAAAAAGGCGAAAGGAGGTTTGCATCGGGATGATATAGTTGTTTATTCTGATGCAGTGTACTTATGGGTTAGGCAGTCGAAAACTGACCAAATGGGTAAGGGGATGGGAGTTTGGCTGCATGTCATTCCTAATTCAAACATTTGTCCGGTTGAAAATTATGGTCTCGTGGCTGGGCGCCCGTCCTAGAGGGACGGATTGGTTGTTCGTTCACAGGGACGGATCCCCGGCTACGAGATTTCAATTCTCTTTTATTTTGCAAAACACGCTGCAGAAGCTTGGGTGGTCTCACCTGAAGCTTTCTTCTCATTCATTCCGGATTGGAGCCGCGACTGAGGCGGCGAGATCCGGGATGAGTGATGAGTTGATCAAACGTGTAGGTCGGTGGAAATCTAATTGTTTTAAAACTTATGTTCGTCCCCACTTATCTTTTTCTTGTTAATATATTTCTTTTAGGTCCTAAGACGGTTTGGATTGTGGGTCACTCTTTTATACATTGGGCCCAGCAGCGGGCTTCTAAAAGACGACACTCATCCAATCTCTTCTTGAATGTCAAGCAAGTGCAGGTTTCCTGGCACGGGGTTCGTGGGCTACGATGGGGCAACGTGAAACAGGTATTGATTGACTTAAAAAGAAAATTTCCTTTTCCCAACCTGTTAATAATCCATGCGTTAGGAAATGATATTGGTAAGGTGAGGTCAGTTGACCTTATTTGACAGGTAAAACAAGACTTGTTGTGGATACGGGAGGAATTTCCTGGAACCAAGTTGGTGATTTCAGAGGTAGTTTCTAGGCTATTATGGAAGATCAACAACCAATGGTTCTTGGAAAAAGTAAAACGGAAAGTTAACAAAGCAATAGGAGATTTTTTGCCGACAATAGGGGGCTGTTCCTTTCGACATCGGGATCTAGAGGGGTTTTTATCGGGTTTTTATCGCAGGGATTTGATTCACCTTTCTGACATAGGGAACGATATTTTTAACTTAGGTCTGCAGGATGTTATTGAGGGTTGGTTGGGTGCTTTAGTGGGGGGGGGCGTTGCTCTATGAGCACGCCCGGTTGGGTGGATCCGCTTTAAATTTCAGCATTTTAAATTTAATTGTATTTATTTAATAAAATATTAATTGATTAATTTATGCAATTGGCTGCAGCAATTTAAATTTTGATTATATTTATTAATATATTAATTAATTTATTCATTCTGTAACCTTAATAAGGTACCCAACCATTTTATCTTTAATAAAATTTATTCCAAACCGAAATTTTGGTCTGGTTATTTTTAATTATAGTAATAAGTATGGCCTTGCCGCCTCATAAAGTGGCCCATTCAATATGAATGGTACACTATGTGGCGGCAGGACAGCAAAAGGTTAATAAACAGGTTTAGGTTCAGATGTTAGGGAGATGAGGGAAGAGCTGGCCCATATATGGAAGTGACCACAGCTGGTATAAACCAGTTTTTTTGCGCCTTTTTTTGACAGTTGCTGATTGGCCAGAGTGGCCAGCTGTGAACTATAAATAGAGGAGAATTCTGACAGGGTCTGTCAGAAATCATCAGGTGTTGGAAAACCCCGCCCTCCCTCCCTGTTATTTTTTATCTTCGTTTTGATTTATTGGTGGGACCTTGTTAGAGGACGATTACCCGTGTTGGGTGGATCCGCTTTAAATTTCAGCATTTTAAATTTAATTGTATTTATTTAATAAAATATTAATTGATTAATTTATGCAATTGGTTGCAGCAATTTAAATTTTGATTATATTTATTTATTAATATATTAATTCATTTATTCATTCTGTAACCTTAATAAGGTACCCAACCATTTTATCTTTAATAAAATTTATTCCAAACCGAAATTTTGGTCTGGTTATTTTTAATTATAGTAATAAGTATGGCCTTGCCGCCTCATGTCCAGCCGAATACCACGATAAAACGACATTCTTTATTTTACCAGTTTAAATCCACATATAGTGGCGAGAAAAAAAACCTATACAGTATATATACAGACATATTTGGACAGTGACCGAGTCATCATGACTTATTTATTCATGACGCTACTATACTTTATTTAAAATGAAATAACAGATGAAATTGCAGTGTAGACTACAGATTTAATTAAAGGGGTAGATGAAAAATATCCTGTGAAAGGTTTAGGAATTGCAACCATTTTTCCACAAATCCTCCTCATTCAGGGGTTCAAAAGTAATTGTGAAATTACCATAAATAAAATAGGACTGCCTGAAGTCTGGAAGTTATAGACGTCACAAAATGCTGGGTTTCCTCCTTTGTGATCTTTGCCACCCTTACTGCAGCTGACTTCAGTTGTTGCTTGTTTATGGGTATTTCTGTCTTAAGTTTTGCCTTAAAGAGGATCTGTCACCCCCTGATGCTTTCCAAACTGAAAGCACCCCTGAATGCAGTGTGTCTGCTGCATTCAGGGACGGGGTCCCCCATGTCTCTAGCCCTCCTGTATGTTGTACAAAACACTTTAGAAAGTGTACCGATTAGGAGTCCGGAGGGACTTAACTCAGTTTGCAGTCCTTGCTGTTCCTTGGTGTCCTCCCCGCCTCCAGTCCTCTCTGTGACACCTCCTTTATGTGTCTCCCCTCCTCGCCCGCTCACGCTCCTCTGTGTCTGAAGTCACGCAGGCACAGAGCGAAGAATGGGCTGGAGTGGGTTCCGGCAGCTGAAACTCCTCCTGCCGGTGATGTCAGCGCTGGAGCCCATCCTGCTGTACATACATAATCTGGAGCAGGGCAGGTATCGGCACTGACTTCAGCAGCAGGAGGTGTTTCAACTGCCAACTGCCGGGACCCGCTCCAGCTCATTGCTCGCCCTGCGCCTGCGTGACTTCAGAAGCAGAGGACCATGAGCAGGCGAAGAGAGGACACACATAAAGGAGGTGGCACAGAAGGGGCTGGAAGTGGAAGACACCATGGAACAGCGAGGACTGCATACTAAGTCCCTCTGGACCCCTTATCTGTACACTTTCTAAAGTGTTTTGTACAGCTTACAGGGAGGCTAGAGACATAGGGGACCCCTCCTAGGTTGCTTCTGCGGCATGTTTTGGGTCATTTTCCATCTGTACTGTGAAGCATTGTCCAATCAACCTTGCTGCATTTGGTTGAATCTGAGCAAAGTCTCGCCCTCTACACTTCAGAATTTATCCAGCTGCTTCTGTCTTCAGTCACATCATCAATAAACACTAGTGGTCCAGTGCCATTAGAAGCCATACATGCCCGGCCATCACACTCTCCATCAGGTGTATTACAAACCTTTTCTTCCCATCATTCTGGTACAGGTTGAACTTAATTTAATCTGTCCACAGAATGCTTTTCCAGAACTGGGCGGCTTCTTTAGATGTTTTTTATTTTTTTTTGCAAAGTCTAATCTGGCCTTTCCTATTTTAAGGCTGCTTTAGGGTTTGCACCTTGTGGTGACCCCTCTGTATTTGCTTACATGAAGTCTTCTCTTTATGGTAGTCTGACAATGAAACACCTAATTCCTGGAGATTGTTCTTCACATGGGTGGGTATTGTGAAGGGATTTCTCTTCACTATGGACAAGATTCTGCAATCATCCACCACTGTTGTCTTCCATGGACATCCAGATCTTATTGAGTTCTCAAGCTCACCCGTGCGCTTTTTATTTTTTTTGCAGAAGATACCAAACTGTTGATTCAGTCACTCACTGAACATGCCTGCTCCCTGATGGTTTTTTTTCTTTTTTTTTTAAATTTTTGTTACTGATGGCCTGTTTTTCTTCCATTGAGAGCTTTTTTCACTGCATGTTGTGGGTTCACAGCAACAGCTTCCCAAAGCAAATGTGTGGCACCCCACTGGTCAGGCATCACAATTGGGGTACTGCACCCATAAATGAGTATGCGGTTACCCCTGTCACAGTGGAATGAAGGGTTTTTAGGAGGATCCCATCCCAGCACTCCCACACACCCACTTAGGCATATTGGTTTGGCCCATACCCTGGGGGACGGGGGGAGGTAGAAAACAAGGGTTTCTAGTTTTGCCTTGAGGGACGAAGGAGTACGGGAGCCCTGAGCGAGAGAAGGGGACTCCAAGAGAGGGGGTCTGGAGAGAGAGAGAACAGGCAGCCCAGACTGAAGGAGGAAACTCCCCAGTTCAGAACGACCATACTCCGGGAGGGAACCCTGGTCCATACACCGGAGTGCCAATTCCGAAGACGCGGCACATAGAGTTTAGCCCCTGAGTTGTAACACCGGTCGTCGTGGGTCCGTCTACCGGCCCCGACACCCTATCTCAAGGAAACCAGCCACACCAGGATAACCCACCGGGGTTGAGTTCCAGTGCAGGAGAGAGGGGAGCGGGAAGCAGAGACACTCAGAAAGCACCCCAATAGGGTCTGGTACCAAGCAGGTTGTTCCAGGACAGACAGCTGCAACGGGACACAGGTTAGAGCAAGGAAGGCATACCACGGAGGACTCCTAGAGACTCTGCAGCCCACTGTGACTACCCAGCCGGCTACCCTTACCAACAACTGTTGTCTTCTGTGAACTGTACCACCATCAGCATTGTTCCAGTAAAGTACCTGGGTAGAGTGACAGAGTCTCCACGTAATTATTTTCCCACTGCACTGCAAATCAGTTACCTCCATCATCAGCACTTCCATCACCACAGGTGCATCCCTGCCCCGAAGGGCCAGCTCTACCTGCAGGGAGCTGTACCATCTCGGCTGCAGTACCATCGCCTTCCGGAGGTCTGAAGCGGCGCTGGTGCTACATCACCAGAATCTGTGGGTGGCATCATAAGCTTATAAACATTTATTCCCATTTCAACTACTCCTTTTTAGTTGACCACCAGGGCCACGGGTCTGGGCAGGTCACCAGTGACATCCCTACTGCAGCAGAGGGCCCGATACCTGAGTCCCCATACCCTGGGCTAGTCAAATGCCACACCTAGAATCAGCTCCAGACCTTTTACCTGTTGAATTGATGATGGATTAATGAGGGAATAGCCTATTAAAGAGTTTTGGAGATAACTCTCCCCAATTACTTTTGGCCCCTTGAAAAAGTAGCAGCAGCATATTAAACAACTGTAATTCCTAAACCCTTGCTCCAAATAAGAGGTGAATACCCTCAAATTAAAGCTGAGAGTCGCACTTTAAGCCTAGGATCCTGTGCATGTAATAATGGTAATTCCATAATGTATATGCTGGAGATTGTTTTCCTTTTAACTAGTTGGAAGTGACTTTTTTGTAAATGGTTCCAAATAATAGCTACAGCTACGGTAGATTTTCTGATAAGTTAATATTGGTCATTTCCTATTTGTATCTGATTAAAGAAATGAGTCCTACCTTACATATACTGTACACAACCGTAAACTTAATAAAACAAGATGATTCATATGTTTTTATATCAAGAGCAATGTTCACATGTATGAATGACCTCTGGGGCATAGCAAAGCATTGAGGCTGTGACAGACAGGACACATTCTGCACGTTTATGTCCATAACTACATTACGTTTGTATACCCCATCATTTCCTACAAGCTAGTCATTATTATTATTACATTAAGCCTCCACTAATACTGAATGCCTGCCATTAATGCTGTGGTTATAGGAAAATAGCTGATTTACAGTAAATATTAACAGTACATGTCATGGTTGTTTATCATTGAGATACCAAATCCTCGTTTTATTATTAGAGTGTTTTGTCCCAGTTTTGAGTATCTAAAAGAAAATTAGTTTGTCCATCTTCGGAATATTACATTTTTGTGAAATGCATTTGGGGCTAGAAATCCGTTATGTACGGTAATTTAATTAAACATGGTGCACTGTTTGCTCTCTATGTTCTATATACTCGGTATTGCACTGTCTATTGCTGGCTGCAGAATGAGCGGACTAAGAATTTGCCAGTGAGCTCCTCATGATAATCCAATGTCAAAGTTTGTAACTCTTATTCGTCTTTTTTCTGAGCGCCTCTTAGGCTGCTTTCACATCAGCGGTTTTTGCCGATCGCGGCAGATGCGGTGAAAAAAACGCATCTGCCGCGATTATCGCATAACCGCTGCACTTGCGGCACAGTTGCGGCAAGCCCCATGCAATGTCTATGGGGCTTGCGGTAAGTGTACAGCAGGTGCGGCAAGTGCGGTTTCGGCACTTGCGGCAGGTGTGGCCGCGGAAAAAAAACGCGTTTTTTTTGCGGCGCACCTGCCACAAGTGCCGTACCGCACTTGCCGCACCTGCTGCAAGCCCGCATAGACATTGTATGGGGCTTGCCGCAACTGTGCCGCAAGTGCAGCGGTTATGCGATAATCGCGGCAGATGCGTTTTTTTCACTGCATCTGCCGCGAACGGCAAAAACCGCTGATGTGAAAGTACCCTTATTAGCTGGTTTATGACTACAAATAGCATCAATGTTAAACCGTGCAATATTTTTAGTAAGACCCAAATACCAAAATGATTTCTCTTAGCCCCAAGTATGTGTATCTTTTTAATCTTAAAGTTAGACACTCCCATTATTGTGTAATGAAATATTCTGCACTTGGATTTCAATTCTTTGTCATTCCCAAATGAGGCTAGTTTCACACTGCTGTTTTTTTTAGATATAGGGGAATGCAGGCAAAACCTGCATCCCCCCAGATTCCCCCGATATCCGCCAGCAATTATGCACCGGTATTAACAACTGATCTCTCTCATTGATCAGTGATAATTCTGGTGTTAGAGCATCCCGTTGCATACCTAGTTCCACAGGATCCGGTTGTAAAGGACACGCCCACTAGGGGGTGTGTCATTTAGAACTGCCTTCTGGGCATGTGCAGTTCTAAAAAAGTGGATCTGGAGTCTGCTGGATCCGGGTTACATTGAGACACATTTTACGCCAACCCGGATTGTACCAGAGACATGTGTTCACAGTTTTTGTCATAGAGACGAAATTTGGAATAAAATGCATTTTTGGTCTCCGAGCAAAACACATGGACATCTGGATCAGAAAGACACGAAAAGAATTGGATGCATTGGAAAGTCAATGGGGTCGATAACGGATGCGGGTGCATCCAGATTCACACAGATGTCAAAAACGGCTGTGAAACTAGCCTAAGGCTGCTTTCACATTGGCGTTTTTGCTGATTCGTTGCAGATTTTGCGGCACCTGCCGCTCACTTGTGGCAAGCCCCAGTCACTCTCTATGGGACTTGGAGTCAGGTGCAGTAAATGCAGTTTTGCCGGATCCAATAGCTAGCAGCGGTTTCTTCCTTCGCTGCAAGTGCCGGATTTTGCCGGATACGGCAAAAACCACAACTTCCACACCTGACCGCAAGTTCCACAGAGAGTGAATGGGGCGTGCCGCAAGTAAGCCGTTATGTGGCAGATGCAGCAAAATCTGCTGGATCTGCCGCGAATTAGCAAAAACATTGATGTGAAAGGTCCCTTAGCGCAGAGGTCCCCAACTCCAGTCCTCAAGGCCCACCAACGGTCCAGGTTTTCATTATTTCCTTAGAAATTTGACAGTTGGTAATTCAATCTCCTGCACAGGTTATTCCAATTGTCAAATGCCAAGGAAATCCTGAAAACATGCACTGTTGGTGGGCCTTGAGGCCTGGAGTTGGGGACCTCTGCCTTAGCGGATACTAAAAAGGTTGTCCAATCTGGGACATTTATGACACATTCGTTGGATAGGTCCAATCACTGACATTTTAGATGTTTGATTATAAAAATGGCAATTATGGATATGTCTTAAATGGCTCTGAAGTAGCAGTCCTGAATGTCATCGTTCTGTTATGCCTCAGCACAGTTTGGTAGTAATCGATGGTCATATTTGGGTTTGGTTTGAACAAATATTCATCCATTATATAGTAGTATTTATACATTTTACATCTTTACTGGCCTTCTTAATTTTTTCTTACCTGATGTAAATAAATGTTATCGATCTCCCAAATCTGTCATTGTTTATCTTTTGTTCCTGCTCCTCTCCATTCCCGAGATAGGGTCCCCTCTCCCTGTATATACCTCTACTCTTATTATCCAAATGGGTGTGGCTCTCAACTCTTCTCTATGGGAGTTGTCTTGAGAACCAGTTGTGAATTTATAAAAAGGGGCGAGGAGGCCATCTCTCAGGAAAGGAGTGGTGCAAAAACGGGATATGCACCAGGATATAAAAATATATATTTTTGGCCAGTGATAAGTCCTCTTTAATGGATATTCCAATCTGAAGCACTGGTGGGATGCGATTCATTAGGCACTAATCAACCCTTTTATAAGCCTTGCACATGACAGGATAAAAGCTAAACCATAAGCTCTATTTGCAGACGTGTTTCAGGGAGTTGCCCCCCATCAGTGCAAAGCAAGAAGTCTGATTTGACAGTATCAAAGGTCTTTGACTGTGATCCAAGGGGTAATGTCTCTCCTTGTGGAGGGTGATATGCCAATGTAATGTGACTTCTAGGCCAAGCATTGCATGGGTTATGTCTCCTTACACTGACAAATCACCCACCACAAGAAGGGATGTTACAGACTGTTTTCAAGTACTGTTTGTCCATCAAATTGTATTCTCACATAAGTAGCTGACAACATTGTACAAATAACTCCATATATTACACACCACTATGAAAGCACATATATTATTTTTTTCAGAGGTAGAGTTTAGAGTGAGGGACCCATCATAATAATATAACGCATTTACAGCACATTGGGTGCTTTTGGCTTCTATTGACTATAGACCCTAATCTGTTTAGCTTGAGCACAAATGTAACCGATGCACACGACTGCTGTTTAAAAAAGTTTTCCATAGTGAGCAACTTACCTCGAGTTTGTCTGTGCGCATCAGTTTCTGACCAGCAGAGCCACCAGGTACTGTAACGGCTGGATTTCCAGAAACCAGGACAGGTGTATTTGGTAGAAGCTCTGCAGGAACAAGACCCATGCCTGTAGAGACATGACTCAAGTAGGGACTAAAAGCCATGGATGGGCTTGTTGCAAGTGATGGAGTCACAGGGAATGTGGTCTGCAAAGAAGGAAAAAAAAAACTGGATTAGGACCCATTCATTGCCCTAGTAAAAACTCAACATTTCTTCTTAATTAGGCTTTGATTGCTTATTTTAACGAGCAGTTTGCCATTTTACAAGAGATGGTAGGAGTCTCAATTCAGAAATCTGTGACTGCCGTACATGAGCCAAGGATCAAATTTTACCTGATCTTTACTTTAGTTCCTCTTTTGATTACCGGTCTGGCGAGACTTCATTGTTGTTGCAATTCGCCCATGTGATGGCGCCTCAAGCCAGGTAATCAAAAGAAGAGCTCCGGATGCAAGAGGTACAATGCGGTATTGAGGGTCTCCTGCGACAGGTCAGTATCCTGTGGACATCAGAGAACTGGATCCTTCACATCAATTTGCGCCATCTCTAAAGGCCCCATCTCACGCTTCAATGGTCGAATGATGCAATCAACGATCCGACTTGACCTAGATCGCTTGAACGACGTTCAATGATCGCTAGTGTGTACATCACTAGCTATCGTTAACGATGCGCAATGATTCCGCGACAAGCAAATGATACTTGTGATCATTAGCTTGCCTACGTCCTTCACTTCTCAATAGGCGAGGTCGTTAAAGACAGTTATCGAGGTGTCACACACACCCATTGCTGGTCAGTGGTTTAAGGTCCGTTTCCCAATTATTGATGATGATACATGTCACACTGAACGACGTCGTTATGACGTCTTTAGAACAACTGAAAACCCGTGACGTTTCAACGATATCATTAACGATATCGTAGTGTGTGATGGGGCCTTAAGATTCACCCATTTATTAGAATAGGAAGAACCCTGTAAAGTGTAACTGCCGTATATCTTTTTATTTACTAATAATACTAATAATGTAGAGCAAGTGATAATAAACTTTCAGGTATACTTCTTAAGTGAAATCTGGAAGAAAATTTCTAAATCCTTCCAGAAGACATCCCCATAGGCTGTTCTAAATATGACACATGCTGGTCGTCAGGGAAATCAGTCTTCAGCTCCACACATGAATATGACCATAAAAGCGGTCACAGCTGATCAATATATCTGTAGTTTATCTCAGGCAAAGGTAGCTCCAGGCTGTCAGCACACAGCTACTGAGATCTTATCTGACTCCTCTCCATTCACATCAGCTCTGCTCCATGTTATCAGCTGATTGAACAGAGCAGAGTGATGTGAATGAAAGAGAGACAGATAAGATCTCACATGAGCTGTGTGCTGACAGGCTGAGCTCAGCACTGTCCCTGACCTAAGGTAACCTGATATTTTGATCAGCTGTATTGTGAATGCTGTGTAGGACTCCGCCCCCACCCTTTACATGGATGTATTCATTTGTGGATCTGAAGATGGATTTCCATGACAACCAGCATGTGTCAGTTTTAGAAACAACCTAGCAGGGATATCTTCTGGATGGTTTCTGAAAGGCTTTCTTCCAGATTTAAACTTATGAAGTATATTTGAAAGTTTATTATAATCACTTATTCTACATTATTATTAAATAAAAATTTAAACGGCACATTTCACTTTAACCATTCTCATGTTATAAACTGATCATTTAACCAGATCTACTTTAATTGTATACACTATAGCTGGAAAATCCCAGAGAAATTCTTCAGATCACATGAGTACATCTAAATAACCTGGAGGCATTCTGGATATGAAAAAAACTAAGCACAGCATCAGCTGATGGGAGAAACTGGGAGCATGATAAGGAATATTCACCATGCTCGTTGTTTTTTATGTATTCTGCACAGTAAAGAAGACGAAGTGCAAAAATACATTAGAAACAAAGGTCAATAAGATCACATGAAGTTGACCATCTTGCCCTAGTATAAAGTTCTCAATAAGAATAATAAGAATTGAGTCGTTGTTGGATTCACTTTTGTTATTGTTCACACTACTGGCTCACATGGAACTGAGTATATTTTCCCTGTAGTAATAAGTAAAAATGACAATATTTGGCATTCAAGGTTTAAAAGATAAAATACCTTCATAGTGTTACAGTTTCTAGTAAGAGGGCCAGCCACAGAGCCCTGCCAAAACAGGGCCAGTTGCAGAATCCCACCAAAACAAGGCCAACCGCAAAGCGTCACTGTAAGAGGGCCAGCTGCAGAAGCCCGTTGAAGAGGTTTAGCTGCAGATTCCAACTATAATAGGGCCAGCCGCAGAGACCCATCATAAGAGGGCCAACCATAGAGCCCCGTCATAAAAAGGCCAAGTTCAAAGCCCCCCCTGTAAGAGGGCCAACTGCTGACCCCTGCCATAAGACGGCCAGCCACAGAGCCCCATCATAAGAGGGTCAACCTGTCACGATGGTCTCTCTTACCTGGGAGACTTGTGACTGCTTTGGAGCTCTGCCTCATGTCTAAATTGACATTTCATATTAAACATGTCTTTTTCCTTTGGCAGTTGAGGAGTTAATGTCAGTCTCTGCTGCCAGCAAGCTAGCTGGGCCTTGTCCAGGTGTAGCTACTCTGTGGTTACCCCTGCCTTTATATGATCAATGGTCCCAGCATGCTTTGCTGGAGATTGAACCTCATTCCTAGCTAGGCTCCTGAGGTGAAGGGAGCTCTTTGAAGAACCTCTTGTTGCCAAGCCGTCTGCTGTCTGGAGAAGTGACAGCAGACGTGAAGTTGCTGCCCTGTTGTTCTTTGTCAGTCTTCCCCTTCCCTCTTGTCACCTATATTGCAGTGGTTGTGGACTAGTGCTCCCGCCAGCCATTCCCTATTAAGGGCTAACATCAGAGCCAGCGGAGGGCCTAAGGTTTCCTGCTTGACGACAAGTTGAAAGTACTCGTATAGGGATGGTAGGGAGATCAGGGCACAGCCACAGGTCACCTCTCCCCCATTCCCTATGAGCAGGGCCATCCCCTGTATTTATCCCTCTGGTGTCTCCCTGTCTGCCACACTACGAAAAACAGACATTGTAGGTCTGTGCTCACTGTCATGCACGGTAGTTGGACATTTCCCTAAGTCCGAGTGTGACACAACCGCAGAACCCTGAGTCTGTCAGAATATCGGTAAGGCCTTCCCATTAATTCAAGCATCATTTAGTACCAACCAACGTTTCCTTGTTGGCATCACCTATAATAAACTCCCAAATAAATTAAAGCTACAGTGCCCACGCAAGCAATATACGTGATTTTTTAATGTTGTGTATAGATTTTTCTATATTAGTAGCAGAGCTTGGTGAGAATTGTGACACCTCCTCTCTAGGTAGGGAAGGCAGGTGCTCACCACTCAGAATTGTCACTTTCTCTTTTTTTTGTCCTAGCCTTGATTATTTCTATATTTCTATACTTCTATACTATAGTTTACATGGCACAAAGCATTTTCAACTAAATCTAAAGTTACTACTGCGTAGCAGAAAGTGTATTATCATTTACAGCAGGTCAAAGTGCTGAGCTGGGAATACTTAGTTTTTTTTCTGTGTCAGCAATTATGCTCCTGACCTCTTTCCCTGTACTACCTGGCTCTAGAAGGTATTTGCAGCAGCCAACGGTATCAGTTATGGAACAGGGTCACAGGTTCACATACAGTTCACAAGAGTCTATGGTTCCACTGTGTGTGGTTTTATTACAAATCATTAAAATGCTTGATCCATGGCAGCCTAAGAGTAAAACAAGAAAGAAAATCCCACATTTTTCTGGTTTATTATATCCAGGGGAGATTTAGAATGATGTGAATTTTTATGATGATGTTATGTTATTTTGCATAGCACTGCATAATCTGAATTCTATTAGCATTAAAATTCCATTAGCCCAGCCCCCGAGGAGCCAGTGTGATGCATTACCCTCCGTAGGTCATGCCATACCCATCCCATCTACTCTCAGCGCTCTTACAACCATTTTGCTTCTGGAAAGTCTTTATGCAGTTCATTTTTATTCTAGATGTGAAATATTTCTGAACCTCTGAAATACTTCCATATTTAAAAGGGATCTGCCAACAGTTCACAAATAGGATTCTATATCCATTCAGACATGGAATTTTAAAGTAAACCAGTTGTATGGGGGATAAGATTTCTTTTATCGACGTATGCAGTTTGTATTGTGAAATCTGATGACAATTCCCCTTTAAATTTCAGAAGGAGGAGGTGCTTTATTAAACTTTTATCCCCATGTGCACCCTTATTTTTTGATTGATAAAAATACAGTTCCTTTGGTGAGTGGAGTCCTGTAAATGCAGTTGCCACGCAGTGAAGTACTGGACCTGAACTCCTTTTCTACACAATTTCAGTGACACCCCATGGTCGTCCTCTATAGTACTACCTTGCATTAGACTAATATGTATAAATATACATCACTCCACAGAGGGGATTGGGCATAAGTAAGGATCCAGACCGTAAAATCTACAAGAAAGGGACTTGGCACGCAAAAGTCTGATGAATAGATGAACGTTATTAATGTGGTAATCCAGTTACAAAACATAACGTTTCGTTCCAAAATTCCGGACCTTCATCAGACAGTAATGAATTAGAGTGGGCGAGGAGTTTCCAAGAGGTAGAATATTTATTTATATGGAATATTTTGTAACTGGATAACCATATTTAAAGTTTTCACCTATTGACTACAGAATTTTGAGTGGAGAGTGTCTCTCTTGTGCCATTATGGAAATACTTCCTAACTCAACAGTCTAAAAATCAGCGGCGTGTCTTTGGAGTATTATTAGACGTTAAAAAATTTGGTACTAGATCACATGCCCCAACTTCTAGACCGTTGCCCCGGATCCTCAGACAATAGCCATCTTGAACTGTGGCATCGACATGATCCTGAAACAGTTGGATTCTGGGATACAGCAGGGAACAATAGGATTCATAATCCACCATTCCCCATCCTGTCTGCTGTATGCTGCAGGACTACAAGCAGTCAGTGTCCCCACAAGAGCATCACAATAACACTGCATTACGCCGCCTGTACTGATCCGCTTTGTGTTCGAGGGAGAGGTGGACTCGGTCGCTCAGATTAGGAGAGCTTAAACTATTTTTTATGGGTGGTGGCATCATTACTATTTAAGGTGGAACGAATGAAGCATTAAAGAGTTGGACTACTACTTTTTTTTTTTTTCTTTTTATTAATGTTCTAACCTCGAGATAGGCCATCAATATCTGATTGGTGGCGGCAACCCCACCAATCAGCTGTCATTGGTCAGAGGTTTTCAGAGGATGCCAGAACACAGCTGCCTTGTCAAAACTATAGCAGCCACAACTGATATTAATTTGAATAGTAGAAGGATCTGCAGTATGACATATCTGCTGTGTCTCGACAGCATTCAAGAACTTTCAGTTGTCACTGGTAACAAATGGTTGTAGGGGGTACCCAAACCAGTCAGATATTGATGGCCTAACCTAAAGGTACCGTTACACGCTTCAATGTTGTAACGATATCACCAACGATCTCATGGGCGTGCGGTTATTAGGACATCTTTGTGACATCGTTGGTGAGATGTCACACGTCTAGATATATCGTGCACAACGCACCAACGATGTAGTGAGCAGGTATCGTTTGCACAACCCAGCGAACGATACTTGTTCACTGCTGTAAATAGGCGAAGTCGTTAACAACATTGTTATCGCGGTGTCACACACAACAATGCAGCAGGTTGGCTGATCGAACATCATCTGATTTGAGAACATGGTCTCAAATCTGCGATCAGCGATCCAACGATTTATCGTAGTCGTATCTCGGTGTAACACGCAACGACGTACTAACGATGTCGTTTGAACGACTCCAAACCCGTGACGTTTCAGCAATATCGTTCACGATATTGTACCGTGTAACGGGGCCTTAAGGATATACCGTAAATAAATAAAACTAGGGCCTAATCCCTTTAATACATTAAGGGTGCAAAAACACTTTCTAAAGGGGATCTCATGGGGCATTATAACTGCATTAGGGATCTCATGGGGCATTATAACTGCATTAGGGGATGCAATACCTACATGGTAGCCCACACTACTCCACTGCATTAAAGGGAATATGTCAGCAAGTTTTTGCTATGTAATCTGAAGACAGCATGCTGTAAGGTTTAATACAAAGTATTCAGCAGTGCATCTATTATCACAAAGTGTGTTGTTTTCCTGCAATATTTGTTTTAGTACCAGTAGCTTATTATTGCTGGGCACAGCAGCATGTGAACCCAAGTCTGGCACACCCCCTCGGTGATTAGCAGCTTCTCACTGTCTATTAAGAGCCTGGCGTGGGCATTAGGGGCTGCTGGCAAATTTCGGTCTGAGGGGCAAGCACACAGCAGTAGCCCATGATCTTTGAGCTTCGGGGCAGAGCGGCCTCCCAGACCAAAAGGACAGATAGCTGGGCAGCCCCAAAACTGCTGCTTGACCACTGGCCTGGGGGACATCTGCCCCTCTGCCCTCCAGGCCAGCCAGCCCCTGGTGGGCATGCCTAAAACTAAAACCTCTGATTGGGTCAGAACCACTGCACCCAATAATCTTAAGGTACAGTTACATGGCACGACGTTGAAACGATATCCTTAACGATCTCATGGTAGGACATCATTTTGACATCATTGGTGAGATGTCACACGTCTAGATATCATGCACCAACTATGCGGCAAGCAGGTATCGTTCACACAACCCACTACTTCTTTATTGCTGAGAATAGGGGAAATCGTTAACGACATCGTTATTGCGGTGTCACACAGAACGATGCAGCAGGTCGGCTGATCATTGATCCTCTGATTTGAGAACATGTTCTCAAATCTGGATTCAGCGATCCAACGATTTATCGTATCCATCTCAGAGTCACACGCAACGACGTACAAACAATGTCGTTTGAACGACTCCAAAACCGTGACGCTTAAACTGTATCGTTCACGATCTTGTAGTGTGTGACAGGGCCTTAAGTGATACATCGTTCATTTTAGGCCCTCTTTGCCTACATCATGCTGCTCTCAGATGAGGTAGAAAAAAAGAAAAACAAACAGCTGACAGATTCCTTTAAATCCATGTTATGTTACATTTTTGTTTGTGTACAACAGTGAATATACTGTAATTACAGCTTCCAGTAATGCAGACTTCATCATTTATGGTCTGATCATGCAGGAAGCGTGCTCCCACTTATGTTCATTAGATACACAATACTGATCTAGTAACATGGTGTCCCTCCTTTGAGTGAGTTGAGTGTATAGAGTTAAATGGTCACCGCAGTAGCGCATAATTTAAACGATGTGAATCTCACAGATGCAAAGTGCAGCTTTGCTGGTTCATGTTGAATTAATCCAGCATCTGTTAATTATGGCGTCTCCGTACATGTAACTTATCACTTAGAGACATTATGTCCAATTGCCGATGCTTTTCACGAGGCCTCGCCCGGTGCCTGAGTGCAAGTCTTTAAAAGTAATAGACAGATTCCAAGGTTAAGTGGGATCCATGCGCATGATTATTCATGGTAAGTACAACGGTGGCAGACAACACATCTCCCATTAACTCTCATTTATTAAGCAGTACTTTATGGCCGCACATCACCTCCCCAGTCTACAGATTAGGTTAGTGACACTATCTGTAGTGCAGGTTTGTACAGTCACAGAGTGCAGGTAAGATGATACAAACTTATGTCCTACATTTGGGTTTTGCTTCTTGACAAGCTCAATGATTTCCACTATGCCAGATATTCCTGTAATTGTGACGTCCCATATGAAGCACAGGCTGGCTCTTATTAGGCGATATTAAGAAGCCATCTTCAATGGCCCGGAGGTGGTACCCGACATCCTTGTATACCATATCTCAAAATAAGTGACAACATCCATATCTTCTTCTAAAACAAACTAGTGCAATGTGGTGAACATTTCATTTTTATGCCTATACAGCCAATAATTCCACAGCCCTCTACAATCATCATAATCACTGTCGCCATTGGTGCTCGCAATCTAAACATTCCCTATCACTATGTCTTTGTATGGGTTTCTGTGGCGCCCCGCAACGAGTGCGTCACAAGAGGGTATTGCAGCCATAAATGCAGCCGCAATAATCTCTGACTCAGCAATGATCCGGTTAACATAGAGATCCAACCCTACATGCAACACCTAGAACAGAGGGCCAATCATAGGTCCTGGGGGGTGGAGTGTTAGGGGAGTGTAGGAGAACACACAATAATCTAGACAAAAAGAGAATAGTCTAGAACTCGGAGAAGAAGGGTCTAAGACTAGAACTTGGAGAGGAGCGGGGGCTCCGCACCCCGTGCGGGCCCCTGGGCCGTCACCGGTCGGGTGTCAGCACCTGAGGCCTTAACTACCGGGATTGGGCATTATCTACACGGGTTCCCAAAAGACTCCCGTGCCCACAACTCACAGCCGGTTCACTGGTACCGAAGCTGGCAGCAGTTCACCTCTGCTACGCGAACCAGAAGAGTGGAGGAGCAGCTTCAAAGGAGCACCCCACCACCAGCCAACTTCCAGTCGTCTAACCAGCGGTGTAACCACTGAGGGATCCAAGGCTCCCCAAAACATCCAGAACGTACATCATGGATAGGGCATTGAAGCAGCCTCCCCGTACCCGACCTGGTATTCCTGGGCGACACTGGCAACTAAGTAGGTAGAAAGGAGGAACACTGCGGATCTCTAAGGGACACTATCACTGCTGAGTCCACCTGGTCTACTACTCAACCACTGTATGCCATGTACTGCCTGCTGGTTACAGTAAAGACCCGTTGCATAGACTACCTGTGTCCGTGCTTCCTTATGAACTGTCCGTCCGCATTACAAAGTAACCGCAGCTGCCGCACAACATCTTGAGCAGCTCCAGCCTCCGGGGATCACCGCTCAGCCTGTGGGGAGCGTAACATCTTGCTGCTATCCATCCCCCGGGGGCTCCGCAGCGTCGGTAGCCCTTACCGAACTTCTCATAGGTGGCGTCACGAATAAAATTAAAACCCCTTTAATCTGTTCCACCAAGACGTCTTCACTTTTGATCTGCACTACACCGGGCCCCACTACCGGCAGGCGCGGTCCACCCGTGACAAGGAGGAAGGAAGCATCGCCTGTCTAAACCGGAGTCCCGGCCGCGGTGAGTCATTTCCTCCCACACTCCAAACACAAGGAGAACATACAAACTCCTGGCAGACGTCCTTGGTGGGATTTGAACCCAGGACCCGAAAGCTCAGAATAGCAATTAAATGTAATGATGAAAGGTACCTTTCTGATGTTCAATATTTATAAGACCTTCATCACATCTCCTCTTTTTGGTTATGTCTAGCTTGTATGGGGAAAAACTCCACAAGGTTTACGTTAAACAGACTGTAAAAGATAATTAACAGTGCCAGCCTTCTCTCAGTCTATATTGATTCACTAAACGATTCTGTCAGCAGGTTTTTGCTATGCAAGCTGAGAACTACATGTGGCAGGGTTAAAAATCAAAAAGCAGTTGTGCCTCCCTTATTAAGGTCTGTGCAATTATTTACTTATTCTAAAGGCTTTATTACCCTGTGATTACCATTACAGAACTACAATATCACGCATTTAAAAAGAAAGATTTTTTATGGTCATACAATGGAGTGCTGTGGCACACAGGACAAAGTAGATTTACATGGAAAAGTTAATAAACCTCTTTATTAGACTATACCACAACGCGTTTCAACAACAAACTGTTGTCTTCTTCAGGTGTATTTACCTAAATCTGGTAAATCCACCTGAAGTAGACAACAGTTCGTTGTTGAAACGCGTTGTGGTACAGTATAATAAAGAGGTTTGTTAACTTTTCCATGTAAATCTACTCTTTGTCCTGTGTGCCCCAGCACTCCATTGTAGGACCACAAAAAAAATCTTTCCTTTATAATTGATCTACCCATCGGGTTTTGTGGCTGGAGTTGCCGGTGCGCTGACAGAGCCATCTGAAGCGCTGAGTGTGCAGGACTTGCGGTGATGTGTATCCTGCTGATGCGCGGGTCTAGTGACCGGGCAGCGTCCCACATGACCGGCTGAGAATAGGACGCGAGAGCAGCACAGGAGCCATGTGGAGACACCGGATACACCATGTACGCAACACTGAGGTTGTGCAGAGGTGCACAACCTCTTCAGGTGAGAGGTGAACCCCCTCCTCAAACTTATTGCTTTCCCACTAGACCACCGGGTTCTTCTCAAAGGGAGCGCTTCCCATTTCCTTTTTCTTCCTTTTATAATATCATGCATGGCATCCGACACCCCCCCCCCCTCCTCTGATTGGCACCTTACGTCAATAACCAATCTCTATACTAGCCTGGTGTGGGCAGGGCAGGTCTCAACTCTGCTGTTTAAACCTAAATGCTTTGATTAGGTCACCCAGTAATCTGTGATACATCATTGAATTCAGTTTTCTTTGCCTATATTATATTGCAGTCAGATGAGGTAGAAAAAGGCTGCTGACAGATTCCATTTAACTGATGTGTCATTAGCTTCTAATAGTATTTCATGACGTAACCAAAACTGATGGTACAGTTTGTAGGTGATGGATGCAATATAAATATTCTTCACCGGCTATGTGGTTGCGGAAGGAGCACATGAGTAATACTAGTGGCAAAACATAATAGTGAATGGCTAGTGCCAAAGATCCAGGGATTTGTACATGCTCTGTTGGCTGAGTCTCGATTTCTGAACGAGTTCCATTTTGAAGTATACAAGTACTGATCTCTTGTAGGTCTATATGTGCCTACATACAATAGGCCTACAAGAGATCAGTATTAAGTGTAGGCTGCTCGATAGCTTGATTATATTGTCCATCCTGAGCCAACCCTCTCAGTGTACATGGAAAAAGTGGACTCTTATACTCACCTAATTGGAGTGACACTACTTTTGTGGATGAATTGTGGATTATTGCACTTTGGAGGTGCTCCTTTAAAAAATAAAAATGCTCTTTAAAAAAGGGACATAATACGTCCCTTGCCCCACATCCTGGCAACCCACACTAGACTACTTTCTATCATCCATAGACTATTATGGCATATGATTAAATGGAGCCATGTAATGAAAAATATATATGATGAGCGGTATATGGTGGCATGCTATCATCCACCATAGTTTTTCGAAAAAAAAACAAACTATACTATGTAATATAATTTAATTTATTGGGATAGGCAGAAGTAAATGGTGTAGCCACATTAGGCTACTCCATAGGTTGTCCATGGTCCATAGATCCTTCATAGTCATACAAATTGAGAGATGGGCCTAATCAGGGTTGTCGTAAGGGTCATAGTGGGTTTAGACTAGATGGTCCATTAATGTTGGACCTGTGGCTTCTTTGAACATTAGAAGAAGGTGATGAGGATGACAGCTTATCAATTGAGCGGTTATATTAGTCATCCACATTGACAGACAAGCTATTTTGCATGAAAAAAATATTAAGGAACTTCACCCCTTCATTCTCACAATCAGCACAGGACCAGGTGATAAGACCCCCTTCTTCAAGGCTCTCACAGGTTTGTGCCATATCTACTTCTTGTTAAGATGTTGTAGATCTTGGAATTTCTGCTCCTGACAACTACAAAATATGCCGACACTACGTCTCAATGGACGTCTAATTTCCATAGTTAAAAATACAAAGGGTGCACAGAATATATCAGCACACGAGTTAGAAACCACAAAACCCAGTAGATGTGCTCTATTTCCATATTAACTAGAAGGGGGAATACTTGTGAAACGCGTGGTCTTTTGTCATAGTCTAAGACACAAGTTGATCTAAATGCAGCTTGACACGTTGTAGAAGCCTTAAAATCTAGCAAAAAATGTGGGTTATACAAATTCACCCTACAAATCAGAACAACACAAAAGATCAACATCTTCAAGAACAGGTTACCATGACCAAAGCTCCAGAAGCTGCAAGAAACCTCTCGAAAATACAATCCAAAGGTCTGGATACATAGAGGAGTGTCCAAAAATATTTGTAAGGAAATTGTCACACGCAAAAAAGTATTCCCTATACATCCACATCTCACCTGATGAAGGCAGCATCTGGCCACCAAAACGCATTGTGAAGCACCAATTGAAATAAAGGTCTGTATTTTTAATAATAACTTCTAGTCCCTCTCTTATATGCCCAGCGCTCCACCCTGACCGCAACATTTTTCTATCTGTCCATAGGTATCCTGACAGTCTCACACCAGTCATATATGAGGCTGCCTGTTTCAACTTGGGAGACCGCGGACGTCCACGCATGGTGGTCTATGCTCGGACTGAGCTTCATGGACATCTGCACTTACAATTTTTTTTTTCTTGTAGGAATCAAATACATGTGTCTTTTTTGAGGACCAAGCTCACCCATTCAAGTACATATGACTGCAGACAGAAAAAAAAATTAACTAAAACAAATCCTGTTGCATATCCATATGCTGTCCATTTTTCATGGTCTCCCAGGAAAAACCATCAGTTTTTCCCTCCTTCAGAAGAAAAAAAATGGATGGTAAAAACTGATGCATTGAGCAAGAAAAGTTAAAGATACAGTTAAGGGCCTGTCACACGCGTCAATGTCGTCAGCGAGATGATCGCTGACGACATTGACGGCTGATCGCTGGTGAGCTGTCACACAGGCAGACTCACCAGCGATCAATTGACCAGAAACATCATGGAAACGATTTAAATATCGTTTCCACGATGTCTTGCTCCCGCTGCCAGGCTGCTGGAAGCGGGAGCAGGCTGGTCTCCAAGGTAAACTGCGGGTATCTAGGCAGCGCGCGCTGCCTAGATACCCGATGTGTACCTTAGTTACCAGCCTCCTCCGCTCACCGGCTGGTATCTAAGGTACACAGCGGGTAACTAGGGACCCTAGTTACCCGCTGTGTACCTTAGATACCAGCCGGTGAGCGGAGGAGGCTGGTAACTAAGGTACACGTCGGGTATCTAGGCAGCGCGCGCTGCCTAGATACCCGCAGTTTACCTTAGTTACCAGCTCCCAGCGCTTGTGAGAGGCGCTGGGAGCTGGAATATCGCTACTCCCGGTGTCACACGCAGCGATGCTGCGTGTACACCGGGCGACAATCGCCAGGTTTTAGGACTGATTCTGAAACCTGGCGATCATCAACCAGCGATTTATCGCTGGTTGATTCAGTATGTCACACGCGTCAATATCGCTGCAACGTCACGTGCAGCCGATATCGTGCAGGCGATATTGACGCGTGTGACAGGCCCTTAAGTGGACCTAGCTCACTGATAAAAATCTATTTTTTTAGGGGGGTTTGCATGGGAGAAAAAAAATGTTAATTTGACATCTAATGAGGTTGGAAAGGAAAGGTAGGCAGGGGAATAACTACAATAGATGCAGAGGTTGCAATTGCACTCGGGCCCTGGAACCTAGGGGTCCCCAAAAGTCCCTTTGCAGATTTGCAATAATTGGGGACCCAGTTGGAGCTTTAGTATCAGGGTCCATGAGCTTCAAGTTACGCCTCTGGCAATAGGGTTTTATCCGATGCAAAGATAACCTTAATTCTGATAGGTTAAGCTCACCTTGCAGGGTTGTGAGGGTCACAACCACCTTACAAGCTCAAAATTGCTTCTGCTGGCACCCGTATGGCATAAAAGGATGAAATCAAGGAGAATCGAGGGTTCTAATCTGCACGGACCATGAATGAAATGGTCCAAGGAAGTTTCAAGTTTTTATTTGGCCAACGTGTTTCGAAGCAGTCGGCTACTTCATCAGAGCTCATTCATATAAATATGCTACCAAACTCGTTGGATAAATAAAAAGCTTTGAAACTTCCTTGGACCATTTCATTGATTTCATCACAATTTCGCTTCTAAAGGATATAGCACCCTGGGACTTTTTTTTCTTAAGTAAGTGTAAGCATTTTTGCTGCTGACTACTAATTAAAAATGCTGCAGTTTGTTTTTGTAGCCTCTGCTTTGCATTGTCTAGAGCAGCTGCAGAATACGTTATCTAATCTATCAGTGAGCTCCTTCTGATGGGAGTATTTGTAACTATTGTCCTTCTCTGAGCTCCTGTTTGCTGATTGACAGCCACAGACCACAACAAGGATGAACAGAACTTTGTGGGGATAAATCAGCTGAGGGTCACTCAAAAAAATCTGATAAATACAGCACTTCCCTCTTTCAAAATTGGTGGGGGGGAAATGGGGTTCATCTTACAATCTGAATATAGCTCACTGGGGAGGGTGAGGCGGTGCAGTGGGATCACAGAAGGGTTGGTTATGCTGTGGGCCCAGGGCTCGGAGGAGGGTGGCGCGAGGCAGGCACCAATTTACGCTGGCGGTGGACTCAATGGACTTCTCTGAAAATGGCCACAAAGGCTGTGCGTGTGCAGATTGAGATGTCGGAGATCTCCATCTGCACATGTGCTGCCTCCGACGCAATGGACTTCAGGAAACTGGCTGCAAAGGTGGCGTATGTGCAGATGGAGATCTTGGCTCTTCGAGGTCTCCATTTGCACACGTGCTGCCTCCGCAGCCATTTTCCTGAAGTCTGTCACGTCCAACTCCGGCATATCAATAGCACCCACATCGCACAACTTCAAGCCCGTGCCCACTGCTGATTGGGATTCCACTCCACTGCTGCAACACCCCCCTGGTGAGCTGTATATGGATTGTAAGATGGACCTCATTTAACATTAAAAAATGTTATTCTCTTTTCCTCCTCCAAATTTGGGGTGCATTTTATAATCTGCCAAATATGGTAATAATTAAAACTCTCAGAACTAGCTGCATGGCAGATGCTAAGTTAAAGAGGTTAATCTATAAAAGTTGAGAATGCGCAATAGGGTCTTATCTTTTTATAAAACAGTTTAAAAATGGTCCAAATCAGAATCGCTCACCTGATAAGGTTGTGTCACACACAACCAGCTTGATCGCTCAGAAATGCAGCTGCTGCAGGGACCGTACCTCCACAGGTTACTGCGGTAAACAATAAATCTTCCGGACAAAGTACCTTAGGTCCGCGCTGCATCGATCCTGCAGCAGCGCGGACCTAAGGTACTTTGTCCGGAAGATTGAAGTTAAAGAGGTTGTCTACCATTCAGGACATTTTTTATTTTACTTAACTGCCTGCATTTGGGGCTAAACAAACATTTTTTCAATTGTGTTAATTAAAACATTTTTCACCATTTGTCTTCTACAGCCTCTGTGTTATACTGTCTATTGCAGGCTGCAGGTGTGAGCCAAACGTGGGCAGTTTATAAATCTAATGCCTTTTTAGGATCCCAGAAAATTGAGTGTGCAAAGAAATGAAGCCAATAAAAGACAAATGCTGCAACATTTCAAGCCTTAGTTCACATGTCTAGTACGTAATCATCTGTTAGTTAGAACATACACAGCAGCAATCCACAGACATAAAGGTTGTGCAAATACAACTGTTTTGCCTGTTTTGAAACAAATTGATTTTTGTAGCATCCGTGTTTTTAACTTTTTAACATGACAAGTCTATGGCAAAGTGATCTGTTAACTGATTGCTATTTATCTTCCATTTAAAATGGATATGGTAAGCAAAAGAAAAAAATACAAAACAAAAAAAAAAAAAAAAAAAAAGAGACTAAAAGCAATCAGTTAACAAATACATGTTCCATAGTCTCATGTTAAAAATCGGATCATCAATATTTTCAAAACGGACACCAGAGTTCTGCTTGCACAATTGTTTTGCAAATGGATCCATTCCAGTGGATGATTACTGGACATGTGAACTCAGCCATAATAAAACCTAATTGCAAAAAAAAAAAAAATGTTTTTATAACCTTCAATACATGTGTGTCAGTTGCAATGGGCAGGTTACTGAGCACCTGGGTCAGAGTTTGGTTCACAGTAGCCATGCCCAGAGTTGTGGTCCTAACCGTACATGTAAAGGGGGTAGTAGTAGGGTTTAAGTTTTATTTGTGACGCCAGTTGGTTATTTCCTGCCAGGCTCATAGTGCGGATCCTGTTGGTTCAGTTCTCTGACCCTCCATGCTACTGACGACCTGGAGAACACCACTTAAGTTGCTGGTGAACTTGAAACTCCCAGTATCCAGTTCTTCCGCCAGGCCCTCTAAGCCTGGATGACCTAGGGACTGATTCCCTGCTTGCAGCTGGTCCCTTCAGAGCAGCTCCTGCTTCCTCCTCACTGGATGAGACCATAGTCACCCACTCTGTCCTACTACACCCTAACTAACCACTCCCCCTTACCAGAGAGTGTGTCACATGCCCAAAACAAGCATCAAGTGCACATTCTCCTAATGAGGGATCAGGCATTGTATGTCTGCTTCAGACATCCAGCAGAGGGAACACAATTCCTATCAGATAGGACATTACATAGATGGTATAGCAATACTATTTTGTGGCAGCCAGACACAGGGGCGTCACAAATGCATTTAAGTTATTTAAAAAAAAGTCCCCAAAGTGTCACAGGTGTCCATATCTTAAGCCCTTGAGAAAAAAAAAAGAGAAATAAAAAAATCAAGAACACTACATATTTCATAAGCCACGACATTGGCCCAGACCATATACTCACGATTGGCTGTAGCTGGGTGCCGGGGAGCATGAACTGCATCTGCTGTGCCAGCATTGCGGCTGCTGTCTTTTGCTGTATAAGGTTATTCCGTCCATTGATTTCTAGCTGGGTTTTTAAGTGCGGAGGAGGATGCAGATATTTACAATTTTCTCTCGTGCACCGGCCCTATGGAACAACAGAGAAAGTTTAATTATTGTGATAAATACAATACATTAATACAGGATATAAAGAAGATCAGAACTTACTTAATTAAACACAGACAAACATGGGCACAAGTGCAATAATATTCTATGATCGGCAGCGCATGTGATAATCCATAGCTTTATATATTGAAGATTTTAATTTAAGTGGACACGTGCAGCCTCCTATTTCTAACATATAAAAAGTGGTTGTGACGCAACTCCCTAACGTGAGCGCTAACCATTAGTATGACCTATTCTTTTATATGGGAGATAAGACCATATTTTGCACTCTGTTTTCAGTTTAATTGTTATACATTGGCATACTAGGACCACCTCTAATGGAGTTTATTACTAAGCATAATATTAACCCAAAGTGTACTCCACAACCTCCAATACATAGTATTATGCTCCCATCAAAGATTCACAATGATCAAATCATAGGTAGTCATCACATAGGGTAGCGTTCAGGAGCTCCATAGCAATTAAAGAGAATCCAGCAACAGGTTTTTGCTATGTAAGCTGAGGAAAGCATGATGTAAGGGTTAAAAAACAAAAGCAACTGTGCTTCTCCTATCAGTGTGTGCTACTGTTTACTCAAAGGGGTTGTGCCATGAACAATTGTACATTTTAATTAATAGATCTTAGATTATAAATAAGTTCCACAATTGAATGTGATAAAAAATGTTCCTGTCCTGAGAAATTCTTATAAATGTGTAATGTATGTGTCTGACCATGCAGGAAGAGGTTGGATACACCATAACTCCTGGGCGGGGAGGAAGGAAGAGAGCATATAGACATTACAGCCGGGATGTAGCGATTGTTTGTGTGATGTAATGTAAAACACGTTTTTAAACAAGCAAAGGAATGTTTTAAACCTGCTGACAGATTCCCTGTAATTGTATTAATTGTGTATTATTTGCAAATTGTTGTGACCCAGCATAGGAGGACTTCGTGAGGTTTCCTCCTTGTACCTGCCTAAATTCCCCTATTTCACACTAGCAGTTAATTCAAATACTTGCCACACAATAGTGAAGAAGGTTGGATCAATCAAGACTGTGCCGCAATGACTCAAAGTAGAAAGAAAGAGGTAATCCATCTTCCAAAAATCTTCAAGTTTATTGCATCATATTAAAAGGTAAAAAGGTTTCATTGATACGGGCAACACGTTTCAAACACTATAAATCCCCTCTTTCTCGAGCTTTAGACAGAGCGCCTTTATAGCGCTAGAAACATGTTGCTTTAGTCTATGTAACCTTTTAGTTTGATGCAATAAACTTGAAGATTTTTGGAAGATGGATTACCTCTTTCTTCTATTGGTAATACAGCTGAACTGTAAGGCTGGCTTCATATCATGGTTTGTTCCTGTCCGTGGAGATCCTGTTTTTTGCAGGACCACACGGACAGGAATGGACAGGACTGGATTTGTACCTCCGGATGCAATTTCTATCAGTCCGGATCTGGGATTTTGAGGGATCCAGACTGACAAAAAAGCTGGAAGGAGCAGAGCCTGCAAAGCATAGGCAAGTGTACTTTCGCTTTAGGAGTGTACGAACATACACTCCTAAAGTGAAATAAAAGAAAGCAATGGGAATTAAAAATTAAAAAAAATTAAATACTCACCTCTCCGCCAAGTGTCCCAAGAAGATGTCTGATCGCTGCTAGGACCTTAAACACTGATTGGCTGGTAGCGTTCAGCTGATGTGTCATGTGACACATCAGCTGATCACTACCTGCCAATCAGTGATTAAGGTCCTTGCAGTGATCAGACATCTTCTTGGGACACTCGGCGGAGAGGTATTTTATTTTTTTATTTTTTAACCATTGCTTTCTTTTATTTCACTTTAGCAGTGTATGTAGATACACTGCTAAAATGAAATAACACACATGTAACATGGGAACAGAACAGTGCTCCCATTTCTGTCTGTTTTTTTGACCGGAGCCCAAAAACGGTGCAGTCTCCGATTTTGGCGCCGGGATAAAACAGGACAAAATGGAAACCCGGACTGAATTCACAAAACCAGAGGACCGTATATGAGCAATCCGGCATCATGGGGATACATGAGAGGCAATAACGATCCTATTCTGTCCTTTTCAAAATGGACAGAACAGGATGCCAAAAACGTGATGTGAACCCAGCCTAAAAGGGTATAAGTCAGCAAGATTAAAAAAAACAAAACAAAATAAAAACAAACCACAATTTAACAAGGGCTGTGGAGTCGGTAAGCCAAACATCTGACTCCGACTCAGACTCTTCAATTTCCCTGAATCCAACTCTAACTCCACCCAAAATGGACACAGACTAGGACCATCCGAGAGGCATCTGTTTTTTTTCAACTGATACATCATTATTCTGTAGCTGCGAACACTGTAAAATGTTAAAACCATGTGAGGAAGGGAGGGAGGATTGCTGCTCACCTCTAGACATCCTAAAGGTATCTTTACATGCCGCAACTGGGGTGTGAAA
This sequence comes from Allobates femoralis, assembly GCA_033576535.1. Taxonomy (NCBI): domain Eukaryota; kingdom Metazoa; phylum Chordata; class Amphibia; order Anura; family Aromobatidae; genus Allobates; species Allobates femoralis. The sequence goes on along the minus strand of JARQOC010000008.1, from coordinate 138,199,615 downwards.
ACTGAGAGCCAATCCGGAGCCCCGTCACCGTCGCCATGAAGTTACTGTTAAATTGCGGCGTGTATTTGGGGATTCCGGTGGTGTTTTTGAAAGTTGCGCCCAGTTGCGATTTCACTGCACTGCTCCAAAACCAGAGGCAACCATGAAGGGGAAATTCCCTGCTTTTGTCGTGTGAAGGGGCGATAGGGATGGATTCAGTGCCGCCTACTGATTTCCCGGAGGTGTGCCACAGCGTGCTGGATACCGCCCCCCCTTCAGTGATGATTGGTGGGGGCTACTGTGTTTCCATTGGCTGTCCCTTCACAGGGCAACATATTTGAAGAGCTGTCCATACATACTAAACAATTGCAATGGTGTCATGTATTAGCCAGCCTTCCTGCGTAGGCTGGCCAATCATGACGCTATTGCTTTGTCTAATCAGCGTGTTTGGGGAGCGGAATACACCAGTCTGTCACGCCTATGTTCTTGCGGCGCTGAACATGGATACCCACATTCCTTTGGGGATTGTGGCGTGTGAAGCGGCGTCAGGAGTCAACCGGATGTTTCCCACTGTTGGTGTGGGAACTTCCGGGATGACACATTGCCTTAGGCTGAGGGCGAAATTGCGGCGTGTAAATGCGCCTTCATAGGAAACCATGAAAAATGTGCACGTTAGGTTGCCTCCGATCGCCGCCAAAAGTTGCGGCGTTTAAAGGTACCTTTAGATTCCTGCCTCCTGGAAGGCGGCTGGTGTCCACTAATAAAATGAAGAGAATCCAGGGCCACTTTTCCATGAGAAGGTTCCTTTATTAAATCGCTTTAACAACATCCAGCCGGACGCGTTTCGGACACACTGCCGATGAATAAGGACAATGTGTCCGAAACACATCCGGCTGGACGTTTGTAAAGCGATTTCATAAAGGAACCTTCTCATGGACAAGTGGCCCTGGATTCTCTTCATTTTATTACTGGAAAATGTTCCTGTAAATTATTATACAGTAATAGCTGCTAAGAAAAAAAAACAACGCATTGCACAAGGACAGCACACGGATGCCACACAGATCAAAAATGGATCACACTCGGACGACTCTCCTGGATGAGAAACGGACCAATTTTTTTAAACGCCAGTGTGTTCCCACCCTTAGGCTCCTGGTTATTCACTTAAAAAAAAACAAAAACCTGACAACTGGAATCCAGCAGGAGGCGCCACTGAATTAAAGATCAAAAAAACCAAGAAAATCTGAAAAATGCTGTACAATTCTGTATACTCATTGCACTGTATATCTCCATATATGCTGAATAAGATAAAATTATTTTTCAAAAAATGAAAGTTATGTATAAATATAACACCGTGTATGTGCATACATATGTAGTCATGGCCGAAAGTGTTGAGACCCTTGAAATTGTTCTAGAAAATGTAGTATTTCTCCCAAAGGAAATAACCAAGTGTATAATAAAACATGTAATTGCAATAATTTTTTGGCAAATATACTTCATCATTTTCTGGAACAATTTAAAAGGTGTCAATACTTTTGGCCAAACCTGTATATTAATTACATTTATAAAATATATAGACTTTTTAATGTCTACTATAGTACATATATAATTTTATCTCATCTCTCCTTTTTAAGAATTTGGATTATAAATATATATTTATACCCACACATATACATATAATGAATACAATATTTTAAAATATTTAAAAAACTAGAACCCCCACACTCTTTGGTTCTCTGGATATAACAGATCCCTGGATACAATGCAGCTACATGATAAAGTGCAGATTAGGGAGAAGGTCTGGCTTCATTACAACTCTATGACAAAAGCTTCTTCCTACGGCTTTGTCTCCACATCTATAACTACATTAAGTAGCAGGATCCTGCCTGGCATTAATTCAATAATACCTAAATGGATGTGATCATCATTATTTCATGCTCAGACACTAGCACAGGTTAACATGAAATGACAGGCTTCCTACAGGCCATATACCCAGCTTGATTACAGCCTGTGCCAGGCTTATGTTCCACAAATAAAGGGTTTCTCAAAGAATGCAACAAAATACAGCTTTCACATGGCCTGCCCCTCCCCAGCACCAGGCCTTGGCTATGCATTTTCGTGTAGTCTGAGCCGTTGTGTACAATGCGATAATTGGTTGGCATCTGAAATTGGCCTGGAAGAAGAATCCAGCACTTGGGCGCACAATGACACTTCTGTTTTATATGTCAGTGTCCTGGAAAAGATGGAAAGAGGAACAACTGTGTAACCCCTCAGATATCTGATCCTTTCTACTTTATAGAGAGTGGTGCAAAATGGTCACCAGTAATTTATCCGATATATCTATACACACGCTGCAAGGTCATTAAAATATCACCAACGATCTCATGGGCAGGCGTTGGGAAATTTTTGACATAGTTAGTGAGATGTGACGTGTAGATATCGTGAACGACGCACCAACGATGTAGCGAGCAGCTATCGTTCGCTCAACCCAGCGAACGATACTTGTTCACTTTGTGAATAGGAGAAGTCGTTAACATAGTTATCACGGTGTGACACACAACGATGCAGCAGGTTCGGCGATTTAGGATTGTTTGATTTGAGAACATGTTCTCAAATCTGCAATCAACGATTAACGATTTATCGTAGTCGCATCACGGCTTTACACGCAACAACGTCCTAACGATGTTGTTTGAACGACTCCAAACCCGTGATGTTTGAGCGATTCATTCACAATCTCGTACCATGTAACGGGCCTTAAGACTATCAGGATATGGAAGCCTATCAAGGCTGGTTGCATGGTTCCTGCACATTTGGCACATCCAGTGTTCATACGGTGGTTGTCACGCCCTGGTTTGGCAGCCATTGGACTGGGGTCCTGCAAATCTTTTTGAACCACTTTCGATTAGTCAGAATAAATTGGTTGACCAAGGTCAAGCCACTCTTGACGTTTCTCCTGCATTGCTTGCCTCAGCGTATGATGGACTAGTGGTAATGGGTGAGCATCTTTGAGAACATGTTCCTGAGCAGTGTCCGTCTGTCCAATTCACCACACACTCATCACAGCAACAACCCTCACCACCCACCTCTGTGAGCGAAAGCATGACAAAGTATGTCTAGGTTTCAAAAACAGAAAGTCACACTGCAACGCCTCTAGACTTAATACCAGGGTGACTCAGTCTAATTAGTGACATTTTACAATGCGTCTACCATCAGTCTACACCATGGCCAATATTGCACCATCACAATATGACAAGACCAAACACATTCATCCAGTCCCATAAATTGCATTTAATGAGTGTTTGAAAAATGTATTAATGAAGACACAAAGCGTATGTAATGATTCCTTAGGGTGTGCATCCATCTACATGCAATGAAAGACAGTTCAGACAGCAAATAAAAAATGGCTTAATCTATTACTTAGCAGGTATAAGTTCTCTCTAGGAGAACATGAACCTTAAGGCAGTGTGCACATGTTGCGTTTTATCTAGTTTTTCGTTTATGTATTTTTGAGTTCAGATTCGTCACAACACCTTTGCCGAGTCAATGAGAATCCTGAAGTCTCCTGCATGCTTAGCTAATTTGTGACATTAAGGGTGCCTTCACACTGGCGTTCCCCTCTGCAGCGTTCTGCGGAGGGGAATCGCCATGTGAGCGCAGCCACCGCAAGCCTTTATGTTTATAATGGGAGCACACGGTGCTGCGCATGACCGTGCGCACCCATTCACTGCCATATGTGATCTGTGCGCAGGCGGTGGACAAGGATGGCGCACACTTACCAGAAGGGGACCAGGATGATGACATTACTACAAGATGAGGACAAGGATGGGGCACATTACTACAAGAAGGGGACATTACTACAAGAAGGGGACATTACTACAAGAAGGGGACCAGTATAGTGACATTACTGCAAGGGGACACAAATGGAGACATTACTACAAGAGGAGGACAAATATTTATTCATTTATATAGCACTATTAATTCCATAGCACTTTACTTAAATTTGTACCACTGTCCTCATTGAGGCTCACAATCTAAACATCCCATCTGTATGCCTTTGACATTACTACAAGGGGACAATGATGGGGACATTACTGCATGAAGGGGACCAGGATGGTGATATTACACCAGAAGGGGACAAGATGGGGACACTTACGCAGAAGGGGACCAGGATGGAACATTATTACAAGATGAGGCAGGATGGGCATTACTACAAGAAGGGGACAAGGATGGTGCAGATTACTACTGGAAGGGGACCAGGATGAGGACATTACTAGCAGAAGGGGACCAGGATGGGCACATTGCTACATGAAGAAGACAGGATAGGGACATTTCTGCAAGAAGGGGACCAGAATGGGGAATTTACTATGAGATGAGGACCAGGATGGGGCATTACTGCAAGAAGGGGACAAGGATGGGGAGACTACTACAAGAAGGGGGACAAGGATGGGGCAGATTACTACCAGAAAGGGACCTGATGAGGATAATACTACCAGAAGGGAACCAAGATGGGTTCCCTCGGTGGAATCCATCTTAAACAATTCATAAATCAAGGAATATATTTCCATTAACGTCATAGTAGGTGGGCCTATCTGCTCTCAAAAGCTAGGTTTTTAGTCCCAGTCCGGTCCTGGTGCAGCGTTCATTTAGATTTAGCAATGCAGCAGAGCTCAAAGAGCTGCCTCCCCCCACTTCAGGCTCTGTATACAAAGTCTATAGACAATGAGCTAGTAAACACAGCAGGAGGCATGCCGGACTTGGGGCTCACATGCTGCTGTGTCTAAGCAATAATAAGCTACTGGTGCTAACACAAACACTACAAGTAAACACAACACAGTGTGTGATAAGAGACACTTAACTCCTACATTCTGCGGTCTTCAAATTACCTAGAAAAGAAATCTGCTGACGGATTCCCTTTAAGCATTTGCCAAGTGATGCACAGAATATGAACTCTTCATACATTACATGGTCAAGTGAATATTACACAGTGAATTAGATATACATCTCCAGAGCCTAAAGGCACAATTCCATGAAATGCGGTGCATATGCAGTAGTTTGTGCTTCAGATTCTTTGATATCTAAGCACACCAAGGTTTTTTCTTACATTTTTACAAAAAAAAACCACATTATAGATTTCTTTGACATAGCACATTATCTACATATTTGCATGGAGCACCATATGGCGACACACATCATTGCCTTTGCACCGTTTGTCTAGTTTTGTGTGTTTTGCACAAATCTGTTGTAACATTGTGCGCACGGCAGATTTTACACACTACTTTGGGTTAGCTCCTCCTCAATGGGCGGAGCTGGGGAGGAGGCGGGCATTGGCTTGATGAATCCATGCGTTTTCTATGATAGAAATGCTACTCTACTTTGATTGGTGTAGTAGTCTTCGCACAGTACCTGGAGGCGCTACACCACTTATTAGAGGTGCTGAATTCATTAAGTGACCTGTCCCTCTTAATGAATTTGGCACCAGTGTACTCTGTCAAGACTGGCGTTCCTCAAACTTGATGAATCAGTCCCAATGTCTATATTTGATAGGTATACCTGAATGACTGATTTATTACAAGGAAACCTGTCAGCAGGTTTTTACTCTATATCTAAGAGCAGCATAATGTAGAGGCAGAGACCCCAATTCTAACCAAGTGTCACTTACTGGGCTGCTTGCTGTAATTTTAATATAATGAAAGTTTAGTCAGCAGTTGATTATCCCTACAGGATTAGTAAACCTGCTGCCATGAGGTCCTCCGCATTCATGAGCTCTGAATAACCCAGCCCCCACCGCTGATTAGCAGCTTTATAACTATGCACAGTGCACACACAAAGCCCATCAATGGTGTGAGGGGTTTATTCAGACATCAACATTCAGAGAATGGCCTGATCTGCAGCAGAAAAAAAAACAGTGATTTTATCAAAACGACAATGAGCAGCCAGCAAGTGACACATCGCTGGAATAAGGGTCTCTGACCCTACATTATGCTGCACTCAGATGGGGAAGCAAAAACCTGGAGACAGATGCCATTATTTGCAGTGGAAAGCACAGTCATTACCTTGCTTAAAAGTAATGTGAATAAAACATCTGCATTTTCCAAGGTTTTTCCTCTGATATTAGAGCAGATGGCCGGCTTACACTGCTAGTTATTAAAAGACAGACTATTCGTTCTAATAAGGTCATACAGAGTTTAGTATATACACTCATGTCTGAGGGATAAGGCAAGGAATATTTCTGCATGACAAATAGCTGCAAAAAAATACTCGAACTGCACGTCCGGCGCGCAGACGACACGTGAATCCATCCAGAATCTCAGCTACAGCTACATGTCTAGGTGCGTATTTACATGATAAAGGTCTATCTCATGAGCCCCCTTAATACAGGTTGTATATAGTAGGTCTTACAACTTTTCTCCATACCACGGTGTATACATATTTATAAAGATCTATAACTATTAACTGTATCAGATATTGTACAGGTTATATACAAGTATGTATAAACTGTAATATATAGAAAAATGGATAAACTCTACCATCTGTATTAAAGAGGCCTTTAAATAGTCAATATAGTCAGTAAACCTATTTAAATCACAAAAGAAAACATTTATATTTTTGGGATGCAGTATATTTTTCATTTTGGAGTATTACATAGACACACACAGAGCGCCATATGGCGGCGTAAATGCCTAACATGGACTCATAGGAACGCTTTGTACCGAGCTGCGGGTGCTAGCACTTGGCTTTATCAACACAAGCCATTGATTTACCAGAGGCAAGGTCAGAGCTGAAAATAAGGTTGTCACATTGCTGGAAGGTGCAGTGTATAATTTGCAAGATGTCCTTGTTTTAGACGGCGTAGTGGACGTATGCCAGCCCACTAGCCACATGTATTCCAAGTGTCTTGTCCTGTCCAAAGACTTTATGGATACATTCGCAGTATATGCTGGGGACATTTCTTGAGGTATCTCCCATCATTAGGAGACTTGTAACAGGTCTGGGATCTGAGCTTTACATGCATTTGTGAGACTCTGGATTTTAAATGTGATTGCTTAATTTTGGTGCAGCAAGTGTTAATGAAATTTTCTATTCTGGTAGCCACTGGTTAGTTTATCTCAGCTGCAGTGGTTTGTGACCACTCCCCTTCCTTTTGAATAATCACATGATCCATCACATGATCCTGGTAATAGGTTCTTTTTGTTCTGACCACTCTTGAGAAAGTCTCTAGTGGCTGCTGGTGATTCTGCTGCTGCTCCTGAAGTTCTGCTTTTGGAGCAGTCTTGCCTGTAGTCCTGGTGTTTGGCTACAGCATTGAAGTTTGTTGTGTATCCTTTTGTCCATGTCCCCCGGTCTGTCCTCCTTCCCCTATTTTTACTTCTATGTCATTATCTGCAATCAACCAATCGAAACGCACTAGCGAGTACCAATCGGAGCTAAGGGTGCGTGGTAAAGCACACCTAAATGGCTTCAGCGTCAAACACCACGCTCCTAAGATAGGTGTGAAATGGAAACGCTACAAGGATCATAATTTGATACCCCAAATGATGCCTACAGTATAGACGTTGTAGTATCGCAGCCTGGAGACCCCTCTACTATAATCCGCAAACCAGCACACTCAGGAACAAAGTAGCTATGGACCAAAGAACGGAAGCGCTACCAAGTTGCCTTCTGTTCAGTCAAAGCCGCCCTATCAGAACGCAGCGGCAGGCAACAATTGCAGCTGAGGGGGCGGGAAAGGCAACCCAAAAGTATGGCTACGTGGCCGGGTTCAAAGTTGCTAACTATGTCGTTAAGATGTCAAACAGCGATACACAATGTCCTGCGGGTGCGCGACGACCAAAAAATGGTCCTGACAGATTTGGAACGATCAACGATCTCACAGCAGAGGCCAGATTGCTGATGCGTGTCACACACAGCGAGGTCACTGGCTAGGCCACTGTTACGTCACAAATCTTGTGATGTTTCAGCGACATAGTTAAGGGGGTGTCACACGCGTCAATATCGCCTGCACGATATCGACTGCACGTGACGTTGCAGCGATATTGACGCGTGTGACATACTGCATCAACCAGCGATAAATCGCTGGTTGATGATCGCCAGGTTTCAGAACCAGCTCTGAAACCTGGCGATTGTCGCCCGGTGGACACGCAGCATCGCTGCGTGTGACACCGGGACTAGCGATATTCCAGCTCCCAGCGCCTGTCACAAGCGCTGGGAGCTGGTCTCCAAGGTACACTGCGGGTAACTAGGCAGCGCGCGCTGCCTAGATACCCGACGTGTACCTTAGTTACCAGCCTCCTCTGCTCACCGGGTGAGCGGAGGAGGCTGGTAACTAAGGTACACGTCGGGTATCTAGGCAGCGCGCGCTGCCTAGTTACCCGCAGTGTACCTTGGAGACCAGGCTGCTCCCGCTTCCAGCAGGCTGGCAGCGGGAGCAGGACATCGTGGAAACGATATTTAAATCGTTTCCATGATGTCACTGGTCAATTGATCGCTGGTGAGTCTGTCTGTGTGACAGCTCACCAGCAATCAGCCGTCAATGTCGTCAGCGATCAGATCGCTGACGACATTGACGCGTGTGACACCCCCTTTAGTGATGTTGCGGTGTGTGAAGTACCCCTATGTCTGCAACACTTCCTGCTGTGATAAAGCACCTGTCTTTAGTCATTGTATGTAGAGAGTCTGGTGTGGGCGGGGAGCAGCTCGCTGTATTGCTAAATCTAAATTCTTTGATTGTGGCAGAACCACTGCAGCCAGTAAACTAAAGGTACCGTTACGCGCTTCAATGTTGAAATGATATCACTAACGATCCCATGGGCGCGCAGTCGTTAGGACATCGTTTTGACATTGTGGGTGAGCTGTCACATGTCTAGATATCGTGGATGACGCACCAACGATGTAGTAAGCAGGTATTGTTCGCACAACCCAGCGAACAATACTTTGTTCGCTGATTTGAATGGGTAAAGTCGTGAATGATATCGTTATCGTGGTGTCACACTGAACGATGCAGCAGGTTGGCTGATCGAGGATCGTCTGATTTGAGAACATGTTCTCAAATCTGCCATCACCGATCCAACGATTTATCGTAGTCGTATCTGTGTCACACGCAACGACGTCCTAACGATGTCGTTTGAACGACTCCAAATCATACCGTGTAACGGTACCTTAAGTGATACATTGTTGGCGTCAGGGTCTCATTGCCTACATCATGCTGCTCTCAGATGAGGTAGCAAAATCCAGATTCCCTTTAGGAAATCAGCAAAGATTTCTAAACGATTTAAGACAAAAATGCTGAGTAAATTCACTTTAAAAGTAATCCTTTTTATTATTCTTCCTCTGGATCAATCCATTATGATAATAGTTTGAACTTGATGGACTTTACTAATTACCAGCAGTGAGCTCATTCATCCCTGTGCAACATCGGCTCAATATCGGCAGGAAGGTGTAACAGATAGCCAAACTATTCCATGTTATATCAGCAGTGGGTGGAAAATGCCAACTTCTAAACCTACGATTCTGATGTTACATAAACAGGGGGAGAATGAAAGAAGAATGAAATATTTAGCATCTTTTATTCCTTTTAAAGTGAGATTTTGCAGTCTCATTGCTTACTCCATGACGTTCAGATCACTTAAAATGGTCACTGGGGAAAACGCTCTCTCAGCTGCTTGTGTGACTCACTCCAGAAGAATGGAATCATTCAAGTAGATTCACGTCCATAGGAAGTGTGCTAACCTGTGCTTATAGGGAAGGTATACCAATCTGCTGGAGCCTATGCAGACTAGAGGTTTTATTCTGTGCCATATTTTATCTACAAATGATGAGAGAATCCAGGGTCACTGGTGCACTCATCTTTATTTGGTAAAAAGTTCAATTATCATTAAAACATGTGCTAGATCAAACAAGGCATCCTTCAAGGTGTTTTGAGTGACGAAGCATGTTAAATCATCACGACCTATGACGCACATGGGTCTCCACTGTTTGATGTGAGCTCCCCCCATCTCAGCTAATTTCATGAGATGTCATCCAACAGCGCCGGTCAGATCACGATCTGATAGCTCTATCCAAAGGGTTAACAGCAGTGGTCAGTCACTGACATTGCAATCCACAGCACTGGGCGGTATCGTGCCGTTCCCTGTGTGATCAGAGGTCTCATGAGGTGATCACGGGATCTCCACTGTTACCTCGACAGTCCGGGTCCTGTGATGGCCCAATGCTGTCTGAGATCACTTCTGTGGATGCATGGGACGCCGGCATCACATGAAGTGATCATTATGCTATGCACTGACATGCTGCAGCTCATCGGTACATAATACAAGAGATCAGACTGTGCAGGACTGAGGCCCTCTAGTGGGCCAAGTATTATAATGAAAAACAAATTTTTTTAAAGTATAATAAAAAAAAAAAAAAATAAATTGAAATCACCCATTCACACAATCGGTATCGCCACATTCAGAAATGCCCGATCTATCAAAATATAATATCAATTAATCAGATCTGTAAACTGTAACAGAAAAAAATTCTAAATGCCAAATTTATATATTATTGGTCACTGCAACATCGCAATAAAATGCAATAACAGGCGGTCAAAACATCGAATCTACCTAAAATGGTATCATTAGAAACGTCAGCTTAAGCTGCAAGAAATAAGCTGTCACACAGCCCCAGATCCCAAAAAATGAGGACACTACAGGTCGCGGAAAATGCGCAAACGCTGAAATCTTTCTTTAAAAACGTTTGAATTTTTTTTCACCACTTAGATAACAGTAAAAGTATACATGTTTGGCATCTACAAACTCGTACCAACCTGAGGCATCATACTGACATCAGTTTTACCATATGGAGAACATTGTGAAAATAAAAATCACGCAAAATGACAAAGGACACGCAAAACGTATCTCTAGTAGTGATATAAGGGATAGCATGTAACATAGGATATTGGTGGGTTAGGTTGCCTGGCAACCGATTGCAGGGCAAGTGACAGTTGGAATTAGCCAAAGGGGAGGATCTCGTGCTTAGTGTGAGATTGCAGAATCCAATCAGTAGCTGGGGGGCGTGTCATTGGTGGTTATCCAGCCTATGGACAGACTGTTCACCTTTATATTATAGACGTTTGGAGTTGATCATAGTCCCGACAGTCCCATTTGTGTACACTTTGGTCACCGTGGGATAGCCTTTAGGCTTTTTTTCCCATCAAAGTAACTAAGTACCCCATGTTATTTACATATACTATTTAGTTACACATTGCTCGTATTATACCAACTTATTCTCCAGCTCATCTCTTTGGTGTGCTGCAGTTCTTTAAAATGTTTGCACTGTTATCAAATATCTATTCTTCAAAATGTTAAAGTCTGGTCAGTAGGATTTTCCCACTGAAATATATAGTTCTTTCAAAGACAAGATGAGCAATTACTCTACATAGCCATATACATAGATTGCACAGACATCTGTTCGGCTGATTTGGTGAATCCTGCTTTGAGGAGGGGGTTGAGCCAGATGACCCAGGAGGTCCCTTCTAAACTCACCATTATAGGATATACAAAGAAGGCTGAGAGTTTTTGTGTAGATCTGAAGCTCTGTCACTTGCAGCTCTATTCCCTGCCCCATGCTGCTTCTTCCTGCTTATCGGACTGTCGCTGCTTGACTTCAGGCAAAGATGATATCAGTCAAGCAGAGGAGCGGTACTGGGCAAGTAATAGAGCTGGAGTGACTGGGCAAACAGATCTACAAATAGTTCTTCATCCTCAATGCATATCAATGAAAACACTAATGTTTTAGTAATGTAGGAACGGACTGGCCATGTAAGTCATGCTGGATTTGTCTTTATAAGAGCTACAATGTCCATATAAATGGTTGAGTGTGAATCATTGACACACTTTCCTTAAAGTGGCAAACTGATGTTTAGAATGTAGAATCTTTTCATTAACTCATAGACTGTGAGCCACGTGGACAGGGTCCCTGCCCCTCCGTACCTGTACGTCCTGATCGCCTAGATTTATGTACTTGTTCTTGTCTCCCTCATCCCCATGTAAAGCGCCATGAACCTAATGGCGCTATATAAATAAATAATAATAATTAACATATATTTAGTCATCGCAAGTATTTGAATCCTTGCTCTTTTACCCAAATACTATAGTCCAGTTTAGGTGACTGTGATTGGACACTTGGGAGTCGACAGAAGGTGCTCCGCATTGGTTAATCAATTCGCCTTTTGCATATCTGGGTGGCAAAAACTTATGCAAAACATCCCTCTCCAAAGAAACTTCATTTTTAGCAATGGTTGGTAGAGAATTGGCCTTTTGAGGTTTGGACTAAGCAGTCCGATTGACAATGAATGAAATGGTGTTACGCATGGTCAACGACTGTTCTATTCAGACGGACACGGCAGAGACCCCCTTCTTGCAATCAAGTACAAGTACAGAATATATGATGATCTGCTCATATGAAAGAAAGGAGTGTATGCTGCCTAGGTTTGTCCCAGAAGGCTTGCAGCTAAGCAGGGAAGGAGTTCGTGCGATGCAGGGAGACAAATTACTCCCTATAGACCTTGTCCTGCGCCTGCTTATGTGATAGTGATCCTGCAAGGATTCCTCCTCACCTAGCATCTGCTCCCAAGGTGAGGAGTCCTTACAGATTCACCCTTAACTCAATGAGGACACAAAGCAGCAACCAAGCGCCATTGCTACTGTTTGTGCCAGTTCAGAGCTCAGCAGCAGTGCCAGGTAACCACAGCTCCGCCGGTTTACTGCCTGTGTCTACCTGTTCAGGCAGACCTCAATAAACATACACGCCTTCCTGTGAACTTTGGTCTACTGCCTTCAGTGTGGGTGAAAGAGATTATTCTTTACTCTGCATCAGTCAGACGAAATAGTCATTGAAACTTTACCTACAAATTCAACATATTACACTTTATTGGAGAATTTCAGTAAAGTGCAAGTAAAATGAACAGTTTTTATGATTCTTTTTTATAGATTAAGTGCCAAAAATCCTTGTGGGATAACTCTGAAGGATACGAACCTGATCACAAGACCGGTGTCTCTTGACTCTCCCCTGCACATGCATTCCACGGTTTGTAAGCTAGTAGGGTCCAGACCAGAACCCTTGATTACAGCTATGGTAATAAAGAGTAAGGTACGCCCAGCTATTCTTCATCTTTAAACAAGTGCATGGAAAGTACAGAAATTCCTTATAGCAAGGAAACCAAGTAATCACTGTAATATCTCAAATTAAGTCAACATGATTTGGAAGCTGAAACCTCATATCCACTCTGTTACTGAAGATCTTAATGTGATGGGAGAACAACTACTGAGCAAATAAAGTCATTGGACCATGCCTTGTGTGTGATCACAATAGGATATGGGGACAGGGCAAACACACAAAAATAAAGCAAATTCATAATTCACAAAATCCACTGGTAATGGATGCCTAAAAAGAAGCCAACAAAAATCGACCAACTTTATTGACTTTTTAATGGATGCACTTACAGTACGGTGACATATACAGATCTATTATACTGGGGGGGATACTACAAGTGTACACTGCAACTTCTAAGAGAACCATGGCATTTCTAACACACATTAACACTAAGGATAGTGCCACAGATATGCTAAATATAAATGAAAATACAAGAAAATCTAATATTCTAATATTACAATTGGAAATTAGGAGATTGGTACAACGCGTTAGCTCTATGCACAGGAAATTAAAGGGGTTTTCTAGAGTCTACACTCATTTTTATTTCTATACAGAATCTGTTGGTGCTAGAGCTTTACAATTCAGAGGGGACAGGTGCAGAAATAGAAGACAATACAGAGTAACAAATTCCCTGTACTCACCTCCTGTGCTGCTGCTGTTCCAGCTCAATTCAGGGTTCACATGACATTATGACATCACATGAGCCCCTCGTCCAATCACCATGGGCTTCTCTCCCCCTCCTTCGGACATAGGAGCAATCAACAGGAAGAGAGCAACAGCGTCACTTCCTGTTGATTGTCCATTTGGTCCAAAGGTGCGGAGATAGAAGCCGGTGGTGATTGGACGATGGGCTCATGTGACGTCATAAAGTCACGTGAGCCCCAAACCGCAATTCGTGAGTGCTGGAATGGCGCCAGCACAGGAGGTGAGTACAGGGCCTTTTATTTTAACTGGAGGAACCAAGTGGACTCAGATGGCGATGTCCTACCCCTATAAGTGTATGGAGGGTGTAACCAGAGGATACAAGGGACCAGATTTGGAAGAAAATATTGTAATGGTCAAAACAGGAATAGTTACATATGTGTGGTGAGGCAATAGGTCAACCATATTTTTCAACAAGGAATACTACAATTGTGAAATCAAAGGCAAATAATGATATACAAAAATGCACAATTATTGTATATTAGAACAGTTTTTCTACTTTGTAATATATTTTGTTTTTCAATTCACTGGTCAACAGCATTTTTGGTGCCAAAGATATTTCATTGAATTTAGGTAACTTTGGGGTGCTGATTCTGAATATGTCATCAGTTTTGCCAGATTGGCTCAAGTTTTTGAGATTTTTCGTAAAATGTGTAACAAAAAAGACGTTTTTTGCTACTTTTTTAACGAAGTCTGTTATGTTTCTTCTATGTTTTGTCAGTGTATATTCACCACAAATGTAACAGAATGAGTCTGGATCGTTAAGACAACTTCTTCTTGATGAGTTCATGCTTTTCACTGGACAACAGACAACAACATAAAGTTAGTGCCAAAAACCAAGCTATGAACAAACTTTTAGAACACTAATTAACACAAAACTATATTGAGAACTGCTCAGTTCAAGTACTAATCCAAAGAAATTAATGAGATGATGCGTCGCATTTACCAACAAGTGCTATAAATAAGATACCAAAAATCTCAAAAACTTGAGCCAATCTGGCAAAACTGATAGCATATTCAGAATCAGCACCCCAAAAATACCCCAAATTCATTAAAATATTTTGGGCACCAGAAAAAAAAATTTTTTTTGTTGACCTGTGTTATTTGCCATTTTCAGCAACTCTGCTTGCAGTCAGTGAATGTAAAGGATTTTTAATCATATCCAGAATCTGAAAACCTTTTCCGACCTAGAACTGCTACAATTCTATTCAGAATTCTCAGCCATTGAACCTGAATTAATCAGTCACATTGATGAATTTTGCCCACAGCTATTATTGTGCGGCTTATGCATTGGGTCTAAAGAAGATTGCTGGCTTTGGAACAACATCCCAGCCTTAAGTAGCATTAATCCCTTCCCCACCAGCCATTTTGCATTTTTTTGTTTTCATTTTTCTGTCCCCTTCTTCCAAGAGCCTTATCTTTTTTATTTTTCTGTCAATATAGACATATACTGTAAGTCAAAGTTAAAGTTATTTTTTGCGGGATGAGTTATACTTTTGCATGAAATCATTCATTTTACCATATAGTCTTCTGGAAAGAGGGAAAAGATTCCAAGTGTGGTGAAATTACAAAAAAAAAAAAGAAGTGCAATTTTACTATTGTTTCGGGACACCATGTGAACTATACGGTCAAACTGACGTGTTGGTATGATGCCTCAGGTTGGTAGGAATTCGTATATACCAAACATATACTTTTACTGTGGTTAAACAAAAATTCAGAGGTTGTTAAAAAAAAAAGAATTGCACTTTTGGTGCCATTTCTGTGACCCGTAGCGTTCTCATTTTTAGGGATCTGTAGCTTTATGATGACTTATTTTTTGCATCTTGAACTGACGTTTCTAATGATACCATTTTTTGGGTAGATATGATGTCTTAATCGCCTGTTGATTCATTTTATTGCAATGTTGTGGCTACCAAAAATACATAATTCTGCCGTTTTGCCTTTTTTCCATTGTGCAGTTTACAGATCAAATTAATTTTATATTTTGATAAATCAGGCATTCCTGAATGCTGCAATACCAGATATGTGTATCTATTATATAATTGCGAATGGGTTTTTTGCCCCTTCTGAGTCCACTCGCACTGCGAGTCGGCGTGGTCATGTGGATACGCCCGAAGCATTGGCCGCACAGCGGCCATTGCGAGCAGTTCTAAGGCGACTCGCTATGCCCGCGCAGCGGGCATGGCGAGTCGCCTTAGCAGCGCGAGGCATTGGCCGCGAAGCGGCCATTGCGAGTCAGAGACTCGCTCTTCTAGAATCCCGATGCATGTGCATCGGGCACCCAGCTAGTCTATTATATAATCACGAATGGGTTTTTTGCCCCTTTTGAGTCCGCTCACGCTGCGAGTCAGCGTGGTCATGTGGATACGCCCGAAGCATTGGCCGCGCAGCGGCCATTGCGAGCAGTTCTAAGGTGACTCGCTATGCCCGCGCAGCGGGCATGGCGAGTCGCCTTAGCAGCGCGAAGCATTGGCCGCGAAGCGGCCATTGCGAGTCAGAGACTCGCTCTTCTAGAATCCCGATGCATGTGCATCGGGCACCCAGCTAGTCTATTATATAATCACGAATGGGTTTTTTGCCCCTTTTGAGTCCGCTCACGCTGCGAGTCAGCGTGGTCATGTGGATACGCCCGAAGCATTGGCCGCGCAGCGGCCATTGCGAGCAGTTCTAAGGTGACTCGCTATGCCCGCGCAGCGGGCATGGCGAGTCGCCTTAGCAGCGCGAAGCATTGGCCGCGAAGCGGCCATTGCGAGTCAGAGACTCGCTCTTCTAGAATCCCGATGCATGTGCATCGGGCACCCAGCTAGTCTATTATATAATCACGAATGGGTTTTTTGCCCCTTTTGAGTCCGCTCACGCTGCGAGTCAGCGTGGTCATGTGGATACGCCCGAAGCATTGGCCGCGAAGCGGCCATTGCGAGTCAGAGACTCGGTCTGCTAGAATCCCGATGCATGTGCATCGGGCACCCAGCTAGTTTAAAATAAATGTAAAAAAAATATGAAAAAAAAAAAACAAAACAACTTAAAAAGTTCAAATCACTCCCCTTTTTCCCAATTGGTACTAAAACGATTTTTTTTTTTTTAATTCACTTATTTTACTTGGCCACTTAGGGCGCCTCAACACTGCAGTGTACATCCAGCTCCTGCAGTAAAGAGAGATACTTCAGCATCCCTGAAATAGACATGATCATCTCCTGTGAATGCCAATGCCCAGGCAGTGTTCACAGGAAGGGAGTCATGACAGTGACATCTGACCTCTTGCTGTCATGGCAACACATCGGCATTCCGTGATCACGTCACGGGGTTGCCAATGTTGGCGGAGAATAACTTGATCCCCGCTGCGGCGTGTTAGATCACGCTGTCAGTTAACAGGAGATGGTGAATGGTGGATGCTCCTGTTAGCTGCACATGTCTACTGATAAGATCAGTGACAGGTGTAGGGAATGATGCAAACGCAGCGCGTGATTTGACATCAAAGGGAGGGAAGTGACCTGGGACGTACCTATACATTCTAGGTCGTAAAGGTGTTATGGTTCTTCATGTGTGTAGAGTCCGGCTATAAATGAGAATGGTTTATTCACAAATAGTAAGTAGAAATATGGAAAAAAAAAGGTTGCGGAACTTTGTATAAAAAATGTTGGCACCTTTAAAGCCCCAGTCCAGGATTTTTTTCTAACAGTGCTTGGGTTGCACATTACATGTAAGTACCCTGCCTCCTATATTATACGTGCCTGCCTCAGTCTTCATAGTTGTTTGATGCCACTCCAGTCGCATGGCGACATCTTGTGCCCGTAAATTCTGATAGGCAGGAAGTCAAACGTTACATCAAAAGTCCTCTATGTAATTCTATGAGAGCTAGAACAAGGCCAGAACGAAGCTCCCATAGATTGGCATTGAGTGGTGACCTCTGGTGTGCTCCATGAAACATTGGACCTTCTGGCAGGTCACAAATCGCAGCAGACCAATCGGAGTAGGGAAAAGATGAAGCTGGTGCAGGTGAAAATATGAAAGGAGGCAGGGTACTGTTTTTCTAAATATGCAAATTAGCTCCCTTCAAAAGAAAGAAAATTACCACCCATTGTAGGTAGTAACCCTATATCTGTGGATAACCTTTATCACCAGAGTGAACATAGTTAAAGCATCAAACAATGGAATAGACAGTCTGCTTTTACCTCTTGAATAAGACCTAGTCTCCTGAAGACTTTCCTGGCCATTAAAGGGCCTGTCACACGCGTCAATGTCGTCAGTGAGATGATCGCTGACGACATTGACGGCTGATTGCTGGTGAGCTGTCACACAGGCAGACTCACCAGTGATCAATTGACCAGAGACATCATGGAAACGATTTAAATATCGTTTCCATGATGTCTTGCTCCCGCTGCCAGCCTGCTGGAAGCGGGAGCAGGCTGGTCTCCAAGGTAAACTGCGGGTATCTAGGCAGCGCGCGCTGCCTAGATACCAGACGTGTACCTTAGTTACCAGCCTCCTCCGCTCACCGGCTGGTATCTAAGGTACACAGCGGGTAACTAGGGACCCTAGTTACCCGCTGTGTACCTTAGATACCAGCCGGTGAGCGGAGGAGGCTGGTAACTAAGGTACACGTCGGGTATCTAGGCAGCGCGCGCTGCCTAGATACCCGCAGTTTACCTTGGATACCAGCTCCCAGCGCTTGTGAGAGGCGCTGGGAGCTGGAATATTGCTACTCCCGGTGTCACACGCAGCGATGCTGCGTGTCCACCGGGCGACAATCGCCAGGTTTTAGAGCAGGTTCTAAAACCTGGCGATCATCAACCAGCGATTTATCGCTGGTTGATTCAGTATGTCGCACGCGTCAATATCGCTGCAACGTCACTCGCAGCCGAGATCGTGCAGGCGATATTGACGCGTGTGACAGGCCCTTAAGACTCCTTTCACATCAGCGTTTTGCTGATGTTTACGGCCGATCTGGCAGGTGGCACCGCATCTGCCGAATCGACCGCCTAACGGCCGCATTGTGGCCCAGATTTTCCAAGCCCCATGTATTGTCTATGGGGCTTGCAGTCTGGTGCGGCAAGTGCGGTTGTGTCGGATGCTGCAGATATGGCACTTGCGGCCAGAAAAAAAAACAAAAAAAAACACGCTGCTTGCAGCTTTTTTTTTCGCGGCTGCAAGTGTCAGAACCGGCCAATTCGGCATAACCGCACTTGTCACACCGGACTGCAAGCACCATAGACAATGCATGAGGCTTGCCAGAACGGGGCCGCAAGTCGGCCGTTAGGCGGCAGATGCGGTAAATCTGCCGGATCTGCCGCACATCAGCAAAATGCTGATGTGAAAGGGGCCCAGCATGCTTTCCCATCACAGAGAGAAAATTATCGAAGACCATTATTTTCACAGAATATCCACTGGCACTGAACTACAACCATAATTTACAGTCAGTCAATCTTTTAAGATCCAACCCCCCATTTTTTATCAAGTTCATTAGAAACAAGCTATGTTTGCGCTAGGATTACATTTATCACTGGCTCTACTTCTTTCAAGTATATAAGTTATTGGCAAACTCTTACATAAACACATGGATTCCTTCACTGGAAATATTTAAACTTGTGAAGGTCCCGAGTCTCATGAGCCGAGCACCCACTCGTCAGCAATGTTTTGCAAGCAAATTGCTGGCAGGACACCATGTTTGCTCAAGCAACAAAGGAATTTATCTTGTATAAAACCTTTGTGTACTATTAGTGGCTTAGGAAAAGGTGTTGGATTGACCATCTCTTCGTTTATTATACTGTATTTTTGGTAGGTGTTGTATTGTAATCCACATCACCATGAACAATGAAAAAGAAAAGGATCTAAAAATATGTGCACTCATCCTGGCTGTAAATTATTTTGTTCATAATGTAGACCGACAAAACTAGCACTAGCACTAGCACCAACAACTGTTTGTACATAATGGCATTGTAAGGCTGGCTTCAGACTTGCGGACCCTCCGCAGCGTCCTGCGGAGGGGATCCGCAAGCTGACCGCAGCCCCTATGTTTATAATGAGAACGCACGGTGCTGCGCAGGTCTGCACATGACCATGCGCTCCCATTCACTGCAATATGTGATTTGTACGCAGGCGGATGCCCGCGCACAAATGACACACAATCACACACTCTCGTCTGCACCAGGACGCTGCGGAGGGTCCGCAAGTCTGAAGCCAGCCTTAGGCAGGACATAAGTACAGATTTATAGTAAAATACAGTGTATATTGTATGCATTTAAAAAAAGTTGATTGATCATTCATCTGGCAACTCATTTGTGGCCCATGTAGAAAAGGATATAATGGGGACGTCACACGCATCAATATCGCCAGCGATCTCATCGCTGGCGACATTAAAGGCTGATCGTTGGTGAGCTGTCACACAGGCAGATTTACCAGCGATCAGTACCAGCAAGATTGCTGGTAACCATGTAAACAAGCGGGTAACTAAGCGCCGTGCGGCGCTTAGTTACCCGCTGTTTACCATGGATACAAGCTCCCAGCACTTGCTGTGCTGCGCTGTGAGATGGCTTCTCGCTCATGTCACACGCAGCGATGCTGCGTGTCCACCGGGCTCCCCTCTCCAGGTTTTAGAGCAGGTTCTAAACTGGCGACCATCGCTGGTTGATGGGCCCTGTCACACAATCAATATCGCTGCAACATCATGTGCAGTAGCGATATTGCAAGCGATATTGACGTGTGCGACATCCACATTAGAAACCAAGAGCCTTTATTGAGCTGTCTGCGTATGTAAAAGTGGTTTCCTCTAGACATGGAACTCCATTTTCTTCTCATGATTTTCAATAAATCAGAAACTTTGGGTTCCTTAGCACAGGCAGATAAAGAGGCTTTAAATGTCGGCCCACAAGGGTTGGGGTACTCGGATCTTGGGCATACTGGTACGGAGATGTCCGGGTGGTCAGTGCAGAGTCCGTGCCTTGAGGAGACAATAAAAGGGGGATAAAATAAATAATAAAAAGTTGTCAGTCGTGACGCCACTTGTAGTTCGTTGATTGCACCGGCCGGCGCTGCTGGGACCTCTGGTGATGAGAGCGGAAGTGTTGTAGCTCTCTACAGGAAAAGCGGGTTCCCCAGGGCTGTAGGGTAGCAATGGTGGAATAGGGCAGAGCTGTTGGAATGGGGCTGCGCAGCTTCTGCGGTGTGGAGCAAGGCAGGTAAATCAAAGTTCATCCGTAAAAGAACACAGACACGTTGCTCACTCTGAACGGGTACTTTACTCCAGTAATCTGCAGTCTTACAGGGTAAACAGTTGTTTCAATCAGTGTAGTGGACTGGGTGGTCCTGGCAGTGGGCAATGTCCCTCTGAAGCACCGGTCATGGTGACGTCGGTACACCCTTTAGGTGTAAAGCAAAAGCCGCGCATGCACAATACGCATGGTGAGGTCGGCGGTACACCTAAAGGGTGTACCGACGTCACCATGACCGGATGTGACGCAAATAGCATCACACCAGCTATTGCGCCCATACAGCAGGGCGAGGAGGAGAAGGAGTATTTATCACGCCCATCGGGGCGTGATATTGAGCGGCTCAGGCGGGCTTAGAGTGTCACAGGGAACACCCTGTGAGACTTATTCAAGGAGAAGAAGTCGCAGATATGTAAGTGGATAAAGGTCTTTTTGGCAATGTTACCCCACTCATTTTTTACACAAAAGGAAGGCATTTGATTGGCTGTATCTTTGGCATCAATGTCCTGCTGCAGAATACATTAGGAGCCAATGTAATCTAGATCTACCTTCAGCACAAAGAAGAATAAGAAGTCCATTCTTAGAGGAGGCCCATTGCTTGCCAATATTATGCAAGTATCTGTACATTATATTATAATTTTGTTTTGTTTCACCTTATAACTACGCCTCACCATTCTTGAGATATGTGATTCAAAGTACTCTCAGAGGAAAGTTGAGGACCACACACCCTTGACTGACAAAATTAGACCTGCATACAGGGAAGATGGAGTTACATCTCAGGAATGGGGACGTGCGGGAAGAAAAACTACACCAGATTCAAGAGAATAGTGGCATTTATGCCAGAGCAAACAACTAAATAATTCTCACAAATGACAGGTCCGCCTTAGGCCATCCGAACACATTGGTTAGTGGTCAGCTGTTAACTTCCCCTTACGATTTCCCGCATACTAAAGTTGTCTGAGCATTTGTGTCATCAATAAGGAGTGGGGAAAAAGCTGCTGCCAGACTTCTTATAACAAAGGATTATACATATTGAAATCCAACGTGTCTGACCCTTGTTCTTCCGAACATCCGCCATTGATTAGGGAGAGAGTTGGGAGGCCGCAATACATTATCGGCTAATTGGTCTGTATATCCCCTTAAAATTAGTGGGTTTTGACAGCATTAACTTACAGTTTTTTTTGTTTTGTTTTTTCTTTTTGGGGGGGGGGGGGTTTGAGGGTTGCTTAATAAGAACATTTATTCTTTTGTGTTAAAACAAAACTGGGAGGGATGTTGTCATGGTCATATCTTGGAACAGTCTAGAAATGAAGAAAGAAAATACAAAAAGCATACACTTCAGACTGTTTTAGTAATTATGAGAGTCTTCCCATCCTTTCTGCACTTTCAAGCTACTAATAAGATTTTGTGGGACAACAAGTTTCATCCTGACCAAACTCAATGGATAATTCTGCAATTTTTTCAGACGTTCAAGTCAAGCAGGTCCTACTAGCCTCCGACTGTCCAGGCATGACGGAGCCTGCAGAGAAGCTGTGCGATACAGATGACAGGCTCTTATTCTACAATATGGCAATCTAGATGAGATGTTTCTTTGTATTACGGTCTACATGTAGAGCAATTTTTCTTAAATCAGAAAATATTCAAATTTGACAAAATTAACATGGTTGTCTGGTTTAAAGGACCCATTTTCAAATACTCATTTAATGTAATCAAAGTTGAGGCAATCCCTTGTTTGGGACCTTTTTCCTTTAACTAGAGTATTATAGGACAGCTAGTGGATTTGCATGTGAAGGCCCCAGTGACTGATGACAATATATCCATTAGGTAGTAAGAGAGGAGTTGGTCACCAGTTAATACAGTATTATGTGCACAAATACAGATCTAATCCTGGGCAGTAATCCAGACGTGTGCCTGTGTTGAGGAGAGCCATAGGATCAAGTACTTAATTAACCTTAAGACATAAGGGGTTGAGAGAAACAACCCATAGAGTGTATTATTTTACTTTACATAAGCTTAGTTGTGACTTAAACATGGCTGCCATTTCCTGTTTCATCACACAATGCCATGGTGTGCAAGATGGTGACTGGATCTATGACTACATCCTGTTTCTAATAAGTTCCTGGAGGAAGCTGAATTCCATAAAAGTACTGACCAATCAGAACGACATCACCAGGACATACGTGTTCAAGACCACACCCCCTGATGACCTCATGGATCCACCCATGTACTAGCCCATTATCCAACCCACTAACCAATGAATACATCTGAGTAGGGCTGGCCGAGCTCCTTACTGAGGTTTTATAACTTCATGCCTGTTCAAATAAACGTCACTTGGAGCCACATTGGGAGCTAACCAAGGAGAGTGTACATCTGACTGTGTCTGGTGTCATACTTTCACGCTAGCCCTTGGTCCATATTTAATAGGGCAGGAGCAGGCAACTAATTAATATTCTAAAATATTAATCCATATCACCTGTACGCTTATTGACCTCCAAATCTCTCCATATCATGGAAATAATTTCATCCAGAAGTATAGCTCCGTTATTGGACATTGGACAATTGATTTAAATACTGACCTAACAATAACATGCCTCTACATGAAATCAAATGACTATACAGCTACAGAGATTTCTATAGGAGTTACCAGGAGTCATGGGGGTGGTGCTGGTGAGGCAAAGAGTCAGTGTCCTAACTTTAATCACAAGCTCATCCCTCTTTAATTGAGATCTCCTGGGCATTTGATATCAGCACTGGCTATTCCAAAATGCAACCAAAGTGCAAGTTGGTAAAGGAGGAAAGGGCAGGATAAGAACCAGGACACCATGACTCTTCACTTCTTCAGCACTGCCTCCATGACTCATTATTATGTGCATTACATATATTATATCTGAATTGATCTAAAGCTTGATCTAAAGTTTAAACTGAAACTGACAATAACCAATATCAACGAAAACCAAGGTATGACTGTGTATATTCATATTATAGATTATATATTTACACATATAAATGCACACACAATTTCTAATGTATTGAATTCTATAATAAAGCACTTTTGGAGCTCTTAAATCAGGGGTGGGGAACTCCAGTCCTCGAGGGCCGCCAACAGTGCAGGTTTTCAGGATTTCCTTAGTATTGCACAGGTGATAACATAATCACTTGCACTGGTGATGATTCCAATCCCTGTGCAATATTAAGGAAATCGTGAAAACCTGAACAGTTTGCGGCCCTCGAGGACTGGAGTTCCCCACCCCTGTCTTAAATATTTATTATAGGACAACGCCTTTATCACCATGTAAGGAGGTGGTCGGATTCTTGACCCTGAAGACAAAATCATTACTGAGAATGTATAGAGTAGGTCTGTTATGTAGGAATGCGCGTGTATATACTTGGAGTGTAAGTTTAGGTTGTTACGATGGGAAGCTTGCTCAGCAACTACGTGACTATAGGGCAAGCAAAGTTAACCTGTGGGATTAGTCTAAAGGGTGAGGAACCAGTCCCTAGTAAAAGGACTAACACCAACTTATAGTCTGGATAGGTTTTGACTTGGGAGTAGTTTGGAGGTGCATGCCGTACATAAGGCTGCAGTTAGTGGGTGATCTCGTTCACTACGAAGCAGCAGGACGACTGAGGTAGCACGACGTCCTCCTAGAGACTGGAACCAGATGAGAAAACTTAGGGCTAGCAACAGACAAGTGGTCCCTATTCTGGATACTGAGCAAGTGGACATACTGCACACCGGGCCACTGTCCCTTCCTGGTAGGGGGTAAGCAAAACTCATGAGCAGCAGTGATCCACTTTTTGGTGGGGAACCGTCATCAATGACTGGGAGCAGAGAGCTCTTCAATGGGACTCTGACAACCACCTTTCCTCTTTATTATCCAACAATGATAGGGCTTCCAGAGGAAGTGCCTGGGATGCTAGGACTCTGGATATCTGAGGGCCTAGGTCTCAATCCCTGCCATAGAAAGTGTACCTCTTGGAGATTTTCTGGAGAAAGGGAAGATGAAGGTAGCCTGTTAAGTAGGAAACTTTATTGCGGAGTAGCTAAAGTTGTATAAAAAAAAGTTCTAAAGATATGTGCCAGCTACCTCACATGCAAAGTTCTTTTGACTTAACTCTGCAAATTGTTCAGTAAAAGACAGTTGATTAAAAATGTTTCACCCGTGTTACTGTGATCACTGTGGACTGGTTCTGGCATGCCAAGAGCAACGGCAAGCTGCTTGAAAGAAGGTATGACCTACACCACACAAGCCCACACTCCTAATAAAGAACATGACCCCACTTTTCCTGCAATAAGAGCCAGGGTGCCAAGCGTAGGGTACTCCTCTCTCATGGCTTCCACCCCATGTCACTTTTACAACCATACCCCCAGTGATGCTTGCATCAATATATATGGTGATCACATTGAATTGAATGGATTAGTAGTGCATTGAATGCTCAAACTCTGCTCCATACAGATGGGCTTTTGCAGAGCACCATTCTCATTATGACTCTGGGTCTCGGCCATTGCACCTCCAGTGATCAACAGTTTATCCACCCTATCCTTTCCTAGACTTTCCAGTAGGAACAAAACATAAATGATTGTGTTCAACCCTCTTCATGACTTGACATACGTGCAAGTTACATGAAAATGAAAAATGTCCAAAAGTTTAGAGGGACCTACTAAAAGCAGTGATCTATCAATTAGATTGCTTGAAGGGGTGGGAGATTATACACTATGTTAGGCTCTCTATAATAGGCTATGGTGGTAAAAAGGGAACCTAAACATTCTTGAACAATATTTCTACCATCTGTGCCAGTATATAGATCAGTGATGGCGAACTCCAGGCCTCGAGTGCCACACACAGTCCAGGTTTCAGGATTTCCTTAGAGTTTGACAGTTGGTAATTTGAAGGCAAACTGTCAAATGCAATGGAATCCTGAAAACCTGTACTGTGTCTGGCACTCGAGCCGGGAGTTCGCCATCACTGATATAGATCAAGTTCAGTAACGGAGCTCCCGCCAAAGATAGACGGTGTCCTCTTCATTATAAAGCCAGCATTGTCCTATGATTGAAGTGATTGGAGCGATCTTAGATTAACTAAAGGTTTAAACTAGTCACACCAAAATACCAGTCCATAGGACCTTAAGCACATCACTGTAGCACGTGTAGTCAATGCTGCGTGTCATGGTGCACCGAGGAAGGGGTGCCTGATCTACGAAGCTACCGAAACGGACAGTTCCCTTCCTCCCATCCTTGCGCCAACATCCGAAAACAATCCCACTTGGAGTCCAGTATACCCCACATGACTAATTAAAGGTTAACCTATTAGATGCCATGGCCAAACGTCACTGTGCCTTTAAAGTTGTTAGACAGAAGCCATGGGCTGTGGGTTTTTCATGGTAACTGTGGGCCTTCTAAGCGCCCCTGTAACTGCCATCTTTGCTTTTCTATGATACGCTAGCATTTTTTGGGCTCCTGGAGTGCCAATGTTAGAAATCTTATTTAGCCAAGTGCAGATTACTGCTAAATTTGATGCAATGGTCTCATAAATAACCAAAAGTCGCAACATTTTTGTGCAAAATATGTCTTTCATAAGTTTTATTGGTATAAAAGTTTTAAAATTTTCCCCATACCCTTAACTCAAGATATCCCCTATTTTTTCACATGTGAGGCTTAGATATCTTGAATTATTGAACAGCTATAGAAAGCTATCTTTTTTCTGTAAATTGGCAGCTAGTATTTTTTGTAGGCTATTGGTAGACTTTGATGCCTCTCAGTACAAGAAATTGGATTTGCTTCAAATTTAGTAACAGATCAAAGGTTTCTCCTACCTTTAATGAATCAAAGCAGGCAATAACTCTCCCGTTTTCCACGTGGCAACTCCGTGACGGATGTGCAAACTTGCACTCTGCATCAGACCTTGAACAAGTGCCTCTCTGGAATTCACGGCATACTTCCAGCGTCAACCATTTTGTGTCACGCACCAAGGAGACGTTAACGGCCATGTTATGGACAGGACTTCCCCGGCCTAAGCAAAACACCTTTGTCGTACTACAATCGTTTTCTTCTTAACACAAGGGGACGAGGGAAAGTGGACTTCAAGTTTAAATGAATAAAAGAACTATTTTAATCACTTTGGTTAAAAAAAATTGTCAGCACTTAAGGTTTCTTTTTTTTTTTTTTTTTTTTTTTTTTTTTTTTTCTTCTTCTTTTTCTTCTTTTTCTTTTAAAGTCAATTTATATCTGTTTTAGAGACACGGATAAAACATAAAAATCCAACCATAAAATAGAAGTTTTATCAGATAAATTGAAAATAAAAATAAAATCTAACCAGAGACCAGCTCTTTAAAAAGTGCAAATGTCAAAGTCTGAATGTGTCGGCTTTACGCCACTTCTGGACTTGTAGTTGGGGAGGGGTAAGTAGCCAATGCAAACCGTGAAAGCAGTTCTGTGCTCTGAACTTAACGGTGGTCGTTATGGTTGTGAAAAGGCTTCAGCAATGCAAGAGTTTCCTTTTTTTTTGTCGTTCTGATGAATAAAATTATGAAGATGGGCACAGGCGTGACGAGTCAATTAAATTTTGATGTATATACACTTTTTTTTTTCTTGAGCGCTGAAATCAAAAGACTAAAATTGCCGTAAGCGTTTGGCCTGCAAGCTACGACAAATAAAAAAAGAAATATAAAAAAAAAAAAAGGAGAAAAAAACAAAAAAAAACAAAAAAAAAAAAAAGGAGGGAGGCAGCACTAGACAGAGATCCAAGCAGCGTTAGCTTCGGAAAAAAAGGCACGTTTCAGCAACCTGCAAAAAGAGGAAACAAGACATACGATCAGAAAAAGAGACACAACAATCATATCATAAAACACAAGAAAAGTCTTAACTTTAGGAAAAGCTTCTAGATACTGACACTACGGCAAAGTGCAGTCAGCCATTGTAGATTGAATCAGGGAATTTCCTCCCTAAACCTGCGCATGGTAGAGGGGAGAGAATCCAATGAGATTCAGTGTAACTCCGAGGTCTGGGCTTCCGCCCAATAGAAGCATTCAGTTCATAATCATTTATTTGGCAGGAGAACGGTTTTATTACGAGAATGCCTTGTGTCTGACATGTGCTCGGCTAGGTTTCATTTTTTTTTGCAGATTGATTAAAATAAATGACTACGAGAAAAAGAAGTGATATTCTGGAAGATGGGCAAAGGCTACGAGATTGCAGAAGCAATGCCTAAGCAAAGTCTAGTTTTCAGCTGGTGGCCGAGTGCCATAGGATAGAGAAACCAGACAAGCGCACAGCAGCACTGGACAGACATTAACCCCATTTCATCCGGTAGAAGAATTCAGTATTGTGTCTCTGGTTTAAAGGGGTTGTATAAGATTAAAAACTGCACAGGCCATTTTTGGTATAATATGTCAGCTCCATTATAGTGAGTGGAGCAGAGCTGCAATACCAAACACAACCTGTTAACATGAGTGGGGCTATTTCAGGAAAAATAAAAAAACGTTTTTATTCTAATCACCAGGGGCGTAACTACAACAGGTGCAGGGGTTGCGATCGCACCCGGGCCCTGCAGCCTAGGGGGCCCCCAAAAGTCCCTTTGGCCTATAGAAAAAGACTAATATTATTAAAGTTTTGTAATAATTGGATGCCCCGTTGACGCTTTTGCATTGGGGCCCTTGGCCTTGAAGGTACACCACTGCTAATCACGTAGACCCCTTTAAACCTTACATTCATGACTAGGTTTAGAAAAGTATTAAAAGATCTCTATCCTGACTATCATGTGCTCTCATATATTTGTTTGAATATATGAATGGCATACAAAAATGCCTGTTTAATATTGATAGAAGACATACAGTGAGGGATATAAGTATTTAATCCTTTGCTGATTTTGTAAGTTTGCCCACTGACAGACATGAACAGTCTATAATTTTAAGGGTAGGTTAATTTTAACAATGAGAGATATCAAAAATAAAACCCAGAAAATCACACTGTCTAAATTATATAAATGTATTTGCATTTAGCAGAGAAAAATAAGTATTTGATCCACTACCAACCATTAGGAGTTCTGGCTCCTACAGACTAGTTAGGTTACATTCACATTGTGCGTTTTTTGATCTGTTTGTGGTGCACGGCAGAAAATGGATCACTCAAATGACACCCCAGCTAAGTCAATGGGTTCTCATTTGTTGCCTTTCAGACGTGTACTTTTAAAGTGATCCGTTTTTTACTTTAGAAGAGCTCCATTTCAGAAAAGTGCATGTCAATTTCTGTGGCTCTTTGGGTCTTCCAGCACGACAATGACCTAAAACATACAGCAAAGTCAACAAAGGAGTGGCTCAAAAAGAAGCACATCAAGGCCTAGCCAGTCTCCAGAGCTTAATCCCATAGAAATTTATGGAGCGAGCTGATGCTTTGAGTTTCAAAGTGACAGCCTCAAAATCTTAATGATTTAGAGATGATCTGAAAAGAGGAGTGGACCAAAATTCCTCCTGACATGTACACAAACCTGATCATCAACTAAAAGAAAAATCTGATGTTGTACTTGCCAACAAGGGTTTTGCCACTAAGTATTAAGTATTGTTTGCCAAAAGGGATCAAATACTCATTTCTCTGTAAAATGCAAATACATTTATATAATTAAAGGCCCGTCACAAACTTCAACGTCCGAGCGATCCGATCAATGATCTGACTTGACCTAGATCGCTTGAACGTCATTCAATGATCACTGGTGAAATGTCACACATACAGAAATAGTTAATGACACAGTAACGATTCCGCTACAAGTGAACGATACTTGCGATCGTTAGATCACCTACGTCCTTCAGATCTGAATAGGCGAAGTCATTAACAACATCGTTATCAAGGTGTCACACACACCCATGCTGCAGGTTGGACAGACGATCATCGTTTGGTTTGAGCTCCGGTTCAAAAACCTCCCATCAACGATCAGCCGACTTATCATTGACCGTTTCTACTTGTCACACGCAACAACGTCATTGCTCCACCCAAAAAGCTGTGACGTACTAACAATATCGTTAACGATATCTTAGGGCCGCTTTACACGTCGCGATATCGCAACACAACATCGATAAAAAGTCACGCGGTGTGGCCGTTGCAGTTGATATCGTTCGTGCGCTTGTGTCGCGTAAATGGGCAATGCGACGCGAAAACAACCTAACTACGATATTGCAAGAAGATTGTGCAAGCCCTTCCACAGTACAATATTGTATATGCGATGTGGCAGGATCGTGCTGTGTGACAGCGCAACTACGATTTGGAGCGCAACTTCCCCTATTCACTCCAATGGTAAATACTCGTTTCCTGGGTTGCTCAAACTCAGCGTGGGAAAGGGGCGTAAACTCGTAGTTGCATTGCCTGCCGATATCTCCCTGTGTGACATCTACTATGCTATCTTGGACAAGTGCCAAAAACTGTGCGCGCTCCCGTGAAATCGTATGCAATATCGGAACGATATTGCGATGTGTAAAGCGACCCTTAGTGTGTGACAGGCCCTTTAGACAATGTGAATTTCTGGATTTTATTTTTGACATTCTCTTTCTCGCGGTTAAAATTAACCAACCCTTAAAATTATAGACTGTTCAAGTCTTTGTCAGTGGGCACATTTTCAACATCAGCATATACTTCCCCCACTGTAAATCCCATCCATTAGAGCAGTCTCAATTTTGGTGGGATTACCCCATGAACAGTACCACAAATGGGCAGGTATTATGCACACTTCTACATAAAATGGCTGTAATGAGGGCATCCCAGAGGTCGGGGTTTACATGGCTTCATTTTGGGGATTAAAAATGTCCTTTCACCTGCCATAAATACTTAATTTGTTTAATCTGGTGTATATGCCCTTGTTCTTTAGTTTCTACACCTCTCCTTTTTCGAGATATAACCCCTTATTTTTTTTTATGTAAATCTAATATATTTAGCTAATTGGGTGCAGTCCTCAATAAGACGTCCACAAAGATTAGAGGAGAACAACACCCCCTTGCTAACAAGACTAGATTTACATATAGGAAAGTGGGGATCATATCTTGGGAATGGAGAGGTGCAGAAACAATAGAGACACAGTCAGATTTACAGCAGGTAAACACATTACATATTTATGGCAAGTGCCAATAATGGGAATGACATATTGAAGAGATCAAAAAAGGAGATCACACAATTTTTCGAGCATCACATAAAGGGAACCCATTCAGCAGGTTTTTGCCCTATAAAGTTGAGGCACTACCGTCAGGGGCTGGCTGTGGCCTCTGGACTGGCAGCCCACAGTTGAGGATCGGGGGGGGGTGCTATCATAGATTACCAGCTCCCTGGGCGCGCTGTGGTAGCGCCGCAACGACTGCAAATCGCCGCGGCCGGCCCGTTTATATGGAGGGGCGGCCCTAGGTGTGGGCTATACCACCAGCCCAGGGGGCACTTACCACCTGGGCCAGTCCGCCCCTGAGTACCGTGATGGCTCTGAGTTGCTGATTGAGATAATGCCTTTAATTGAAATATCTGAGGCTTTATTGCAGAATAGTCCTTATTCAATCCTGCAAAATGACGCCATTGGTGCAGAGGCTGGAGCATCGGGACGGGACTTTTTATGGGTCGGGTCCTGATTAGGATTATGAATGATTATTCCCCTCCCTGCCTTGCCTCATTTTCTTTAAATTCTGCGCCACAATCATTACCATGATTGGCGGCACGTGTGTATTGCTATTGTGACATTATCTTCAATAAAATATCAAAATCTGTGCATGTGTGTACCACGATCTCTGGCTCCATTTTACTGTGGCGGTAACTGAGTGGCATCAGTGCAGATAAAAAAAAAATCTGTGCATGCACCACTGGGGCTCATATTGGTTTCCACAGTGTCAATAACATGGCACCAGAAGTCGAGTTACACGCATGCGCTGATTCCGGCGCTGTTTTATAGAAGACAGCATCACTATAGCAATGCGCATGCGCTGCCAACATCGGTGATGGCAGCGGAAACATAAAATTTAAATGAAGAAAAGGAGGCAAGCCAGGAGGAGGAATAATTACAGAAGACCCGACCCACAAAGTCCCATCCCGATGCTTGAGCCACTGCCCCAATGACGTTATTTCTGAATGTTTGAGCAAGGATTATTCTGCAATCAAAGATGTGATTTCTGCACTAAAGGTATCATCTTAATCAGCATCCTAGCACTATTATTGCACTGCCTCTAGTATTTTGGGCAAAAACCTGCTGTTTGATTCCCTTTAATGCACTGAATGCTAGAAAATATTGCATATTTCAATCAGAAATGACTGGTATATAGTGTAACCTGGATTTGTGTAGATAACGAATACGTCTTTGGACGAGGGTAGATATTTACACCACGTTGCACCTTTAAGTTTCTCCCTGGCTGCATTCACACATTCCATTTAGCAGAGCTACATTTCAGAATAATATTCTTATAAGGAAAAGCAGAAGTTGCCAGGGCTCGTCACAACTTAACTAATACAGCCCCCAAGACTCCCCGGTGCCAGGCAGAATGGTAATATATAGTGAAGATCTCTGGCAGAGAATGTGGTTTGCTTGTTGTTTAAGACTGATGTATTTTATGCAAGGTTACACAATTCTGCGCGACGGATTCATGGGTTCTTGGCACCAGCCGCACCAATGTGTCAGAGCAAAGCTGTACTTGTGTTAACAGTGCGAGTCCTAAGAACACTGGAGAAAAGTTTCAAGTTCACTGACTAATGTGCTTGTCACTACGATTAGACGCCGCTGGGGAAAGAGTACAACTATCATAAATGTATAATGTATCCTAGCTTCTCCGACACCACGCTCTGTAAATAGGAGCTAAAAAGCCCTTGTCCATGAAACAGGGGTAAACAACGCCATGTTGGGGTGTGTCTACAGCATGACTGGCTATACATGATAATCCGGAGAGATAACACATGCAATTACTCAAGTTTCCCAGATACAATCTATCGTTTTCTGTGTCCATACAGAACATTTCTATACATCTGGCAGTCAGTGTAGAATGCTGCTACTTGTAGTGAGGCAACAGAGCGCACTTTTATTAATACTCTTATCTAACTTAAATACTAGTGAATTAACGACAGAGAGCATTGTGGTGGAAAATATGCTGGGTTTTATTAAGGGTTACCGCGTACCTTTCTTTACAGAAAATTGATCGTTCCACATTTCCATATTCCAACTCATGTTCCATAACTTTGGAACGTAAACCATATAAATTCTTGTTTCATAACTTTGAAACGTAAACCATACAACTTCAGTAGTATTGATATACTTCATAACCGATCCACCCAGCATAGCTGGGCGACCTTCCCTCTAATAAACACCAGCTAAACATTGAAATTGTTGAACAATGTAATCTTATTTATGGGGCGGGCGGGCGGGACTTCAGCAGTTGAATGCTGCAATGGCCCCAGTGTTATTTGCCCTACTTTATATAGCCCGCTCTGAGGGTGAGGGCCAATAGAATTGAAGTAGTTTTTGGCGGGCGCTTTCCCGCCCAGGAGCGTCTGCCCGGTGACGTCACTACCGTGGCAACGCATTCTAAGCAGTTTACTGGTTGCATTAACCCTCCGTGTGCCGCCCGTTTCCTCATGGCTTCATCCATTTTATGTATGGATGATTCTTGTTCTACATTGCTATATAGAACATTACAGTGCTAGGCTCGTGGCAGATTTTCAAAGTATTAAAAGAGTTCTAAGGGCCCCTTTACACGCGGCTACATTTCTTGGGTGGCTACAGGTAACTTACTGGTTGCAGTGAAATCATGGAGACAAGGTTCTATCTTGTTGCTGTGTACAAATGGAATAATCTCTCCATGATTTCACTGCAACCAGTAAGTTACCTGTAGCCACCCAAGAAATGTAGCCGTGTGTAAAGGGGCCCTTAAAGTTACATGGCATCGAAGATTTAAAATAATTAAAATATTAAGTTTATTTAAATATTAAAGTCGAAGTTTCATGTTTTAAATAATTTGCATTCGAAATAAAAAAAAAAATGTGTTTTAAATTTAAAGGAGATTCTGGATTTTAAAATGGTAGTGACCAAGAAAGCACTCAAAGGGAGATGCTTTCTATAGCGCTGGAATGCTTCTGTGAGCTGCGTATGCCACCATATGAATATAATAAAATATTTGTTCCCTTATATTAATAACTAGCTGTAGAGCCTGGCATTGTCCAGATGTAATGTCCATATGTGGCAATGTATGGGTGCGTGAAGTTATCATAGCTCTGCCCCCTCCACATAGCCCCACCCCTTCATAGCTCCACCTCTCCACTTAGTCCCAGGGCAGGCGCTGTGGAGTGGTGTTATGAAGGGGGTGTAGCTAACAAAGGGGCAGAGCTATGATACATGCAGACAGTCCGCTTTATATATTAGATATATACATCAGCAACACTGTCCCCATCGGGGCTCACAATCTACATTCCCCTATCAGTATGTCTTTGGACTGAGGGAGTAAAATCAGAGAACCCAGAGGAAACCCATGAAAATATGGCAAGAGCATACAGACTGCTTACAGATATCGTCCTTGGTGGGGATTCAACCCAGGACTCTAGCGCTGCAGGCTGCACTGCTAACCACTGAGCCATTTGGAGAGACATAACCGTACAAGGCCCTGTGCACACAGTGTGTTTCTATCGGGCTTTTGGAACCATTTCGGAGTACAGTTTTGTCACAAAACTATAGGCAAATCTATATAATGTTCAAGTATAAAGAGACCAGGCACTACACATCCAGACCGGACGTATAGTGGAGTAGGGAAATTGCCAAAAAGGGTCTTGCATGTTCCAGAAAGATATATTAAGCATAGGACCACTCAGAAGAAACGGCACTCACCCAAGGAGATCTTGGCTTTAATTATTTATTTCCAGTATTCCATGTGCAAAGTGCAGGTGTAGAGAGGGGAAGGGTGGGGGCACACAGACAACAGTCTACAGTTTCGTACCAGGCAGGTACTAATGTGGGTCCTTCAGAAGTACCAGCAGAAGTACCTACCTGGTTCGAAACAGTAGACCATAGTCTGTCCTCCCCCTCCCCCCTGAACCTGCACTTTTGTACATGGAATACTGGAAATAAATAACAGAGCCACAATCTCCTATGGTGCGTGCCGTTTCTTCTGAGTAGTCCTAAATCTATATAATATCAATGAGAATCTTGAGGCTTTGTGCAGATGAGGTCTTTTTCCCTTGCAGATTTGGTAGAGAAATAAATCAGTGTTTTTGTGCCATTTTTTCACCACATAATGTATGAAAAATATTTACAAAAAGGCATGTAAAAATGCATTGAAACCGCTGCAAAAACACATGTTTTTTATGCCAAGAGATGCAGATTTGGTGCAGAAATTAATACTCAACGTGCGCGCACAGCCTAATACGCATGTGATTCAGAGACCGGAGATTACACGTGTTACAGACAAACAAAGTCAGACATCCAGAGGAACAGTATGGATCTCCAGGTTTCCAGTGCCCTAAAGACACAAAGCTCTATATGTATACCCCAAAATCTGGATTGTAATGCTGAGCTAGGTTTGTGACCTTCTAATGTAAACCTGTTTTTCAATGTGATTGCGATTTTGTCGTTGGACACTTTAACCGGAAGAACAGCGTGAAATAGCCATATAAAGTAGGAATAGGACATCAAATGGACATTTTAAGAGAACACAGAAAAGGGAGAATTGGATTGAAAGGAGTTGGAATAATCTGCCTATCTGTAGAGTATACACACAGACACAAAGCAGAACAGATCTCTATGAATGGTGGGTGCAGGACTGCAACCCAATAAACTTCACAAGTATATAATTAATTATATATATAGTATTAAAAAACCTAGGGTAGTAAGTGGGTTACTGGCACCATACATTGTGATCATGGTATGCTTGGGGGGGGGGGGGGGGTTATAGTTTTATCCCTAGTGGTCTAGGCAGGGTATTGAAGGGGTTGTTGGTAATAATCCTGATGATCTATTGCTGTGGGGGGTTGATTGTAACATTCCTGGTGATCTAGAGTATAATAATTATATTGACTGAGCATATGGTGTAATATCCTTGGCCCTGTACAGTTGATCAGGCTACACAGCCTCTCTATGCCCTTGGGGTAACTAGTCTAGTTACACAACCTACACAATCCCATGCACCATTTTTAGCAATTTTAGCTGAATTTACTGAGTTAAAAAGGCAGGATTAAACAAACACCTGGACCAATATAGAGTTATTCTGCTGCAATGCTTGGAATGGAGCTCCCACGCATTGCAAGGATTTTCTTCTTTTTTTTTATATGCCACATAAGGAAATGTTTTATCTAGTCTCATTGTCATCTGAGCAAAGTTTCTTATTTTCTTCTTCTTATTTCCTAACATTATAAATTGTTTATACAGTATAGACTATTGGCAAATTTTATGTTTACAAAAGGCTTTAGTGCAAGACAGGACTAATCTAATTCCTATGATATCCTCTAACACTCACCAGATCCATTAGTGAAACGCAAAACGCACAAACATATTTGAGCAACTTGCGCATTTCGTAAAGTAGTGATCTATTATGAACACATAAACCTAAGGCTACCTTACATTTGCGTTTTTGTCCGTCGCGCATGCTGCCATGCGCAGGTCAAAACGCATGTATAAGCAAGCATGCGCAGGATTTTTCATCCATCGCATACGCATGCGTTCAATGTACGCTACTTATACCTGCGCTTAGTTTATGCGCTGCGTTTTTCATGCGCATGCTTTAATAAATTGGTCACTATTTACTTGTCCCACCTACTGGCACGCCCATGGGCTTGGCAAAGGCCCGTACGCATGCGCATCGTACGCACCATACGCAAATACTCGTGCACTCTTGCGCTCTCATAGGGCTTAATGCATTTTGTATCAGCAAGTGTGCGCTTGCGGATGCCGGGAAATTTTATGCGCGGCAAAAAATGTAACATGTTGCATTTCCAGGCGCACCTAATTTTCCTACAGCGTACGCATGCGGACAGATACGCAGCCGTGCGACGAGCAAAAGCAGTGTCTTGCGTACGATGCGTATACAATGATAGAGATAGGTGCGCAGCCCGCATGCGCATTTGAATATTGTTGTCCGCAGCGTGCGCTGCGGATACATAGCAAATGTGAAGCCAGCCTAAGCAAATCTATGGAATCAGAATATAGGACATAGCGTGTCACAGATCAGGAGTGGATAAAACTTGGATGAAAGATGAAAAGGCAAGGAGTAACGAAGAAAGGAGCAAGAAAAAGGAGAATAAAAAATAAAAGAAATCGGGGCTGACAGATTGTTTGGTACCGTCACACTCAGTCATACCTACAAATCCCAGTGAAAAAAGGTGATATGCATACAGCGATTTGTAATACGGTGGTCCGATCACTGGCATGTGATGCCAAACTATACCTGCAATAAAAGGCACAAACTAAGCTAGTCCAGAGTCAGAATAGGATGTATCCTCTCTGGCTGCTAGATCTGGAGGAACCCTACTACACCTGTGGAACATGGCCTGTCAGCTCACCCCTCGTTATATACCCATCTCTAACAAGCACTTCAAAGCAAGTCAAGTATAGTGAGAATTCATTTACCGTGAAGCATCTGTCGTACAATGCTAAATACACAAAAAATTCCAATGCAGTGCAGAAGGACAATGGAAGGATGAATGGGTCATAACTGGTGATCTCCTAGTCAGTGTTGGATAGGAGTGGCAAGGGCCCACCAGTAGAATTGAGTCTAGGGGCCCATTGTTTAACTACCTGCAAAAATATCCTGATCCTAGTACAGAAAAGTACTCCTGCATGACATTAATCTGGTGTGTTTATTTAATGATCATTAGATGCCTTTCTCAGTAACTATTGAGTCAAGGGTTTTAGCACTGCTCATTAGGACTCCTTCACAGGGGACAATCAGGGGATTCACCTTACTCATTGTGGGCCAGTCCCAAACTGTCCTCTATCTACATCTGCACTGGATCTCAGTCCATCAGTAGCATAAAGCCAAAAAAAAAAACTTACCAAAGCCAAGGTTATTAAAAGAAGTAGGTTACCTATTCATATGCAAAGCTAATAATAAAATAATAATAATAATAATAATAATAATGATACTTTATTATATATAGTCTGCAAGCATATTCCGCAGCACTTTACATTGCAGAGGTTCATATACAAACAGTTAAAAGTAACAGTTATAGAAAATAAAATAATTAAAGCAAAAATAATGACAATCCTGCTCGTCAGAGCTTACAATCTACAAAGAGGTGGAGGTGGCACAAAGTACAGGTGTTTATTTACAATGATGGTCTAGACATCTTAAAGAAATGGAGGATAGATAAAAGCTACATGAGCCGTCACCAGCCAATATTTGTAATGCTTTTGGGTTTGGTGGAGTTTGACAGAGTGTTTTCAGAGAAATAGTGAATGTGCCATTTATAAAAGGACTTCAATTAGGGAACGTGATAAGCCACCCTAGAGTGTGTTTAAGGAGCACCTAAAACTGTGTAAATTGTGGATAATCCTAGTTTCTTGGGTTGAACATTCCAGAGAATTGGTGCAGCCCGAGAGAAGTCTTGAAGCCAAGCGTGGGAGGTGCGGATTAATGCGGATGTTGGCCATAAATTGTTTGAGGAACATAGAGAACGGGTAGGTTGATAAGACAGAAATGAGGAAGGAGAGGTAGGGAGGTACCGCACTGTGAAGAGATTTGTGGGTGAGAACAAGCCGTTTAATTGGATTCCATAGTGTATGGGCAGCTAGTGCAATAATTTGCAAAGAGCGGAAGCGTCCAAGTAACTATTAGCCAGATAATGCAGCAGCCAGGGTCACCAAGTTAACCATTAACCTGGAATCTAGAATAGAAAACCAAACTAACGTTTTCTGAAAGAGGAAAAATAAAACCTCCAATTGCAGATAGCTGTTTCAGGGTTATTGACCCTCATCAGTTAAAAGCAGAAGTTTGGTTGTCTGGATGAGAGGCCTTTAAACGGAGAAAATTTCTCTCTACGGAAACTGTCATTCAAGCATAGGGATGCTTCTAGGATATCCAATGCTTCCCGGGAAAAAAAAAATAGGCTATTAGCCACTTCATAGAGTAAGAGACCAGGGTTCCTATTGGAGCAAACAAATCTAGAAGTCAATATTGACTTGAGATTGTGCAAGACTTGACACAGTGGCCATGTCAGTTATCTGTTGCCGCTGGACAGGAATACCTGTGAACCACTCTTGCCTAATAGCATTAGAAGCTCTTTTGAATATTCGGTTTGACATAGTCAGTGCTGTAGCATGATGCACGTATGATGTTGCACAAGGCTAGCTACTCAAAAGAACAGCCCCGACACAGAGTAAGCCCCCGTCACACATAGCAAGATCACGATACGTCACAGGTGTTGTGACGCAACAGCGACCTCCCCAGCAATAGTCGCTATAGTTGAACATGTAGCAGCAATCAGGCCCCTGCTGTGAGGTCGCTGATCGCTGCACATGGTTCAGGACCATTTTTTGGTCCCTGGTCTTCCCCTGGTCAGCACGCATCGCTTCGTGTGACAGCGAGAGACCAGCGTTTAGGGACCTCACAGGCTGGTAACCATGATAAACACCGGGTAATTAAGCAGTGGCGCTGCCTAGATACCCGCTGTTTATCATAGTTACCAGCATCCTCCTGCTTCCAGCGATGTGGAGGTGGCTCCCTGGCCACTAGTCACTGAGTAGATAAGCCTGTTTGACAGCTCCCCAGCGACCACACACGTAGCAACGCTCCAGCAATCCCGAAAATTACTAAAAACATGCAACATTTATACATACAAATAAAACGCATTAAATCATTACACTTGGATATTCACTGGACTGTAAGTCAACATGCAGCCAAATTTTGCTAGTGACTTTTCTGACCTATTTCTGTTACTCCTCTTTTTTATTATATACTGTGAACACTAGCATTGCATTACATTTGACAATCTTTTAGGGGATTAATCACCATATTAATTTGTTATATTTCTTTCTTGCAGACTTTTGTATTCTATTTTCGTACTTTAATTAGACGTATGTAGGAAGTTGAAGTGATGGAAACATTAAGGAGGCTGCAAAGCAAACACACTTCAAACATCTGATAGGCAGGAAGGGAGAAAATCATAGCAGCAGCCATCTAATACATATATATATGACTTATCATAGACCATCAATATTCTGATACCTGAAAATCCTGTTAATAAGACGTTCTGAAAACGGAGGTCTGAGCTGTTTTGTCATGGATGGGTGATGCAATCTTGTGACCTGTTATTGCATGGTCGTTCCTCTGTCTGCTGTGCTTTTCTTCCCTGTCCAAATGCCAATGGTTCATATGGTCTTTGTTCTCCCTGCTTGGTTCGCTCCTCTTCAGGTCTTTCTCATTTTCCTGTTCTGGTCTGCCCTACCACATTCTGGGTTGGGTTATATACTAGTGCATTTCAATGAATTAGAATATCATCAAAAAGTTAATATTTTTTAGTAATTCAATACAAAGTGAAATGAATATATTATATATAGAGTCATTACAAACAGTGATCTATTTCAAGTGTTTTTTTTCTGTTAATGTTGAGGATTATGGCTTACAGCCAATGAAAAACCAAAGGTACGGAGGATGAAGAATTAAATCTGTGTTGCCGTATTCCACCAGACATCAAAGAGTGAATATAATATTATATTGATTTATTAGTCAATGTGTTTCAGGGCTCCCAGAAATTCCCTGAAACATGGCAATATTACATTTATTTTTGATGATATTCTAATTCATTGAGATGCACTAGTATGTTCACCTTTTACTTCACTTCCTTGCTGGCTATACCTCTAGGTGGATTTCTGTTTAGGAGTTCAGGTCCTTAAGCATAGGGATTTATCTTTGGATAAAAACCACTTGAGTTCCTGCTGTGAGTTGCTAGTTTCCCTTCCCAGCACTTATTTCTTTCAACCTTTTATGAATGTTTGTAGTTTTCTCACTCTGGGTGTTGTTTTCCTGCACACCTTTCTCTCCCCTTTGTAGGCAGTGTGTTGAGGCCTCCTCTCTGGTCCTTCAAGAGGTACGAGAAACTCTTTAACAGCCTTTTAGGGATTTAGGCTCAAGGTGGTGTTTTTAGTTTTGTGGTTAGTGTGTTGGGTGGGGGCGCGTCATACCCCTTTACTTGGTCCTCCTCTTTACTGTTACCCGTGTGTGAGTGTGTTTATGTTCATAACATGTTTAAAAAGGTTGGCCATGACTTCTTTATTGATGGTTTATCTTTAGGATAGGCAATCAATATCGGATCTGTGGAAGTGAGATACCCCGCTGATCAGCTTTTACTGGTAGTGGCTGGAGGTTCTCAGATGTTGTTGGAACACAGCACCATCAAATCTATAATGGTTGCAGCGGTGTACTACAGATCAATCCACCATTCATTTGAATAAGGGGTGGATCTGGAATACCCAGAGATGACCAGTAAAGAAAAAGTCTGTGTTTCATCAGAATCCATAAACTTGTGGCCTTTGCTACGTAGCGGTGGTAACAGCTGATCGGTAATAGTAGTGGCTAACACCTTAAGTATGATTCCATAATTCATTGTATAGTAGTGCTGAGCCAGGACACAAGCTATTTTTATTTTTTACAAAGAAAGTCTATGATGGACAAAGTTAAAATATGACGAGAGTAAGAAGATAAGAAGATCAAAAAGTTATAAAAAAAAATCTAGTAGAAAACATCTGCTTTGCAGACTAAGAATTTAAAGTGAGCAGAATTTACTTATTTTACAGACAAACTTCAGAAGTTTGATTGTCAAAATAACTCAACAATGGCTCCCAGGACACCCAAATAATAGTTATGGTACTGTCACACAGCACGATTTGGCCTGCGATGTCGGAAGCGATGTGCGGGTTCACGCTCGCTTCCGACATCGCAGGCCAGCTGTCACACGGCAGGATGTTGCCAGGTGACGCCGCAGCGATGTGGGCGGAGCCATCACTCGCTGGGCTGGGATCAACCCAGCGAGCGATCCGCAGCAATGCTGGGTATAGGCTGGATCGCCGCCAACATCGCTATGGCGGTGTCAGACGGCGCGATCCAGCCTAATCGCTGGTCACAGGTTGACAGGTTTACGGTCCTCCTCGTAAACCTGTCAACCTGCGACCAGTGATAATTCATGGTCACTTTGCGCTGTCAGACAGCGCGACGTCGCTAGCGACATCGCTGATACGTCACTTTTTCGGCGATGTCGCCAGCGACGTCGCCAGGTGTGGACAGCACCATTATACTTGAGTCACCGGTCAGAATTCTAAACTGGAAAGAAAACAAAGTAATGCGCTGGTATATTGAGAGCTGAAGAGCCGTGCTGGTTTAAATAAAAACAAAAATGAAAAGGCCGTTTCCTTATAAGTACATTTATCTCGTATCCACAGGTTAGGCGATAAAGGGATCATTAACTGGATTTTCAGCAGTAGGACTCCTGGCAGATCAGGGGTCCCAAGTCCCCTGTAAATCCACATTGCACTCGTAAGGACTTGGAATATTTTGATGTGATTGATCAGGTCAATGGAGGCGGAGAGCAGTGATGTCACCCATAGAAAATGGTGAATCCTTTATTGTCTATTGCATATAGATGGGGTTACCTCTCACTGTAATCCTGACTGTGATGGTAATAAGACTGCTGAAAAATCATCCATACAAAAACAGCAAGTGTGAGTCATTAATACAAGACCTGGAGGCTGGGGTGAAAACTGAAAAATCTCAAGATACAGAAAATTAAAAACACATCAAAAATGTAATAACTAAAATAAAAACCTGATTTAAACAATAGGTGATTTTCTAATTACACAGTCCCTCTAAGATTCTAATGGGTCTATTAGACTCTGTACAGTCATGCCATACTATTGTCTCTCAATTTCCGTTGTTTTAAAGAAAATATTTAATATTCTGCCCACTTTTTTTCTTTTTAAATCCCAGGATACCGACAGCAAGTATACTTTGCATCATTTCAAAAGATATTTATAGAATAACTCAATGTGTAAAATGCAGAAAATGGCATTACAGAAAGAAAATAGACCTAACATGTTGGATGTGTAGATTCTATAGAGAAACATTCTCGGTAAATCCCAAGTCATTCCTGTATGTGTGAACGTGCTAATCTTTCAAGCCGTTCCACCTATTAGGCTATAAAGTGCCGTGATAGCCACACTTGAAAATGAATACAGCTAGCGAAACAAGTCTGTGCAAGCTGCGGTAGGTGGGGTGTCGTCTTCTGAAACAATACCGGGGCCTCGCTCCTAATGTAGGAATAATGAGACCGACATTACATTACAATGCTGATCCTTTCTTAATGAAAATCATGTACCATTCAATATGTGGGGTCATTGGGTAAATAAATGTATCTGTCTGCGGATGCCCTTTATTAATGTGAGAATAAACGGATAGCGATCTGCTCACACTTTAGCCCGTTCTCATCTCTTCTGTTCAAGTTGGACAAAATTACGAATGTAATGCAGGCGCCCTGCAATGCCATTATGTGCTGCTCCCTCCAATCAGTGCTACCCCAAACATGAGATTCTTCTATCTATATATTTATACCTTACTGTAGGAAGGAAGATTTGGTTGTATGTTACTGTGCCTAACCAAGATGTGAAATGCCTGGCTATTTTTGTAAACTACAAGGTGGTAACGCACATACATCATTCCCTTGCGATAGGGCGCTAACTAGGGGAGGTAGATCCTGTAAGCCCAACGGATGGGTCAGCCCATGGGTTTCAATGCAACAGGCAGGAGACCGTTAGGGCACCGTTACACGTTGCAACATTGCATGCAATTTCACTGGCAATTTGCTGGTTGCAGTGAAATCATGGACACATTATTCTATTTTGTTGCCGTGTACTAATGTAACCATGTGTCCATGATTTCATTGCAACCAGAAAACTGCAAGTGAAATTGCATGCAATGTTGCAACGTGTAACGGTACCCTTAGAGGTACTGAAAGCCGCAGGCTGCAGGGTAGCTGAGCAACTGGAAGCCATAGACAGAGGAGAGTTTATAAAAATGGGCATGCAAAATTGGGGTGACATTAAAATGGCCATGACTTTGTAAATGGGCTTGGTTTCCTAACACAAACAGTGAACCTGTTAAAAATTGAAGCCCACCCCTTACAGGGCACATACTGCTAATAGGACTTGGGAAAACCCATTCCAGACCTATGAAGTGTGTAAGTTTTATTTCAGCTCTTAGGAGTGGCGCCTTCTTTTGTGGTCGTCAAGGCAAAAAATAAAGTAACGTAACCCGCGTCTAGAGAAAAGTGAGTTAATAATAGGAATGTAACCTAAAGCCTGTGGATACCAATGCAAAATCTCCATGGGGCCCTTAACTATCATGATGATATTGGCCTTTTCTTATTAGCTAAAAGGCACCATTAGGGCCCATTGGCATGCTGAATTTGTGGTGCAAATTTTGGACTTCAAAAATCTTCCCCTTGTGTTAGAAAAACGCACCAAAACCATCCCTGTCCGCACGATGCATTTTTGGTGCAGATTTGAGGAGTATTTGAAGGTGATTTGTGCCTATTTCAATAAAGATTTTATACTTTGGTCAAAGTAAAGAGAAAAGGTGTTAAATCCTGCTCCCCCCTTCAACACTCACTACCTGCGGATTTTAATGCACACTTG
Organism: Allobates femoralis; assembly: GCA_033576535.1. Classification (NCBI taxonomy): domain Eukaryota; kingdom Metazoa; phylum Chordata; class Amphibia; order Anura; family Aromobatidae; genus Allobates; species Allobates femoralis. Next base: position 138,154,941 of record JARQOC010000008.1, on the reverse strand, counting down.
GCTCAAAGTAAGCAACAGATACGCATCATGTGAACATTGCTGTAAATCAGCTGAATATTTTGAGTTAGCATGAGGGTACCGTCACACGGGGCGACGGTTGCAGCGATGTTGCCGGCGATGCGCGGGAGCGCGCATCCCTGGCAACATCGCCGGGGAGATGCCACACGGAGCAACTTACCGGCGATGCCGCCGCTATCACTCGCTGGGTTGCTGGGTCGCGGTAACTCGCAATGTTGGAGATAGGCGGTGTCGCCCGCAACATTGCAGGTTGCCGCGTTACACAGGGCGATCAGGCATGATCGCCTCAGCAACATCGCCAGGTTTCCCAACATTGTTGGGAAACCTGGCGATGTTGTTCAGGCGATTCATCGCCTGATTATCGTCCTGTCACACGCGGCAATTCGCCGGCGATGTCGCCACAATTAGGCCACGCCCCTGTGTTCCCGGCAACATCGCCGGCGATATCTCCCCGTGTGACGGTACCCTGAGGGTCTATGAGTAAAATAGATGGTAAAATTCACAGCAAGAATACATATGCTGCAGATTTTATCGCAATCAAATACGCAGCAGATTCACTGCAGAAAAACCGCACCATGCAGACAGGACGTCACAAATCCCATAGACTTGGATGGGAAAACACACTGCTGCAAACAGTGCAGATCTACACCAATCTGCATAATTCGAATAGGCCCTAAGGGTATGTGCCTAGAGGACAGTCCTGAACACAGCAAAACCGGTACTGGTTTCGAGGATCTCTAGTGTCCTTGCCAGGAGATTTGCTGCATTCAGGTCATGCGTTTTTTTGCACGTTTTTACTGCGTTTTTGCCATTGACTGCAGCAAAAACACAGGAAAATGCAACATGATCATTCTTTCCCATCCGCAGCAAAACGGGAGGGATTTGACAGTTCTTGACACTTGCAAAACCAATGTGTGGGCACAGTGTTTCGGTGAAACACATTGGTTTTGCAGGGAAGCCCAACCGCAGGAACAAATTAACATAAAACCAAGGGTAAACTGCAGGCGGAAACCGCTGGAAAATCATCCTGTGGGCACAAACCCTTAAGGGGTTCCCTAAGCTCTAGAGCCCAGAGGCAACTGCAAACCCTGCACCCACTATAGTTATGCTCCTTGTTTCCAGTCAATGTAGAAAAATAGCACAGAGTTTCAGTTCATTTTCAAAAGTTAAAAACATGGGGGTAGAGGTCTTGCGTTAACAGTGGTGAAATTTGTATTTAATTATTAAAGCTCTCATAAGTAAGGAACCTCTTAGATGATGCATGTTATTTGCGGGCAGCATGCAGAACCAGCCGAAGACCATAAGAATGGAAATATATAGCAAGAAAGCCACGTAACTCATTAAAGTAAGTTTTTCCAGTGTAAAGAATCGTTTTTCTTGCTGCACATGGGGCACTAGCCATAACACATCTGTGCTCACGCCTAGAAGGTGGTCATTGGTGAAGGTTATTTCAATATCGGTCTCACTCAGTGCTTAAACATGTTGTGCTAGGGTAAGATCACAAGGGACCAAGAATCTGCCAATTTTACCTGCAAAATCTGTTGAATATTTGAGTGAAATACAGGAAAGGACAAGTGGATATGATGAAATAAATCTTATCCACGTACTGTGTGCTACACAGATTGATTGCCCTACAATGCAGATTCTGAAATCCGCATCATCTCAATCCATGCGGAAATGATTTGGTTTTTCTTCATTGACTAACCTGGCAGTACAAAATCCACAACCAAATCTTTATGTGGTAGATTTTAGAAAGGATAAGGCCTCAGACATTCATTTTTTTGCGTAAAAAAGCTATGGCTCTTGCTGGAAGGCGTGCAAACGCCTCGTTTTGCCGCGTATTTTTGCTCTGGCTCTTTCACTGCAAAAGCTCCCGGCAATAAGAATTGTCATGCCAATTCTTGGCGTTTTTTCGGTGCTTTCCCCATAGGCTACATGTTAACGTGGCTTCGGGGAAAGCGCGCCGAAAGAAGCGCAGCATTGGCATGCAGTAGCGCTATTTTGCTAATGACATTGTGTGCACAAAGATAAGCCAGGAAACCAACAAAGCTTTAGCACTGCAGGGTGGGGGGGGGGGAAACAAAATTGGTAGAACAAATGCTGCACACTGTCTGTATGCCGTGTCTTCCTGATCTTCCACAGAGCTTGGCTGTATTGCCACGCCATGCACACAGATGCAGTTAAGGGTGGCAGTCGCTCTGGGTGGGACCCTCTGAGTCAGGAGCCTTGGGTGACCGCACCCTTTGCCCCCCTTCCTCCGGTAGCTCCGGTAGACCACTGTGATCCCCACTGATATCAAGAACTAGGGGTAGTAAGTAAAGTAGCAGGAAGCATGTATAATCACTTCTATAGGATCGAAATATATGATTACACCTCTTCCTAGAGAGGACACGTGATCCCTTCTCTGGGGATTACTTTGGGTCCATTGGATAAACATTTAGTACTCGGTAGGCTAAGATGGTGTCATGATTTTATCACATGTTGCTCAGAGTAGTTTTCCATTATAAATTATTTTAGACTTACAGACGAGTCAGACTCCACTGACAATTTTGGCCAGACATATCAAATTAGAAAAAAAAAAAAATGCAAAACCGTTGCTGACATATGGAAGCCACGTTTCTTCTCAAATGAGTTATGATAATTATCCAAGACATGTAATTGTGGCTTGAGCTGCACTTTATCTAAGAAACAAGTCCAGCATGCAATTTATTTTCATTTAATTCCCAATAATAGCATCTCAGCTTCCGCCTTTCATCCTCCTGCTCCCAAAGGAGGTTAGATGCCTATACAATGCAGACATAACATACAGTCGGAGGGGCCGGGGACAGTTTGCTTGCTCTTTACTAGATTTACCATGGTGTTCAGCAGCAATATAAAAGGGCTATTTGACAATTTTTTTCTCTTTTCATGGGGGTTCACATAATTTTGCTCTTTTTTAGCTTTACATTGACATCATGCAAGTACAGTGCAATTTAATAGGAGATGTTGATGGATTGCACCACTTGCACCTCCATTAAGAGACCATATGCAGGATGGGAGAGGCAGAAAATATTTTTTCCCTGTTTTACCAATCCTATAGAGTCATATACATATACAAAAATCTAAAAAGGGAAAGGGCACCTGTCACCAGTTCTTTCCCCATATAAAGTGCGGCCACCAGCAGTAAGTTCTTATATACAGCATGCTACAATGTATATAACTCCCCAGTCTGCATAAATCAGATGTAGGGAAAAAGGTGTATAACGGTCCGCGCTGCTGTGTCACAAAGTCACGGAGAAGACGGTGCTTCAGTAAAATATCCTTTATTCTTCCTGTCCTACGCGTTTCGAAGCCACCTCTGAGCTCCTTCCTCAGTCTGCATAAATAGCCTTTATTAAAATTATCCAGGGGGCTGTCTGGTCTTGATCCAGCACATCTTGTCATCCGCATGAAACTAGAAGAGATGTCCTATGTCATCCACAGTTTCCCCATCGCACTCTTGTGCACGTGCACTTCTGTCTGCGCTGCCGAGGACAGAGAAAAGTATTGTACTGCGCATGTGTGCACAATCTTTGGCCTTTCTCCACACCTGCGCATTACAGAACACTGCTCTTCCTCCAGCAGGGCAGAGAGAATTGTGCCTGCACAGGAGCATGATGTGGGACACTATGTGGACGACATAGGACACGTCAGCCACACATAGTAAGAAGAGAGGAGGTGCCAGATCAAGATCAGCGACGACTATTTGACTGGACCGCCATAGGGGAGTATGATAAACCAATCTTATGTTACACAGAGTGGCCTGTATATAATACTGTATATAGAATACTGTATATAAGGGCTTATTGGTGGTGGCTGAACTTTACATGGCAAAAACCTAGTGACAGAGCCCCTTTAAATCATCTGTTAATTGTAGAATACATGCATTGAGTTTCCCAATAGAAGTATTAATTAAGAATTACTTGAGACTTTCCTATCAATATGCTGTAAAGGCACAGTGTCCAGCTAAGGCCCCATTCACACACTGCTTTTTTTTGCTGCGTATTTTTAAGCACAAGCTGGCTTTGATTGTTCCACTCCTGGCTTTTTACGAGCTTGTGCGTAAAAATACGCAGCAAAAAAAGCAGTGTGTGAATGGGGCCTTAGGCTGGTTTCACGTAGCGTATTTTTTCCTGTCCATGGGATTCTACTTTTTGCAGGACCCCACGGACAAGAAAGGACACATGAGGTGACCTATTTCTGTGCCTGGGCCGTGATTATCATGGATCCGGACACAGAAAGATCTGTGCGGGATAATTTCACTTCTGCAATGTATATATACACATTGCGGAAGTGAAGTTTAGTAAAAGAAAGGGTTAAAAATATGTATGCTCACCTGTCCAGCGAGTCCCCCGTCGCCTCCAGCAAGCTCCGGATGCTTAGAGGACCTGCGGTTAAGTCACAACCCAGCAGAGTCATCGGGTCACATGACCGCAGTTACCGCGGTAACCGGCGGTCATGTGACCCGATCAGCTGATTGGGTTGTGACGTAACCGCAGCTCCAGTAAGCATCCGGAACTTGCTGGAGGAGTCGATGGATCGCTGGAAAGATGAAATTAGATGGTAAGGAGTAGTTTTAGTGTACTGAGCATGCTCAGTACACCAACATTGGGAACGAGAAACGATCCTGTGTTTTCTCGGACTCATGCTCCATTGGCCCCCAGGTCAAAGGCCGCGGATTGGGTTGGATTTGGCCTAACTGCCATCCGATTTTGTCAGATCCGGTTTGTTTCCTTTTTTTTCCTGTGCCCAAAATTGGAGCAAAAAAATCAGACACAAATCAGATCCGACAAAATCGGATGGCAATTAGGCCAAATCCGACCCGATCCGTGCCCATAGGATAACATGGGGGCCAAATCGGATCCGTGGCTGTTTTACAACGGACAGCCACGGATCCTCAAAAATCCCAATGTGAAAGCAGCTTAAGCAAAAAAGATTTGGTCACCTGACTGGTAACTAGTAAAAATGCGGACTCTAGAGCAATTTGTGTACATTCAGTCCTATTGCAGGAATCGCTCTACTGGAGAAGATAGCATCGGGGGGGGGGGGGTGAGGAATCAAGGTTTTCTTCATTGCTTATACTTTCTAGAAATATATCTTACACCTCAATACATATCAACTACAATCGAGCTCGCCAAGAGGGGAGTACATGGGTAATGTTAAATAGGCAGGCCCTCAGACAAAAAAAGACAAAAAAGCACTTAAAGCTCAGTAAAAAATAGAGCTGAAGGCTAAATGGTGCAACCTGAGAACAGTAACATTAGATTTGATTGTGATAACATTGTGGCATCAGCATAGAAGTCTCCAAAATGGACACAAATGATCTACAGTGACTTCTCCTGAAGCCAGGTCTGAAAAAGGACAATCACTTTCTTTTGTCCTGATTTAGATGCTGAAGATAGATTACATAATGAGCTACTGAACAATCTCTTAAAGAATTAACAACCAACAAAACAAAGGTCAGAAAACGTGTTAACTGTAATTCTGCTCTGCAGGAAACGGCTCATGTAGACGAGTGTATAGATCGGACACGTGCTGTCCGACTCTTGATCGGACAGGCCTCTGACCCATTGTGGATAGGTCTGTTCAGATGAACGATTTCTCTTTGCCCAAATGTCCATGAGAAACAAAGAATCGCAGGATGCAAGCACTTTTTTGCGGTTTTTCTTCATGCCACACCTTGCTGTGCCCTCGAGAGAGCCTAAAGGTACCGTTACACGCTGCAATTTTGCTAGCAATTTCACTGGCAATTTGCTGGTTGCAGTGAAATCATGGACACATTTGTTGCCGTGTACAAATGAAACAAATAGAACAATGTGTCCATGATTTCACTGCAACCAGCAAATTGCCAGTGAAAATGCATGCAATATTGCCGCGTGTGACGCTACCTTAACATTCAATCTGCTCTCCCTGAGGCACCAGCTCACTTTGCGAGTATCACTGGTGCACGTAAGTGATGATGGTACACAGAGTGACGAGTATCTTGAATACTGTACTATCTGCGAGTAGTGAATAATAACGATTACTCTCGCTCAACACTAATAATGGTACATTTAGATATACTGATTTCATCTGTCAATGCACCATTAATGAGCAATGATCAGCTGTATACAAGTTCTATAAAAAATGATGGGGACAGAGGAATGGCTAAGGCATTGGTTTATCCACAGCACTTCTGTTTACATGGTGACAATGAGTTTCACAAGACACAACAAGGATTGTTCAATGGCTGTGTACAGTGTCGGGAATGCTCCATACTATATTAAAAGCATATAACAGTATACAGATTCCCCAGCGCAAGTAAAACGTGTTCAATAGGTTTTCCAACAGCTTTAAAATAGGAAAAAATCTGCATATGTCCTGTAAAAAAACATGTGGGATACGGCGCCAACACGTGGCTATTTTGAAACATACATCATGGCCTCTGGAGATTTGTCTCACACCAGAGTAAATTGCTGCATAATGAAAGAGTAAATCTGTCCAAGGTATGAATACAGGCCCCAGTCTTAAGATATTATTCGTACAGAGGCACTCAGCCATCACAATCAGTGACCCAATCCTTACATAATATTTCCCGCAGAGCGTTCACTTTCATCAGCTCCATCCTCCTCTCAAGTTTGGTCTTTTAAGAATAAAAAATAAAAAGTCTCCTAATGAAGAAACTGAAAATAATCCATATGGATTTAGTGCTGTGTATGAGCGAATTTCCTTGCTTTAAAAGAAAGGCCAAAAAAATCTCCAAATCAAAGGTTTGGCAACAGATAAAAACGAAGCTCAAGAGCAGATGATCGCGCATCTGAATCTTATTGGAAGGTACTGAACTGAACTCTGTGAAAGAAAAGATTCATCATCCTTCAGCGAGAACATTAAAGTGGTCACCTTGTTCAAGAAACTCAGCATTCTTCCTTTCTCAAAAGTGTTATGGTCATACAGAAGTCCATGAAACTTCATCCGAGCAAAGACCAAAATGCATGGACCGTCCCAGGTCTGCTGACCAAACTTGATAAACTTATACAAGCATATGCATGAGGCTGTCGGGCGAGTTCGGGAGACCTGTACATAGTTCATGCATTGTGGTCCCTGTTTGGCCAGAATTTCCAGAAATCTGAACAAGTCTTATGGTGGTCATGCATCTTATTCGGTCTGACTCCATGTACACGTACACTTGGCCAAGTGCATTTGCTCACAATAGATGAAAGAGTAAAATTGCCACACATCTCATCTACCTCCTTTATGCAGAAATGGATCAGGAAGGTTGAAATCCATCTCATCTCTCAATCCTTCTTTTACCCTGCATCTGCCTTCAAGAGTTAGGACAACCCTTACACAATTGATAATTGGCTAGCCCATCCAAAAACGATCATTGAACTTTCACACCCCTGGAAATCACTGCATTTCGGTTAAATATAAACTCGCCTTCTTTCTCTAGAAACTGTATTTCCCATCACTCGCCTATGATGATTCACATGCCATTTGCCTCTATGGGGTGCATTTGCTTGTCCAATTAAAACTTGAGTCAGAGGCATTATGACAAACCAGAGACTAAACACATGAGCCACGCCAACTCCCCTCAGGTGTCCTGCAGTCACAAGCAAGCATTCATTGATGCCGCGTCCTAACCAAGCTGTCACAATTCAGGCGCGCTCCAGTATAGACGTAGTACAGAATATAAGGTAATTGTGTACATGGAAATCAGCTTGATGTCTTCCCGCATCAAAAAAATCTAGAAAAAAAGAAAACCGTGAACATGACTTTAAGGCTATGTTCACAGTCGCTTGCGCTTGTTTCAGCGTTTTACACCCGCGCAAAAATGCCTCATAAAAAACCCAGTGCATTCACACACCGCGTGTTTTTACGGGGCAACTTCTTCGTGATGTCATGGAGGGGAGGAAGAATCCTGTTCCTCCTCCCCTCTGACATCTGTCACAGCCCCATTTGATTTTTGCAGTGCATTATACACTCGAAATCAAATGTAAATGAATGTCAAATGTATTAAAAATAAGATTTTTATAGTTACCCTCCGCCGGGTGTTCCGGAGCAGCAGCAGGCATGGACCGGCATGGACCTGCAAGGACCTGCGGATGACATCACGTGCTGTGATTGGCCGCTCGCTGTCATGTGATATGTACGTCATAGGGGTTACATATCACATGACCACGAGCGGGCCAATCAGCATTCACAGCCCTTGCAGGTCGATACCTGCTGAAGATCTCCCGGCACCCGAACACCCGGCAGACGAGTAAGTGTAAAATTATTTATTATTTTTAATACATTTGAAATTGTTTACATTTGATTTCGCAGTGTATAATGCACTGCAAAATCAAAATGGGGCTGTGACAGGTGTCACAGAGGGGAGGAGGAACAGGATTATTTCTCCCATGTGTGACATCAGTGCCGGCATAATCCCGCTGGAATTACGCATTGTCTGAACGGCGATGCACAATTCCTGCAGGAATAATGGGACAATATGGGAGAAAGCGAGGGCACAGCATGTATAGAATTGACATGTTGATTCTTTTTACGCCCGCGCTTTCTCCCATAAAAGTGTGTCGTATTTTTACGCTGTGTCTGTACGGCAAAGTGAATTTCCCATTCACTTTGCCCGCAGACACAAGGCACTTGCGCATTTTTGAAAAAAACGGGCAAAAAAGCACTCAAAAATGCACAATGTGTGAACGTAGCCTAAAAAGTATATTTTGTTGCACTTATTCTGAACTACAGATTGTAGCATTCAAATGCTGCAGACTTCGAAGCAGAAATCTCTATATTGGTCTTATGTAAGTAATATCCAGTCTGTGAAATGTAAATGATCCCAACTGGCTACAACAACAATGCAAAACTATAGAACTTCAGCTAAGGCAAGTATGACGTTTAGCAGCCATTTCCAGTAGAATTCAGCAGAATTGTGAATACAGCTCTGGACTGGAATACATGTTGTAATGAAGGATCTGTGTTAAATGTCATGAGATAGATAGATAGATAGATAGATAGATAGATAGATAGATAGATAGATAGATAGATAGATAGATAGATATAGAATATATGCTACTGCTGATCACTTGAATTTAGATTTTTTTTATTTTAATTTCTATGCCTTTATTCCTGAAATATGGCCCCCTTTCCTATAAGTAAATCTTGTACTTTTATGATTTAGGTGTGGTCTTCAAGACGACACCTGGTTGGTTAAAACAACTGGCGGCCTTCATCATTCATCACTCAAAATTAATAATACTTTCATGGGAATTTTCAGTGCAAATAGCCATTAAATGTGTGAAATGTTTCAGCCATAATTTTTTAAATTATTACTATATATGTATATACACACGTACGGTATATACACACACACACACATTGTGATAAGGCGATCACGGAGCGGACGGGGTGCACTCGCTTAGCACACAAAACCATATACACAGCAACACTCTCTTCTATGAAATGGTCCAGCTGGTTTATTTAGGACAGTATAAACCGCTCGGTGCAAATTAAACATGAGCTTCTTCAGCTTTACAAAAGCATACAGTCCCTTACCTCACATACGGCCTGTAGTCAGCCCACACAGACCTCCAGGACCTGAGCTCTCCATGCCTCAGTCTCTTTCAGTCTCTCACATGTCAAACACAAACTCCATTAAAACATCTGAGACACAGCCACATCTCAGCAAGTTGCAAGCTTTAGGTGGTTACACACACCAATCATTGTATCCAATCTCTGAACCAATCTCTGGTTGCAGTGAAATCATGGACAGATTGCTCCATTTTGGGCTGTGTACAACATGGAGCAATCTGTCCATGATTTCACTGCAACCAGAGATGGTTCAAGATTGGATACAATGATTGGTGTGTGTAAACCCACCATTACTCTTGCTATGCTATTAATCATCCACTCCTGGTTTTGGCTACAAATCCTGAGGCAAAAAAAATCAAATACTGAACATGTGCACGTAGCCTTAAGGCCACGTGCACACGCTGAGTATTTGATGAGTTTTTTTACCTCAGAATTTGTAGCAAAAACCAGGAGTGGGTGATAAATACAGAAGTGGTGCAGGTGTTCTATTAGACTTTTCCAGTCCTGGTTTTGTCTACAAATCCTGAGGTAAAAAAACTCAAATACTCAACGTGTGCACGTGGCCTAATGGTGCGTGCACATGATAAGATTATGCAGCATTTTCGACACAGCATCTTGCCGCTGCGTCCAAAATGCTGCCTTGTACAGTAGAAGCATAGTGGATGGGATTTCTAGAAATTCCATCTTGACGATGCTTCACTCGACCGCGGTGTTTTGACAGCTGGGTGCGAGTTGCCGTCATTCTGCTCCTCCTCCGCATGTTCATTTCATGCTGCGGAGTCGGAAGTGGCTCCTATCGGCTGCACACAGGGAGAAGCCACCCTGCACCCACCACAGATGGCGAGTACAGGGCGGCTGCGGGCTCCCGCTGCTTCATTCAGGTCCGGAGGAGCTGCGTCCAACATGCAGTTCCTCCAGACCGTGAGCGCACAGCCTAATGTATTCTTTAACCCCCCCTTTAATGCAGAGTACCGATAAAACATCATCATTTCTTTGTCACATTAACTTTGCAGCACAAACGTAAGATTTTATGCAAACTTCATCTCCTTGATTTGCCTATGAAAATATCATATTTGGAAGCAATGTGACCATTCAGTTGATATGTATTATTCTTAAATGTATTCTAACCATATATTAAAATTAGAGCACAAATTACTCTTGTACAACAGGTAAGAAGGCGAATTCCTCCCACACCTCGGGGTACGATGCAAGGAGTTTTCTTGACATACTAGATTTCTTTAAGATAATATTCTACAGTTGAGTCTTTTATCCTCATCATTTAAGCCAAGGGCAAATCATTTAGTAATGATTATATATAAGAGGGGTTTGGCAATATTTCAATATAACTAGACAGAAAAACATCAAATTCCTGCTGTATGAATGTGTGTGATCAGTACAGAGCAGCATATATCCTGTAGTACATCTTCAGGACACACAGAAAGCACTCAAAGTAATATGCCAATTTTTTTTTCACAGAAGTATGTGGAATAGATTATGTATAGTCAAGATGTTAAGGCTGGAATCACACTGCTATTTGATGCGCATGAGGATCCCATCAAAATGCCCAGACTGGCCGTCACGAGAGCCACCGGCGAGTTACAGCAGTGCGATACAACCCTCCCACAAGTCATACGATAGTGTGACTCCAGTCTAATGGTACGTCACACGTTTCAACATTGCCGGCAACTCCCATGAGCGCGCACGTTTTTTGGCAGCTCTCCAACATCGCTGATGAGTTGTCCAACGAGGAACATCGCCGGCAATCCTCAGCGATGTTGCTTTCAGCTATTGAATTCAACCCTGGGCAGCGATCCTTAACATGGGAGCCTTGGGGGAAGTTGCGATGTTACGTCACTTTCAGGCGATGTTGCCGGCGATGTTGAAATGTGTGACGGTACCATTTGGTTGACTATTACATGTGGAGCACTTTATCATGCTTACCCTGAGCATTTCATTGGCTCCATGCAGTGGCAGAAATATCATTGGTGCAATGTGTGCAGCTGCAGTAGAGACTAAGGCGGCCTACTACCACCTCAAATTCAGCAAACAGGTCCTGTCAGATACAATGAAGGGCTCATATACTGTTCTTGCACAGGGGCTTTTTTGATCTGTGACCCCAGGCTTCATGGCTTCAGTTCTTATGCTATAAACTTCATATTTCTATTCTTCTACTTACATAATTGTCCTGTCTTATCTGTCATTTGCGGTGTCTGGTTGTCTAAGTGATGGCTGTGCAAAATTACTCCCACTGGCGGTACCGGCACATTGCAAAACACCACCAGTGATGCCTCATGGTCCTCTTCCACACCACCGCCAGCAACGTCGCGCATGGCACTGTATATCACCGCCTGAAAAAATGAGCATAGCGCACATGCGCCCTTAATCAGGCACCCTTCATCTTTGGACACGTGGTATGCAAAGATGGCAGCGGCATTACCAGTCACACACATGCACACTTACACCATATTTGAAAATCTGGGCTTTAAGGAGTGCACATGAGGGGAGAGAGCAGCACAGGGGGTAGAGAGAGACATCACACAAGGCGGAGAGTGCATGGGGGAGAGAGAGTGCACACAGGGGAAGATAATGCACACAGGGAGACATCTCAAAGAAGAGAGCACACAAGGGGATAAGATGCACAGGGGGGAGAGCACACAGGGAAGAGCACACAGTGGGGAGAAAGCGCAAAGGAAAGAGCACATCATGGGAGAAGACAGCACACAGGGGGATAGTGCTAAGGGGATATAGCTCAAAGGAGAGAGCACATGATGGAGAAAACAGCACACAGGGGGGGAAGAGAGGGCACAGGGGGAGAGACAGAGCCACAAATTCTATCTTCATTGTGACGCCGCTGTCCACTCGATGCAGTAGCATCAGGTACCCATCTAGTATTATATATAATACTAGTCAGTCCGCTTGCGTACAAATCACACATGGCAGTGAATGGGAGCGCACGGTCATGTGCAGTCAAGCGCAGCACCATACGTCCCCATTATAAAGATAGGGGCTTGTGCTGGCTGCGCTCACATGGCGGTTCCCCTCCGCAGAACGCTGCGGAGGGGAACCTCAATGTGAAGCCAGCCTAACTGCAGCATTTTCTGGTTTTGTCCCTATATATCTACATAGCTCTGTTGCTAAGTTGTGACAACTTCTCACATCCAATTACACAGTGACTGCTGCATTCCCTGCCTCTCCTTTTGTGCAGGCTATAATGTTCCTCCTGATTGGCTGTGCTATACCATGTGATGCGATAGCTGCAAAAAATGATAGGGGGAAGCCTGTGCAGCCACACCTGACATCATATGAGCCTTCTCTTGCTAAGGCAATCTTCTGCTTTGTCAAAATGGAGGATATTCTTTTTCATCATTTGAAAATTGTTGATCTTGCTGGATTCTATAAATTTCCTAACATTCAATATGAGTTCTTTTGCATCTAATCAATTTGCCCCTCTCTAACTAAAACCATTACTCTTATCTCTATTAATTCAGAATATTTAATAGTTAAATGTGAAAATTCACATTGTTAACATGACAAACCCTTTAAGGAATTTAAAGAATTTTATTAAAAAAAACAACACAGACTGTTGCTCCACCTAAGGAGAAGTTCAGACAAACAGAGTTTTGGCATTGTCCTGTGTCTCACATCCTTTTTAATTAAAGACATACATTACAATGATCACACTTGACATATGGACATGAAAAGTGGTATATAGGGCGAAGAAAAAAAAAGTACTTTATTCCCCCATTCTTCTAAACTTAGTAACAATGTAATGTAGCTGAAGTGAAGTAAAAGACCAGAAATGGTAGGAGATTGTATGTGAGCATCTGTATTGTTGCATAGGAACGCCTAAAGGATTAGGAAGTGCCTAGATACGGCCCTACTTGCACTGCCGGATTCCGTGTTCAATTGTCATAATTCTGACTGCATTCTTTCTGTGCGTGCCTTACATTCTTTTATATGGTGACCACAGCTATTGGGGATCTACTGTGTATACAGAATATTTACAATGGCTTTTCTCATGTTCTGTACTATAATACCCCAAATACTGCAATCTGAAGCACAAATAAAAAAAACTTCTTGAGTTTCTCCACAAAGACTCTTAATTCCTCTTACCCCCCAGATTTTGTAGCCACTTGTCTAGCAAACCAAATACAGCTCCCTACTCGTGTAACAATTGGTCTATTCAGTCATGTACAGAACACTAGGACAACCTGACTCAGTCCCTGTGCGGCGGTCAGAAACTGGATCCCATTCCTGTAAGAACTTGAGTCGTGTATTTGACCCCAGTTGAACATTATACACACAACACACACACACACACACACACACACACAAAGAAAAAAATCTTTTCCTCAAAGAGTTAGACAGCTTTCACAGCAGCGTTTTTGTACAATCAGCAGATTCAGCAGTTTTGCCACATCTGCGCGTAACGGTTCACTTGCAGCAAGCCCCATTCATTCTCTATGGGACTAGCAGTCATGAGCGGCAAGGCAGTTGCAGCGTTTTTTTAGACTTACCACACGTCCGGATCCAGCAAAACCGCAAGTGGCGCACCTGACCGCAAGTCCCATAGGGAATGAGTGGGGCTTGCTGCAAGTGAGCCTTATGCGGCAGATGTGGCAACCCTGCCGGATCTGCCGTGATTGTACAAAAATGCTGATATAAAAGCAGCCTAACTTTTCATTTCTGGTCTATAAATCAATAGCATACATGGAAATAAGAAAGTTTGTAAAATATCTCATTGGAGAAATCTGCTTTTTTCTCCGCAATTCTCAATTCAAAGCAAAATCTTTAAATCGGTGAAGACCGATTTTTACATTCCTGATATAGGGGATGACAGTTGGTTTTTCTAAGATTCAGTGTAAAAGAGAGGGCGGGGTTTTGCCTCTAGCACCTCCCCTCTCATAGAATTTGTCATTTCCTATCTTGTAATGGAAAAATCTATCTTCATTGAATACATATTTTAACTGTGAATGATCAGTCCAGGAAGAAAAAGAAGCAGATTTCTCTGATACCACATTAAAGGCCACTTCACACGGTAGGATATAGGTAAACAGATCGTAGCTATGTCACGATGACCGCGATCCTTCCGACATGTTAATGCATTGTCACAAGCAAGGATATCGTTAACGATCTTAAATTTGGCAACGCTCCAGCTATTTGGAGAAGAAGTTTGAATGATTTTACAAAGTGGCAGGAATAGGAGAAATATGAACGATATCTTCAAAAGGTGTCACACTGAACGATGTGGCTTCTTCCCATGACGTTAATTGGACGACGAACGATAGATTTGAGGTCTGGATCTCAAATTTGTGATGACTGTTCTAACGATTTTTCCTCCCTACATCATTCGTTTACACGCAAGGACACACTAATGATATCGTTTGAATGATCACAAATCCGTGATGTTTCAAGATTGTTAATGATATCCTAGCGTGTGAAGTGGCCTTTACAAAGGCTCTTATATTCACCTGTACTACTGACATATCCCATTTCCTGACTATACAATGCACTTTTTTTCCCCCAAACTTTGGCAGAGAAGTGTGTGTGTGGGGGTATATTATAGTCTGGATGTACCAGGCTCATTGTGGGGGAAGTGGTAGTGGAGTGGGGTTACAAGAGGCAAGAGCAGAGTCATCTCTGCAGGAAAACAGCAGCTGAGGCAAACATGTGTGCCTGCCATTACAGAGAATGAATGCTCACTGCTCCCCTCCACGCCCATAATCTTGACCATTCTTCTGGACTTATATAGCGCACCTGCAGACTAGTCGCCACAGTAACATTGCACCTATTTCACAATTGTGGTGTTACTGCTCACAGGTGAGATGGGTTGCTGAGCCAAGACACATTCACTTACACCAACACCATCAAACTCCAGGCCTGGGTGTCTGGGCTGACCCTATTGAGGAAGGGCCCCATCTGCAGGAAGAAGGAGGGAGTAGATAGAGAGGGGTGAGAAGAAGGAAAAGGAGAAGGGGAAGGAGAAGGAGAGTGTCCCGAGTGGACTGCAGGGACAAGCAGGAAGTAGGCCTGCAGGAAAAAAGGAGTCCTTGTGGGACACAGGAGTGGGGGAACAACCCATGTGCCTCGAATCTGGTCCAACCAAAGTGGGGCAAAGGGACAGGTTGCAGAGGGGACCGACCCGATCTAGTGAAAGGACTGCAAGCCTTAGCTAGTATAACCGGAGGCTGCTGGCTTGCACGGGCAGCAGCCACACCATGGACATTCCACAAGGCGGTGGCCACATTGGATCAGGGGACAACCTCAAGTCGCCCGATAGGGCCAGCGGCCACTAGATTGGAATCCTGTTGCACGAAGACACAGGGCAGGAGGGGAGAGTAGCCAGCGTGGGAAGACAGCCAGGAAAGGCTCACAAAAGGTGTCTTGGTGAAATGGCCCTGTATCATGTGAGAGCTGGCCAGGCTATGCTATGGAGGAGTGTAGCACCCTGCTGGGTGGGCTGAGTGATCACCAAGTAAAGGTAAAGAACTACAACCCTTGTCTCCTCCAATTATTCCCCATGCACTCTTCCACCGCTACACAGGCACCACCACCATCTCCATAGACTTTAACCACTAACCCTGGGGTCACGCTCTACCTGTGGGGAGCAATACCATTCAGACTGCCATTCCACCGGCCCCAGAGGTCCCATAGCAGCGCTGGTCACTCTGACCAGAATAACCACAGGTGGCGTCACGAACCTATCCCATGTAAATACACCCCATTTCTGCATGCCCAGGGCCACGGAGCAGAGTCACCGCCACGCGCACCTTCCAAGTAACCCCGCCCCAGTTACTGAGTACCCCACGACCCTGGTGGGTGTCGCACTGAAGCCAAAACCAAGAGGTGACTGTTTATAGGCATGAGAAGCAGTGAATATTTTCTTTTATAGTGGACACACTGATTGCCCAGCAGCCGGCTTACTGCAGTGGCTGGGGCATCACATGTGTCTGCTATTAAAGAAAATAAATTTTCACTGCTTCTACCGCCCATAATCCTGGGTGTGGGAGAAGTGAATATTTATTTTGGAATCGACAGCAGCTGACATCAGTTCGTAACTGGAGCACTTGTCATTGACGTCAAATGCTGTCCCGGTTACACGCCGGAGTTGGTTGCTGGCAAAAGAAGAGGACGTAGTGCACCGGGGGAGCAGATAGGAAGTAAAATCGTTTATTTTTTCTATGTGTGCGGCATAACAGGAGACAGATATCCAGGAAAGGATGGGCCCATGATGCAAGACATATATATCAGTATGGGGATCATCTATACAAGGATAGAGGAGCATATATACCAGGCTAGGCCAATATACACCAGGATAGAGGACATTGATACAGAATTGAGAGATATTACTCCTGTAAAGTGTCAGCAGCATACCCCCTTCCCATAATAGTGCGCCAGGACAACATTTTTTAGTGTCAGTTTTTTTTCCTATTTTCCTCCTTCACAACCTAGGTGCGTCTTGTGTTTTTGTTGCATCTTATGGTCTGAAAAAATATAGTATATTATAATAATTATAAAACAACGTTACTCTAAAGGTGTTCATTAGTCAACGTTCTCATTCAGCACTTGTTATACTGCATACTTCTTTTCATGCATATTCTTTGTAACTGTTTCCACTTGTGACACTTTTAATGCGTTTGCCAGTAAATATTTCCACATGCCACTTTAGGCGCTTCACATAGTAGCACAAGAAACCATGTTGAACTCGTTATTAGTGACAAGACCTTCTTTAATTTACATTGTCTTTGCATTTAACATGTATTGTTTTCTTGTATAAGATTAGCATCCACATGACATTATTAGGGTACTCCTATCACAAACAGATACTTCGACTTTTTATGCATAATTATAACAATAAAATAGAACACTCCAGGCAGTTTTTTAGTTCATTTTTCCAGTGATTTTTTTTATTTTTTTTTTTAAACATGGTGCCTTAGTTTTTGCTAAGGTTTTATCTTTACACCCCATAATGTTCATTAATCAATTAATTCCAAGATACTTCTGACAGGTGAATTCTCTCATAGCCTTAAAGTCTATGAGAGATTCACTATCACCAGTCTGTGTATTGCGGTCCATACTCTAAGGCTGGAAACACACTGTCGAGTGACATGCGAGTTACTCGCACAAGTCTTGGATCATTCACCTGGCATGACGTGCGATATTCGAGTATGCTGGCAAAATCGCTTCAAACTCGGCGGCTGTCAAAGCCGGCAAGCTTAAAATTACGCTTTCCCGGTACAGTAATCAGCGGTGCAAGATGATTATTAAACACCCAGCTGCTGGGACCCCTTTCTAATTTTTGGGGTTAAACTGCATATGCAGCATCTGTGCTGTATATCAGCACAGATGCTGCACATGCGGCAATTAACCATGTGAATGAAGGGTTAATGTGTTTTTTTATATGTTGGCAACATGTCTCCAGGGAGTCTCAACAGTCCCTAGAGACATGCTGCCTTAATTCATTGACAGTTCAGGGGTTAATCCCTATATTTCTGGTTAGCCGCTATTTGTCGGCATTTCAAAATAATTTATAAAAGCCGGCAGCTCCTGTCAGTGAGCTGCGAGCAGTATGGTACGCAATTAGCGCAAGTACATTGCTAGGCAGCGTACTGAATAAGGAGCTGTCCCAGGTACTTGCGTACTGTACCCGCCGCTCTCCATGGTGCTGAAGGCTTAATCATGTGCATCATGGCCAGCGCACATTGAAACTCCGGAGCGCTGGCCATGGTGCAGATGATTAAGTCTTCAGCACCATGGAGAGCGGCGGTACAGTACTCAATTAGCATAAGTACCTGGGACAGCTCCTTATTCAGGACGCTGCCCAGCAATGTACTTATGCGAATTGTGTACCACACCGTGGCGCGCTGCTCACGGACAGGAGCCGCCGGATTTTATGATTGATTTGGAATGCTGACATATAGCGGCTAGGCATAAATATGTGGATTAACCCCTGAACTGCCAATGAAGTAAGGCAGCATATCTCTAGGGGTGTCCTGGAGACATGTTGCCAACATATAGAAAAAAAAAAACATTAACCCGTCATTCACGGGGTTAATAGCCGCATGTGCAGCATCTGTGCCGATTTGCCGCGCATATGCAGTTTAACCTCCAAAATTAGAAAGAGGTGCCCACAGCTGAGTGTTTAATCATTGCACCGCTGACACAGCAGTGCAAGATGATTGATACACGAAACTGGCACATTCGTACTCCGAGGCTGTCAAAGTCGGTAAATGCTGTCCACGGTCCTGAAGTTTGCTTCAGGACTGCGGACAGCACCACACTGCCACCACACTCATCAGTCGTGCATCAAACAGCTCCGTGTTTGATGCATGACAGTGTGCTTCAGCCTTAATGTGAAAAACTGGTGTGAATCTGGCTGTAGATTTTCAAAAAAAGGTAAAAACAAAAGCACCTGCACATAAAAACGTAGATCATGCTGTGATTTTGAAAAACAAATAAAAAATGTAAATTAACTATACAAATATAATAAAACCTCTACCGAAAACCTTAGCTCACTCATTTTGTTTTTTTTATATAAATATTGTATTTAATTTTCATTGATTTCCTTTTGAGCTTTCAGCCAACATCTAAACCTTAGCATTTTACTGTAAAAAATAATCAAATATATACATATAAAAAGAGATTATTAAGATAAATTTACTTACGGCCATAATGCTCCAGCTATTCTATATAACAAATAAATGAATGAAATCCTAACACAACCTCTGGCACTAAAATCCCTAGAGAATATGAATATGTCTATAGTAATTACGCCCAAAATAAGGTCTCTAATGCCGGGTTAACACCAAGCAGCAGTCTCCTGGGGCTGGAGGTTGCTTAGTTCCCGAGATCTCTTGAAATGATCAGATACAGAAAAGATCTTTACCAAGAGGCGTCAAGACGTTTCATTATAACCGATCAGGGGAAAATCTTTTGTTGAACTGATTTTAGAACGAAATATAAAAAAAAAAGGTCGTACTTAGCCCTCGGGGAATTGAGAAGCCAAATATAGTAGAAGTCAACAAAAAACCCCGGTGGAAGAGCAACAAAGAGAATGGTTGGTGACATGACACCAGAGACTGCACTGATAAAGGAATTGGATAGGCGGCTTAACTCTATTCAGTTTTCCAATTTTCTCTAACATCTTCTCCCGGAGGTCCTGAAAATGTCACACAGGCTCGTGTGCATGAGGTGAATGAGAAAACCACGTCAGACATACAACCCAGTATCATGGCATCGATCTATCCTGTAGGCCAGATAACTGATGGCTTTAGGATTACTAAGAATATTTTTACACTCAACACAAATTCATTCTGACTTTATTACTACAGGCATCAATTATACATATCCCACCCCACCATTACCCAGCCACAATACTAGAGTGTGTTTATTCTTCTTACACATACACATACTATTGAGGATTACATGTATGTTAGGCTGCTGTCACACTGCCGAATTTTTAAATCCATATCTATCCGTTTTGAAATAGATGGCCACAGATTTGTTGTGGCCTCCTATGTTATCCTATGGGCATGGATTGGTCCTAAAGTGGCCATCCGTGTTTCTCTGTTTTGTCATGGATCTGTTGGGTTCCGCATTTTTCATGTACCAGAAACAGAAACTCTTCCGTTTCTGGGCTTCCCAAAAATCGTGGACACCAACAGACAAACATGTCAATAAGAGGGTGAGAGTGATGGTAGAGCTCACTGTGGGGGATTGAGACAACACCTATGATGGTGGGTTTACACGTCCCGATATCGGGACGATATCGGTATACAACGGCGCGGCAGCACGCATTTTTTGACACTTTTCCTGATATCGCATCGGCGGTTTACGCGATGCGATATCGGAAACAACGTCACTACATGTGTACGCCCACCAACCCAGTAACGACCATTTAACATGGGAGTTAATGGGTGAGTTGCGAGTACACATCGTAGTTGGGCTGTTACACGCTACGATGCTGCTACAACGGCCATGCGATATCGGGCAGTTGAAGAGCACGCTCATTCAACCCCGATATCGTTTTGGCATTGTTCCAGGATCGCGTTGTACGTTCAAACCGTACAACGCGCGCCCGATATCGGGTCCAACTCCCGAACCACGTGACTTTTGGTCGGAGTTGGACGCCGATATCGGGACATGTAAACCCACCATAAGAGCTTTAGAATCCGCAGCTGCAGCTCCAGCGCTGGAAGAAATGCTCTTTCAGACAGCAATTCACTGTAGTGGACAGATCATGATACCTGGGCTGCGCTTGCTGTAATGAGGAATTCACAATGGTATAAAATGAAAAATTTTATCAGATTAACACATTTCCACACTTCAAGGTAAAAAAAAACAACAAAATGTGTCTTTACCTTGAAAAATGCACCATTATGACGACAAAAGCCTTGGTGTAATAAAAAAAAAATCATTTTATACTATCGAGGATTCTTTTATCACCGTAAGCAAAACCCAGGTATCTTGATCTCTCCACTAAAGTGATTTAACAGCATCTGGCATACTTGCTCACTTTCTAGACATCCATTAATCTTCTGGCAAAAAGTGGGGGAACCTCATTAACCATCACAGGATTAAAGGAGTTTAAGAGTACAGTTACACGTCGTGATATCGCAATGCAACATCGACAGAAAGGTCACGTGGTGTGGCCGTTGCAGTTGATATCGTTGGTGCGTTGTGTCGTGTAACTGGGCAATGCAAACTGAAAAAAAAAAAAAAAAAAAAAAAAAAAAAAAAATCACAGGTACGATATTGCAAGAAGATTGTGCAAGCTGTTCAACCGTACAATGTTGCATATACCATCTGGCATGATCGTGCTGTGTGACTGCGCAACTACGATCTTGTTTGCAACTTCCTCTATTCACTACAATGTTAATGCTCGGTCCCAGCGCACAAAAGTTGCGTACAACATCCTAGTTGCGTTGCCTGCCGATATCTCCCTGTGTGACATCTACTTTGCAATCTTGGACAAGTGCCAAAAATGTGTGCGCTCCTGTGAAATTGTATGCGATATCGGAACGATATTGCGATGTGTAACGGTACCCTAAGTCTCCCAAACAAATCTTCCTCAAAAGGGAAAAGATGCAGAATTATCCACTGGCATCAGAAGAACGCATGTAATGTGGCTGGTGCGGTGTTAGGATATCCAACCTTACCCTGCTTACGGAAACATTTTTCTATAATCATGCTAAGCAATCCATTTCTAAAAGGAGATGCACTGACAAGTTGAGTTGATTTTGCATTGGTTGCTTATTTTCCTATTTTGGGACGTTGCGGCGACCTCGCCAACGATATCGCTGTGTGTGACACGCACCAGCAATCGGCCCCCCGCTGGGAGATTGCTGATCGGTAACGAATGGCCTGGACCCTGAACGATCCCAACAACAGTCAGATGATTACTGGTAAGTCTGCCAATTTGGCATCTCACTAGTGATCAAATAGCGATGTTACAGCGATCCCGGCCAGGTCAGATTGTTGTCGGGATTGCTGGTGTGTCGCTACGTGTAACGGGGCCCTTATAGTGGGCACTAGATGTAGTATAGATGTGCCAGTGAAATTAACTATGGTCCACATAGTTCTTGGAGAACCTAAGAACCACAGCTGATCAATAGATCATATTTTTAATCTTATAGTTTACAGCTTGCTTGCTAGATTGCCAATCTCTGTAGTCAGTCAGCAGTACTTGGTCTTCAATGTATGGAGCACAGCTCGAGCTTGTAAGTGCTGTTCATAATCTGTCTGGATCACTGGATCCAGCTAGCTTTGATGCCCCTACTTGCCTTTGACGCTGCCTCTGCTCGCACAGTTCTGCCAAGTGGTGCAGCTATCCCCCTGGTCCACACTGACAGGTGCACACTGCCCTCCACTTGCCAGGAGGATGGGGAGCACTGTGCTCCTGAAGATAGAATATGGGACAAATTAAAAGTTGTCTGAAATGCAATCTGCCATCGCTCCCCCCCCCCCTTAAAAAAAAAAAAAAAGGATTTTCAGTATTGGAATGGCGAATTCTCATGAATTACTACTGTAAATTGCTACAGACAGTTTTTCTTCGCCATAATTTCCTCTGCAAAAAGGAAATAGGATGGGGAAGGTTAATCAGATTTGACCCACACATGTCAGACTCATTACAGCCGAGATACAAGATGCCACATTTGTTATATTACTGCAGAGAAAACATAGCCAGCTGGAATCAAACGTCTATACTGTGATCTAGACATGTCCGCTCAAAGTCTCTACCTCAAGGGCACCGTAGTAATATGATCTACCTGGCACGGTCTGGACTATAATCTGTCTCTGTTCAATCTCAGAATAAGAAAATCATGATAAACTAATTTTTCCGGTTGCACATTGTGATAAAAAGATCTAGACACATGACGTTGTTTTCTGCAATGTACAATTATATCTTGCCTGACAATTCCCAGAAGAACTTGTCTTATCAAAGAAAATGGTATAAAACTTACAAATGTGAAGGTTTTTTTAGTAGAATATGTATTTGAAATGATAGTCCTTGCAGAAGTGGCCAATGTGCAGGTTTGGTGTAGATCAACCATGTTATCAATGTGAGCTCTTGTCAAACCTGTTCACACTAAGGGGGAGATCTGTAACACTACATGGTGTATGCACCCCAAAGCTGCCAATTACTTCACCAAAAGCTTTTCCCATCAAATGAAGCAGACTGCAAGCTCCTGACAGTATAAACTTTACTTTGCCCCTGTTTGCCCTCTCCATGATACTTGTGATGATCTCGTTTGATAATGCTGTGTCTGAACCCACTATGAGGCATATGCACTTCACAGTGGCCACAATTATCATGGATAGCTAGGCATCTGTCCACTAAAAGGACCCAATGTTACTACATAGCATACGTTTCTCTGCAGTGTCTTTCTGTACAGGAAAGAGCACATAACAGTATGATGGAAGCAGAAAAATACACTTTTGGCCTTCATCTGTTGAATGGCGGTCCGATGAGAACATTACAGTTTGCGTTGGGATACTGCAGGCCAAGTGCCCTTAGTCTAACACTGTAGGGTTTATGGCATAAAAAAAAAAAAAAAAAAAAGATTTTACGGTTATTACCAACCAGTAGAAAGAAGGCCAACCATGACATTATCTACAGGCATCCCACTGACTTTTCTAAAGTATACATACATGACAGCAGTACAATAATTTGCCAATGGCCTTGGTTAGAGAACAGGAGATAAAGGCTAAAATTTCACGCTGCCCAAGTAGACGACACGATGCACAGGATGTGAAGAGGAAACACTAGGTAAGAATATTCCAAGTAGTTCATTAGGTCTACACATTTCAAAGTATAACTTCTTCTCAAGACAGAAACTACTAGAAATGATTTTTTTTAGTAGTTTCTGTCTTGAAAAAAAAAGTTTAAACTTCAAAACACATAGACCTAATGAACTGGCTTGGCAGTGACAGGTGTCAATCTTTCAAATATAAATTTTATTCTGGAAGTTCCACTCCTGATTTTGGCAAATAAATACTGATGTATAAGGGGCCTTTCACACTTGCGTTTTCAAAACTGAAAACCTGATTCTTACAGGATTCATACTTTTGCCATTCACTTTAATGATTTCAGGTAGAATCTTATTGCTTCAGGTTTTTTTCCTGAAATCATTAAAGTGAATGGGCAAAAAAATGAATCCTGTAAGAATCAGATTTTTTCGCTCCCGCGCCGTTGGATCCAATATCGGACCAATGTTGGGATGTGTAAAGTGGCCATTAATGTTGAGACATACTACAACACAATTCTGAGAATATCTAGAACACAGCATGGTTATAAGACATCATTGACGTGTTTAGGCTTTGCTCACACCAGCAGTTATAATTTTATTGTCCGTCAATGTCATGGACCCCATTGACAATATTAGGGTCAGTGCCCCACATGCACCCAACAATATTGGGGGGAGGTCTGTGTTGAAAATGAGACTTATGGTGGGTTTACACACACCAATTTCTGTGTCCAATCTCTGAACAGATCTCTGGTTGCAGTGAAATTATGGACACATAGTCTCCATTTTGTGCTGTGTACAAAATGGAGCAATGTGTCATGATTTCACTGCAACCAGAGATCTGTTCAGATATTGGACACAGAAATTGGTGTGTGTAAACCCACCATTAGTGTAACTAGGTGCAAAGTTGTGTGAACTCAAGCTCCTTAATGAGCATTATTAATGAATTAAGTGTAATGAGTCGATGATGCCGTATATAACCAGTTAGGGCCGCTTTACACACACCAACGTCTGTGACCAACTTCTGAACAGATCACTGGTTGCAGTGAAATCATGGATACATTGTTCCATTTGTGGCTGTGTACAAATGGAACAATGTGTCCATGTTTCATTGCAACCAGTATCTGTTCAGAAGTTGGTCAAAGATATTGTGTGTGTAACGTTGGCCTTAAGTATCAGGAATCAACTGACCAGAGAGCCTTCATTCCAGTAGCAGAACTTTTATTCCGCAACAATCTACAAAACTCATTCAAAGAAAGTTGTTGAATCCATAGAGGTCTATAAAAGCAAATAAATCTGCATGAATCACAGGATGACTCACGGTCTCACCCACAGGAGTGGTCACAATATTCGGTCTTGTCCAGTCTAGCTAGAATGTTTTACAGGAGCTCAAAGAAATTCAAGAAATGTATCTGTAAGGGTGCTTTCACACTGGCATTTTTATGAAAATGAGGCAGATTCGGACAAAAAAAAAACGCATCTGCCGCATTTTCCGCCTAGCAGCCGCACTTGCGAAACGCCCCACGCGGTTTTTGCGCGGCCGCACCCTCCGCAACCGCACTCTCCGCACCTGCCACACCTTACCAAAAGCCGCATACACAATGCATGGGGTTTGCTGCAAGTGTGCCCCAAGTGCGGCCATTAGGCGGGACCCTCGGCAGATGCGTCTTTTTGTCTGGATCCGGGCAAAAATGCCAGTGTGAAAGGGGCCTAAGGCTACTTTCACATCAGCGATTTTCACCATTCGCGGCAGATCAGGCAGTTTTGATGCATCTACCGCGTAATAGATCATTTGCGGCAAGACTGCGTTTGGCTTTATTTATTCCCTATGGGATTTGTGGTCATGTCTGGCACTTGCGGCAAGTCAAAAAAACACTGCTAGCTGCTTTTTTTTCCTGTTGCCACAAGTGTCGGATTTGCCAGATCTGGCAAAACCGCAATTGCCGTACATGACCGCAAGTCCCATAGGGAATGAATAAGGCCAAACACAGTCTTAATGCAAATGATCTGTTATGCGGTAAAACTGCCTGATCTGCCGTGAATGGGGATAAAAGCTGATGTGAAAGCCTCCTAACAGTCACGTCCAATACAGAAGATCACAATACAGTCCTATGAGGTCAGGTTGTAATTCCTATGCAACGACTAGTCAAGATTGGCTGGGGTATCAATTCATGGAAAAGCCATTAGCGGCAACACACTTCCCTTTATCCTTTTCTGCTACCAACATTTATAGATGGGGCATCCAGCACTTTGACCTGGTCACACATGATGGGGTATATACTACTACTATGCCATCAGTGTTACTAAGAAATGTTGTACTAGCAAACTGAACAAAACATCTGCAAATTCTTCCCTATTAGATAATCGTTCAGAAGATTTAATCTTTGAGCAGCATAGTATAGGGCAAGAGAGCCCGATTCCAGAAATGTGTCACTTATTTGGATGTGCACTGTAGTTTCAATACAACAAATGTTTTATCAGCAAGAGATTATAAATAAAGGACTAGGTCTCACATGCAGAACAGTCCAGCTAATCTGGATAATCCTGGCCCCACCACTCACTGACAGATTGCAGACAATATACAATGCACAAAGGAAGCTGCCAGTTAATGGTGTGGGTGAGGTAATACAGGACTCAGCCTTCTGAGCACTGCTACATCTACATGACAAAAATCAAAGATTCTATCCAAACCATGCCAAGCAGCATACCAAGTGATACATGCCTGGCATCAGGATTTCTAACCCTACATTATGCCGATTACATAGCAAAAACCTGCTGAAAGATTTGCTTTAACTCAAAAGAAGATACACATGCATGCATGCAGTATGTCAATGTTAAATTTATGCAGAAATTAAAACGATATATCTGAAACTATTAAGTTTGGGGGTATGTAGGTGGGTGAGGCTGAATATTCCTTAACGTTAAAGGGAACCGGTCAAGCTATTTTGTGATATTAAACTGCCCCCAATGTGTTTTAAAATGATGCACTGTGCACCTCTAACAGGGTTTTCTAAAAACAAAATTCCACATATTTATCTTAAAAAAAAGACTTTATATGCTGAAGTGACTGCACACACACACCTGGCCTCAGTCATAGGGGAGGTGACTGCACACATACACCTGGCCTCAGTCATAGGGGAGGTGACTGCACACACACACCTGGCCTCAGTCATAGGGGAGGTGACTGCACCCATACACCTGGCCTCAGTCATAGGAGAGGCACTTTTACTTGCTTCAGTCACTCTCACTCAAATACAGCCATGATATTTTTTGAACTTCATCAGGCCCCCCACAGATAGTAATTGATTGCTATCACTGCAGTATAGCAGAACTTGGTTAAGGGCCTGTGACATGAAGTCGCGACCATGTGACCATAATGGGTGAAGCTAAGCAGGCCTAAAGTGAAGGACATGTGAACTTAGCTCCCATTAAGGTCACATGGTTGTGACATCACTACGGTTTTTCTACAGTTTGCTATACTGAGCTCCACCCTTTAATGTCACATGGTCGTTACATTACTACAGGTCCTTCACCACTATTTCTCCAATGCCAAGCTTCGCCCATATGGTCCCATTCTCACAGGACCTGTGGTGTTGTGACGACCATGTGACTGTACTGGGTGGAGCTCAGTATAGCAAAACTGTACAAGGACCTGTGGTAATGTCACAACCATGTGACCTTAATGGATGGAGCTCAGCATGAGTGAATTTTTACAGGACCTGCAGTGATGTCTATACATTACAATGCAAGTTCTAAAAAATATTCTGGAGGAATTTGAGTGGTGATGAGTGAAGCAAGCAAAAGTGCCTCCCCCATGACTGAAGCCAGGTATGTGTGCAGTCACCTCCCCTATGAGATATATGATCTGAAGGGGAGTCCTGTGTGACAGATTAGTCACGTCATTGAATTTTTAGTTCTAGAAGACAAAATGATGAAGCAGATCATTATCTGCACCACTGTCCACTTACATATATATACACATTTGCAACATTAGCATATGTTAAGGAGTTGTATTTTTTTATTCCTGCACCCAAATCCAGAGGGGTTGCAAGAAAAATTGCTGCATACAACATGTGCAGCTCTCTCCTCTCTTCCATCATTCATTTTAGTGGATGAAAAGCGCTGCAAAAACTACTAAAGCATCGACCTCCTGCATCAGGTCCGCTGGACTCAAAATACGCGGTGAAAAAATAAAAATAAATAAATATTGCAGCATGGGTATGAGATTTCAGAAATCTATTTTATGCAATATCTTCTTAATTGGTCTATCAGACTAATTAGATCATTGATTGCATACATATCTATTCATTTCTCACATTGTTTGACATGTGACACCTCTTGGGAAAGGCTCCATCGAGAGCTGAAACAGTTGGTGTCGATCAATAATTTACTACCGTATTTTGGATGTGCCATCTCCTTTTTTGGCTTTCTATATAGGAAGCTTTGCAAAATATTTGGGATATTTGCACCCATTTTAGAAAAAGCTGTTTTTCTATATTACACGACAAATTATTACAATATTATTTATTGGCCTTCAGCTCGATCCCAAGCCAAAGGAACTTGATGAATGAATGTTCTGTAGGAAGGTCAATCTTATGTAGCCTAGATAGGTCCACCAGGGTCTTCTCCATACACATTATTGTACATCAAATGCGCTGCATAAAACACATAGCAAAAACACCATGCGTGAACATATCCTAGATTTCTACAACTTCATCTTTAATAATACATTGAAATTCATAGGGTTGTGGGATGAAGCATTTAGATTTACATGTGGTTGTCGTTTATAAAGGATTCACATAAGGCCCCCTTTACACTGCGTTTTTTGCACATCCTTGTGGATCCTTGAATTTCAAGGATCACACAGACAGGCAGTGATCTGTGGCAGCGGATCCCAACTAATACCCACGGACTATTTTTTTCACTGATCCGTCATCAGTTCCATAGATAAGGGTGGGAGGAGCTGTACCTTGCTTCTGAGCATACTCAGTACAGCAAAACGGACCAATTTTACAGATCCGTTTTTTCACGGATCCGTCTCCATAGACCCCCAGGTTATATGACGCAGACCGCGATGGATCCAATTCTGTCCGCTCCGATTTTGTGCTGCCTTCAAAAAAGCGGTCTCAGATTCTGGGTACATGAAAAAAAGTGTACACAAACGGATCCCTGACAAAAATGATACAAAGGGATGGCCATATAGGACCAATCCGTGCCAATAGGGATACAAGGCAGGCAAAAAAGGATCCCTGGCTATCTATTTCAAAACGGATAGACATGGATTCCCTAAAAACGCAATGTGAAGGGGGCCTAAAAATTTACAATGTAACTATCATATATACTAATGCATCTCAATGAATTAAAATACTATCAAAAAGTTTATTTCAGTTATTCAATATATAAAGTGAAACATATATATTATATAGAGTCATTACAAATAGTGATCCATTTCAAGTGTTTATTTCTGTTAATGTTGATGATTATGGTTTACAGCGAATGAAAATCCAAAAGGTCATTATTTCAGAATTTTAAAGTAGGGAGGATGAAGGGTTAGAAACCACACTGCCGTATTCCACGTGACATCAAAGGGTGAATATCATATTGATTCATTAGTCAACGTGTTTAAGGGCTCCCAGAAACACCCTGTAATATGGCAACATGATATTGATTTTTGATGATATTCTAATTCATTGAGATGCACTAGTATCACTGGTGTTATGTATTCTATTTGTGTATAATATGTGACTCTTCAGATTTTGTGTCATTATTAAAGGGAACCTGTCACCCCCGACCCCCCAGGGCATTTTATTCTGTGCCCACTAGGTTACACATAGTGTAAATGGGGTTCTGTATGTGCCCAGACTGACCCCACATACCTGTGAAATGAACTTCTACTCTTTCCAGAGCTGGCCTCCTATTGAGTCACGGAGGCTGGTATAGAGTCATGGTGGGGAAACATATCACTGCCCCCCTGGCTGCAAACCCCACTCTGCATGCTTCAAATTTCCCGCCCCTCCTCTGGCTGGCTCTTGAGTGACAAGAGCACTCGCACCGGCGCAGTGGAGTGGGTGTCTGTGGTCCATAGAACAATGCTGAAGTCTTGCAAGACTTCACTAATCTCGCGAGACTTCGGCACTGACCGTGGCACCTGCGCCGGCGCAGTGAAGCAGGTGTCTGAGGTCCATAGAAGTGATGAAGTCTTGTGAGACATCACAAATCACGTGAGACGTCTACACTATGCACGGACACCCGTTCCACTGCGCAGGCCGGGTGCCGCAATCAGTGTCAAAGTCTTGCAAGATTAGTAAAGTCTCGCGAGACTTCAGCATAGTTCTCTGGCCCACTGACACCCACTTCACTGCATCGGTGCGAGTGCTCCTGTCACTCAAGCGCCGGCCATAGGAGGGGTAGGAAATTTGCAGGACTGGATTTTAAGCCAGTGGGGCGGCGAGACGTTTCCTCAACATCACTCTATACCAGCCTCCATGACTCAATAGAAGGCTAGCTCTGGAAAGAATAGAAGTTCATATCACAGGTATGTGGGGTCAGTCTGGGCACATACAGGGGTTACTAGAACCCCATTTACATAATGTGTAACCTGGTGGGCACAGTATAAAATGCCCTGGAGAGGGGACAGGTTCCCTTTAAGCCTGATGAAGAGACCTAAGGCCATGTGCAAATGTTCAGTATTTGATGAGTTTTTTACCTCAGGATTTGTAGACAAAACCAGGAGTGGAGCAATCAGAGGAAAAGTCTAATAGAAACACCTGTACCACTTCTGTATTTATCACCCACTCTTGGTTTTGGCTACAAATCCTGAGGTAAAAAACTTATCAAATACTCAGCGTGTGCACGTGGCCCAAGTTGTCTCGAAAACTGCTATTTGTTACCATCTTTTCTTTTGGTCATTAAAAGGTGTCAACCACTGAGGACTCTCATGGTGGGTTTACACACACCAATCATTGTATCCAATCTCTGAACCAATCTCTGGTTGCAGTGAAATCATGGACACATAGTTCCATTTTGTGGCTGTGTACAACATGGAGCAATCTGTCCATGATTTCACTGCAACCAGAGATTGGTTCAGAGATTGGATACAATGATTGGTGTGTGTAAACCCACCATCAGATTCTAATATTTTTCTATCTGCTGGCTAACACGGTACAAACATATTTTACCTTATCATAGCTGCATGCATATTAGAAACATACTTTCATATACTTGTATACTGTTTTTGTCTGTTTGTATTAAAAGCATAAAAGTCTATACAGGAAAAAAGGAAGAGAGGCAAGAAGCAACCTCCCAGTTCAGGCCTCCCACAAGTGCTTCCGCTCACACTGGACCCCAGCACTTCCTCCAGCAGAGGCTTCTACACTTACAGCAAACATAAATAACAGGCAGCTTCTCCCAGCACCTCTCCCTTGTACTCAGCAGCAGATTCGGATTAACCCCTGCCTTGCCCAGCCTGCACACAATACCCTCATTCTTCTTGTACAGGTTAACGCTACCTAGGTACAAAGCATACACACACACACACTAGCACATGGACACAAGCGCACATGCATGCACACACACATGCACACACTATATAAGACACATGTTTGCACAGCTGCAGTGATCCCCCTGTACAGAGCACGCACAATGCTACTGTTGTGGCAGCAGTTCTCGCACCACCCTTACACTGTTACTAAAAATAGTAGAAGTACTTTGTTGCACATATTTCAACGCGCCTTTCACCAAGAATGATGTGAGACGTGTTTGTGCCAATTTTTATGACTTTTTCCCTTATTCTCATCGTTAGTTGTAGCAGAAAGCATTGCAGCATGTGTGTTAAAGTCAAGCGCCATATTGAAATAATCAAAAGAAGCGTACAGACTTCGCCACATTATGATTTAGTTGTATTAGCAAAATGGAACAACTTACCCTTGTGCACAATTGTGTTTAATTACAAGCTCTCATTTGCCATCTTAATAAACCATATGGAACAATGTGTAAAATATAGAGGTTTTAGATTACTCTGGCATGTGTTACTAATGGACTGGATCACTGGTTAGCACTGCAGTCTTGCTGCACTGGGGTCCTGGGTTCAAATCCCACCAAGGGCAACATCTGTGAGGAGTTTGTATGTTCTCCCTGTGTTTGTGTGGGTTTCCTCCAGTTTCCTCCCACCCTCCAAGACATACTGACAGGGAAATTAGATTGTGAGCCCCAATGGGGACAGTGGTGATAATGATTTCTGTGAAATAAGGTGGTGCTATAAAAGTATAATAACTTCGATATGATATAGCTACTAACTGGTAGACTGTGAGCCCTCATGGGTCCTCTCTCCCCCTGTACCTGTGTATCTTGTATTGTTCATGGTTATGGTACTTGTCTATGTATGCACCTTGTCACATGTAAAGCACTATGGAATAAATGGCACTATAATAATAAATAATAATAACAACATCACCTTGAGCTATAGTATGACAATAGGTTATGTACGGCATAACCTATGTGATTGAAGCTGTGCTCACTGCCCGGCAGATTGCGTTATATGGACGTGTATAGAGGTAAGGTGTGGGCAGTCTGCACACCCACAGACCTAACCTCGCCATACTTTCCCCTCCGACTATCTCACACGCATTTCCAGCCCTTTGCCCCTCTTAGCGCCCACACGATTCTGGCACCGGAACGTGTTGGGTGAGCCCGTACCTCATTCTCTTCTCCGACTGGAAGCCTCTCATTAGCCAAAGCAGCATTTTCCGGGGGATTAGCATGAACAGAAAGCAACCACCATCTTCTGCCAACTCCAGCGTGCTGTATTCCCAGCGATCACCCACTAAAGCGAGGAATATAAGAGCCCACAAAGTCTCCCAAGTCCGAGAAGGCGAAAATAAGTAAGCAGTCAGGAAATCAGTCAGAAGTGCCGCCAAAATGTGAGCCCTTTCTAAAGAAAGGCCCTCCCTTAGAAAGGCTGCCAATCAAACATGGGTCACGAGGCTGTTTGCTCAGACTGAATAGAGTTCCTATTGACACAGCTTATGGCTGCAGCATGCAACCCTCAGCAAAGCTTTCATGAACAGATCAAATTACACAGTCTCTCCCTTTCTGCATTTAGGGGCGGCCATAAAATACAATCTTTCCCAGAATACATTTTTTTTTTCAGGCGTCCATGAAATAAATCTCCAAAATTGAGCAGTGTTTGTTCAGTGCACAGAACCCCTAGAACACAGTAACCTATAGGGGGACGACATGTTTTACCAGCTACAGCTGCAAAAAGTGCGAAAGAAAGTAACGACAAAGAGCAGGGTTGTTACACTTCACTCTACAGGGAACTCACGTGGTCCTCCTTTACAATTAAAGAGATCTTAACAAAAGTATAAAATTATCTTCCTTCTGCATTCGACAATCCAGAAATTCTGATAATAATCCGACAGAAAATTCTAATTTCCAGTAACAGAAACACCAGGTGTAGCGCACTTTGTAGTAGTTTTCTCATCTACTCTCTAAGCAGTTTCTACCTTTAAAAGTAAATTGTACATTCATTTTAGATTGGAAGTGGTAGTTCTTTCTATTACAATCCAACAATCCAAAATATATTAATCTGGTCATTAATTCTGAATTATTCTAAATCATACATAAATGATGCAGCAATCCATATGGCTAGTACCAGCGAGTAAAATTTTCTCCCAGAATTAAATAAACCAATTTGCATACATTTTTCAATAGGGTATTAGGAAAAATAAAAAAAAAAATATAAAAAAAAGGAGTACACACACCTGTTGTTCTAAAGGTACCGTTACACGCTTCAATGTTAAGATATCACCAACGATCTCGGTCGTTAGGACATCTTTTTTACATCGTTGGCGAGCTGTCACACTTGTAGATATCGTGGACGATGCACTGACAATCCAGCGAGCGGATCGTCTGAATTGAGAACATGTTCTCAAATCCACGATCAACAATTTATCGTAGTCGTATTTCGGTGTTACACGCAACGACATCCTAACGATGTTGTTTCAATGACTCCAAACCCGTGACGTTTCAACGATACAGTTCACGAGATCGTGCCGTGTAACGGGGCCTTTAGGGAGAGCCCAGACCCAACCACTTCCAATTTAATATCGGATCGAATCTCTCATTGGGTTAGCTCTGCCCAGACTTTAGTATTTGTTCTTGAGATGCATAAAGAGGGGAGACGTGAAAAAGTAGTGGACGACTCATTTAAAGAATTGCTCCGAATTAGGCAAACATGCTTGCTTTCTGTCAGACATAGTACCCCTTTCACAGATCATGAATTGTAAAAGGTTTAAAGAAAAAAAAAAAAAACTCACAGGCAGCGGTAGTTTTAAATAAAAAAAAAAAAAAAAAAAAACACACACACAACAACCAAGTATCAGTTGTCTAAGGCCGGCTTCACACCATGGTTTTTGTGATCTGGGGCTGTCCTGTGTGAACCAGAAAGCACCGGATCTGATTTTGGCACCAAAGTATTCTATTCCTATGGGGCCGAATGGGGCCTGATGGCAGTGATTTGCCATCTGGTTTCCATCTCTCCGGGAGAACATTTTTTTTCCCCCCGGACACAGAATCGCAGCTTGCAGCGTTTGTGTCCGGGGAAAAACAATCTGATAAAACCGGATCCACCGGGATCCGGTGCGATCTGGCACCCCCCAATATAGGAGGCTATGGTCACTGGATCGCACCATATCAGATAGAAAATCGGAT
Source organism: Allobates femoralis (assembly GCA_033576535.1). Taxonomy (NCBI): domain Eukaryota; kingdom Metazoa; phylum Chordata; class Amphibia; order Anura; family Aromobatidae; genus Allobates; species Allobates femoralis. Next base: position 138,120,385 of record JARQOC010000008.1, on the reverse strand, counting down.
CCAGCTGCTGGACGCCGGGTACTGAAGTTCAGCAGCGCCCAGCGCTGAACTTCAGCACCTGCAGAGCTCCGCGCTGAGATTTCAGAACCGCAGTTAGCTCCCATATTTGCCCTCCGGTTCTGTTCTGTTAAGAGCCGTCAGGCTGTGTCCGGTGCTTCCTGCAAAACACCGGACACAGCCTGACAGCTCAAAACCGTGGTGTGAAGCCAGCCTAAGATTTCCACATCACTTTCAATGTGAGTGCAGGAAGGGTAAGCTTAGGTGCACAAAACTACCTTGGTGTGAGGTGGTGAAGGTTACGCCAGCAATGTCAGTATCCGTCTATCATGGGTCTCTGTTAAAACTGGTGAGAAGACGCTTTGGTGGGTCTTGAGAGATGGGCAGACCCTGGGAAACAAGCAAAGTCTGGGGACTTATGAGAGATCACCGCTATATTGTTGAGAGTGCCCTAAAGTACAGAGACGGTGCCATTTGACGGTGTGTAAAGTACCAATGAAGCCAGAACTGTGTTTGGAGCATCTGCTGTGGCGACAGACTATTTCTGGGATTGGCTGCGGTCTATTGTGGAATTGAATCCCCTCAAGCTTCTGCATATACACGAAATCGCTAGCAGCCCGACAGTGGTCCCCCTCCGCGTGTGACAAGTTATATAAATCCAGCTCGGTTCCATAATTCACAGATGAGTGAAGGGCCTGTGGAATTCTTCCCCATGCAAGTCCTTCGCTCAGGCCCCGCTACAGGCATCTTTGGCGGGAAGCATGTAGGCAAGGCTAGTGTTTGACGCTAAACCAAGTAGGCTGCAGCAATTGTAAAAAGAACTAAACTTTCTACCAATATTGCTTGCAGTCAGTGTTCACGTTTGTGACCTTGGTAGTCTTCTACTGTGTGTGTTTAATGGGGGAGAGGGTAGTATAGAGTTGTGTTTAAGCTTGTGAACTACTGTCTTGTCCCGCCGAAAGGCCATTCCAAGCACCCAGTAATTTGTACTGCGTCATTACCACACTCCTTTACTAGGCAGGGCATTTCTTAGGTAAATTTTGCTGTAATCGCCCTGTGACATCCCAGGTCAGAGTTGCTGGGGCAGTAATGTGGTCCCGGTCAACCGCGACCGGGTGTGTGTGGCGCCCCTGCGGATCTAGTCACCACAGAGGTGCTGCACCCCAGTCAGAGGTATAGTACCCCACTCTCAGGTAAGAGTGGACACTTAATGGTATCCAGACACCCAGGCCAGGACTACACCTCTCCAGGTCAGGGTTAGGGCAAGATTGCTCCTAAAGGAAGAGCACAGTCCCTGATCCTGTCTGGAGGGGAGCAACCAAGGTAGTAGGGTTGGGTGGAGAGGAGTTTAGAGGATCACCCAGGAGAGAGTGAAGCCAGGGAGGACACATGTTAGTGATGCAGGACACATGACAGAGTATAAAATGATGAGAGAAACATCTAGAAGACAGTTGGTGGGTGGCTGTCACAAACTGAAGGAGTCAGAGGGCCAGTGTGTGTCAGACAGGGACAACATCTAGAAAGATGTCCTGAGGACTGGAGCCAGTGGAAGCTCGTCCTAAGACTGTAGAGAGGCAAGACCGAACAGAGGAGCTGAGAGAAAGAAAGACTTGCTAGCAATATTCTAGCTGCAGCCAGAATGATGATTCAAACACACTGGAATTCTACCTTGATCCAGACAAGGACCCGCATCCTACAAGCAATCGATTCGATTTACAGGACAGCAGAAGTTGCAACCCTCTCATACAGTTCCTACCCCATATTTGAAAAGACGTGGGCACCATGGCTGCAATATAGATCCACCAATGAGTTTACCAAGAAACTGGCCCTTGCCTGAAGACCATCTATATTGCTGAAGCTATTATTGAGACCCTGCCTCTGTGGCTTTGTGACTATATCATACTTCGTATGATTAAATGAGCTTGCACCCTCTCACCCAAGGAGCATCAACGCCTCTGCACAATAAAGCTGTGAGTAAACATCTTGACACTGCACCCCGGGGTGTCTGACTTTTTTGCTGTGCCCCTGCGCTGTAACATCTGTACCAACTCACCCAGTAACATCTGCTGCCTTGGTTTGGGGGTTCAGCCCTACCCGTAGAGGGCTTTCCAACTAAGCTGCCTTGTTACCAACCCCAGTGGAACTGTGTAGCGGTGGCGGCCATCCTTAGCCGTGACCCGCGGGTGGCATCACGTGAATGAGTCTGGTACTCCTCTCCCTGAAGACTCCTTCCCTCATCACCTATCCCCGAAGCAGAGCACCCCAGCCCCTTTTGATTGACCTCTCTGGGTCACGGACCGGATCATGCCACCGTGACATCCCCAGCAACGACATTGTCAGGACCTGGCTCCGAGTACCCCATGGCCCCCACAGGGCAAGTCATGTGTCATTGTTTTAGTGGTTATTCTCATTATAGTGTTGGAGATCTCTATCCAGTGCCCATTTAGTATAAAGATCCAAGTTTCCAAAATGGTCTGTTCTTGTTTCAGATCAGTGACCTGCTGTATCTGTGGCGCCCCACATGGTTAGGTGTCACAGTGGGGTATTGCACTTGTAAAAGTGGTGTGATTTTCCCCAACTGCAAGTGGATGCTGGGCTGGTGGGAACCATTTCTGCACTCCCAAACTAGACTAGTGGTGGGAGGTTGCCAGGGAGGGATCTAGCACCTCTGGGGAGAGTGAGAAGGGAGTTGGAGAGGAGTCGGAGGAGGAGTGTGGAGCGATGCGGAAGGTCTAACAGGACAGCTCCAGGCTGATCCTGAGGGAAGATGAAAGGGGATCCTGAGAGAGTGTGCCTGACACGTGAGTCTGGGCTCAAGGAAGGGGGAACCCAAGCATGGAGCGAACATACTCCAGGGAATTCAAAAGTCCACCACGGGAACGCCGGACCAGAGAAAATGGCCAGAGTCCACCTCTGAAGTCGTCAACCAGTTGCTGTGGTCTGTTCCGTCTGGCAGGGTACCACAGCCGGTGAGCGGTCTGCCTGCTTCTTCACTTCCAGGGAGGGGAACCCCAAGACTACCTTCAAGGAGTAATTGGGTATAGACTCATCCTAGGTGGGGAAGAAAGAACACGGGTTCGTCAACTAAGGTATACCATGGCTACCACATACCACCTGGCATCCACTTGCAGCCACCCGTAGAGCTACCTGTTTCTTTAACAACTTTTGCTGAAGTGTGGACTTGTATGCTGATGACTGATTACAGTAAAGTACCCGGGAGAGTGACTTTGCCTCCTTGTCTTTGTGCTGCAGAATTCAACCTGTTTGCTTACAGGAACGCTGCCCCGGAGGATCAGCTCCACCTGTAGGGAGCTTTGCCATCCTTGCCGCGATACCATCGCCCTCTGGAGGACTGTGGTGGCGCTGGTGACCCATCACCACATACTACAGGTGGCGTCACGTGACAATAACTCTTATCCCTTGTACATAACCCCTCTTTGAAGTGTCACCCAGGCACCGCCACCCGTGACATCCCCATGAACCCCTCTGAGCCTGATACCCGAGTACCCCCGGGCCTGGGGCTCGACATATCCTTATACAAAGTCCTAGGTACTCTGCTTACATCGAGTCACTTGACCTAAACTCCTAACATTTCATATATGCCTATGAGGCTGCAGAGTGAGTCAGCAGACCTGCGCCTGCTCTGTGCATCTGAGCTTACCATCCTGAACCCATGCAGTTGCTCCAAAGCTGCTCAACTAGTTTGCAGAGCCGACGGCATATCAACAGTGCTGCAGCCAGTCAATGAGTTCAGCACACAGAAAGTACATTGATTATCACTGGCTAGCATAATGCTTACTCATAATCCAGAATCTCAAGACACAAATATATAATGAAATGGAAATAATAGAAGTCTTATCAGAACAATGTTTTTAATTCATGTCGAATAAAAGTAATGTTGGGCTCATCAAAAGCAAACATTCACATCTGTACTAGACCAATATAAAGACACAGCAGCTGATGATAGCCCCTCCACAACAGCATATTTCACTGTACAATGGCAAAATTTCAGTGCAACAATGGAGCAGAAGTTTGCCAGGTGAGACACACCTGAAAGGGAGGTAGCTTAGAAATGGCCAATATCAGTGCAACTACATGAATATGCAGGTAAAGTGCAATGTAAACAGGTACATGTGTGGTTAAGAGATATACACACTAGTATACAGGCAGCAGAGAATCAACTACTTCCAAGACTCTTCTAGATAAGGTAGAGATAATACCACTTTGACAACGAAACATCAAAGGTTGTAGGGCAAAAAGCAATCATGGAGTCATGGTTTATGGTAAAGCTTTCACCTGTTCTATAATCTTATATGGCCTTAAACATGATTGGTGGGGAGTGAAAACATTTGTTCTATTGGTGCTGCTATTCATAAATGACCTTGCAGTTATCAACACGAGCAAACGAAAAATAATCCGGCCATATCTGGCAATACTGTGCCTGAATGGAAATTAACTAGTCACTTTGTACCATATGATTCTCACATTTACATTATAATATATATATTACACATACATACACAGTATATATACACACACACTCATGCGCATATTTTGTACATGACCTTTTCATTGGATCCATTAAAGCCAAGGGGATTGCTGCGCTGCTCCATCGCCAGCATTCCCAAAGATATCCAATGGAGCTGTATCACCTCTTGAAAAAGAGGGTAACCCCCATTTTCAAGGGGTAGTGCAGCTCTGTTGTAAGTGCTTGATAAGTTAATTATATTTTTTATAATACACTTATACAGCACTGGAATACTAGAATTTTAGGAACATTTTTAATAATGTTAACCATCAATATGTGGAGTCTGGAACCTCACCAGAAGTTTGCAGCAGAATTCTGGGGTGAAAGGGTTTGAAACGTGCCAACATTTTGTGTGTAACTTATTTTAGATGGGTAAACATTTTTACAACTTTTGGAATTTTTATAACATTTCTGGCCAGCTCCATGCAGAGAAGACCCGGCCTAAGACTGGGTTCACATTGGCGTTCCCCTCCGCAGCGTTCTGCGGAGGGAAACCGCCCATGTGAGCGCAGCCACCGCAAGTCCCTATGTTTATAATGGGGATGCACGGTGCTGCACTTGACTGCTCATGACCGTGCGCTCTTATCCATTTGCCTGGGTGATTTGTACCCATGCGGATGCTTGCGTACAAATCATACATTGTCGTCCGCACCAGGAACGCGACATGTGATGCTTACAAATCACACAGGCAAATGAATAGGAGCGCACGGTCATGCGCAGTCAAGCGCAGCACCGTGCGTCCCCATTATAAACATAGGGGCTTGCGATGGCTGCGCTCACATGGCGGTTCCCCTCCGCAGAACGCTGAAGCCAGCCTAAATAACTGAAGTGGTAAAACTCCTCAATAGGCTCAATTCAAGTTAAAAGTTGATTCCAATATTGAACAATAAACGCATAACTAAAGTTCCATCACTTTTTCATCATTAAAGAACCCCATGATCCTGAGAATAAGGCGGTGTTATAGTGATCGTTAACATGATTAAAATATTCTTAACATTACAGTATTCCAGTGCTATTCCAGTTACAATCTAAGTACAATGAACTTATTCAACAATTGAAAACAAACCTTTTTTTCCGTGAAATGATGAAGCAATTTACCAGAATTCCTGTTGGACTACTCCTTATAGCAAGTATATGGCTTCTCTTGTCCATTAATGTTTGCTATACCTGAAACGCATTTGTCAACTATGAATACATTTATCCAATAGATCAGAAGCGCGCCAAGACAATCTGCCAAAAATATCATAAAAATAGCAAACGTGAATTCGTAGAAGTGATTTCAGAAGAGCTGTAATGGGACATCCCACTTATTGCAGTCCGCTCAGCCGGCTGGATCACTGGGAGATCCACTTTGGGCAATCGGCTACGGCACTTCATGGTTGAGAGTCATAATGGAGGATGTTCTCAGATCTAGTGGTTGTAGATTGTTTGACTCCCTCTATCGGCTTTACATGCCCTAACACAGCTGTCAGGGCCAGACAAATCCTTTAACAATACTTTTTTAAACATAATGGCATTATGGGCTTTGGGATTAGTTATTGGTAAACGTTCATCTTAAATGGTCATTATGTGAAGTGAGCAAACAATTCCGGACTGGACAAAAGCCAAAAGGACAAGCCAATCTGATGTTCATTATGAAGCAAAAGCAACATAATCTGTCTTTGTGCGGGGAAACCTAACTGGCCAGTTGTTACAAATCCAGTGGTTTGCTCTTAAAATGAAGAAGGGACATCTCATGTGCAACTATATAATAAGGCCATCACAAGTGACGCATTTAGCTAAAACAACTACAGCCTTCTTTCAAACAGCAGAGACGGGCTCACGACTTGTGGGGGTTCCTGTAGCTGAACACTCAGGGAGTACATACATCACTTATTGTGTGGATCAGCGATACATTTTTATTGTAGAACATCCCCTTTAATTACCTCTTTAGAATAAATATCGGAGTATGAGATATCTATTAAAATTAAAATTAAGAAAAAAAAATTAAATTCTGTACTTTCTCAATAAACATGTCGCAAATCCATAAAACTCCTGTGATGTTTTCATTTATTATACAAATTAATAATGCATTGCAAGATACCAAACCCTCATAATAATTGGTTTCCATTTTGGAAGTGTTCACCAAAAAAGGCTTAATACAGTCAATCCTGCTAAAGGAAGCTCTGCAGTGATACCTCGAATTGTCGATTTTTTCAACAATAAAATGTGTCTCTGTTTTCATAGATACATCGCTGCTAATTTTGAAATAAAAAATGGTGGCCCAAGTGATTCCCCTTCCAAAAAATAATATGTGCACCCCTCTCTCCCTTCCATATGCCAAAAAGTGTTTACTAAAATAAAAATCAAGTTAATTTATTTATTCATTACAGTAGTCTTTCATATTAATTTCTGAGTGTTTCTAATATTAACTGATATCTTCATCTTTATTCGCTATAAAAAGGTGTTATTTGTGTACAAAACAAATTAATTGATTTTACATTGTTTCCTATGGAAATCATTGTCCAAGTTTTCGTCGATAGTTTTCAGACGGATTATCGACGAAAACCGAGGTATCGCTGTATTTTCTTATTTTCTCCCCTACGACAGTATCATTATGGAAATAGGTCATAAATGCTTGATCAGTTCAAGTACTCTGTGGCCACAGGTTGTGAGGTTATGTCTGGCACTACAGTTCTCCCAATTACATGAATGTAACAGTACAAGACATAGCCACAAAGGCATTTACAAATATTAGGCTGGAATCACACTGTCCGTGTGAAATGCAACTAAGTCAGACGTGTCACGGATAACTAACTTGGCTGGCTCACACGGTGTCAGTGTATGTCCAACTAATGCCACGGGGAATATACCCGTGATTATGAATAGGCGCGTCACACGGACGATTCTTGCCCGATATCGTTTAAGCGATCTCCTTTTTGATCGCTTAAGCGATATCGGGCAAGAATCGTTGCATGTAATCAAGCGATTTACGAGGGTTAAATCGCTTGATCGTGACATCGCGATCTGAGTTCGGTTCTCAGATCTAGCGATGAACGATGCAACGATCTGCTTCATCGTGGTGTATACACCAGATGAACATCTCCCAGCGGCAGCGCCTATGCTGGGAGATGGTAACTATGGTACACGTCGGGTAACTAAGCGACGCGCGGCGCCTAGTAACCCAAATGTGTACCATAGTAACGAGCGAGATCGCGTCCACATCGCTGGTGAGTCTGTCTGTGTGACATCTCACCAGCGATGTGAGCGATATTGTAAGCGATGCGCGTGCACGTGATCGCTTACAATATCGCTAAAGTTTACGTGTAGCCCTAATCAGACGTGTGGAACCGGACGCCTATTTAGAGTGTCCCCATTATCACCACGGACAAACTGTAGATTCCACGCCATCTAAGTTGAAAATAGCTGCAGCGCTCTAGCAGATATTATGTATTTTTCTTTCTGCTGGAGATCTTGTGGTTGGGAAAAGCACACACTGATGATCCTAAAGATATCTCAAAAATACATGCAGGTTAAATTCATTGTAGGGTTATTCCGCATCTTGTGATCGCTGGGGGTCCAACTACTGGGTCCCCCTCCCCTAGGATCCAGAGAACGAGGCTGTGCAAAGTCTCATCATGAATGGAGTGGGGTTGATATATATGTCAATAAAGGTTAATTTCCAAAACACCATAACTAGTTTGAAGGGAATGCAGCCTGAGAAAGGCTGTAATGTGCACATGCCCTCGTGGCATGTGACCATAGACTTTTTGGAGGAGTGTTTTGGAAAGGGTCTTATTTTACCTTCTCACATACACACCGTGTGAAATCTGGCATATGGCATAACCTTCTCTTGCTTCCAAATAAGCAGAATGTCCCGCAGTCCAACTTGTTTTTTGGTCAACAATGGAGCCCCACGTCACATTATGAAATCTTGAAACCTTTTTTTTGGCAGCCTTTAACCTAGCTTTATTCACAGCAATTGCTCACTGTTGTGACTAACATAAAAAAATGCAGCAAAATCTACATGAAAAACACAGCAAAAATGCACCAAGAAACCACCAATTTATCTGTGCAGATCTTTAAAAACATGTAGATTTTTTATGCAAAAAATCCGCACCACACATTCTATGTCAGAACATAGACGAAGATTACAAATAGCACAAATGAGTGCTGGGTATAGCATATGACACATATGACAATATACAGTATAGCAAAAATGACACAGCAAGATGGAGACTTGCACAGGAGAGTACAGGAGTCCCTAACAGACACAACTCTGTGTAAAATGATTGGTATGTAACCTAGCAACAATCCTGAACATTCTAAAATCACAGCACAGGTAGTTCCCTTACCAGATATACATTGTCAAGGTTGATGAAGTTTTAAGAGTAGTGCAGGAAAACAAGACAACACATGTGCGCTGGATGAATCATCTCTCAAAATGGTTGCTACTACCCAGAATGCTTAGTCACCCACAATGCACTAGGATCTTAAAAGGAGAAAGCACCAAGTAAGGCTGGCTTCACACCATGGTTTGTTCCTGTCCATGGGGATCCTGTTTTTTGCAGGGCCACACAAACAGGAGTGAACAGGACCAGATTTGTAACTCTGGATGCCATTTTGTGTCTGGATCCAGGATTTTGAGGGATCCGGACACAGAAAGAGCAGGGAAGAGCCCAGGCAAGTGGTGCTGGGTCTGTATTTTAACTTACACAATGTATCTACATCCATTGCAAAAGCAAAGGAAAGCAATGTGCTAAAAGAAAGAAAAAAAATACTCGCCTCTCTGCCAAGTGTCCCACGTTGCGAGGCATCCACATCCGATGGCTGCAAGGACCTGAATCAGCTATCTGGGTGGGACGGCAACCCGATCTGCTGTTGTGTCACATGACAGCATCAGCTGAGCGGTTAAATCGCCTGTCCGCCGATCGGTTTTGGCAGGCGATTTAAATCGCTCAGCTGATGCTGTCATGTGATCAGCTGATCAGGTTGCCGCTCTGCCCAGTCAGCTAATTCAGGTGCTGCATGGAAATCTCGCATCGCAGGACACTCGGCGGAGAGGCAAGTATTTTTTTTATCTTTAATACATTGTTTTTTTTTTATTTCACTTTAACACTGTATCTACATACACTGCTAAAGTGAAATTAAAGGAACAGAGTAGTGAATATGTACTGAGCATCTCAGTACACTAAAACAGGATCCGGGAAACGATCCTGTTTTTTTCCCGGATAAGGCGCCCATAGACTCCCATGTTATGTGTGCCGGATCGCCCCCGATTAATCTGTCCGGTTTGGTCTGGTTTTTTCACTGAGCCCAAAATCGGAGCAGTCTCCGATTTTGGGGCCGGGAAAAAAAAACAGGACAGAAACAAATCCAGGACTGAATTGTCAGAATTGGATGGCCATTTATGACCAATCCGGCACCATATGGATACAGGAGAGGCAAAAACGGATCTGTCCTTTTCAAAATGGACATATCAGAATCCCAAAAAACGTGGTGTGAAGCCAGCCTAATGCATATAAAGCTGCCAGATTACATGTTATATTGCAAAATGTTGTTAGTTCTTGTGGCAAATTTAGCCTTACTTTCTCCTTCTAAGTCTAAATGGGTCGAACAGGTCTATCACAAAACATGCAAGCTATAGTCTCCTCCTACTATTGTAAATCTATTTTCCTGTTCATGTGCTCTGTTTTTGAGCATTCCTCCCAACACACCCATCTGCTTCAGGTTGTGAAAAATGTTCACTGGGAAAAAGATAGTGCAAGTCACTATTTGGAGGGAGGAGGAAGGGGAGAACATTTTTTCTGAAAATGTTGAGAACTATTTCAGGATGTTTAAACTCCCAATTAAGGAGCATTTAAAAGTAGTGAAAACTTGTCTTGTTTCTGACCTCCTGACACAGACGTTTGACCAGTACAGAATAGAAGAGGAAAAGTATTGATGTCTGGCTCAAACACACAATACCTTCTTTATAGAGTTAATAAAGATGCATTAACAAACACACAGTAGTACATGACTAGCGTTATCGACACATTTCAGATATTAAACCTTTCAATACCTGAAACGCATTGATGACTACTCTACTTGGTAATGCACCTTTAGTAACCCAATAAAGAAGATATTATGTTGTTGAGCTGGACTTCTTTCAATGTTTTTGTCTTCTTGGGTTTTCAAGGCCGTGGCGTGCTCCACATCAAGGATTAATGGCTACTGGTGAGCTGGACTTTGAACATTTAGTACAGAAGAGAGGTTCAATATTTTTTTGCCTCAAGCCTCTTAAGGTATGTGCACATGAACAGGAAGAACCGCGTCCTGGATACAGTGTCTCTGGACCTGAAGGAAGCCATGGGTGAACGCAGGGTGAGCGCAGGCGCCCTGTACTCATGACCTGCGTTTGGTGCAGGCCTCTTCCTGCATTCACCATCCGAGATCACTTCTGACTCTGCAGCATTAAATCAACATACTGCGGAATTGCGGGAGTCCGGCAACCTGCACTGCAGCTCAAAACATGCTGTGAGGGGAGAAGCACAGTGAGCATAGAAATCCCTAGAAATCCCATCCACTATGCTGGTACTGTACAATACAACATTTTGGCCACAGCTGCAATACGCTGCATCAAAAATGCTGCAATTCCTGATCGTGTGCACGCACCATTATAGACATCAAGAGCAAATAGCCAGTAGCAACCTTTTAGGTTATCTAGCCATAGAGATGTTCCATCCCTGGGAAACACAATTAGAATTAAAAAAAAGTCAATAATAAAAGAGGACCTTATTTGGCAAAAATAAAAAACAAATAAAATGTATATTAGGCTCCTTTCACATTAGCGGTTTTTAAAATTTGGCAGATTCACAGCATCTGCCGTGTAACTGCTGTACTTGCAGCAAGCCCCATTCATTCTCTATGGGACTTGCGGTTTGCCGGATCCGGCACTTGCGGCGTGTGAAAAAAAAAGAAACGCTGTTAGCTGAGGTTTCTTGACCTGCCACAACTGCCGGATCGCGGCAAAAAACGCATTTGCTGCACCTGACCGTAAGCCCCATAGAGAATGAATGGGGCTTGCCGCAAGTCCAGCCATTATGTGACAGATGCGGTAAATCTGCCGGACCTGCCGCAAATCAGCAAAAATGCTGATGTGAAAGTGTACGTATGTGAAATCCTGTATTTATCAGTTGGTTAAGATTTACCTGTAGACCTATAATTCAGCATCGCTACTCCCGATAAATCTCGCTCTATATATCATTTAGAAGCTGCCTGTAGTTTTAGATTTCAGGCATATCCTACAAAGTATTGTAATCACATTTTAGTATAAAATAATATGGCGTTTTGGACCAGAGGTAATTACGTGACACTGTATGGAGACCTGGCATTCGTAGCTTCAAGAGCAATTACCCCTTCCTAAAACCAATAGACAAACAATGAGTCTTTCTTCAGCGTATGACATCACTGATCCAATGACATACTTGACATCAAACAGAGAAATTCTTTATTACGCGGGGACCGCAGAGGTATCCGCTTTGATAAGTACAAATCGTAGTCATGGAAACCATGTTGACTACTAGAAGTGTATAAGGCATGTACACGCTACTGTGATACGAAGGCACAAACAGGAGCATGACGCTACACAGCCAGAGCCACAGACAACGCGTGCCTACAGTCTCCGGTTAATATCGAGGCCTGTCTTCTGGACTCACCCAGATGAAGATCACTGAAATATGTATGTGCACAGGCGCTCTGATCAAAGCCGGATGGCAGAGATCCTCGTACTGCTCGGCACACAAACTTCTCACTAAATGACTACAAAACGTATCCTCATCTACTATGCAAAGATATGTCAGCATTAAAAATATGAGATCTAAGGACTATTTGCAAGTTTCACAGTCTGCCATCAGTTCACAGAATATGAAAGCTCCTGTATTCTTCAGTAATGAACATTATATCATGTAGTAGCTGAAATATTCAGCATATGCATAATAAAACTATACTATGCCTGTACAGGCTTATTCACTTGTCACATTGATTTTTATTAATTAATTTTTGCCAATGTTCTGGATCAGATGTTTATCTGTTTTATTGTGTAATCGGTATCACCCGTTTTTCCTAAAAATAAAAGAAATTAGGTTTTCTAAAATGTAATTAGTCAGAAATGTAAAGTATCTTGCCGCAACTTGGATAAAATCTGTGTCCTCTCATTGTTATGGTGGACTCATTAACTTGAAAGTTTGATCCATAAAGCGGACATATGTCTTTACTACAGAGGAACAATTCAATTTGTGCTGCCCTGGTCCGGTGTCCACTCTAGGCCTCTGTAGGGCCTGATTTTTACTTCGGTGCACAGAATTGTCAGCCAAGTTCTGACACTTACTAGACCCTGCAATGCCGGGACGGCACATGAGGCCAAGTGACTAGGACTCACGAGATATCAGGGCATTGTGAGGCCCAGTAAGCACCACGAACACCCAGGATGCTGGGCTCGAGATCCCAAAGAGAAGACCAGCTGCTGCAGATGACCAGACAGGTCACTGGACCAAGGCTGCAAAACCCAAAAGGTCTCTCTCCGATCACTGACTCTCTGTGCTTCCCTCCAAAAACACACCTGAAAAGGTTTATAGATTATAATATATTCCAATGTAATTTGTCATAATCAGTAGTATGAATAATGTCTTAGTGAAAGTTTAGGGTGCTGGCAATTGAGGACTACTAGTGAGGCCATCATCTACATTTAGCGATTCAATATGATGCCTAATACACCATTAGATCACTCATATGGCACGGATACATCCACTCCTACTCTGTTCCATTTGGTAAAAAAAAAAAAAATCTAGTCGATTCACGTGACGTTCTGTTTTTTCTATGACTGATTGCCAGAAACCTGGGAAACATCCATTTTGTTTTGGGTATGTAAGAAAACAATGGTAAAAACTAACACTGACCAAAAACAAATTAAAATTCTGATCACACAGCAAACTTGTTGACAACACGTCGGAAAACCAAAAGATCACGTTTCGGAGATGCTATATTGCACCACAGTGGCGCACCCAGAAATTTCCCAAGGTAGGGGTCCAAGAAACACACACCGGCCCTGAAAGGGGGGTGTCACCCCCCCAGGGGGGTTCCGAGGGGCAAAGCCCCCGGTGGGGGGGTTTGGGAGAGCGAAGCCCCCCTAAAAGCAGCCTCTTTTGTGGGCCCTTGGGTGCTGTGTAATTGTTCCCGTCTTCTGACATAGGGGCCCAGCTCCTTGTGTACTGCACCACTTCTCAGGGCCGTCCAAAGGGGGGGTCCAGACACGTAGGTCCCCCCCCTTGGGTGCTCCTATGTTGCACCAATCAATGTAAACATGGTCAAGTTGTAGTGACTTTGACATGCAAGTTGGTAGAGATTCAACAGATTTGGATTGCCATCGTCTTATAAGTTGCTGATCACAAACCACATTAAGTTTCACTATGTTCAATGCAGCACCACCAATCCACATGTCCCAACATTATTGTGTAGCCTTGGCCTAAGTTGAGTTATGAAGATATTTTGTTATATCCACCATTGTCCAGACGAGTGATCTTCTGGTTGTATGTAACAGAAACACACAAAATCTTTGTAGGATTTGAGGCGAGGCTTGGAACTGGCAAGGTATGTACCTAAAATTCTACATGTTGGGTAGAGTAGACTTTGTATGGTAGAGGAGAAGGAGGCCTCCGCTCATCAGAGGAAGTGCTAGTGCAAAGACACCCAATGACTATCACTGAACCATAAGGCCATGTGCACATGCTGGGTATTTAGTGAGTTTTTTCCTCAGTATTTGTAAGTCAAAACCAGGAGTGGGACAATCAGAGGAAAAGTCTAATAGAAACACGTCACCACTTCTGTATTTATCACCCACTCCTGGTTTTGGCTACAAATTCTAAGGTAAAAAACTCACCAAATACTCCGCATGTGACCGTGGTCTAAATCCTCATCAATATACGTGGCTTGTTTGTATCACTTTGTGGAACATGGGCCCCAAACTAATTGTTTGCTACAGGTGAAAGAAGGCCTAGATTTTTTCTTCAAAAAGCTCATCTTCAGCCGTGGACTATGCAGAATAAGTAATTATTACAAATCTGTAGCCAATATCTGTATCCATATCACTGAAAACAACACCCACTCTGGGCTTTGATTTGTTTGTACAATATACAAATATCTATGCAAATAATAGGTTGTTTTTCTGCAATGCCATACAAGGAACACATGACTGATTCCTACTACCACTGAGTGCAAGACCACTAAATCACAATCAGTTTAGGCTTGGTGCTCGTTACATTTATAGCCACAATGAAGGATATAATTCCAGCCTGTGAGTAGTGGCACTACCAGATTACGCCATAATATTATAAAGAAACAAGTTTGAGTCTTCTGGTAGTGCCACTACTTCCTAATCTGGGATTATCTCCTTCATCATATGCCTGAAGAGCTCTTCACAGAGATCCTAGCAGTGCCCGGGGTGAGTTGCAGACCAGCCAGGGAGAAGGCTCCTGAACATTGAACACCGAGATCGTTCAGTGTATAAAGGCAAATATACGCTCACTAAAGAGGAGTGCATTATAGAAATAGCTTTTTTAATATTGTATATACAGCTATGACGCACACCAGGGGCCAGGGTTACTCCCGGTTTAGACAGGCGATTCTTCTCCTTCCTTGTCACGGGTGGACCGCGCCTGCCGGTAGTGGGGCCCGGTGTAGTGCAGATCAAAATTGAGGTCGTCTTACGGGAACAGATTAAAAGGGGTTTTAATTTGTTTTCTTCGTGACGCCACCTATGAGTAGATTCGGTAAGGGCTACCGACGCTGCGGAACCTCCCGGGGTGATGGACAGCAGCAAGATGTTACGCTCCCCACAGGCTGAGCGGTGATCCCCGGGGGCTGGAGCTGCTCAAGATGTTGTGCGGCAGCTGCGGTTACCTTAAGTTCATGACGGACAGTTCATAAGGAGACACGGACACAGATAGTCTCTGCAACGGTTCTTTACTGTAACCAGCAGGCAGTACATGGCTTACAGTGGTTGAGTAGAAGACCGGGTGGACTTAGCAGTGATAGTGCTCCTCAGAGATCCGCAGTGTACCTCCTCTCTACCTCCTTAGTTTCTCTTGCCAGCGTCGCCCAGGAATACCAGGTCGGGTACGGGGAGGCTGCTTCAATGCCCTATCCATGATGTACGTTCTGGATTCTTTGGGGAGCCTTGGGTCCCTCGGTGGGTACACCGCTGGTTAGACGACTGGAAACTGGCTGGTGGTGGGGTGCTCCTATAAAGCTGCTCCTCCACGGGCTGGTTCGCGTGGCAGAGGTGAACTGCTGCCAGCTTCGGTACCAGTGAACCGGCTGTGAGTTATGGGCACGGGAGTCTTTTGGGAACCCGTGTAGCTATGCCCATTCCCGGTAGTTAAGGCCTCAGGTGCTGACACCCGACCGGTGACGGCCCAGGGGCCCGCACGGGGTGCGGAGCCCCCGCTCCACTCCAAGTTCTGGTCTGCTCTCTTCAAGTTCTAGACTACTTCTCCGACTTGTTCTGACTGTCTAGATTATTGTGTTCTCTTCACTACCCTAACACTCCACCCACCAGGACCTATGATTGGTCCCCTGTTCTAGGTGTTGTATGTTGGGTTGGATCTCTGAGTTAACTATTTCACTGCTTTGTCTAGAGAATATTGCGGCTGCAATACTCCCTTGTGACGCACTCGTTGCGGGGCGCCACACTCCCCCTTGGTTAAATCAGCTTGTCCCCAAGCGTCAAACTACTCACATTACAGAGGTTTTTGCATTTTTATACATATATGACACACTTTTATTAAAGTAGAAAAACAGGTAAAGAAATGCTTTGATGTTATAAGCAAAGAAACAGGTAATCACTTTGTGCGGACCCGGCGGGCGGTCGACTGTACTTTAACTAGAGTCCAGGCTGTAGCCGCGAGATCACACAGTCAGTGACTAACGGTAACAGAGTCATTGATGAAAGTTCAAGTTTTTAAAGTCACTGGCTCTGAGGGTGATGGCGTACCCGGATAGCAAACCACCCATCTGCACAAGCATAGCGCTCATAGGTGATAATATCGCCCCGGTATAGGTCGCGATCGGGATGTCCTCTTGGCAAGTTTGACTCAACGTCCCGGCGCCCCACAAACACCTCCTCATTCAAACCCACCTCCCAAGCGAACCCCCACCCGGTATGTAAGTTAAAGGTGGAAATTCTACCTTCACGGCGGAGTTCATCAGGCAGCGGCGGCTGGCGGCGAGCCTCGGCACGGGCCTCCATGTTGGCGCGTTCTCTGGCTTGCCACTCCTCTCGTCGTCTCTGGCGTACATCTCCGTCGTTACGGCTCGGGGTGTAAAGATGAGTAATGGAGCTGGTGGTTTGGCGGGAAGCTTGAACTTGGCGGGCTGTCTGTATCGGAACCCGGTGGAACGGCACAGGGGAAGGTGTCGGCAGTGCACCCGACCAGTGTACCCGAGCTGTGTGCCCGGAAGGAAGTTCTTTGTTGTCTCCCCAAGCGAACCCGGTGTCGAAATCCTCAGCGGTGCTGTGGGTCTCGTCGTCATCCTCTCCGACCTCTTCCTCGATGATCACATCAGGCTGCTTGTTGATGAAAGACGTTAAAGCTTGTTCCGTTGTACAACGGGGCGGTGGTGCTGCGGATCCTTCCGTAGGGACGTCCTGCAGGGCTTCCAGGCTGCCTGCCTCTTCATCTGTTTCCGCAGGTAAAGGTGTTTCAATCCCGGTTACCAGGTAGGCCTCTGTGGTTGCAGAGGAGGCCTCCGGTTCTAGGGAGAAACAAGCGACAGTCTCGGTAGTGTGGAAACTAGTCGCGGGTTCCGCAGGTGGAACCTGGTAGAGATCGAGTTCTTCCATGGAGCGTGTTATGAGCTCCGGCTCAAGAACGGAATCGGTTGCGATGTTGGTCGCTGGAACGGGTCGAGTTGCGGCCTCCACCGGAATGACACAGTCTATTGGCTCAGGTGACGGAGCAGGACAGGTGGTAGGCGAGGGTGAGGCGGTCGAGAAGCTGGTGACGTCGTCTGGGCTTGGAGAAGCTGCACCCGGTCGGCTCTGCTGCATCGCATGGTGTAGTCGTCTGCCTAGGGTCGCGCTCCAGCTGCGAATCGTCCATTCCACTGTCTCTAGTAACCGCACCCGGAGGTCTTGTAGAGCCTCTAGCCAGAAGTCGGGGCTGCCGTCTATGGTAAGGGCAGGATCCGGACCCGGTTGGCTTATGGCTGCTCTGGCCTCCGCCTCGACCTCCCGCATCAGGTCTTGGAGTCTCATGCTGGCCATTCTTCTTTGGAGGGAAACCACACCCGATCAACCGGTAAGACGTTCTGGTTGAGCTGGTGAAGATGTCTTCTCTCTCTGTCGGTGTGTCTAGGTATGACACTCCCATCTCCTCTGGGCTTTTGTAGTCCAATCGTGGGAAAAGTCTTTGGGGTCCGCCCCCATGGTTGATTCGAGCAATCAGGGCGGACAAAGAGTTTGGCGCCTTTCGTCCTTAACCCTCCCACAGTGAGGGGGGGTTGACTCACTCCTGGGCTTCACGTGGCGGCTTCTTGTGGCGGGAACGCCATCTTGGGCGCCATCTTGACCCAATGGTGTAAAGGCGGGAAAGTTCTTTTAGGGACGAACAAAGTCCAATTGTAGACAATAAAGTCCAGTTTAAGCACAACATACCCGTTGGTAACGGGCCTGCTCGTATCCTGTTCGTGACGCCATTTTCTGACGCACACCAGGGGCCAGGGTTACTCCCGGTTTAGACAGGCGATTCTTCTCCTTCCTTGTCACGGGTGGACCGCGCCTGCCGGTAGTGGGGCCCGGTGTAGTGCAGATCAAAATTGAGGTCGTCTTAAACGGGAACAGATTAAAAGGGGTTTTAATTTGTTTTCTTCGTGACGCCACCTATGAGTAGATTCGGTAAGGGCTACCGACGCTGCGGAACCTCCCGGGGTGATGGACAGCAGCAAGATGTTACGCTCCCCACAGGCTGAGCGGTGATCCCCAGGGGCTGGAGCTGCTCAAGATGTTGTGCGGCAGCTGCGGTTACCTTAAGTTCATGACGGACAGTTCATAAGGAGACACGGACACAGATAGTCTCTGCAACGGTTCTTTACTGTAACCAGCAGGCAGTACATGGCTTACAGTGGTTGAGTAGAAGACCGGGTGGACTTAGCAGTGATAGTGCTCCTCAGAGATCCGCAGTGTACCTCCTCTCTACCTCCTTAGTTTCTCTTGCCAGCGTCGCCCAGGAATACCAGGTCGGGTACGGGGAGGCTGCTTCAATGCCCTATCCATGATGTACGTTCTGGATTCTTTGGGGAGCCTTGGGTCCCTCGGTGGGTACACCGCTGGTTAGACGACTGGAAACTGGCTGGTGGTGGGGTGCTCCTATAAAGCTGCTCCTCCACGGGCTGGTTCGCGTGGCAGAGGTGAACTGCTGCCAGCTTCGGTACCAGTGAACCGGCTGTGAGTTATGGGCACGGGAGTCTTTTGGGAACCCGTGTAGCTATGCCCATTCCCGGTAGTTAAGGCCTCAGGTGCTGACACCCGACCGGTGACGGCCCAGGGGCCCGCACGGGGTGCGGAGCCCCCGCTCCACTCCAAGTTCTGGTCTGCTCTCTTCAAGTTCTAGACTACTTCTCCGACTTGTTCTGACTGTCTAGATTATTGTGTTCTCTTCACTACCCTAACACTCCACCCACCAGGACCTATGATTGGTCCCCTGTTCTAGGTGTTGTATGTTGGGTTGGATCTCTGAGTTAACTATTTCACTGCTTTGTCTAGAGAATATTGCGGCTGCAATACTCCCTTGTGACGCACTCGTTGCGGGGCGCCACAGCTACTCTTAGGCTGGTTTAACATATGGGTCTGAGTCACATCAGGGGCCGAAGTGCAGATGCCACTGAACGCTGCAGCATGTTTTTGGCTGCAGGGTTTGGTTGACCAGGTGGAGGGGAGAGAGAAGGGAAAGAGAGTGGAGGGAACAAGAAAAAAATAGAATTATTCTTACCGTTAATTCGATTTCTAGGGCCCTTCCACGACAGCACTTATTACTATGCTGTCGTGGAAGGGGCCTGGAGAAAAACACACCCCGGAGATGTTCTGAGCATACTCAAACTATTTTGAGCATGCTCAGAGTGAACTCCTGATCCGTTCTGTCCGCATTTACCAGCGGCTGGATGCGGCCTCATAGGCAGCAATGCGTCATTTTGTCACATTATGCCGCATCAGGACACATCAGGATTTTTCAAGTGGCCCCAAACTCCAACATGCTGTAGTTGGGGTGCGGCAGAGACGCCGCATTCGTGTGCATCAGGTAAAATCCTGATGCCACCTAATGTTAAATATAGGGACACAGGTCAGATCAGGAAGCATCAGGATTTCACCTGAGACTGAGGCACCCCCCGAAAATGCAGATGTGAAAGCGCCACACCTTTTTTTTTATCCTTTGCAGGGATTTTTGCATTTTTGGCCATAGTCAGGCTCATAAGCTTAGGAGGTATATGTCACACTTAGGATGAATGCTAAATCTTTTTTCCACCGTGGGGGCCCATTGTAGAAGTACATTGCATAGTATTCATTTCTTTGCAGTAGCCCTCAGTATACCTATGACAATGTTACATTTTAAGTCAGGGAATGTTCCTGATGTATACTTTATGTTAAGCGCCCAAATGCAATGTGCACCGATCCCAAGTAGATCCAATACCTTGCCAATGCGTGGTCCTTCTGTAAAATGATTCTTGTTTCTATACTTGACGATGGAGGCCAATTGTTAGTGCAGTGTTTGGTTCTTAAACAGAAGTTATTATATATCGCTAAAAAGAAATAAAGAAATAATTTGCATGTTTTAAGTGCTATATTCTTAAATTAACAAATATGCAAAAGCAGGAATTTTCCCTAAAGTAGTAACATGCAAGCCTTTAGTAGCTACTGTAACATTGGCATATCGTGACACTCATAGGCCTTATTGCAAAGTTTCAGGGCGTCTACCCATCACGTGACATGCCACATACAAAAAAGCTAGGAATAACGGTGCATTATGGTGTTTGGGCTGCCTCAGGCACCAGTGCCAAAAAATAACAACACTCAAGGGCAGGGAATAAAATACACAGCACTCCTGTACAATTTTTTTTTTTTAATCCAGCTGCTTACCCTGCATATTCCTTTGTGTGCCTACACAGAAATAATGGCAATAGAAAGAAAAATTAATTATCCTTCCCCATATTTTATAGGATGCCCATCAGTGTCCCCCCTGCACATATGAGACCAGTATCTACCCACACACATCTGATGACCACAGTGTCTACCCACACACATCTGTTGACCACAGTGTCTACCCACACACATATGATGAACCACACACATCTGATGACCACAGTGCCACCTTTCCCTCCCAGTGTGTGGGCCGGTGTGGCATGTGCTATGTAGTGAAGTCATGGCACCTCCTGCACTGAGCTCCAGGTACAGGTGAATGGCAGAGCAAGGAGTTCTCAGTCCTAAAGATGCACATAGTATACTGTTGAAAACAGGACAGTGTCCAAATCTGGGACGATCCAATTGAATCTTAAAAGCTTGTAATAGGTAGGGTCCTGAATGGAAGGTTATGATTACTTTGGTCTCCACATTGTCATCTCCATCTTCTCCTTCTTCCATTATCTACAGCAGTAGTCCCTATCCTTTCTAACGCTATGGCCAGAGACACACTATGCCAGACGTATGAGATTCTCGCATGACTCACCCAGCAAGACTTTCTCTCTGGATGGGAGCATGGAGCTCCCTAGAAACACAAGCATCTAATGTGCTCCCATCCAGAGAACTAGCAGATGTGCCAGGTGAGTCATGCGAGTCTCAGGCGAGTATCTTGAATGTGCCTTCCTCAGTGTGCCTCTGGCTTAAGAGGCACATTCAGCTCTGACAGATGGCCACCCCCTCTACTATTAAGTATACACAGAGCCCCACAGTTTCAGGATGATGATAACCAAAACCCTCACTTGAAATCTTACTAAGGGCCGCTTTACACACACAGGTATCTGTGACCAACTTCTGAACAGATCTATGGTTGCAGTGAAATCATGGACACATTGTTCCATTTGTACACAGCCACAAAATGGAGCAATGTATCCATGATTTCACTGCAACCAGACATCTGTTCAGAAGTTGGTCACAGATATCTATGTGTGTAAAGCGGCCCTAAGACCTTGTGCCTCCTTACCTAATAGAAAGCATACCTATATCCAGGGGATCCCACCTTACTCCCTTTTAGTATTTTTGCATCAAGCACTCCCACTACACTATGGCATCCAGTTTCAAGCACCCCTGTAACTGGGGCTACCATTGTATCTGTGCACGCTCATGGCCAGTGAATGTGCATCCACATCTGCTCTTCTATGTGGGGCTACTCAGAAAAGACACTCTCTGGAGACTCACTCTTCAAGCTGTGGTGCTAAGACACCAATTTGACAGACAGCCATGAGCCACACATAATGGGCCTGTGAGCCACATGTGTCTCCTGAGCCAATGGTTGAGGACCCCTGACCTACACTAATAAGTGGCACCTTAAAGCCACTATAACCGCTACCCTGGTAGTTATGCTCATGTCTGATGCAATGGTAATTATTCCAAATTCATTTACTGAAATGTATGATATCATCCGGGGGCATCACTCATCTTTCCAATCTGTCAGGCATTGCAACAGGGGACTAGGTGACGTAATGTGCCAATATGGATCTCACCACAACCGATTCAAAGCCTTTTAGCTGTAGACATGCAGCATGTGAGACAGGAACCAGGCTGTCTACTTAGATAATAAGGGGTAGGATGAAGCAGAGATGGAGAGATAAAGGCCTTTAATTAGCTAGTCTAAAAATAATATTTTATGAAAGTAATAGGATATAATATGCTGTACAGAGAATTTGTAATGAAAACCTTCAGCCACGTTAGTGTCCCCATGTTGTGCATATCAGCCAGGTCTAAGCAAACTCTGCCAAGACATTCAGTAAGTGTGAATACGACTCGGTGATGGGTGCCCTCTAATTACAGGATCAAATAACAGGTTCAACATGTCGTGTAATTGACTCCTGCTCGATATGTAAGCTGATCCTTACCATTACTCAACTACTTAAACCTCATCATTGGAGGAGGAGGAGGATTACGAAAGAAAAATCAGGTAAAGCACACATCCATTACAGGAAATTAAGGTAAAATTCTACATTGGAGCCCAATCAATGTAAGAGGAAGAAAATATCATGTGAAGGTCATTAGACACAGATTCAAAGATCAGAGCATGAATTGCTTAATCCATACATTGACTATCTGCTAAGTGAAGTTCTATTATCAGCAATATACATCGGGGTGAGAGCAATTCAGGGAATAGAGAACATCTGCTATAGGGAATTCAACATTCCCCATGGCTGCTCTCTAAGGCCGGCTTCACACTATGGTATTTGTGGGTCCGGGGCTGTCTGGTGTGAACCAGACAGCCCCGAACCCGATTTTAGACATAATGTAGCCCTATGGTGCCGGATAGGGCTGGATGTCAGTGATTTGCCATCCGGTTTTGTCCCTGTCCAGCAGCATTACACGCTGCTTTCGATTTTTGCACCGGTCACAAAATCGGAGCTTGCAGCACTTTTGTGTCCGGGGCAAAAAGTTAAACAAAACCAGATACAACCGGATCCGCCAGGATCCGGCATCCAATAACATGGGAGTCTATGGGCGCCGGATTCGACAAAAAAAAAAAAATCTGTCCGATTCCCGGATGCCGGGTGCTGAAGCTCAGCGCCTGCCGGCACTGAACTTCAGAGCCTGGAGGGCTCCCCGCTGAGATTTCAGAACCGCAGCTAGCTCACGCTACCCTCGATTTTGAAACTTCAGGACCTGGACAGCAGCTGCAGCCTCGCAGTCCTGAATCCAGCAGAAAACAGATATCGGAGGGCATATTTGCCCTCCGGTACTGTTCGGAGCTCTCAGGCTGTGACCGATGCATCCAGCAAAGCACCGAACATAACCTGACCGCTCCAAAACCGTGGTGGGACGCCGGCCTAAGCCCCATTCAGAGGACAATATTAAGACAGTATCTGTACCTACAATACTATGTTCCCACAATGAGCGTTTGGTGAGTTTTTGAT
The DNA here is from genome assembly GCA_033576535.1 of Allobates femoralis. Classification (NCBI taxonomy): domain Eukaryota; kingdom Metazoa; phylum Chordata; class Amphibia; order Anura; family Aromobatidae; genus Allobates; species Allobates femoralis. The sequence goes on along the minus strand of JARQOC010000008.1, from coordinate 138,096,741 downwards.
GTTACAGAATTTCTGCACCATTTCTATAATACATGTTAGGTGACTTGCATTTTTGGATTCTTTTTTTAACATACATTTTTTGACGCTGTGTTTCTTTTTGATGTGTCATGCTTTTTGACATTTCCAGGTATTTAACTTTCACAAAACCTTGATATAATCATGTGTGGATAACTTGCGTTTTTGATGCATCTCGGTGCAGAAGTGCACTCAAAACATGTGCATTTTTTACATGAGAGTTAACCGCATCTAATGTAAGTCTATGGGGAAATATTCAGCGTACCCACAAGAGAAATTGACATGTTGGGGATTTGGAACATGAGCTTTCTATAAATTAATTCACTTTGCGGGAACTGTAAGACTATGTGTTCACAGTCATTGACGCTGCACCTCCGGGTGCCCGGAGAGAGATTGCAGTCGCCCTGTACTCACCATCTGCGGTGGGTGTAGGGCGGCTTCTCCCTGCATGTAGCCGATGGGGACCACTTCAGACTCTGTAGGATGAAATGAACATGCTGTGGAAGATGGTAACCCACACCACAGCTGAAATAACGCTGGGGTCAGGAGCAGCATAGTGAGGATGAATTTTCTACAAATCCCTTCCACTCTGCTGCTACTGTACAACACAGCGGTAAGACGCTGCGTCCAAAACGCTGCATTCACTGATGGTGAGGATGCACCCTAAGGCGTTGCTCAAAAAGATACACCGCATCAAAAGCTCATTGTGGGTACACAGCCTCGTCTATGGGACAGAGCACAAATTAATGTGCTTAATTTTTGCAGACTGCATGATATGAACAAAAACAAGGGAATACATGTCCAATATTGATCCAAGTCACAAATCAAATTTGCCAATGCAAAGCTACTGGGGTGGGGTGCAAGGACAGCAGTTGGATGCCATCCATGCACCATCTTTTTTTTTCTCTGTCTATTTGAGAGCAGCTTATAAAACATGTTTTATGCATATGAGAAAAGATAAAAATCCTATCCAAACACTGATTAAAATTGGTCAGTATTTTGCACAAGAAAAAAAAACACTGATGTGTGAATGAGCCAATAGTCTTTTTGGACATTACTAAAAACATGAGAACAAATAGCGAGTGGTTTGAAGAGAAAACCTCAGCAAAATGCTTGTTCTCTCCCTCCGAGGGTTCATTTTCTGATCTACTTCTGAAAGAGTTTGATTTTTCCTGATTTTTTTTTTTAAGCCTTTAGATCTGATGTTTGAGGTGAAAACCTTCTGGAATGTGCTGTAAACTCCAAGAAGTGATATGTAGTTTTTATTTTCCGCACCAGACAATCATCCAAATCTTTTCATGGGAAAAAAAATATATAAAAATACCTGTTCACATGCATAGTAAAGTATACTTCTTATGGAAAGGCATAGCACGAGTTTTCCCAAGCAACATTGAGGAGGATTTTGAAATAGATTTATTCCAAAGAAATAAAGAAAGCCCTGTATAAACATTTAATGTACACTTCACATCTGCCTGGGTAGTCAATCATTTCTCATTCTCTCTACATTGCTCTGTGTGGTGAGTGACAGGCAGGGTGGGGGCCGGTGCCAAAGCCGACGCCGGGCCTCATGGTCTGCCACGCAGTGATATGGATGTGCATCCTCGGAGTTGGTGAGCGGTGGGCCCCAGTACCTCCGGGCCCGATTGCAGTTGCGTCCCATGCGACCCCAATTGTTGTGCCCCTGCTATCAGCTTACACCACTTGTATGATGTGAGGAAATGGAGCAAAAAGTTAGCAACCTGTGCTTCAGTTTTATAGGATAACCGACACCATGTATCTATAGAGTAGATGTCCCTAACCTGTAGCTCTGGAGCCACTTGTGGTTCAGGGGCCCATGATGTGTGGCTCACGGCTGTGTTCCAGCTTGGTGTATTAGCACCAGGTCTCGCATACAGCTATGAAGAGTAGGACTCCAGATGGTGACATTTGCGAGAAGACCCACATAGAAGAGCAGATCCGAATGGGGGAAAGGTGGGACCCCCCTGGATCCTTATATACTGCTTCTGTGTGATTTCTGTGGAAGAACTTTGGCCGTCATACATGTAATGGGGGCTCTGGGTGTCGCAATGCGAGGACTGAAGAAACTGGATGCGGCTCTTAGGCTACGTTCACACGCGGCGCATTGTGCTGCATATTCGGCAATGCCGCTTTTTTGCGCGCCAAAGAGCACGACTGTATGCCAACACCGTGCTTTCCCCGAGGCCATGTTAACATGTAGCCTATAGGGAAAGCATGCCGAAAGAAGTACCAAGAATTGGCATGACAATTATTTTTGCGCACTCTTTTGCAGTGAAAGCGCGCTAAAAAAATACACGCAAAAATACAGCGTCTGCACGTCTCCAGCAAAAGATATGGCTTTTGCTGGAAGGCGCATCCATCTTTGTTTAGCACTGTTTTTACGTGAGCGCTGAAAAGTGCCGCGTAAAAGCATGAATACGCACCCATTACGCTACGTGTGAACGTGGCCTTAAGGTCAGAAAGCTTGGAGACCTCTGCTGTAGAGTATAGTAATTGTGAGTTATAAAGTCCTACACTTTGTACAGAGTCACATTTTATTACTGTTATATCTTTGAAATACAAATTGCTATAAATTTGATTTCTGGTGTAGTAAGGAGGAGCACAGTGTGTTATTCAACCCCTCAGCGCACCACAGCTCAGCAATGGACAAAGGTCAGCGTTAGATGGGCTGTTAACATGCTGCTAAACACCAAGGGATTTCACAAAATACCAGGAGAAAATCACTGTGTATCAAATGGATTAAACCCGAGACAATTTGCCCATTTAAGAAGTCAAGTGTTGCAGGTGTGAAACACTTGTCATGTATTGGCATGCTTGCAGGTTTTCCTGGGCAGTGAGATGAATGATACAGTGAAGCAAGAGAGAATCAGCTAAAAATGTAGCCAATTTTACTTGAAAATAAAATAACTTAAAGCTGGAGATGAGCGCTATAAGGTCTCGTTCTCAGGGGATATGTGCAAAGAGCCAGTAGAGTGGCATATGAAGGTCATATGGGACACTAGGTGTCTATTTTATGGCGTAATTATGCTTTTGATATATGATTGTGATACATTAAAGGTCTGGTTGTTAGTTATCACATGAAAGCATGCACCTAGAAAATGCACCCAAGTACAAAGGCTAATGGGAGCCAATGGAAATCAGTGGCATTAGAAATCGAAATGTTTTGGAATATTTTTTGTCTGTGCAAAAACACTGATTAGAAAAAAAGTGAAAGACTCTCCAGGATTAACATGATCTAAAATAAAGAAGTGAAAATGAAAGTATTACAAAGAAGCAAGATAAGAAAAGTGGAAGAAAACTGAAATCAGCTGCCTGACATAGGTTTTGTACAATCAATCTACTTCTCTTTTAGGCTACATTCACACGCACCTTTTTTCTCCTTTCTGCTGCATTTTTGGCTGAAAAACAGGATCTGTCCCCCCAAAAAAAACACACAGATCATCTGTTCCTGATCAATTTTTTGCAGCGTTTTTTTCTCCATTAACAATGGTTCCTTTGGGAAAAGCGCAAGAGAAAAACGCCACAGAAACTAATATGCTCATTTATAAAATGGAGTGACATAACTGATCACTTTACAAGTGCCCTGTCTGAATGGCAAAAAATGAAAACCCCATGACTTGGCTGGGATTTCATTCGAGTGATCTATAAAGTACACTGCACAAAATGGAAGCAAAAGTGATACATCTGAATACTGCAGTACAGCAAAGTTTCAATCATGTAATAATCCCAGAAAAGTATACTGAGAGAATACGGAACTCCTAGTTGCGGTTGGTGCTTGGATAGGGGCCCAATCGAAGTATAATACATAAAAGAATCTGGCACTCGTTTCAGGATGTTGCAAAATATTCTTTTAATGATGTGGTTCAAACTCTGCAACGTTTTGGCCATATACAGTAGACCTTTATCAAACACACAATGTGAACAATGAACAAAGAAGAAAAGAAATAACAAGCGACATATCAAGAAAAAAAAAAAATGGAATATTATATGTATATGTATAGATGTCCATATATTTAGTTATGTGTAATAATGAGAAAGGACAGAGGAAAGTATTGGACACATGAAGAAAGAGTACCAAAAAGCCATGGAAAGTTATGGCACCAGCTGAAATCTATCAGATATTAAAAAGCAATTCTGCCAGTTAGTGAAAAATAATATAGCAGCTGGGTCAACTGATGGCCTATTAAAAGATGTTTCATTACCAAGCTGCCACACAAGAAACTTCTAATGATGGGTAAAACCAGTGAGGTGTCTCAAGACAATCTCAGTCTTATTGTACCAAAGCATACTGATGGCATCAGTTACAAAAGTAAGCTGCAGTACCAGACATATCAACTACAAAATGGATTAGTGAGAGAAAAAGAGGTTGGAATCCAACTGCTCAGATACTAATGGCCTATTGTAAGAATAAGGCTTTGTGCACACTGTTTTTGCTGTGTTTTTGCACCCACAGTTTTGTAATGAAAGTCAATGTTATTTTCCAAAATCTGTGCCCACATGTGCATTGTTTGGGTGCTGCGTTTTTGTTGCAGAAATCGCCAGTGTTTTTTTTTTTTTATGTCCCTGCAATTGTCGTGTGCTTTTTTGGGCTGCGGTTTCCAGTTCACAGCCATTCTAATTACATGGAAAATGCAGCACAAACACAGCTCAAAAAATATGCACAGTGGGCACATAATCCTAAGGGTACTCTCACATGAGCATATAACACAGACGAGGGCTATCTATTGTTTTATCGGATAGCAGCCGGCCTCATCCTATACTATGGTGCAGTGCGGACCTTCATGCTGCAATTGGCAGGGTATATTGGCAAAGCCATTTAAGTCAATCGGTGCGTGTGAAGCAACCGGTGGTAAGGCCGCGGGTGTGTGTGTATGATCCTTCTCAACAGAATCCCCATACTCAGGTTTAACCGGTAATAACGTTTCTTTACTGTCAAACATGTTTATATCACAGTCAACCGAACTATATGTGCACTTGTATATATTAGAGTCTCTGGATCTTCACTTCTGCCGGGTACGCAGCAAGAAGAAGACAAAGAGAAAAAAAACACAACAATGAAGGTATCTTTCCCTAACTTTCCCTAAAATCATGTACCAGTCTATCACAGAAGAAGATGTCGCTCCCACGTCGCAGGCCTGGGGATCTCACGAGGACGGGTCCCGGTGCAGCGCTGAAGGGGGAAACTCCTCAGTCTTCTTCTTTGGTCTCCTTCCGCAGGTAACGGAATCTCTCCCAGTCTCAGGGCACACCGAGCAGCAGAAGGGGGATCACAGTAGCACAGATGGCTCCCTTATGTCGGTCACAGCCCCTACACATGTAATCCGGTGGCAATGTCCTGAATTCCGGAGGCAATGTCCTGAATTTGAGTTGGACCCTCGGTAAGACAAGGTCCTGCAGACCGGGGGTTGCAACAGCGATCCTCACGGGGTATTTCTTCCCAAGAATCCGGCTGCAAAAGAGCCCTTTGTCGGGAGACACCACACGCAGGTCTGTCCTGGCTGAGCTCTGGGTCTGTAATCATCTCCCGCCCTTTCTCTTCCTGGGTAAACAAAAGAGATGGTGGGGGATTTCCACCCTCTGAGATTGTTTCCGCACTTGTCCACCAGGGGGCATTAGTGGACTTTACAAAGTCCAATTCCATGTCCATTTCAATGCGGCAGTCTGAATTGTTCACCTCATTACACGTGCAAAACACGAACAGTACATGGTTGACATCTGAGTGCGATCTGACTTACGTAGACAATGAAAAAGATAGAGATATTAAAGGGAACTTGTCATGTCGCTTTGTGATTTTAAACCGTTTTAAATGATGCAATGTGCAGTTTAATATCACAAAAGGACATGACCGGTTCCTTTTAAGTTGTCCATTTTTTCTGCACCTAATGACATGATATCCATCATGCAACAGAATAAGATCACAGTAAATTGACACTAAGGTCAAATTCTGATCAGTGTCATTAGCATATTTGGGCCGATTCTCTTGCATGAAAGAACATAATTCATGTGACCCTGGCCTAAGTCTAGGGCTACACGATGATGTGCGTCACGCCACAGTGAAATCTCAACAAAACATTGCAATACTGAGTGTAAGGATTACTTATATTTTCATGTTGCAACCTTTGACCACACTGCATGACGTCTGGCTTGGGCCACACGGTGACATGTCGCGCGACAGAATTCATGCAACCAGAAACATCTAGGTGATTTGGCCATTTTAAAGCTGTGATTTTGCTGTAAAAAAATGGCCAAATCACAGATAGGTCACATGTGGCTTGCACTGTAGTCTATGGCAAGTAAGTTGTTCGTGACTAATGACTAGCACAGACAATCCAACACAGTTGGAAACATTAGCAACTTTGAGGTTGCAACATAAACCAATAGGAAATCATTTGATACAAAGTTGAAATACAACACTGCTGCTTCAGTGTTGCACAACACTTCGTCATATAGCCTATTGAGACATCGGTTTTTCAGGTATATGTACCCAATATAAACCCTGTGAAGGGTCTGGAAGAGTGAACTAAGAATTCAGCCGCATCAATATAGATGAACCCTATGATTGATACTACCTGACCGCGGAGGATGGCACACTAGATATGATTATTTTCTGGTCTTCAGCTTGATCTCGAGCCATGACAAATTGAAGGATGAAAGCTCTGTAGGAAGATTGATCTTGCACGAGCCTAGATAGGTAAAACGGGTTTTCTCTGCCATTATCTTGATAGCATCAAGCCATTGGGATGCTGACCTTCCTCTTCCCCTTGTTCCTTCTATTTTTATGACCATGATGTCCTTCTCCAGTATTTTCTCTCTTCATATGATGATTATCAAGGTATGACTTGCCCACATTGGATGCATTACTTCAAGTGACATGTCCGGCTTGATTTCTTCCAAAGTTGATGTGTTCGTTCTTCTTGCCGTGTCTTCGTCTTGTTGTTAAGACTTTGTCCATTGACTTCATTCTTGATTTTCCATAGCTCTTCTGTTGACTTCCAGTGTCGTTCCTGCATGTTGAGTGATCATTGATCTGAGTAGGTTAAAGTCCTTTACAGATTCCAGTAAAATGGGTCCCTGGACATCTACTGGTGACAACCATTACTGCTTAGCTACTACAGCAGTGTTGTTATTATTCGAAGTCTTTGTACTGGTGGTTTTATTTTTGCCGAGCTTGGAAATGACAGGTTAGAACGACTATTAGTCAATAATATTATAACCTTTGTTTGTTATTATTTTCCCCTGTATTTCTAGCATTATTATAGTTGTGACTTTTTCCTATTATTTTAGCTCACGTGTCACCCCAGTCTATGTAAATTGTGTTTTTATATTTGTGGGGGGTTCAGTCCCTGTTATGTACTGTATACCTACTTATTTTTAACTAGATGATTGCCCGATGCACAATGCATCGGGATTCTAGCAGAGCGAGTCTCTGACTCGCAATGGCCGCTTCGCGGCCAATGCTTCGCGCTGCTGAGGCGACTCGCCATGCCCGCTGCGCGGGCATAGCGAGTCGCCTTAGAGCTGCTCGCAATGGCCGCTGCGCGGCCAATGCTTCGTTCGTATCCACATGACCACGCTGACTCGCAGCGAGAGCGGTCTCAAAAAGGGGCAAAAAACCCATTTGTGATTATATAATAGATATGATTAATAAAGATATTTTTTTTCAGTTAATTTTTGTTGGCTTATATCTATTTTCTTTGGTGTTTGTTGATATTTAAGTCTATCTTCTATATAGTGGTTGTGATCTCTTTGGTGTATGTATTGATCTGAGAAGGTTGACATCCTTTAGAACTTCCAGTTTTTCACCGTCCATCTCAAATGTGTCCCTGTTGTACCTGACAGCAGTCAATATCTCTGTCTACTCTGTATTGAGTAGCAGTCCCAATTCGAGCTTTCCATCTTGATGCTATGTAATAAGTCCTTCATTCCGCCTACTCTTATTGCTATCAGACTTGTATCGTCTGTGTATTTTATGGAGCCGTTGCTCACCGGCACTGCACCCTGTGTTGTGTCCCATACATCAAATTGAGGAGCTGGGTGTGAATAGATAAGTAACCACTTTTTCATACCCTTAATATGAAGAATTTTAGCTTATGCGATTATTCAACCTTTACTGTCTTTTTAACCCTTTACCACAATACTGACCATTAAGGTTCACGTCTGGATATTGACTCCCCTTGACACTATATGGTAAGAATTTATAGGGCAGTGTAGGGGGAGCCACCAGTAAGTAGTGGCGACATTCACTTTATTATCTGGCTCGCCAACCTCCGTGCTCAGGTAACACGAACTATAGCACTTATCCAGAGGTATTTACTGCATAGTGGCATACTTTTACCTGGTATATGATAGTGCTCTCTTCTAGGCCCTTCATAGGGTTTATATTGTGTACCCTCTGTCTTTTTAGTTTTTGCTTGAGGGATTTCTATATCTCAAAAAAAAAAAAAAAAAAAAAAAAAAAAAAAAAAATTATATATAAAACTTATTTTGATGATCCGCACGCTATCAAATTGAATGTCAGATTGATTATTTTAGTAGAAGGTAAGCATACTGTCAGACTAGGCGACGCACCAGTGGTCCCAACAACAATACGACCTGGTAGGGATCGCTGGTGAGATGTCAAACAGTCAGATCTCACCAGCGACGCAGCAACGATCCGGAATGATACGGAGGTCGTTGGGACCCTGTTTCTCAGACCTGTAGTATTGAGGTCGTTGTCCCTGTCAAACACAGCGATGCACACTGCCCAGTGGGACCCCAACGATCAA